>CM052712.1:13070775-13118383 GCA_028551405.1 Uromys caudimaculatus | reverse complement strand
GAGGAGGGCCTTGTTGGCCATCAGGGGGAGAAGAGGCCCTTGGGCTTGAGGGTATTAGAGGCCCCAGTAAAGGGGAATGTCAAGGTGGGAATACGGGAGTGGGTGGGTGGGTGGGTGGGTGGGAGGTTCAATACCCTCATAGAGGTGGGGGAGGGGGAGAGGATAGGTGGTTTCCAAAGAGGAGACCTGGAAAGGGGGACACATTGGAAATGTAAATAAAGTATCAAATACATAAATAATAATAAAAAATCTAATATATCTGTGATATATATGTATATATGTATGTATGTGTGTGCATGCATATTAAACACCAAAGGTGCATACAATAACACTTACTGAAAACAAGAGGCCATAAATTTGAAAGAGAACAAGGATTGGAGTGTTTCAAAGAAAGAAAGGGAATGAAGAAATTAAATTACAATTTCAAAAATAAAATAAATAAAAAATACCAACTAAACATGTTTTCATATTGCAAGAAAACTGAACTTGCAATGTACAACAGTAAATAAATCATGTAATATTTGTTCAGTGGATGAGTCTGAGCCAAGTAATTCAATTTGACTCTTGTGTTACTTTCTCTCTCTGAAGATGTGATAAAGTATGTGGAGGAGGAAATAACTGAGAAGAGAAAGGGTTTGTTTTAGGTCACCATCCACAGTGCAGCCCAGTCAGCCCAGTGGGAGCTTTAGGAAACTGAGAACTATGAATGCATGTGCTGAGGCGTGAACCTTCCCTGTTTATGTAGATTAGATCCAGATCTCAATCTGAGATCGGTTCTGTTACCTCAGAGAGATCTTACCATATCAACTAATACAATCCGCTTACAATCTTCCCTATCTTGTCCAAATGTGATTCTAGATTTTGTCATGTTGATGTCACTATCGTGGCTAAACCTTGCAAACTCAGTAGACATGTAAATTCCAAGCAATATCTTTACACCCATTGTCGCACAGGCCCATGATTATCTTATAATATAAAAATGCTTTCTGTGTAATACTCAAGACACCAAAGATTTTTAATAACATACGTATTTGAGAAGTTTAAAGTCAGTTAATTGTTAGCTCTTATGAAACCCAACATATAATACACAGAGTAAGCATTTCTGTACTAGTCAGGAACAAAAGCAAAATTCACATCCATGACACTACTTCGCACATGGGCATTCTTATTAGCCCAGTTGTTTTTGTAGCTCCCAGGATGCAAAGCTGGATTTGGCTGTCAATGACCTTTCTCCAAGGTAGCATCTATAAAACCTTCTATACCATCAAATCTAATAAGAAAAAAAATGCTTTCAGATTATCACCATCTTATTTCTCCAATTACTGAAACTAAAATCTGTATTTTCAGCAATAAAGTCTTATCATCAAGCTATGCTGAACAATCAAGACTAAAATGCAATAGCCTTTGTTTTAAGTCTTTATAATGCCCCTGACCTATCGGTCATACATCCTGTGCCCAAATCTGTGCGTTAGTTTTGTAACCTATGGCTTATGTGAGGAACATATCCCCTATTATGGTAATCAAAATTAAAAAAAAAATATCCCCAAGAATTGCTTGTATTTTAACCTTTATTGTCCCATGGCTGACACTGCTTGTTGGAGTTATGAAATCATTAGGATATTGAGCCTTTCTGGAGGAAGTACACCACCAGGGCTTTTAACCCTGTCCCATTTTCTGTTTCTATATCTGTATCTCCTTCTCATCCTCTTCTTCTTGTATACAGATGAAATATGATCAGCCAGTTTCCTGCTTCTGCATCTTGCCATGCTGTTTTCAACTAAATGGACGCTACCTCTCTATATCTGTAAGCCAAATTAAACTCTACTCTTTAAATCTATTTTGGTAATTTTTTTTTTTAATCACAGCAAGAGTAAAGTAATTACTATAACAGTTCAGAGAAACTTTATTTAAATACGTGTGTGTATGTATCTCACACATTTATAATATAATAGAATTTCTTGTGCCTTTTAAACGACATCCCTGAGTTAGTTATACTCCTCCTTGTTCATCTGCTTTATCAAGTCACAGTCCTCTAAACAACTTAGTCCGATTTTATTTATTTATTTTTTTATTCATTTATTTATTTATTTATTCATGTATTTATTTATTTAGTGTTTTTATACACATGCCCATGTCTGTCAATCACTCGCATGAAGCTCGGGGAGAATTGCGGGTGTCAGTTCTTTCCTGCTGTATAGTAAGTGAGGATTGAACTCAGTCTTGCTGACAAACACCTTTATTCAGCTAGCCATCTTTCTGTACCTGCAATACTATTTTTAAAGCCCTCTTCAGGGACACAGCATGGTGACATCAGTCCTATGGTGAATAATACTATTTGCAGTATTGATTTCCAGAAAGACTTGCAGGCTGTTAAGGTTTATGACACATGGAATTTAGAACATTTATCTCTTCTCATAATCATGATTTTTATGCCTTTCCCTTTATTCATACTTTTGGTTCTTTTATCTATCTGGCCTTCAGAAGGAAGGAACTAATGCTCTAGGAGAAATAGGGAAAGTGGCATCTATAGACCTGCATGGTCCATATAACACATTCTGCCAGCACTTACTCGTGTTTCCTGGCAGGCGGCATGTGATTTTCCTGCACACTGTCACTCCCCTGCCAGCTTGTGCAGCAATATTCGAACACCTTGTTTCATCTCTATTGTCCCTTAAGGTTTATTTGGCACATCCCGTTGTAGATTTGATCATCACTGAGGATTTTACTGTGACATTGGTGCTGAGAAAAGAAAACACGGTATCCCTACAGGAAATGAGGGACACGGCCAAAATCCTGACATCAACATCAGTAGTCTACGTCAGGTATATGAAGATTGGAAATTGAAAATACAAGGAATTAAAAAGATAATTAATCTCTGGCACCCTGTGGTTGTTTTGATACATGATCTCATTGTATAGTCCTTGCTATCCTCAAGAATCATAATTCTTCTGCCTCAGCTCCCAAAGTAACAATTTTATCATTGTATGTGGTTTATTTCTAGCAATTTTGATTACCCACTGTGTACTATGATTCTCTAAGATATATAGATATATAATTTGTAAAAATTCAGTCTCATTTGATAAAAGTTATATTTTCATTACTATTGACTTACACAAATTTTCCATAGTCATCGATAAGGTTTGTTATATAATATGAAAGTGCAGTAAATATTGTGACCAATTTTCCTCTTCTTCAAAAGAAAAAAGATTTATTATATGCATACATAAGACAAATATTATAAGTTGTATTCAGAATTCAGTAATTATGTTCCTTATGCTATAAGCCACTTTAGTTTCTAGACACAAGTATCATTAACCCCAATATTCTTACATTGACTCAAGATTGAGTGAACTTAAGATTAAATGTAATAAGATTTTTTCTTGATAAAAGCATCTACTAACTTTTCTTATTTCATTCTCATTTTTTATTATTTTTACTAGTTAGCTTTCTATTCATGTATAAAACATCATAACCAACAGCAGCCGGTGAGGGAAAAGTTTATTCCAGCTTACAACTCACAAGTCATACTCCATCACTGAGGGAACTCAGGGAAAAAACTCAAAGTAAAACCCTTGAGGCAGGAAATGATGGAGAGAGCGAATGCAAATGATTCTTATATGCTTGCTCCCCCCCCCCATACCATGCACCTCCCTGCTTTTTTATACCATCCAATGCCACCTGCCCTGGTTTGATACTGTCCACAGTGGACTGGGTACTCCCACATCAACTATTAAACAACAAAATATCCTATGGATGTGCCTACAGATAGTCTGAGTAGAGACATGCTCTTAATTGTGGTTCCACTTCCCAGAAAACTATAGTTGGTTTCATGTCAACAAAAACAATAGCAGCAACCAGGACATTATGTTAGTTTTAAGATTTTATATAAAAACTGTTAAATTTATTTAAAAGAAATTTACCAGAGATGAGCTAACTTAAGTACCTGTGTCCATCTTTTAGTCATTGTATTTCCTTCATCTCTAAAATCTGAATGGCAAGGACCCATTTGAATATGGGTTTTTGTGGGCTTTATAATTAAAAAAGACAACAAGGCTAGTTTTAAAGCCCAGAAATTATCTTTAAAAGTATAAAAAAAGAGACTAAAGAGATGAATCAGATATTAACAGCATTGTTGCTCTTGCAGATTCAGTTTCCAGCACCTGTATGGTAGATTACAATAAAATATTAGTCCATTTCAGAGTATTGGACATGTTCTCTGACCTCTATCATTATCTGGCATGCAAATGCTGCACATACAAACACGTAGGCAGAAAACTCATAGAAAAAAATAAAAAATTATCTAAAGGAAATATTTTCTTTACATAATTTATTTTTATTCACATAAGATCCCAAATACAGACACCTTTCCTCGGCTCCTCTTCTCCTAATCCTACATTCAAGAATCCCTTCTCCCATTATCTCCTGTCCTCCTCATAGAAGGAAAAGACCCACTTAGGTACCCACCAGGAGGGATCCAATGGTAGGCAATAGAGTCAGAGACAGCCCTTGCTCCAATTGTTAGAGAACATACATGGAGACCAAGCAGAACATCTGCTACAACTGGGGAAGGGGCTAGATATAGCCCCTGTATGCTCTTTGTGTGGTGGTTTAATCTCTGTGAGCCCAGGTTAGTTGACATTGTAGGTATTATTGGGGTGACCTTGTAGGAAAAAAATATGAAGACAACAAATGTTTCAAGGCATGGCAAACTTCTAGTCCATTGCATGCACTGTAAACACCCTTTATGACTACTTATGAAATTATCAGAATAGGTAGCTGATAACCACAAGGGGTGCCTATATGGTTAAGTACACTAGCTACTCTCCTAGATTCCTAGCATCAACATAGAATCTAACTTCTATTTGCAACTCCAGTTCCAGAAGACCTAACACCCTCTTCTGGCCTCTGTGAGCAATGTAATTATGTGGTACATACATAGACATGCAGGCAAAACACTCATACACAAAGTATTAACACAAATAAAGCTTCTTAATAATACCAAAAGAGTAAAACCCAAAGGCAGATTGTAGCATAGAAGAGTTCTTTTTAAAATCCTTTTCACTCATGATGACAGCACTGCCAGTACAGGCTTCTGTTGTAGTACCTAGAAAGACCCCATAGACAGAGGCGATGTTATTTCAGAGCTTCTGTGTAAGAACTATAAGTAAGAAATGATAGAGGATGGCATGATAGACCAGTGAGATATGCATTGGGATTGAAGACAACTGTGTCTTAAGGAAGTTCCATGCCAACACCACAGAAAAGGCATTAGGGAGAGGCAAAGGAAAATCCAGGCAGTAAAACCCAAAGGCAAAAGCCAACACACTGTAACTTGCTTTACAACACACACAAGAAGACTGTAAACACTATCTGTTCAAGTAAAAACAAAAAACGAAAACCAAAAAAAGCAGAGGCTCTCCAGCCAAGCTTCTCCCTACACCAAAGGCTGACACTGCATGGCTGAGAAATGCCAATTTACTATCTGTGATATTACTTGATGATCCAACTAAAAAGAATTCTATACAAATTTCAGCTTAAGCATGAACTGAATGTTGGAGCTGAAGACCCTCAAGATTTGCTTTTTGTCTCTTGAATCGATAACAAGAGCCATATATTTTACACATGTAGTATGAGTGTTCTATTATCTTTATCTGAGCATCTCTCTCTCTCTCTCTTTTATTTTTTTATTTTTTTATTTTGGTAATGACAAATGAGATTATTAGGACTGCTACTTCTCAATGCAACATTTAAGATTTTTTCCGTTTTAAATCTGGTAAGCTAAAAATTTTAGGAATTTGTAAAACAAGTTTCAATGCATTTTTATTCAAAGAAAGTAAATTATTTGCAGGGACCAATTAATAAAATTAACAATTTATCCAAAATTCTGTGTCTCTTCAACTGTATGCAGGAGGAGCCCACATTACTCAGGCCCCAAATTACTAAGGGTACAATAAATAGGAAGAATACCGTGACTCTTCCCCTGGCTTGAATTGAAAATATATCTGTCTCGAGCTCTCTGGCAGGGTGAGGATGCTGAGTCATCTCTGCCTCCTCAGTGCCAACAATTATTTTTCAAACCGTCTTGTTTTACCTGAGACTCTGACCTCATTTCTGACAATCAAATATTATGAATGATTTGTGGATCAAATTGATTCTATCTTGTTTCTTCTTAATGTAGACCTCGGGTTTGCCTGGCATACATTAGCATGCAGTCCATGGGCTCCGTTCTTTGTCTTCTGGTATCACTATAGAGATCCCCTTTAATGTGTAGAATGGATTCTCATTATGCTATTACATTCCAGAGTAAGTAAATGCATAATCTTTGGAGAAATATTGGTACTGTTCACCCAGGTATATATGATGTCCTAGAAATCTTTAGGTGCACAGCCTATGATAGAAAGGGAGAAAGAACAAGATATGTCTGTGAGATTGGAAGTGTTTGGAGACCATGAAAGAAAGGAGCTTCCCTGTCTACGTTCTTGTCTCTCCTTGATCATCTATCAGCTTTTTCTCTGTCTTAAGTCTACATAACCACAGGTCACATCCTCTACATGTGGAGGGGCTTGAGACATTGCTCTTATGTGACTGATGGCCACAAATCTATGGGTGGCTGCAGCTAGTGACAGGAGTCTGGTGCCCAGGAACAGGTGAAGTGTCTACTGTCCCTTCAATGTCTCTGGGGTTTTGAGCCTTAGCTCTACAGGGAACAAGGCTACCTTTCATGATCTCACAGGTCCTCACCTGCTCAAAGGAGAAGGAGAGGAGGGGATGGAAAAGGATAGTGGAAGATAATAATGCCAATCACTGAACTTTACCCAAACACAGGCGCGCGCACACACACACACACACACACACACACACACACACACATACACGCATGCATGCAAGCACACACATACAGGGAGAGAGAGAGAGAGAAGAAGGAGGAGGAGGAGGAGGAAGAGGGGGAAGAAGAGAAGGAGGAGAAGGAGGGAGGAGGAGGGTGGGAGGAAGAGTAAAATCAATACACCAAAAGGATATGGAACAAAGATAAAGAGATTTGCTACAACCTCATATTCATTAGGTAGGCCTGGCATTGAATTTAGGGTAGCACACTAAGGTCAATATTCTTCCCCAGAGTTCCTAACTTCCTTCAAGCTATAGTGAAAGCTATGAGCTGCACATATTAGTATATAAAATGAATATATTTAATATGGTAGAAATGTCAATGAATAGAGAAATAAAAGAAAAGAGATTTAGAGGACAGAAAATAAGGTGACTGGATTTGGTGACTCTGAAGACATCGAGTTTAAAAAGGATAAAGTTGAGAGTATTTTTTTCTCCCTGAGAATTAGGTAACTATTTCCTAAGTGGAAAAAAATGATAAGGAGTAGACTGCGAAAAGCATTAATTTTAGAAAAAAATGAGTCTTTTTACCCCTGAATATTTATGAACTTAATAAACAAATATTATTGATGTTTAGGAATGAGATACAAGAAGATCATGTTATTATTAGAATGGCAAGTACAGGGGGCTAACAGGTGGTTATTTGTCCACTAAAGTTTTTCAGAGAGAAGTTATGAAGCAAATTAATAGGAAAATCATCAGTATAAAGACAGGCCATCAAAATAACCCTGATTAAGCAAATATGTTTCCATAGACAGAATTGTCTTGCATGATGTAAAGAAAATAATAACATTGGATTCTTTGTGAGATGGCCAGCAATCAGAACAACTGATACATATCATTGCTCAAGACAGAGCCTGTGAATCTGTAAACTGTAGATCAGAGAAAAGAAAGAACAAAGGAAACCTAAGTCCACTGGATATTGCCCCACTCTTTCTGTCCATTTGGAATTCAAAATCAACAAAAATAAATTATGATGTTGAAACCTGCATGCTATAAGTAATAGGCTATTTTAACTTGGTCACATTAAATCCCTTTATTTTAAGTGATTTTTATAATCGTTCAGTGCTTTTATAAGTAAATACATAAGAACCATATTAAATTCTCCTATCACCTTAACCTAGCTTCTTCTTGGTTTATGAGTAGAAGCAGAAGAGGAAAGAGGTAGATAAAGAGGCTACAGTAAGATTTCTCACTCTGCAATATGCATACAGATTTACACAGAAAGAGGATTTTGTCAGATATGATGTACCCTTATCACTAAATAGTCCTTCATTTATCTCAAAAAGCACAAATACTCTTCCACAATAACTGTCAAGCATCCCTGCCCGCAGGGAGATATACTACAGTGGAACACTATCAAAAATCGCAATTACCATTCTTGTTTCACACACTGAACTAACCGCATGACTTCAATTTTAGTATTTATCATATGAAGCTGTGCCTTCAAGTGGTCCTGTCCTATCCATCTGATTCTACACAGAACTATTTAATCTCTCGCTCTTCTCCTTCCTTGACCACCTTCAACAAAGGGCACAACCACACAACTTCCTTAACTAACTAATTCCCATGTCAATTAACTAAGTTCATATATTGAACAGGTACTGACTGAATTTTATATTATCAATACTGGTGTTACCAATCACTTTTCTTTATTCCCTATTGTAGGGATGATAGCCATTCAGTATACTAATTTCACACACAAAAATTATTCTAGGATGTGATAATAAAATATATTATCAAAAGCTTTGAGTAAGAATATGTATAGGTGTACATTTGAGTATTTAGGATTCCAACTTGGAGGAAATAACTTTCTACATTACTTTCTGGCTGTTCATTAAACAATGTAACATTAGTACTTTGAATTTTCTGAAGGAAATATTTACAACACAGATACAAATTAGTTTTTAAGAAAGCCTAGCTATATAAAGTTTGATATCCAGAGCACCAATGAGTATTCTATTTGTAACTGTATTGACTTCATATACTAGTGTTTTGAAGAAAGGGTACCCATAATATAGAGTGAACTTTTAAAGTCCTTAGGGCATTTTCGGGTTGTCATCACACAGTTCACTCTTTACTTAAATCAAATGCTGTGATGTAAATTGAAGACATGGAGATTAATTAGTGAATGTGATAATTAAAACAGAGAACTAGCATAGACAATGACAGTGAATTGGAAGCAGGCGGCAAAAAGATATGTACCAAATGTGCTTTGGGAAATGTCACAGAAATGAACAAATGTGGGTTCTGGGTCACACATAGACAGAAGCAATAGAAAATCACATCTGTATTGAATGTATACTACTGCAAGATTCAGATATTGCTGGAACAGGACCCTGTCAACTCACTCAGCAAGCATTGTCACAAACTTGAGTCTCAAATTTTCTTCTCAGATGTTAGACTGATGTTTCACTTATCTTCAAGATTCTATATCTCTGAGAAGTACATTATTCTCTCTCACGTTTATCTCTAAGAGCACCTTCATGTAGACAAACTTTTTTTCTGACTTTACAAGCAAAACCCACAGAATTCTATGGACCACAAAAATCATAAAAGCCCACCTGTTGAGAAAAGCTTTTTCACTACATGATCGAATAGAGTAGTTTGAAATTTTAGGGAAAGAGGTCACCAAACCTGGGGCAGAGTAAAATCATCACATAATCAGTACATTCAGGGTACAATATCATTTATAAAAAATAAACTGAAGAGATGCAAACCTTAATCTCCCACAGGTCTATCTTATAATATGTCTTTTCTCAAGCCATAGCTCCTGAAAATGAGCCCTCATATCATATAAATTCAGTTTTGTGTTCTGAATCAAAGAACACATTTGGCAAAACCTTCCAAAATCATAACAACTTATTCTCAATTTCAGAAATAATTAAGCCCTAATAGATTCATTATTCAGTACAGAAACTAGCACAAAGCCACTTAATACTTCTGTAAGTGAAAGTATTTGCATATTGACAAATGAGAATGCAAGATCCTGCCCTCAAATAGTTAATGATTTCTACAATGTGATATAAAAATGTGTATTCTGTTATATATGAACACAGTTCATATGTAGAGATATGCACATAAACATGCATGGTATTACTCATAAATGATATTAGCAATAAAGTACAGGCTACCCACGCTAAAATCCACAGATCCAATGAAGCAAAATCCTAAGAAAAGCAGGGATGCTTGAATCCTATGCAGAAGGGGAAAAATAGTCATTGGAGGTGGACAGAGGGAGGAAACTGGGTGGGAGAGGGGATAGATAGCAGAACATGTGAAGTGGGGGTAGGAGGAATAGGTGCAGGGAGGTCCCACAAGATAGAGTCAAGAGAGTGAACAAAAAGAGTTTGGCACATCTCTATAACTTGCCAGAGACCTGAGATGATGGAGGCTCCAGGGGAGTCTATGATGGTGACTCTAGGTAATACTCCTAACAGTAGGGGATATGGAGCCCAAAGTGACAGTTTCCTATAACCAGGCAAGTCTCTGAGTGGAGGGATAAAGACACCAATCCACCCACAAAGCCTTTTACTCCAAATGTGTCCTGCTTACAGGAAGTGCAGGGACAAGGATGGATCAGAGATTGAGGCAAACCAATAATTGGCCCAAGTTGAGAGCCATCCTATGGGCTAAAACCTATCTGTGACACTATTAATAGTATGTTGTTATGCTTGCAGACAGGAGCCTGCCATAACTGTCTTCTAATAGGCTCCACCCAGCAGCAAATACAGAGATCCAAAGTCAAATGTTAGAAGCTCTAGGAGCCTTCTCGAAGAGTGGGTACAAGGATTGAGGAACCTAGAGGGAATAGAGACTCTATAAAAGGACTAACAGAGTAAATTAATCTGGATCCTTGAGATTGGCCAGAGACTGAACCATCAAATAAAGAGCATATGTGGGCTAGATCTAGGCCTATAGCACATATGAAACAGATGTGCACCTTGGTCTTCATGGGGGTTCCCCCAACACCTGGATAAGCAGATTTCCCTAACTGTTGCCTGCCAGTGGATCTAGTTCCCCTAACTGGGCTGACTTATCTGGCCTCAGTTGGAGAGTATGTGCCTAGTCCTGCAGATACATGATGTGCCAGGGTGGGTTAGTAGCAGTGGGTTCTCCCACTTGTCAGAGGAAAAGGTGAAGAGGGATGGGGGAGGGGGTACGTGAGAGAGATTCTGAGAGGAGAGTAAGGGGCTGCGATTAGGATATAAAGTAAATAAATAAACAAATTAATGGAAAGAAAATAATATAGTGTTTGAATGCCTAGGTCTGATGGGTGTCACATATCCCATGAGGAATGGTACCTTTAATTGTCTATAGGGTTTCAGTATTAAAGCAAGTATGAGGTTTTGACATTGCTACATTATGTTGTAGCTCTGTTCTCCTTCTTAGATGGAACAAAGCATCCAATGAGCTACAATGCAGGGTGGTATTATGCCTTGAGATGATTGAAAAGGCTGTATAAAGCCTAGATAATGAGTTCACTGTAGGATTCTAAGAGAAGGAGATTGAGTGATAATCATCTCAGTTTCCAACCTATAACTGGAGGTCTATGTTTGGGGTCAAAGATGGAATTTCAAATCATGTCGAATTCAAATCATTTGAATTTAAAGATTGAAAGTCAAATCATACCTAGTGACTAGCTCATATCCTGAAGCCATCTAGAAATTCCAGTTTTTAACCATCTTATTAGAAAATTTTATTTTAGTTAATGAGTCTAAAGGTTTTAGAAATGTTTGTATGGGGAATTGGGGACCAAAACCAACTACTGTCACACCTGATCAATCCACTGTCATTCTGACCATAAAATTACAAGAGATTTGCCAAATCAGTGTTAGGAACTGGAGAATAGGCCAAATATACATACAAATATTTATTATGTCTATGTCACAGATAATAAAGTTCTGGTCCGTAAGCCTAGATATAACAACACAAGAGTAAAAGGCTTTTCCCTCTGGGAGAAAGTAAATAATGTTGTTATGGAAGTTGATGCTTAGAACTAAAGATGCCTAGAAGTTCACTGTTTTTGCTGTCTCTGAGAGTTGAGCTTGTTTTACCCAGTAAAATCATTGCTGGCTGTGTGACTTGTTTTTACCTACTAAGAGGGGTATAGCTGACCTCATGCACCTTCTTTGACTACTGTCTTTGAAGCTAGTGATGCTCCTAGCACCACATGGATGATACAGACATAAAGGTCATGTGAGTGTACCATAAGGAGAACAGAACTGTCCTAGCAAATACACGGAAAACTCAATCTACTGCAAACACATGACTAAGTTTCTACACTAGGCTATCTTTCAACAACTCTAGCTCTGACCAACACCTACCAGACTTGTTCAACCTTCAACAGGATGAATCAGTCATGGTAGGTTTCAATCATTATTGGAGGGTGGGGGCTTTTTTGGATTTTTTGTTGTTGATGATGAGGATTTTAGAATTTTGTATATGTCGTATATTTAAAGTAACTTGATATATGTTTATTAAATTGATGGTAATTCTGAGAACAAAACACTAGATATCAATATGACAGATATTAAAAACAACTCAAAATAAGAAAATATAAAACAGCACGGGACTTATGGGAATGTGAATAAATAACCAAGCATAACTGAAGCACAGCACAAGTCAATGAGCAGAGAAAAATGGATGTCCTCCATATTAAAGGTGAACATTACAAGATGGAGTTTTCTTTCACCTTAAAATCTTACAAATACAAAAGTATGAAATATGTTGTACTCAAAGGTAACAAATTATGAAAAAAAAGAATTATTACAGGGAAAATGTTCTCTCTGTGGCATTGGAGGTCAGTGAACACAGTGGATTAGATTCAATAAAAACAAGAAAAGAAATCTCACTATTGATTATCTGTTATAATGTCATATCCTCCAAATTTACATAACTTCTATAATTCAACATTTTCATGGGAAACCTTTTCACATGTCTTTGTGTAAAATATAACTCAAAATGTAGTATGATATCCTATTGCATTTCAAAATTCCTATTTAAGAATTAAGAAGAAGGAAAGAATAAACTGAATTTATGGTCTTTTCCCTCTGATAAGAAATGGAATTCTAATTTGAAACTGAGGTTATCACATTATACTTTATCATATATTATATCATTACAGAGAAACAAAAATTGCTTTGTTTCTTCCTTGGAATGATGTTGAGATGTAGCTTCTGAAAAAAAATGAGAAAGTAAAGGTCAGAGTTCAGTTAATTTACCTACCACAAATGAGATAGCATAGTTGAATTTTTTCTATAAAAAATATATTAAAGATTAAAACTCAAAGTAGAATCCAGAAATATTGTAATTAACTAGAGTAAGTCAGAAGCTGATGCACAAAGTGGAAATTTTCACTTCAGCTGGAATTAACTTCTAAAGATCTACTGTATAGCAGCGTCCCTACAGTAAACAATATTGAAAACTTCAAAATTAGTTGTTAGGATAGATTATGTATTCTTGTCACCAAAAATAAGTTGATAAATAGATCATTTAATTATTTATTTTGATAATTAATTAATTTTCAAAAGGCAAGGTAAATTGAGATATGTCAGCCACATATAAAATTCTGAATGATAGATTGGGTGATTGAGTATTTATACACTCATCAGAATCCATATGAATTGTTTCATTTTTCATCATACCTCACTAAAACTATTAAAATAAAATTCAATGCTTTTAACTAGCCTAACTATTCCTTACTGAGTGATATATATATATATATATATATTTACATAAAATACACACACACACACACACATATATGTGTGTGTGTGTGTGTGTGTGTGTGTGTGTATGTGTATGTCTTTTTTACAGCCTCTTTTCTTTATGAAAGTTCCTCACCTTTTCAGACTTAAAAACATCACTTCCACACAGACTAAAGAAAACTGCCTGTTCTTTCTTTAATATTATTCATCCTTAGGCCTCCTTCCTGTTTTTACATCTTTTTCTTCTAGTTTACTTCTTTGAAACCCTGAGTGTTCTCAAGTCCCATTTCTTTTCTGAAGGGGGCAGTTCTGATGCTAAGGTATTCTTCCCCCATTGGTTCTTGATTTGTCAGTAGAGAAAGCCAGGGGCTAATTGTCAGGCAGAAATTACAGGTGGGAGTTCTAAGTCCCATGAGAGAAAAGAAGACCCAAGGAAAAAGAGAGGAGTTTTCTGCCATGCTTTGGATGGATAAGAACACAACAACCATGTGAGTTCGGGGGGGGGGGGGGACTTGTAGCCACTACTGCAGGCATGTGGCCAAGGATGTTTGGGGGCTAGGTGGCACTAGCCTCTAAGTTTAGAGTAGGTGGAAAGATGGAGATAATAAATAGTAAGGGCATGGTTTTCCAGGTGGGAGGTTTTCGCACCCAGAAATTGTGCCAACACAGCAGTTTATAAAGGAACAAACTATGTGTGTGTGCGTTTGTGCGTGCATGCGTGTGTGTGTGTGTGTGTTTGTGTGTGTCTGTGTGTCTGTGTGTCTGTGTGTTTTATTCACACATTCAGGGAAGCTGGGAGAGGACTGATACCATGGTACCAGTGAGCTAAAGGCAGGTAGAGCAAAATGGAAGCCATGTGGGGGCTGATAGCTTGGCCAATCCCTGAGATAAAGGTGGTAGCTTAAAACTGCCCCCAACACTTCTCCATTTCAAAACATATATGTGGGTTTCTTTATTTTTATGTAAGTATTTGCAGTGCTTTGATATAAAATTAGAAGTTACATGAAAATAAAATTATAATAACAAAGAAAAATGAACTGAAATAAATATGCTGAAAATTCTACCTTGGGAAAGTCTGGTTCCTTTGATAGTTCCTTCAAGAATCCAGTGGGGATGGAGAATGAAAATGTGAAGAAGTAGTATCTTTAGTAAAAGGGAAATGAGCCCAACACTCATTTCTCAGCACCCACATTAACTATCTAGCCTTTCCTTTCTCCTTTTAGTTTTAAATGAGGTGAGTTTTCCTCTCACATGACGGTTGTGTTCATTTTAAAGGTGACTGTATCTTTGAATCACTACTGATTGAGCAGTGGGTGGCTGAGAACAGAAATGGGTGACCAGATGGCATCCCTGTATAATCCATAGATATTCTTGGGGTTAAGTTGCATATTATGCAATCACACAGGTTTACATGGTGATGGAAAGAATCACACAGTAAGTGAAACTGGGAAAGTGAAGGACTGAGTCACTGACATCAGCAGTTTTGGTCTCAGGACTACTGATCTCAAGATTGCCTATACAAGGCTTCTTCAAGGTCTGATCTCTTTCTCTCCATATTGCAGCTCCCATACATACAAATTTTTCTTATATTTTCTCAGATTTTAGGGTTTATTCTTTATATTTCACTGTGGCTTTCCTTGTAATAACCATTTTCTTTGCATGATGAAATGCAATTTCTGGTCCCAGATGGAGGAGTTGGAGAAATGTCTGAAGGAGCTGAGGGAGTTTGCAGCCCCATGGAGGGAGCAAGAGTGTCAATGGGACTGACCCTCCCCGATCGTCATGGATTTTGGACAACCAACCAAAGAATACACATCTATGGACCCATGGTTCGGACCACATATGTGGCAGAGGATGACCTCGATGGTCATCAGGGAGAGGAGAGAGGCCCTTGGGCCTGAGGGTTTTAGAGCCCCAGTAAAGGCGAATGTCAAGGTGGGAATATGGGGATGGGTGGGCAGGTGGGTGGGAGGTGGAATTCCCTCATAGAGGTAGGGATGGGGAGGGGATAGGGGGTTTCCAAAGAGGAGACCCAGAAAAGGGGAAACATTGGAAATGTAAATAAAGTATCAAAAATAAAAAAAAAGAAATGCAATTTCTAAAGCAAATTGCCACACCTCAGTCCAGTTTTCTATCCCACCCTCTCCACCGCAGTAACTTTTCCCAGACTAACATATAGAAAAGTTGAGATCTATCATTTAAAATATCCTAAGATCATTCACCATGATCAAGTACGATTCATCACAGTGATATAGTGACTGTTCAACATAGAGAAATCCATCAATTTAAAACTCTATATAAACAAATTAAAAGAAAAAAGATCACCTGATCATCTCACTAAATGCTGAAAATGCATTTCACAAAACACAACACCCTTTCACATTAAAAGTATTAGAGAGATCAGGAACTCAAAGCCTTTACCTAAGCATAATAAAAGCAATATACAGCAAATCATCAGCCATTATTAAATTAAATGGAGAGATACTTTAACAATCTCACTAAAATCAGGAACAAGAAAAGGCTGTCCACTCTCTTAGTATGTATTCAAAATAGTACACAAAGTTTTAGCTATAGCAATAAGACAAGAAATGGAGATTAAGTGGATACAAATTGGAAAAAAAGACAAGGTATCACTCTTTGCAGATGATATGATAGTACACATAAGCAACACCCCCCTGAAAATACCCAAGAACTTCTACAGCTTATAAACAACTTCAGCAAAGTGGCAAAATATAAAATTAACTAAATCAAATCAGTAGCCCTCCTTTACACAAATGTTAAGCAGAATGAGAAAGAAATTAGGGAAATAACACTCTTCATAATAGCCACAAATACCATAAAATATCTTGGAGTAACTCTTACCAAGAAAGTGAAATATTTGTATGACACAAACTTCAAATCCCTGAAGAAAGAAATCATAGAAGATCCCAGAAGATAGAAAGGTCTCCCATGCTCATGGATCGGTAGGATTAACATAGCAAAATGGCCATCCAACCAAAAGCAATCTACAGATTCAATGAAATCCCCATCAAGATTCCAACACAGTTCTTCACAGGCATGGAAACAGCAATTCTCAATTTCATTTGGAAAAACCAAAATCCTAAGATAGGGAAAACAGGTATTAACAATAAAAGATATGCTGTGGGAATCACCATTTCTGACCTCAAGCTGTATTGCAGAGCAATAGTGATAAAAATCAAAACAAACAAACAAACAAATAAACAAAAGCCTCATAGTGTTGGTACAGTGAAAGACAGGTGGTTCAATGGAAAAGAATTGAAGACCCAGAAATAAAACCACACACCTATGAACATGTGATCATTGAAAAAGAAACCAAAACCATACAGTGAAAAAAGAAAAGCATCTTCAACAAATGGTGCTGGTCTGACTAGGAGTGTACATGCAGAAGAACATAAATAGATCCGTATTTATCACTCTGCACAAAGCTCAAGTCCAAGTGAGTCAAGGACCTCAACATAAAAATAGATGTACTGAATCTAATAGAAGAGGAAGTGGGAAAGAGCCTCATTGGCACAGGTGGAAATGTGCTCAACAGAACGCCAATGGCTCAGGCATTAAGATCAATAATTGATAAATGGGACTTCATGAAACTGAAAACTTCTGTAAGACAAAGGACACAGTCAACAGGACAAATTTGAAACCTACAGTTTGGGAAAATATCTTTACTAACCCCACATCTGATAGAGGGCTAATATCTAAAATATATAAAGAAATCAGGAAGCTAGCCCCTGAAAACATCCAAATAACCAATTTTAAAATGGGGTATAAAGCTAGAGAATTCACAACAGAGGAATCTCAAATGGCCAAGAATCATTTAAAGAAACATTCAATGACCTTAGTCATCAATGAGATGCAATTTTAAAATGACTCTCAGATTCCACCTTACACCATTCCGAATGGCTAAGATAAAAAGTTCAGGTGATAGCAGATGCTAGGGTGAAGATGTGGAGAAAGAGGAACACACCTCCATTGCTGGTGGGATTGCAAACTGGTACAACCCACTCTGCAAATCAATCTGGAGGTTCCTCAGAAAATTGGAAATAAACATACCTGAAGACCCATCTATAACATGCTTGGCCACGTACCTAAAAGATGTTCTACATACCACAGGGACACATGCTCCCTGATGTTCATAGTAGCCTTATTTGTAATAGCCAGAAACTGGAAACAACCCAGATGTTTCTCAAAGGAAGAATGGGTGCAGAAAATGTGATTCATTTACACAATGGAATACTATTCAGCTATTAGGAACGAGGATATCATGAGTTTTGCAGACAAATGGAAGAAACTAGAAAATATCATTCTGAGTGAAGTAGCCCAGACCCAAGTGGACATACATGACAGAAGCCTAGCATAGCTGTCTTTGAGGGGCCCAAGCAGCAACTCACTGTGGGACTATGAAAGTTAGCTTGGTCCTTGGTTGAGCAATAGTTTGAAGCTCCGGAGATGATGAAGGGGACGGTAGGTGCTTTGCCCCAGGCCCCTGTCATTAGCCGCAGCCCCTCATAGATTTCTGGCTATCAGTCACATAAGGACAATGACACAAGCCCCTCCACATGTAGAGGACATGACCTGTGGTCATGTAGGCTCAAGACAGATCTCCATTTTAATGAGGTTCCTAAAGACCTGGAGGTCTTAGTTAAAAGCTTTCCTTCCCAGATATTCCTCCCTACAAAAGGTATTTAACCTCAGATCTGCCCTGAGAAGTTGAGTATGGTTTTACTCATCCACTTTCTGCCATGACAACAAATGCCTTAAAGCCATATTGTCTCTTTTCATTGGGATCTGCTGTGAGGAGCCATGGAGAAGGCCTTTGTCTATAGAGCAACTCTCTAATCTCCAGTAGAAGGCCTCTCTCTGCTTCTAGCCATGGTCACCACCAAGCCAAGCCCCACACTGCCACCATCAAACCAAGAACTCCACCCCCCCCCATGGGACCAGCCAGATCTCTCCCCTTTCTGGGTCCCTCCCCTCTGCCCCAGGTCAGATCCAGCCTGCAGCCTTGACCCCATTCTCAGCTCTTCCATGGCTTCCAGCCATGTCTAGATGTCCAAGAACCTGGGAACCAGACTTCCCTGGCCTCCTTTCAGGCCTAGGGACCCCCCAAGCCAGCTCCAACTGCCCTGCACCTCAGACTGTGCTTCCCCACCCCCAGATCGGTGTCCAGGAGTTTCCCTATAGCCTAACACCTGCCTGATGCCAGCATAGAGTAAGAGTGGTCAAATTCCCGTGTCCAGTTCCCGGAACTGCCATGCCCTGTGGTGGGGTGGATGCGGGACCCCAACAACCCTACAACTGACTGAGACAGATGCCGATATTTACACCCAACCACTGGACTGAAGTCAGAGACCCCTATGGTTGAATTAGGGGAAGGACAGAAGAAGCAGAAGAGGAGGGTGATTGGAAGACCAGCAGTCTCAACTAACCCAGAACCCTGGGAACTCCCTGATACTGATCCACCAATCAGACAACATATATGAGCTTATCTGAGCTCCCCTGCCACATATATAGCAGAAGACTGACTGGTTTTGCCTCAGTGGAAAAAGATGTGCATAAACCTTAACTGACTTGAGGTCCCAGGGAGGGGGGAGGCCTGGTGGTGGGGGAGCATCCTCTTGGAGACAGAGGGAAGGAGGAATGGGATGAGTAACTGTGGGATGGGGACCAGAAGAAGGCACAAGGCCTGGATTGTAAATAAATAAAATATTAAAAAGAAAAAAGAAAACAAAGAAAAAGAACAGTTTGTTCCTATAACAGAGTTTCAGAAGATATAAGATATAAAGCAGGGTGTATTCTTTACTATATATAGATAATTAAATCTTATGTCTGTAATACAAAAAAGATAAATATTTATTAAAGAATTATAGAATTTCTTATGCATATGGAGATTACATTATTTGTGTTATTTAATTTTATAAATCTCCCTGCAGTTTATTTTTGGCTAATTCTAGAAGTAAGTGAAATGTAAGAGACAGATAAATTTCCTACTTTTTTTTCTGCTGAAATTTTATGTAGTGATACATTATTTACTTTCTAGCAACTTGTTCTGCAAGAGAAGGAAAGTACCTTGCCTGGAGGCAGCATAATGCTGAGAACTAGTTGTGTAATTTGCTGTTTAATAGGTCTGCCTCTTCTTAGTAGTTGATGCTTGTACAACTTATTGCCAGCCTCCTCCTCTTACAATTAGATACATAATAACATTTAAACCACAAGAAGGCTGGGCTACTTAAATGAAAATAACCTCACACCATCAAGCTCTAAATGAGAATCAAAATATAGAACACTATCATTACAAAATGGAGTTTGCACATAGACATGATGATTGTTTTCATGAAACATGAGTGATGTTCAAATATAAATATATGTAAATAGAGAGAATCAAAATTGCCAGATAATAAAAATTACTCACTAAAGACATAATGCTTGTGCTGAGGTTGCCAGGAGATGACCCAAATCAGAGGGTGCAAGTCAGACATATATTCATTTATCATCAAAGAAAACAATTGTTAGAAAGAAGTCACTTATAAATCAGCAAAATGTACTTCAATGAATTAATTTTTTAATGACAGTATTTCATTTGTGAAGCCTGTAGTATTACCATCTAGCTTTCTGGTTTGCTCAGGGCCTTGCAGTCACTGCTACATTTCTGCAAAAATAGACATGACAGGAGCTGCGTTTTCAGGTCAGCCTGTATCCACTCACTCTTCCAGCTATAGACAGTATTGTCATTATATAATAGATCTTATTTAGAGACTGATGTTTTGCTCCCTACTCAGTTATTACAAGTCAAAATTTCTCTGATGCCTCTTCCGTCATTTATTTGAAAGATGCTTAATAATAAAGTTTCCTGCATTATTAGTAGTACTGGATGATATGCACGTTCATTCTGATGTCTCTTTGTCATTTCTTCTTACTAACATTGTGGAATTCGACAGCAGATTCTATTCAGTGCAGGTTCTTTCACAAAGAATGTCTTAAAATATAATTAAGAACTTGCCGATAGGGAGTACTACATGACAAATGTTCTGTACTCTGAAATGATCATTTTCTCTACATCAATAAGCTCTATGCTTTACCTAAAGGCAGTCATTCAACATTTCTTAATGACAGTGATTGCAGTATTTGCTGACTATTCTGCAGTCACTATAGCAGTAAGAACTGACAATTAACTTCAAAGAGAGTAAATTCATGCACCAGTCTGCACTGTACATGATACCTATGCTAGACAAATTGCACACAGGCAATTCAGACCTAAATGACTACTCTAAATTTTGCAATTTATGCTCAAATATCAAATGAGAATATCAAATTGAACATCTGCAATAATTACATATGGGATAGGTAAACATATCCAGGACCCAAGGAAAAACAGAGAGAAAAATAGTACAGAACAACTTATAGAGTGTTCATAACATGCAAGGAGATTTGACTGTTTTAATTGGTGTATGTTTTTGTACGGGTGCCCATTTTCTTCAGCTGAAATGAAGTATTATAGACATCATTAACTTCGTGACAACAAGCTCTGTAAGAAGCACTCTGTATGACCTGCCTACTATACTGTGAAGAAACAAAATGAGATCACAGGTCATCACAGCTGGAAAGAGATTTGTGGCATCACTGATATGGCAATTGCCTACACAGTTTTCATGTACTTTTTCATAGCATTTGAGTATTTCAAATCTCAAGGGAACTGAAAAGTGATGTCCCATGACAAACATGGGCTTTGGAAGGAGACATAAATCTGGATACTTGTTATAGATATTTCTGGCATATAACATGGAGAGAGCTGTGGAAAATCTGACTTCCACATTCTTAAATCTGGAAAGAATTAAATCCAAAGGCCATATTCTCCTTATTTCAAAAATTATATATTTTTCTCTTTTATTTAAGGATTTTAATGCCTTGTCCCTGAACCACTTTAGGCCATAGGTCTAAAGTGGGTTATATTTACCTCATAAGATTAAAATCCCATTACACTCACAGCTGTGACTACATATTGGTCTTACTTCTTTAGGAAAGATTGCAGAACAGAAGGCAGAAAAACAGTGTATCTCATACAAAATTATTGGCAATACATGATAGGAAGGCTACACCTATGTAATTTCAGCAATATAGATGCCTAAAGAAGACCTTAAATGTAACAGCAATGGTTGGCATATAAATAGATGGGAGAAAGTCTCAGGAGGTCTTACTCCTAGATGAAGAACTATAGGCAATTAATGACTACTGAGAGAGAGAAAAAATAAACTTCCCCTACAGTGCGACCTTAGTCAGTCATCCAATGTCAAGGAGTCAACCCTATAATCATATACATAGGAGCAACATTGAATGGGCTTGGCTGGTCATATTTTCATATTCGTTGATATATTAAAAAGAAAGAGGCTATCAATTTAAGGTACAGAAGGACAGGGGAACACAAGAACCAAGAAAGGAGAAAATTATGTGAATAAAGTAAATGTATATGAAATTTAGAAGACAAAAGCTTATCGAAATTAAAATATTTGTCATTATGTTCACTTTCAATATTTGAATTAACAGATGGCTCAAAACTTTATCACAAGTATAATAACTTATAGATGAAATAAAATTGTATTGTTTACTTTGTGTTTCAGATTTGGTAAGTTGCTGATTGTCACTTCAAGAATCTGGCTAAAAAAATTTTTTTTCATTTTATTTTATGATCGATGTATGGCTTAGAAGTATTCTAAGTTTACATTGTTAGTGTCAATCAGAGGTACCTGTTTTGGTTTCATCTATTTATTAATTCCTGGATTGCTGTTTCTAACATATAAAATATGGTATGCACTCTCTCTGCAAGGAAGTAATAGTGGGAAGAGAAGACACCTTATCTGGAAGACGTTCTCATTAAAATTTGATGGGGATCAAGGTTGGAGTATCTAAAGAAACAAGGTTTAGGTTATTTCGTTTTCCATGAATTTGGAAATAAGCAACACCCTGCTTAATCTTAGCAGTGTGCAGTGTCATTTATACTGATATTTATCCTAGAAATAGAAAGTCAATAGGAGGGAAATGAGAGAGAAGTAGAAGGAAGGAGGAGAGAATAGAAGAAGGAAAGAAAAAAGTCCATTTCCTGTGCAAATGTTTTGGGTCATTTTCACTATGTAAGACTCTCACCCCATTTACCAATGAATGCCTTCCTTAAGGTCATGGGTCTCTCCGTTTGAAGTTGATGATCTCCAACTATAACAAAGTAAGTAAGCTTACATTTAACACAAATCAAAACTTTTATATCATTGAATAATGATAGTCATATATTAAAAATGCAGTTTTTGAAATTTCATCACATGTGTATAACCCTGTAGAGTTTCTCACTGGAAACAGACATTTCTCCTAGATTAGTTCCAAACGTCTGCCCTGTCCTTTTCAAGCTTCTGCTTTTTATAAGTACTTTCAAAGATACTACCTTTAGAAACGTAGAAAGTCCTTATGGGCAATATCCCGTGTTTCATTCATCTTTACTAATGATCACAAAACTAGAATCAATGTGCAGCACAGAGAATGCAGTGAAATCAATAATAATGCAGTAGGCTAGTTTGAAGAAAAAGAGATATTTGTGAAAAAATCTTTGGCTTGAAAAAAGATTTAGGTGAAAAAAAAAACTTTGAAAAGATGAGTCAAACCTGTATGTGTATCAGTTAATCAGTAAACTATGGGTGTTTCCAATTGATAACTTTGTTTCTAAAGCTTTGCTTTCAGAAAATAGTTAATCCATGTAGGAAAACTATCTGAGTTTATGTTGATGGATCCAACTGAGTCTTATAGATACAATATAGAAGCTCCATGCTGACAGTGATGGTTACAGAATTGGATTCCTGCCCAGGAAATTATTGCCTTTAGACCAACTGTGGTGGTGATAAGAAAAAAAATTACAGACCCTGAGAAATAAGCAGTGTCACAAGCTTTTGAAGTGAAATTGGTATTGCCGTTGCTGCCATCCCTCAAGAACCATTGCTTCTTCAACCTCTGAGTTGTTGGTTGCTTTGAGGAAAATGATGATTAAGATGATAGCACAACATTCGAATTTGAAAATCTTAATTGTTTTCATAATATATTTATTCTTATATTATTTAAAATATACACTTTTAGTTATTTTAGGAAGCTAAAGTATACCTGAACCATACTAAGTCCTGTATATGTAATAAAACAGTTTAAAAACATATGGAAGAGTTCTTCTTAATTCCCACCTGTGCTATCAAGCTAACATAACACTTTCTGGTGTGGACATAAGTCACTATCAGAGGAGCATGCAGCGACTCATTGGGACAAGAGAAGTCATGCAAAACTACAACCTGTATCCTCAGAGATATGTGTCTTCATGAAACCAAGGAACTGAGACTTAAGGGGTGAATAGCAGTATTCAGGAGGGAAGGAAGGAGAA
Source organism: Uromys caudimaculatus (assembly GCA_028551405.1). Taxonomy (NCBI): domain Eukaryota; kingdom Metazoa; phylum Chordata; class Mammalia; order Rodentia; family Muridae; genus Uromys; species Uromys caudimaculatus. The sequence continues at coordinate 13,094,368 of CM052712.1, read as the reverse complement.
GCAGTTGGACCTCAATGATACAAATAATCCTGTTATATTCTAGTAAGCATGCACACATTTGTTCACACAAGAATTTAGTATAAGAAGCAGATGAAGCCCTGAGTAAATGTGTTTTATTAACATGAGCACAATAACATCAATGACCTCAAAAGAAACAGTAAGCCTTCCTCAGGTCATTCCCAGAGGAATTAAAAAAAAGCTTCCTTTGGTCAAACATGGTATGGAAGGACATTTGACCTCCACTAAATCTGTTGTACACAGAAACTAAAGACCACAGCTTCTTCCTGGATAACTGCAGCCTGAGACTGCTCCTTTAAAGAGACCAGTCATTGAGATTATCTAAACCCTCTCCTTCTTTTCTATATAGTTAGTTTACAGAATTACTAGATTGTTTCTGGCACAACTCTATCAAAGCACATGAACCATCTAAATTCCAGAATTTCTGTATGTGTGTCTGTCATTTCTTTATCCATTGTCAAGTCAGTCCTTAAGATGAATAGGTCATGGGAATTTAGCACAGTAGATAACACTTTACATTATACTAATTTTTATTTTACTAACATTTATTTTACATTTTAAGTTGTTTAATATACTTACTGTCAAACATGAAGGAATATAGACCATAGAACAGTAGGGGAAAGTATCATAGCTAAGAACAAGCATCTTGAAACCAGAAGAGAGAGATCTCAGTAGTTGGTATTTTCATGGCCACATGAGATGCTAGTAACCAAAACTTCTTGATACATATATGCTGGGTAGTAAGAATCATCTAAGTTATGTGATCACAGAAAAATAACTGGAGGATTTCTTAAATTCGGTAAAAATTTATCTTCTATAAAGAAATTCAGCTTATTGTATCCTGGAATAGACAAACCCAAGCCATCCTCTGTTGTCTCTTGCATTATGGAGCAGCAGCAAGCATAAAGACAGGGAAAGAAAGTCTGGGCAGTGGCACACACCTCCTGTCAGAGATTTTCCATTTTTGTGCTGTATTTAAGCCAAAGATGTTTCTTAAGTTCTCAAGCTGCGTGCTGCCTGAGGTAAGGAACCACTTTTATTCTTACCTCAGAGATAGAAGTCTCTCTCAAAAGCCATTATCTGAATAGGTTACTCATAGTTTATTGAATTAACAGAATACTTTTGACAAAATCTAGTTCACCATAAATATAAAAATTTGTTCTTGGGATCTCAATTCTATGAAATTTATAAACATAACCAATTGAAATATCTTTTAACTGATAAAAATGTGATGTTTTCTATTTATTTGCTATAATTTTTGATTCTATTCCCTTAAATCTAATTAGAAATGGAATGATTTTCTAATTATGTTTTTGGGTTATCACTAGAAAGCATAGTTGATGCTGTCTCTTGAAGCCTGGCTGGACTAACAATTATTCCTTTTTATCCTGTCCTAATACAACATTTTTATTTTCTGTCATAACTGCATGCACTAAACTGATCAAGTACCATATTAAATAGAAATGGGAAAAACTGTTGTCCTAATCCTTAATGTGAATTCAGAGAAAAACCATTAATTAATTCAGAATTTCACCATTGTGTGGTATGCCCATGTATGGATTTTAGGAGCATTTTATCAGATGTGAGAAGTCCTTTTTATAACTAGTGGAATTTTATGTCATAGTTGAATGGTTGAAAGAACCAAGTTCATTAACCCATTCTTTTCTTGATATAACATGTTGATTAATTTTGTGTGTGAAAATATCCTGTGTACAGTTGAGTTTTGATTGTGTAATGGTATGTGACCATTCTATATGCTCTTGGATTTGAACTGCGATTACGTTGAGGAAGGTGAGGGTGTCAGTTTTCATGAGAGGTACTCTCTTAGTTTTGTTGTGCCTGTGTGGGTATTGTCACCTTTTCTATCAGACTATCAACAGCTTTCTAGAATGTGTGGATAGTTTGTGGTGTTTTGTTTGGCAAATGTAGGAATTCTAGTATTAATTAATGTAGGAATTCTAATATTAATTTTTCTGTGAATATTTGGTTGAATTAATGCGACATTTGGAACTGACCATATTTTTCCCACAGGTTTTAAAATTTACTATTTATTTAGTGTCTTTAGAGAGTTTAAGTAATCAATTCTATTTTTAATGTGTTAATTTATGACTGTCTAGGAATTTTTCTATTTTATTTAGGTTATATTTACAAGAATGCATGTCCTTTTGTTTGACTGGTTAGTTGGTTTGAAACAGGGTCTTTACACTAAACATGCATGGCCACAGTCTCACAGTACTACATATATTATCATTGAACTCATGATCTCCCTAACTCTGATTTCTGAGTAAATGATAAGAATTTAAGTTTATACAAGAATACTGGCAATGGGTGGTGGTATTCCATTTCAAATAACTATCCTTGGGTCAGTGGTCCACTTACTTTTTCTTTATTGCGTTCCTTTTATTGTGGATTTTTATTTGTTTGCTTATTTTGTTTTGTTTTGTTTTGTTTGAAGATGGGCCTTCCCTATTTGCACAGGCCTAGTTTATATTCAAGGACCACCTCAGCTCCTTATTACTAAAGGGTTTTTTTTTTTGTTTTTATTTGTTTGTTTGTTTGTTTGTTTTGTTTTTTGTTTTTAACTTAAATCTTCTCAGATAATGATTCACCTGTTTCTGGGTTGGACTAGCTAAAACTCTGTAAAGTTTTAGTCTTTCTGATCATCAGTGTCTGGCTTCTAGGACCGGGCATAATTTTTAGTCTTAGGTCATTGTATGGTCCCCTAACCTGAATCTGCCCTTTGTTTGCACACAACTTGATTTACTCTGTTTAGATTGTTCAGATTGAATATTATTGACTTTTTAGACTTTCAACAGATTAGTTGTTTGCCTTTTTCTTGATATTAGTTAGTATACGTTTCTGTGTAATTTATTTTCATTTTCACTCATTTTAAAAGATTATAATTTTGGTGTGACTTATAATATGATTCATTATTGCTCAGGGTTTATAAATGTAAACATACTCTCAACATCTTCAATTTGCTATGTTTTGCATTTCTAGATTCTCATTATAGAAGAATATCACATTGGAGTGTCTCAAATATTTCAAATATGCTGAGACTTTCTCTTTGAGCTAACAGATGTTTCATTGTGGAGAACAATCAATGTATAGATGGAAAGAAATTTTTCTTTGGATAGTTTGTTTCTACAAATTTCACTCATATCCAACTGGATTACAGAGCTTTATATCACTAAGAAGTTTTTCTCTTGTGTGTTTGCTTGCCTTGTTTTAATTTTTGCTTTTGTTTTTACGTTGTTGTTGTTGTTATTGTTGTTATTGTGTAAGAATCCTAGCCATTGATTAGTTACAATGTACTCTTTACATTAGTTCTTGAGAATTATATATACGTCACAGGATTTAGCCCTTTTGACCCCCTCTCCCACAACTTCTTCCAGATCTATCCTTCCTTCTCTATCCACTCAACTCTGTATCCTTTTTGAAAATACTTTCATATACACAATGTTGATTCCAATCTTGCTGCCCATGTATTATTGAGTATTTTTGGTTATCCACTCTAGAATGGTCAACCTGCTAAGGGGTATACTACTGAGGAGAATGAAGTCTTTTTCTAACAGCATTTATCAATTGCCAAGAGCTCCTCTGCAAGGGACGGAATTTTGTGCTTACCTCCCCCCCCCACGTCCATGTTGAGAGTTGCATGGATGCAACTCTCTTGTTGTATCAGAAAAAATGCTGTTTTCTTATAGACATCCACTGTGTATTGCTCCAGTGATCTTTCTGGCCCCTCCTCCAAAACGTTCCCTAAGCATTGTAAGGAAGTAGTATGTGTAGACATTCCATTTCTGTAGAACTGAGCCATCTACAGTCTCACATTCTCTGCACCTTAACCAGTTATGGATGTCTGTGTCAATGGCCATCATGTGCAAGAAGCCTCACCTAGGAGAATTAGAAGATACACTAATAAAAGAAATACACTAAGTCTTTAGAAATAGGTTGAATATTATCTCAATAATAGTTGTAAAATTTCCTCTAGGTCCTTTGACCCAAATTTAATGACTCATTTTTATTTTAAGCTTGATTCCCTGATTCAGGTAACGTGTTAACTTTGAAAATCAGAGTCTCCACTCCTTTTATTTTATTTTTGTTGTTGTTGTTGTTACTATGGCTGCATTATTGATGTTTTTATCTTTACTTACTGAGTCATGTGCAGAACAGTATCTATTCAATTACCTTACCTGCCAGTTAATAATTGGACATTAGTTTTACTGACTCAAAATGTTTCCTCCCAAACATTGACTAGAGCATATGTGCTTATGCGCATATTTTGGGTGTTTGGTATGCATATTATATACAATGACTTATTCCTTGATTTCTACTCTAATGAAGTCTCAATGTCTCCAATAACTTATATGTGAGCCTTCACAGTGCTTATTCAGCACACTCTCAAGTAGGCACATGGAAGCTGTTTTCCCATATCTCAAGAATATTTGCACATTTTTCATAGTACTTTATAATTTTCCATTCTTTAATTTTCTTTCTTGTTACTTTCTTGTCAGCCTCAGTTTTATAACTATGTGAGGTTGCTGTGATATAAAACTATTTGCCATTTTTCCTTGCAAATATCCCTGGGGAGTGATCTTTTCATTGAATACTTAAATTACTTTCGTATACAAAATTTCTAAAAGAGAAGACATTGTTGAGTCAGGAGGATTCTAGATAATGGCCATGGAGGTTACAGAGCAGTAATTCTTTGGAAATAAGATTGTTGAGAAGGCTCCAAGTCCACTATTTTATCTTCCGGGGTCATTAGGTTAGTGGCTCTCTCATCAGTAGCATAATTATAAGATTGGTGAGGTCTGAAGCTTCTTTGGAATTGTAGATAGAAGATGGAGAAAGGTCAAATTAACATGATATAAAACTCTGTCATACTGAGAATTGGCTGTTTGTCTTAATTAAATATTCTTTGAATTGCTGGCTTTCCTATATAATTTAAACTTCTATAAAAATTGATTTGACAATTTCTACCATTGGTTTTACAGAGAAGTCAGTATTTGCAGGTCCTTACACTCTTGTTCTAGTTGTGATATATTCATAATCAATCAATAAATAATTAAATAATAAATTAAATAAATTTATACATACATATGTACACATGCATGTGTGTGTATACATATATATATATATATATATATATATATGTATACACACACATAGATATACAAAATAAATAATGAATGTTATAGCTCAAATAAATTATGTAGCAATATCCCAAGAAAAGTTACAACATAAAATATTTTATATAGTTAAAAACAAAACAAAAAATGTAAAATAGAAATATAATTTAAGACCATTCAAAAGAAGTAAAACGGAAGGACTAGATTAATTTAAATAATAATTATATAAGAAATAGTCAGTAAACAGAAAAAAAGATGAAGGAACTGTATATTTTATAGAAGTAGTAAGATTCTTGGACTACAAGTATCAAAGCTCTAAATGCTTTAAAAATAAGGACAATGGTCCCAGAGAAATGGCACTCTAGATAAGGGATAGGCAGCTGATGGAAATAGCCTTAAACTCCCTTCCTTGCATCTACAACAAGCTGTTATAGAGCAAGTCTGCATAACAAACATCTGGAATCTTGATGTGGGTAGATCACTGGGGCTCTTTGGTAAGCCAACCTAGTAAAACAGTGAGCTGCAGATTCAGTGAAAGACCCAGTCTCAAAAAATAAATTGGAGCGAGACTCAAAAAGTCACTCAATGAATGCCACAGGCTTCTATCTTTCTGTGTACCTCCAAGTGTACACACGAGTGCACACATGTGAACATGTAATACCTCACACATAAACATAGGATAAGACTATGGAATTTTTACTTATGATTATCTAGAGAGACAAGCATATATTATTATATTTTATTACGCGTGACTACTAATATATTATATAATTTAGTATGCATTTTCTATATATTAAATATGTATTAAATATATTATATATATATGTACATGCTTCTTAATGGAAGATCTTATCCAGATGCAAGGCTTGACCCTGTTGTAGACTGAAGTTTCTGTATGAAATCAGAATTCTTTCTTTTCTAGAAGCTTCTACCATTTCTCTTAGGCCTTCAAATAACTGGATCCACATTGCAGAGGATAATTTGTTGATTTCAATTGTCAATCTCATCTAGTGACTACTTCCACAGAATGATACAGCAGGACTTTGGAGTCTGACTAAGTGGTAGATGATGAAATTAACGAACAGTATCATGTAAAGAGAGGTTGTATGGGACTCAAAGGCTCATGTCTCTGCAGTTGTCTGGGCTTTCCAATCCACAATTTGGTTTAGGCTTTAGACAGGTAGCTTGGTATCATAGCATGCCCAGATGTCATATTCAATCAGAATATGATCTAAAGTATAATAATTCACATGGAAATATGGGAATGTTCGAAATTTCTTTGAAAAGATTATCTGGCATCACACTGGGCCAGAAGTGCTTAGAGACTCATTTGAGAATTAATCACTGACAAGGACATAATTACACCCATGCTGATTTGCCCCAGAGGCTGTGGTCAGTTCCTCTGAGTCCAACCATTAAAAAATAGTATAGATTCTTCAGTGGAGATAAAGGAGACCCATAGAAATTAATTTTGGCCATGTCCATCTACTGCACACCATAGCTTCATCTAAATACAACAGCAAACAATAAGAACAGCCTTAGCAGCAGCAGCAGCAGCAAGAGCAGAACCTAAAACACATCCAGAGGGCAGACAAACTGTAAACATGGATGAAAAGTGAATCAGAGGCACTATGTTCAGGAAAAATAAGGTTTAGCTTCAAACATTTAACTAAAAAATAATGGAAGGTCTAATTAGAGCCTCAAAATGAGTAAATTAGCATTATATCCCTTAATTCTAATTTTTAGCAAAAGAAATTAGCTATAGTGAGGTTGTAGTAATTTTTTAAAAATTTTAAAAGAAGATATAATTGCTAAAAAGTAATGTAAAATTTGCTGGAACTTTTCATTCTTGACATAAGGGTTATGAGAAATTGCTAAGAAACTATAACTAGAAAACAGAAAATAATGCTAAATTCTAAGCTGTATTACAGTTGAAAATCTTATATTAAAACTGTCTCACAAATCATTATTGGATAAATTTGTCTCAGACATAAAAAAATATCTTAATATGACCAATGTATCAATGTAAATCACACTATTATTGAACATATTCAGAAATTAATGTGATTATAAGAATATAAGACTGCTGGGAACACATTAAGTTAATTTCCAATTTCAATACACAAAATTATCATTTACATAGTGCATAATAATCTGACATTTAGGATTCAACTTTTGACATATCTGGACAGCTAGGTAGGTTGCTACATACATTCAAATTCATCACCGAGAACCTGAGACAGCTGAAATGTGAACCCATCTTGTGATACACAGCAAGATTTTTCTCATAAATATGAATAAAGGAAAAAATAACTGAATTTCGGTTTTAAAACTCATAGTCATGAGAATCATCAGTGGTCTGTTTCCTAATGGAACAGAAAAGTAAACCTAAGATAGAAATGTATAAAAAACATTGCAATTGGAGAAAATGTCCTTCATAAACTATAAGACTTGGCTTTAAAAAGAGTGAAGAAAGCAGTAGTCAGTGAGTGTATATAGGACAGGCTTTAACTGTAGGGAGGATTTTATTGTGGTAACTGATTTGGTCCTTCTTGGAGATTGACCACAGAGATTGCCAGATAAGCAGGGTATGGGAGACTAATTCCTAATTCATGTGTAATATTCCTACTGAAGTTAGACTATGTGCATCTGGCAGAAGGGATGGCAGAAGAGAAACAAGCTGACCTGGTAGAAAACACATCTTAGAGAAACTAACAAAAAGTAGCTGAAGGTGAGCCATTTTTCTCCCTATCTTCTTGGGAGAGTAAGCCAAGAGATTTAAATAATTTCAAACTGAAACAAAACTAAAACAAAACAAAACAAAAAGTAGTAAAGCCTGTTTTTTTTTTTTTTTTTGGTTTTGTTTTTTGTTTTTTGTTTTTGTTTTGCTTTGCAATAATAATTACAGAGACAGACTAGGCAGATATACTGAGAGAATAGACAGATTATAAACAAACGTAAAGCATGACTATTCACTGTATTAAGTGATACATGCACTATCTAATTATATTCTAAAGCAATGGTCAGTTAGAAAAGCAAAACCAATAACAAAATGGTTTAACTCATTATAACGAAAGCAATTTCTTTTTGCAAATTAAGTTTATTCCTACAATTTATTAAATTTCTTGAAGGGCATAGAAGAATCAGTGAGGAAGGCCTCTCCTGGGGAAAGGAGGAAAGTTATGCTCTAAGCAGTGTTCACAGTGAAGCCCCCATCCACTCGTCTACCGGATGAATGCCTTACAACTTTAGAAAATGTCAATGTGATTACGTCATATCATTTTGAGGAGTCCAAGAGATTATGATCATGCTAACTATCGTGATACTGAGGCAGTCAGATGTTTGACAATGTCTTACCACAGAAAAAATAAAAAATAGAGCTGATATGCCACTTTTGTAATTCTATTCTGAATATTCCTACAATCAATCTTAAGACTAGACTCTAACCAAAGCAAAGAATTTCTGAAATTTATCATAGAAGATTTACTTTTCGAATACCTGGGAAATCTAACTTATCAGTATACAAAATGTGCAGCATAAACCTATACTATGATCCCTGTTCCAGTGGTAAGGAAATTGTGGTGCAGACAACAGTCACTGACCCAAAGGCACAGGGCCAGTTAGTGAGAAAACTGGGCCAGGCAGTGGTGGCACACAACTTTAATCCCAGCACTTGGGAGGCAGAGGCAGGCGGATTTCTGACTTCAAGGCCAGCTTGGTCTACAGAGTGAGTTCCAGGACAGCCAGGGCTACACAGAGAAATCCTGTCTCAAAAGAAAAAAAGAAAAAGAAAACTGGATTTTAAATTCCAAAAACTAAACTCTTAGCTCACTTTAAATACAGTCCCATTTCTTGCAAATGTGAAAAATTATAATAATAGTAGCATTTTAAAATTCATAATGACTGATTTCAGCTGTACAATCCAATTTCTCTCAAGTTTATTATTATTATTATTATTATTATTATTATTATTATTATTATTTACAAAAGTAGACAATGCATAGTATGGTCTAAGAAGGTAGAGTCAAATCACAGTAGCCATATCATCCCACAAGTAGTGTTAGCATGGAGTAAATGACCTGCATTGTAACAGAATAGGATTTAGCATTTATGGTATGAACTTGAAATGGGTGGGGTTTTTGTTTGTTTGTTTGATTTTTAAGGACAATAAGTCAATATGTTATAATATACTCTGCAGTACAAGACAGACAAAGAAAAAACAATGACGGGCTCCTCAGTAGCTGCACTAAAAGACAGAGAAGGGGTGGACACTGAGTCGTTAATGAGGGGGTTTAGGAAAATGGTAAAGCACCACAAGCGTTCTGCTGTGATTGCATCAGACAACGCTTTGAACTCAGTGCCTTTAGCTTACATTAGAGGCTTGCTGCATGTCTGCTACTTATAGAGGCAGAAAAACAGGATTGAAAAGAAAGTTCTCAGATGTGCTAAATCTAACTGAGACAAATCATTCAGCTACTTTGCAAATCTGAGCAACTCATGAAAAATCTTAGAGTCAAACCAAGGTTAGACAGTGTAACTTAGGAAAAACATGGGCTAGAAAAAGAATAAGAATAGCAGTTGTCATCCCAACTCAAAGACAAGGAAAAGTAGATTTAAAAAAAAATAGGAAATTTACTAAGTACATGACAGAGCAAGTTATTATAGAGTTTAAGTATACAAGAAGACTACAGCTAAAATAACAAATGAACAAATATGGGGCAAGGGCCAGGGCAGCCTCAGGGCTGCCAGATTCCATCATACTTGGTGCAATGTTGACTGATAAGCAATTGCATCTGAATGCATGCTGTGATTAATTGCTGTGGCAAGTTAAAGGGCTTTACTTTAAGAATAAGAAGATAGAGTCAGGTGACAGACGTGCCTTCAAGTATTGTTGGGAAAGGAGGGGTGGAGTGGCCAGGTAGATAAAGAAGAAATAAAAGATGGTGAGATGCAATTGTTGTTGGATTTTTATATTATTATTCATAATTATTATAATCTTTTAGAATTTCATACGATGCATATTTCAACATTCACATGGCTATGCCTGATTCTTCCCAGATCTACCCACCCCCTTCTAACTTTGCATAGCCACAAATACTGTTGTTCTTGTTGTTCTTGTTGTTATAGCACACAAAGTCTGATTTGTGCTGCATATATAACCAGTCCTTGAAGAAAACTGACTTCTTCAAAAACCATCAGCTGTCAGTGTCTCCTCAGTTCCCCCATCTTCCATACTATAGATGTTGACTAGCCTTATCATCTGCAAGCAACTACAGCCAATGTGAGCTCATCAGTGTAGCTTTCTTGTTATGTCCAGAAGTTACTATTTTAGTGTTTTTTCCTGATTTGTGGCTCTTATAATCTTTCTCCCCACTCTTCATTGATCAATACCAAGAACTGGGGTAAGAGAGGACAGGATGCTATGGATATCCCATTTGTGATTGAGAATTCCATTAACACTTGACACTTGTTCTCTGCATTTTGATCAGTTTAAGTTTCTGTATTAACTATAGCCCACGACTCAAAACAATTTCTTTAATGAAATGTGAAAGCTGCACTAATCTATGCGTTTATGGGACAGTTTGATATATGTCTCTTTAGCAAAGTAGTAGCTTCAATCCTGAGGCCTATGACATATCAAACCATTAGTTTTGGGCCAGGTCTACAATAGTAGGCATATATTTCCTATGTTATGCAAACCTTGAATACAATAAGAATGGTGACCACATAGTACTAACACCACTATTGCACTCATGGACATATCTGGTCATAATAGTGTTTCACAGAGGTCACAGGTACAATACTGATGACATGTTTCCTCTCAGAAGCCTTAATGTCACCTTACAGACTTTGATGACTAGAAAGCAAGGATGAAATTTGATTGCTCAATGTACCACGAATGTCTTGTGTGTCATATTTTCAGTAAGAGGGTCTTTCAATAAAGTTCTGGTGAGAAGCAAAGAGCAGTATCATAGTTTCTATTGGTTTTGGGGGTTGAGGCAGTCTCTGGGATATCATTGATCAACAAATGGAGGGGATATATCCCATGCTTGCCAATGGGCTTTTATTTGCACACTTGACTTCTTTTATCCTTTGTGTAGAATATCGCCAATTAAACTCTTTCAAATTAAACTCTTTCATATCATTCATGAGAGAAAGTGAAGCTTGTAAAATAGGAGTCCATATGACTTTTAAATATCATTATTTTTAACTTCCACCTTCTCCTACCAGCCTATTCTCTCTCTCTCTCTCTCTCTCTCTCTCTCTCTCTCTCTCTCTCTCTCTCTCTCAATCTCTGTCCCCATTATTCCTAGTTAATTTTGATGATTTTAATGAGAATTTTACAGTACTAGAAGAAAAAAACTAAAAAAAAAAAGACTGTTCTGAAACAAGAGGCAACCTCAACCTGTGAATGAAGGTTACAAAATTGTAAAGACAAAGGAATCCAAACATCTGTAGAGAGAATGTAGAGAGAGTGTGGCTATTACCACTCAAAGAAGAAAAACTTGTCAGATAACAAACTAACTCAGTTCTACTCACGTCCTATAATTATGGTGTGGATGTTTAAATGCATAGAATATATCCTGGTTAAGAAAACAAGCTTTCTTTACTAGGAAGTAGGAAAGATATATATCGCTTCTTACTGTGTATAAGGTCCTGGGTTCCATCCCCAGTACTGAACTGAAACAGATTTCTTAAAAAGGCCAACAACTCAAAATATTTCTACAAACATGTTGAGTAGATAATATATTAAAACAAACAAATAAATATTAAATTGTCATAGGAGAAATTACTTATTACTAAATATGAGTATTATACAACATTATACAGTGTGTACTAGGTATGAAAGATAATATCTATTGATCTGTTTTCCATTGAACATTTATCCTCCAATTGCAATTTATTTTCAACAAGGAACAAGATTGTGCATATGAGTGAATAATTAGCCTTTATACATTTACTGCATTTGTGCTGGCCAGGATACTCCTTCTCCCTGGTATCTCCTCTGAAGTCCCTTCTTACTTCAGCTTCTCCTGACTCTCACATATCTACTTCTTGAAATAAATGAAACTAAATTAAAAGTACCCATGAATGATCTGAGCAATAGCAGCACATATTACCAAAAAGACTTTTTTTTGATGCTAAAATAAGGTTTAATTTCTAGGCCAGAAATAAGGGTAAACATAAATTAAGCATATCTGTTTTAAGGTTTTAGAAAAATCCTAGTTTTTATGTGGAACCCAATTTCTATAGTATAAAGCAATATATGGTTCTATTAGAAATTTGTTATTATTCTACCTCATTCCAAGATCAGAATCTTATCCATTTATCTCTTTCCTCTATATCTGGGGTCTTCTGGTCATTGCATCATGGAACATGACTGCTCCAGGGTTATTCTGTGCATCTTTACAATGCAGTGTTCATACACTAAACCATTGGTTCTTTCCTAACAAGACCTATTCAACTGTGCTCAGAAAAGTATCTCATAGTTCTGCATATGGGAATCTCTCAAGAAGGATATGTTGCCATTTGTGGCAGGAGATCTCTGCATGGGCCAGCAGTGCTCTATAGCCAAATAGCGCCAGGAGAAAGCTACCCACCCAGGAGTGTGGAAAAGCCATGAGTAGGGTTAAGATGAGCACCACTTCTCAGAGGGAACCACCCTGAATTCTCGGGACACAGGGACTGAGGAAAAACCTAGGACAGGAGCCTTCCAGTTTCTATCTGTGGCTGCGGACTTCAGCCTGTGCCACAGGGCTCCATAGCCAAATAGTGCTGGGAGAAAGCTAGATTCCCAGGAGTGTGGACAAGCATGTCTGCTCAGAGGGACTCACCTGGAATCCCCAGGACACTGGGACTGAGGAGTTGTCTTCTGGTTTCTTTCAGTGGCTGGGGAGCTAATCCTGTGACACAGGGCTCCATACTGAAATACTGCCAGGAGAGAGCTGGTATCCCAGGAGTACTGACACACCTTCAAGCACAGGCAAGACCACCACTTCTGTTCAAATTATATATCAAGAGGGACCCTTGCAGGGCCATCAGGACACTGGAACCAAGGAACAGCTGGAGACAAGACCCCTGTATTTTCTATCTACACCCCAGAGCTGACATTGTGCCACAGCTCTCCAAACCCAAATTCCTCTCAGAGAGAGCTGGTCTTCAAGAAGTATTGGCACAGAGGCCTGCAGGAGGGACAAGCCACAGCCCGAGAGAGTAAGACCAGCTAACACCAGAGTTAGCCAGATGGTGAAAGGCAAGGGCAAGAATATAAGGAACAGAAACCAAGGCTACTTGGTATCATCAGAACCCAGCTCTCCCACCACACCAAGACCTGGATACCCCAACACACCAGAAAAGCAAGACTCGGATTTAAAATCATTTTTCATGATGATGATAGAAGACTTTAAGAAGGAAATAAATAACTCCCCTAAAGAAATACAAGGGAACACAGGTAAACAACTAGAAGCCCTTAAGGAGGAAACATAAAAATCCATTTAAAAATTACAGGAAAACACAATCAAACTGACGAAGGAAATGAACAAAACCATCCAGGGACTAAAATTAGAAATAGAAACAATAAAGAAATCACAAATGGAGACAACTCTGGAGTTAGAAAACCTAGGAAAGAGAGCAGGAGTCATAGATGCAAGCATAACCAACAGAATACAAGAGATAGAAGAAAGAATCTCAGGTGCAGAAGAAACCATAGAAAACATTGACACAACAGTCCAAGAAAACGCAAAATGCAAAAAGCTCCTAACCCAAAACATCCATGAAATCCAGGACACAATAAGAAGACAGAACCTAAGGATAATAGGTATAGAAGAGAGTGAAGATACCTAACTTAAAGGACCAGTAAATATCTTCAACAAAATTATAGAAAAATACTTCCTTAACATAAAGAAAGAGATGAACATAGGTATACAAGAAGCCTATCAATCTCCAAATAGATTGGACCAGAAAAGAAATTCCTCCCATCACATTATAGTGAAAACATCAAATACATGAAACAAGAAAAGAATATTAAAATCAGTAACGTAAAAAGGTCAAGTAACATAGAAAGGCAGAACTATCAGAATTACACCAGACTTCTCACCAGAGACTATGAAAGGAGAAGACCCTGGACAGAACTCATACAGACCCTAAGAGAATACAAATGCCAGCCCAGGCTGCTATACCAACAAAACTCTCAATTACCATAGATGGTGAAACCAAAATATTCTATTACAAAACCAAATTAACACAATATGTTTCCACAAAACCAGTCCTACAAAGGATAATAAACGGAAAAAGTCAACTCAAAGAGGGAAACTAACCCTAGAAAAAGCAAGAAAGTAATCTTTCGACAAAGTCAAAAGAAGATAGCTACATAAAAGTAAAAATAACATCGAAAATAACAGGGACCAACAATCACTATTCCTTAATATCTCTTAACATCAATGGACTCAACTGCCTGATAAAAAGAAATACACTGATAAACTGGATCCATAAACAGGACGCAGCTTTTTGCTGCATTCAGGAAACGGACCTCCATGATAAAGACAAACACTACCTCAGAGTAAAGGGCTGGAAAACAATTTTCTAGGCAAACGGTCCCAAGAAACAGGCTGGAGTAGCCATTCTAATATCCAATAAAATCTACTTTCACCCAAAAATCATCAAAAAAGATAAGGAAGGACACTTCATACTCATCAAAGGAAAAATCTACCAAGAAGAACTCACAATTCTGAACATCTATGCTCCAAATGCAAGGGCACCCACATTCATAAAAGAAACTTTAATAAAGCTCAAAGCACACATTGCACCTCACACAATAATAGTAAGAGATTTCAACACCCCATTATAATCAACGGACAGATCTTGGAAACACAAACTAAACAGAGACACAGTGAAACTAACAGATTTTATGAAACAAATGGATTTAACAGATATCTATAGAGCATTTCATCCTAAATCAAAAGAATATACCTTCTCTCAGCACCTCATGGTACCTTCTCCAAAATTGCCCATTTAATCGGTTGCAAAAGAAACCTCAAAAGATATAAGAAGATTGAAATAATCCCATGCCTCCTCTCAGATCACTACGGATTAAGGCTGGTCTTCAATGGTAACAACAACAACAGAAAGCCCACATATATATGGAAGCTGAACAATGCTCTACTCAATGATAACTTAGTCAAGGAAGAAATAAAGAAATTAAAGACTTCCTAGAATATAATGAAAATGAAAGTACAACATACCCAAACTTATGGGACACAATGAAAGTCTTGTTAAGAGGAAAACTCATGGCTTTGAGTGCCTCCAAAAAGAAACTCGAAACAGTGTACACTAGCAGCTTAACAGCACACCTGAAAGCTCTAGAACAAAAAGAAGCTAATAAACCCAAGAGGAGTAGAAGGCAGGAAACAATCAAACTCAGGGCTGAAATCAACCAAGTAGAAACAAAAAGAACTATACAAAGAATTAACAAAACCAGGAGTTGGTTCTTTGAGAAAATCAACAAGATAGATAAACCCTTAGCTAGACTAACCAGAGGGCACAGAGACAGTATCCAAATTAACAAAATTAGAAATGAAAAGGGAGACATAACAACAGATTCTGAGGAAATTCAAAAAATCATCATATCCTACTACAAAAGCCTATACTCAACAAAACTGGAAAATCTGGATGAAATGGGCAATATTCTAGACAGATACCAAATACCAAAGTTAAGTCAGGATCAGAGAAACCATCTAAACAGTCCCATAATGCCTAAAGAAATAGAAGCAGTCACCTATCCAATCCTCCCATTGACACCGTACCTTTTCCCTCAAACAATTTGAATCTTCAATGACATGGCAGTCTACCTTTAGCACCTTGTGTTCAAGAAGATTCATTGATTACCTAAAGCCCTATCTCTATTAGTGAATCATGTTTCTTTAAGAAATAATTATGTAAAATTAGACAGAAATATGTTTACTTGATATTACAAAAGATAACTGGTTCTAATTTGTGAATTCTGAAAAGGTAAGGGCCAAGGCCAGGCCTTGCTAAGCTACCATATCTCTAGCATATGCCTCTCTCCCCACCAACACCTCCACTATTCCCGACATCTAGAGAAGGACCTTCTTGCTCTTTCTTTCCTCTTGTAACATTGTTTACTTAGCAAAACAAACTTGAACTATTATTTTTCAAGGGCATAACATATTGAAAAATATTTTCTACTTACAGATTTAAAACATAAGTATTTTCATTAGGTGACCAAAAATAAAATTTTTTCACATTGTGAAAAGACAGAAAAATGTTAGTTTGAAGCTATATTAAGCAAAATTAATATATATCCCTTATGGGGAAGTAAGTAATGAAAGTCCTTCGAAGAGAATTTTAAGAAGAAATGATTTTGTTAGCAGGAATATTTTATGTAGTTTTAAGTACAAAGCTTAAAAACAAAGATTATATATAAAAATAGAGAAAACATTGTAGAATGATGATAAAGCTGAAATGGTAGAGTTACAGTTAAAATGAAAACTGTGCATATACTTGTTAAAGTTAATAAAAGAGGCAAACTGAAGCAAGGACAAAGGATTAGTGAATTGTATTTATAAAATTTTTAAAAACTAAAAAGTTGAAACAATGACAGCTTAGACTTGAATTTGTTGAAAAATTGAATCAGGTATCTACTTTATCTAACCAGCATTAATTTTAGCTAATGTTTTACACACACTCACACACACACACACACACACACACACACACACACACACACACGTGTGTGTGTGTGTGTGTGTGTGTGTGTGTATGCATATATATTGTATGATGTCAAGATAATCAGATAGATTGGATGAAGTACTGAGAGAATATCATTTTTAAATTAATTTTTAAAGACCAAAATTAATAAAAATATGATGCATTGACAGTGATCCATTAACACAAATTCCAAAATGACTTATAGTGCCTTCAAAATGTAAAGTTGTCACAACAGATTTTGTGAAAAAATACATTTTTCAAAGTTAGAAGAAGATTAAATACTCATGGTTTTATATATATATTAGTACTTAAAAACTTTAGATTGAAGTAAAATGCCTATCCCCCATGTTATGCTAAAATGAGACAGGTGTGTGACTTAATGATTAAAGTATGTTGTTGGATATTCAAGGCAATAATAGGCTCACCATTAAGATAGATGAGAAACAAATACCAGTAACTTAAAATCAAGAAAAAGGTATGACCTCTCTATTTTTGTCATGAATGAAGGTAGTTCAATAAGTATTATTAAGTATCCATGACAGATTATGTTTATGTAAAGGGAGAGAATTTTTCATATAAGACATAGGCTTTTTATTTTACACACACTCACGTGTGTGTGTGTGTGTGTGTGTGTATGTATGTATGTATATATAATGTATGATGTCAAGATAATCAAATAGACTGGATGAAGTACTGAGAGAATATCATAAGAAATATATTTTCTTCCCATCTAAAGGAAATGCACAGACAAAAAATAGAGCAGAGACTGGAGGAAAGGCCATGCAGTGACCACCCCACCTAGGGATCCATCCCATCTTCAAACACCAAACCCTGACACTATTGCTGACACCAAGGAGTGCTTGCAGACAGGAGCCCTCAGAGGCTCTGCTAGCACCTGACCAATACAGATGCCGATGCAGCCAACCATAGGACTGAGCCTGGGAACTCTAAAGGAGGAGTTAGTGGAAGGACTGAAGAAGCTGAATGGGTTTGCAACCTCATAGCAAGAACAACAATATCAACCAACCAGACCCCTCAGAGCTCCCAGGGACTAAACCACCAACCAAAGAATATACATAGAGGGATCCATGGCTCAGACTGCATGTGTAGCAGGAGAGGGGAGGCCCTTGTTCCATTGATGCCCCAGCTTAGGGGGATGGTAGAGGGTGAGGCAGAAGTGGGTGGTTGGGTCGGGGATCACCCTCATAGAAGCAAACAGGAAGGAAAGGGATGGGGGTGTGTGGAGGGGAAACCGGGAAGGGGAACAACATGTGAAATGTAAATAAATAAAATAACCAATAAACAAACAAACAAAAATAATGTGTGAGTTCCCACATATAGATACAGATACTTTTAAACAAGTGATAACAAAGATTAGTTTGGTAAAGACATCCATGAGCAATATCAGAACATCCCTTTACAGGTACTTTCCAAAGAACCCAAACAAAAGAATAATTTTAAAAGATTAATGTTCAATTCCAAGCCACATTCAGCTTCTGTAACTATAAAAATACAGAGAATGTAAATCAAATTGTGACTCAAGTTATTGATAAGCTTAATGAGTTTCATGCGAGGCTTGTTAATATCTTATTTTTACAAATTTTAATTTAATCCTATTTATACAATACATTTCAACCACAGTTTCCATTCCCTTCACTCCTCCCAGTTCCTCCCACACTTCCTCTATCCCATAGATGCACTCCCCCTCTGCTTCCCTTCAGAAAAGAGGAGGCCTCCAAGACACAGCAACCAAATGCAAAACCAAAAGATTCAGTAAGACAAGGCAAATGCCCTCATATTGAGGCTGAGCAAGGCAAAGCAATTGGACCAAGAATCCCATTAGCAGGCAAGAGTCAGAAAGCTATCTGCTCCCACTGTTAGGAGTGCCTAAACCATCACATTCAGAATTCTAAATGCATGTGCAACTTTCCATCACTGTGATTGATAATGAAAACAACTTTCCTTTAAATTTACTTGAGAGATAACATGCTCTTTTGGAAAATTACTAGACTACTGGTACAAAGAAATTTACAAAAAATAGAAATGACAAAAGCCAATATTTTCTATGTAAAAAATAGATTTTTTAATGAAATTATGACCAAAGGGAGGTAATAATAGATACATTTAGAGACTGATTTATTATTAGAGATAACATCAATTTTTACATCTTATGTTTTAATCATAGATATATTGAACGCTTTGATTAAATTAATGTTTAAAAATATGTATTTAAGTTAAAAATGGAAACATCTATAATAGTATCTTAAAGACAAATGTGGAAGGTCAAGTGAGAGTAAAAATGTAGATTTTTATCTATAGGACTATTCAGGAACACATACATGGGTGGTGGTCATTTGTTGTATCTCCCTAACTGTTCACTGTTTAAGTAGTAACTCACAGTGCCACAGAATGTGGCTTATTTGAGACAAGAATCATTTGTATTAAAAATAGGATATGAGATAAGATGTGATTATGTTTAGCCTCTGACACAGCATGACTGATATCTTGGAATTTGGACAAAGCTGTACACGTACATAAGGAGTAGCAGGCAGAGATGCAATCACGTTGCTGCAGGCTGAAGGATCTTACTTTTTCTGGCTGTGGAGATGGGACCTAAGGAGAACAGTCTGGAAAAGAATCTTCCATATTGTCTACCAGAGAAGAATATTCACGTTTGTGAACAACTTAACTTTGGATATAGCCATAACCGTAAGACACTAATTATCTGCTGAACAGTCAGGTTTTGGTAGTCTGTTGCAATACCCAGAGCAAGCTAATGCAATCATGAAAAATAAGAAAACAAATTTTAAAAAGGGCGAGGGATAACTCTTTTTAGTCAGGTGAAAAATTACACAAACAAATGCAGTAAAATAAGTTAAATGAAATACAATTATTAAAACAATAGAGGAAAAGAATTTTAAATATTAAGAAAGAAGATGAACAAATAGGTGGAAGGAGTATATTTATAGATAATTTGTGTTGGCAAATACATGTTAAGAGTTAAAGACAATTTTCTCATAGTATTTTGAGTAAAATTATGACCAAGTTTACCAACAGTTACATGCAATTCATTGATTATTCTTTGTATTAAAGAGAAGAACATTCTAAGTATTATCAGAGAAAATAGATATCACAAGGGAAAGGAATGATAAGGTGCTGGAGAGATTGTTTGCTAATCAAGATTGCTTGATGTGCTTGTAGAGCTCCTGAGTTGGTTTCCCAGTATCTATGTTGAGAGGCTAGCAAATTCCTGAATCTTTAGAACCAGGACCTTATACTCATTTCTTACCTAGCAGGCACCTGGACACATGAGACATACACATACACATAAAATATATAAATAAAAACAAATCTTGTGTTAAACAGATGACTTAAATTAGACTCATTAGCACTGATGCATGCTAAAGACCATATTTAGTATGCTGGCGATAAACAAAATATCAGTAAAGCTATAATTTGTATCCAATTAGCCATATACAAGACAAAGAAAAAATCTAGGTACTTAGATTGCATTTTCTTCCTACACATCTGTAATTTAGAAACTGCCTGAAGAAAAATGTAATACATTAACTTGAAATTAATGTCCAAATTCAGAGATGCAATACAAGAAATAATGCAATAAGGAAATTGTGAACATATATTATCAGTATGACAACAGATTTCTGGACAAGATCAGGATTTACTAAAAATAATGAACCATGCAACTGAGATTAGAAGGACATTAGATTCAACCTTTGATCTCAAATTCTTAATGATAGAAATAAAAGTGCCAGAAAAGCAGGCTGCAAATGGAATCTTAGATAAGGCATTTTCATTATTAGCTCTTATCAATGCTTAATATTCCCTTACTTTAGAAACATTCAAAGTGCTGGCTCCACTGCCAGGCTCTCATATGTTTACAATGTCAGATGTCATTTTGTTCTGTGATGTAAGCCTTTTGTTAAGTAAGTTGAAGAAGAGAAATTGAACTGAAAAATTATCAGCAGAGTTGGAGTCAGTTCTGCTGTGCTGCTTTGTGATTCACAGCCCACAGTTCTGGGTTTTCCCCTTCCTTCCAACTATCTCCTTATCCATCAGAAGGGATTCTAGGAAGCACTACCCCCTACCGTGTATATGGTCTAACTCACTAGCGATTCAAATTCAATCTTGGCTACCATATGGGTCAACCTAAAAATTTCAGTGCCTGTATTCTTGATTTTATAGGGAGGATGACTATGTATTATATTTTCCTTGAACATTGCTGATTTACAAGTATCTGATTTTAGCCAATAATAATACTTATCTTTTTTTTTTTTTTTTTTTTTTTTTGGCCCTTCAGGCTTTTGTTTATCTGCCATGTTTGCCAGCTTTTGGGGACACTGACCTAAATCTCAAAGAAAAGAAAAGAAGAGAAGAGAAGAGAAGAGAAGAGAAGAGAAGGAAGGAAGGAAGGAAGGAAGGAAGGAAGGAAGGAAGGAAGGAAGGAAGGAAGGAGGGAGAGAGAGAGAGAGAGAGAGAGAGAGAGAGAGAGAGAGAGAGAGAGAGAGAGAAAGAAAGAAAGAAAGAAAGAAAGAAAGAAAGAAAGAAAGAAGAAACAAACATTTTAGTCAATACATAAAACAATTCATAGCTATACTCCTTTGTTGAAATTTACTCCATCATATATGTGAATTTCTACAATGTCAATAACAAAGTTCAATTGCTTGAGAAGAGCTTTATTTTTTTTTCTACTTGTGTAGATGAAGAAACAGAGTTCTGTAAATCTGGAAGAGTTTGTGGACTCCAGAAACACAATACAGATAGCTCTTCTGTTCTTCTGGTTTACACACACTTAGGAAAAGATGCTTATAAGTATAGTGTAGACATTAGTGTAGACAGGAAAAATTAATAGCATCCATTGTTATTCTCAAAGTTAGTAAAATAGTTGTCACATCCACCTGTTGGATTGATTCTTCTGAGCATCCCTTGCAGTATTCAAGTATTAGTCTCTGGCTCACTTCTGGCTGTGGCTATTCCCACCCTCCTTACCCTGCTTTACCCCTCTTCAGTTGTTACTCTTGTGAGGCATCATGTCTTCTACTTTTATCTTTCTTAGTTATTACCAATGTTATGTTACCCTGGGTTCCATTTTTACATTCTTTTTATTTCTAACTATATTTGTATGTGAATCTGTGCATGGAATTACAAGTGGTTAGGGAAGCCAGAGGCATCAGATATCCCTGGAGCCAGAGGTATAGATACGTGGGAACCACCCAGTGTGGGTGCCAGAAACTGAACTCTGGTCCTCTACATGAGGAGGATGTTCTCTTAAACTTTAAGCCATTTCCTCAGACCTGGGTTCCAATTTAAACATTGATATTTTTGTTAGTTTTACTACCAAATCATCCTCACATCTCTTAGTCTTTTTTCAAACACTCCCTTTTTCTATGACCTGATTTATGAATGCCTGCAGGTCTGTTATATGCTTTGGAAACACTGAATGAAATGTCAGTCTGCAATTGAACTTGCTTCATTTGAAATAATATATTATAGATGATGAGGTCATGAGCTTCCCACTTGTCACAAGTTTTGTAAGAGTGTGATTATATTGTTTTGTAAACATTAAAGAAAAAACCAAAATTATTTGGTCTCATTCTGCAAATAAAATGATTTGAGTTTTCTTGTCTTAGAGTGGAGAAGAATATTGGTACCTGGTTATGTCTTACAAGGATGCTGTAGCTCTCCAGCTCTGGTAATACTGCTTGCTGTTTCCACTGGCTTTTAGAACTGTGGCTTTAGCTCTGGGATATTCAATGACAATTCATTGTCTCCCTTTAGTTTGGATCCTTTTTATCTCTTTTCTCTATTGTCCCTGTCTTTTTAACATGTACATATTCCTAAATTTTCCTCTTCCTGAAGATTTCCTAGGAGGGATCTTTAGCTGTGTGGGTTGATCTATAGAAATGCTTTCTGTGATGCCCTTCACAAATGTGCATTTTAGAGTCTGCCTGAGTCATGGCTACTGCTTTTACCTACATTAGCTTTCTTCTCTGACTTTGTGGAAGTTTATTTCTGGATGAATATTATGTTCTGTGACTTGTGGGACATCAGAATCATTTTACAAGGGCTGGATATGTGGCAGGGTAGCAGAGCACTTGCCCATCAAACATAAAGCCCTCTGTTTGGTTTTCAGCACTGCCCCAAATATCACAAGCCAGCACTGTACTTTCAGTCTGTCTCCATGCCTCTTCATTGGTGCTACTGTTAAGGAGTAGGTAAAATATTAAGGTCTATGTAACAGTTACCTGGCTAGCCTGCCATCATAAGGCAACTTTCTCATATGTTTCTACTACTACTAGAAAACTTAAGATTGATTACTTATTCTATTATGTTCTGTTCCATTAGAAACCAATTATCATAGAAGTCAGTAGAACAGTTTTGTAGAGTTAACCACAATAAGATAGGACCCTAACCAACCACCCAAAAATTTTTCTGATATAAGCTACCACAGGGATAGACCACAAAATAAGAGTGACACCTTCACAAACATGAGAAACTATTTGAAATAGGAGGCCACAATCACACTGATACCAAAACCTCACAAAGACTCAAAAAAGAAAGAGAACTTCAGACCAATATCCCTTATGAATATCGATGCAAAAATACTCAATAAAATTCTCGCAAACCGAATCCAAGAACACATCAAAACTATCATTCATCATGATCAAGTAGGCTTTATCCCAGGGATGCAGGGA
>CM052712.1:13053621-13070275 GCA_028551405.1 Uromys caudimaculatus | reverse complement strand
AGGTGGAATTCCCTCCTAGAGGCGGGTTGGGGAGGGGATAGCAAGTTCAGTGTAGCTAAATCTTAAAAACAAAATCAGACAGTAGAATATAAAAAGAGGTTGAAGTGATGCTTAAGAGACTCAACAATCTCTTCACTAAGGAGAATAGATAAGGGATAATGAAATGTGATTGGTCCCTAATTCAGCTAGTCAGTGAAAATGACTAAAATAGATTCCTACTGTAGCTACTCAACCATTGACAAAAATCAATGTGACTGATAATAATATGACTTTTCTCGGACATACAAAAAGATAAACTACCCCTGTGGTGACTTGCTTGGCCCAGGGAGTGGCAGTATTAGAAGGGTGTGGTCTTGTTGGAGTAGGTATAGCCTTGATGGATGGAGGAAGTGAATCACTGTGGGTGTGGGCTGGGAGACCTCCCACTTAACTGCCTGGAAGCTGTCTGCCTTTGGATGAAGATGTAGAACTCTCAGCTCCTCCTGCCCCATGTCTGCCTGGAAGTTGCCCTGTTTCTACCTAGATTATAATGTACTAAACCTCTGAACCTGTAAGCAAACCCCAATTAAATGGTGTCTTTTATAAGAGTTGCCTTTGTCATGGTGTCTGTTCACAGCAGCAAAGCCCTAACTAAGACAAACCTGTTGCAAGGCATACCAATGTATAAGATTGTTGGTTTAATACCCAACATGATGAACATGTTAAGTGATTCAACAAAATTGAAAGCTAAATCAAAGCAGCAAATATATACTAAAAATGTGTTCAAAATTGACCACGAATGCCACAGAGAGCAACTGGCAATGGAGTACACATAGAGAGAAGTTGATGTTTACATTCAGTAACATTTAAAGGACACACAAGCAGCAGGAAGGTATTTCAGAGAATGTTGACACCACTCATCCATCTTGGCCAAACCAGTTACCAGGAAGTACCATAAGTAGACAAACCTACACTTCTGTGCCTAGGGACACTAAATATGGGAATAAAATTACAGGTAAATATGAGGCAGTTTTAAACACTTTATGTTAGTAGCCACCTTCAGGAAAGTCATGCAGGATTGTGACTATGAAGGGTTGCATTATATACCCTGTGGATGGTTTTTTTTTTTTTTTTTTTTCAGAATGGCAAGAACATTGTTTGATACAGTTAAAGTATAAACCGTGGTTCTATTTACAATGAGTCAGAGTACCATAGTTTTATATATATCCTGGATATGCATACAAACTATATTCCACATTTAAAAGACCAAAGCATGATGGCGGTAACACAGAGGTACTTGAAGTACTTTGGATAAGTAATTATAATCACATCATGGATTATAGCTTGGAGATTTTTTAGTATCACTGTTTCTACAGCAGCTCAACTGTCAATCAGCCCTTCTTGCCATGTAGAGTTGGAAAGGGACTCTGTTAGACTCATGATAGGGCACGAACTGGTACTATCAAATTAATGCAATACACCTAATTAGACTCTGAACAATTCCAACAGCCATTCAGCATAGTATTCACAACTATAATACTTAAATCAGGAATTGGTATCTTAGACAATTAAATATAATTTAAAGGGGGGAAATTTGGTAAAACTTCTGTGAAATGACATTTTGATCAGCAAAAAGAAGTAATGGATGTCAGATACTTAAATCATAGACAGATTATCATACTTTTTCTGATGGTTGTGAGATTATAGCCTTGAGGGAAAAATGAGAAACTATCCCCTCCTCCACAAAAATATCTAAAAAAAAAAAAAATACACACAGACACAAATAACAACAACAAAGGTTATCATAATAAGTAGAAATAAAGAAAATGTTTGTTTCACAACTACTAAATCAATATAACCTACTAGTTTTATTGATCTGTGGACTATACAGATTAATACATGATTAAATTCAATTTCATTGTTGGAATCCATTGGCATAAATTTTATTTAATTATATAAATAATTAGAGAACATTTAAAACATGAAAAACCAATAATTGTCAAGAGAAACAAAACTACATGTAGTTCCCACATAATCTTCTGATATGATTCAAAGACTAAATAAGAGGAGACCATTTGAACAAAGTTTGTCTCTATGCAGGAAAGATCTTTTCTGATATTTGAAGTTAGTTTAATCTCAGCTGTGACCAGATTTGAAATATGTTTTAGGGTAAAGCTGTAACATCTTTTCATTTTAGTTTTCATATAAGAAATTAGTCTCAAAGAAGACCTAATACCAATATTCCTCAAACTATGCCATAAAACAGAAACAGAAGGAACACTACCTAATTTATTTTATGAAGCCACAATTACTCTGATACCTAAACCACACAAGGATCCAACCAAGAAAGAGAACTTCAGACCAATCTCAAGTATGAATATGAATGCAACAATACTCAATAAACTTCTTGAAAACCAAATCCAAGAACACATAAAAACCATCATTCACCACAATCAAGTAGACTTCATCCCAGGGATCCAAGGTTGGTTCAATGTATGAAAATCCATTAATGTAATCTGCTAATACAAACGAACTCAAAGAAAAAAAATCAAATGATCATCTCCTTAGATGCAGAAAAAGCATTTGACAAAATACAACACCCCTTCTTGTTAAAGGTATTAGAAAGATCAGGAATTCAAGGCCCATTTCTAAACATAATAAAAACAATTTACTGAAAACCAACAGCCAATATCAAATTAAATGGCAAGATATTCAAAACAATCCCACTAAAATCAGGGAGAAAACAAGGATGTCCACTCTCCCCATATCTATACAATATAGTACTTGAAGTGCAAGTTAGAAAAATAAGAAAACAAAAATAGATCTAGGGGATACAAATTGGCAAAAAAGAAATAAAGGTATCACTATTTGCAGATGATATGATAATATACATAAATGACCCTAAAAATTCTACCAGATAACTTCTACAGCTGATAAACAACTTCAGCAAAGTGGATGAATATAAAATTAACTCAAATAAATCAGTAGCCTTCTTTTATACAAATGATAAACAGTCTGAGAAAGAAATTAGGGAAACAGCTCCCTTCACAATAGCCACAAATAATATAAAATACCTTGAGGTAATGCTAGCAAAACAAGTGAAAGTTCTGTATGACAATAACTTTACATCTTTCAATTAAGAAATCAAAGAAGATCTCAGAAAATGGAGACATCTCCCATTCTCATGGATTGGCAGACTTAACACAGTAAAAGTGACCATCTTACCAAAGGCAATCTACAGATTCAACATAATCTCCAACAAAATCCCAACACAATTCTTCAAAAACATTGAAAGAGCAATTCTCAAATTCATCTGGAAAGGCAAAAAAACCAGAATAGTGAAAACAATTCTTAACAATAAAAGAACTGCTGGAGGAATCACCATCCCTGACCTCAAGCTCTGCTATAGAGAAATAGTAATAAAATCTTCATGGTACTGGTACAGAGATAAACATCTTGATCAATGGAATAGAATTGAAGATCCACAAATAAAACCACCCACTTACACACACTTGATCTTTGACAAAGAAGCCAAAAATATACAATGGAAAAAAGAAAGTATCTTCAATAAATAGTCTAACTGACTGTCTGTATGTAGAAAAATAAAACTAGATCCATATTTGTCACCTTGCACAAAGTTCAAATAGAAGTGGATCAAGGACATCAACATAAAACCAGATACAATGAATCTAATAGAAGAGACAGAGGGAAAGAGCCTTGAACTTATTGGCACAGGGGTAAATTTTCTAAACAGAACTCCAGTGGCTCACACTCTAAGATCAAGAATTAATAAATGGGACCTCATGAAATTGGAAAGCTTCTTTAAGACAAAGAACATAGTCAATAAGAAATTGGCAACCTACAAACTGGGAAAAAATCTTCAATAACCCCACATCCGATAGAGGCCTAATATCCAAAATATATAAAGAACTCAAGAAGCTAACCACTAAAAATACCAAACAACCCAATCAAAAAATAGAGTATAGAACTAAACTGAGATTTCACAATAGAGGAATCTTGAATAGCTGCAATGCACCTAAAGAAATTTTCAGAGTCCTTAGTGATCAGAGAAATGCAAATCAAAACGACCCTGAGATTCCACCTTACACCAATGTCAGTGATTAAGATCAAAACCTCAGTTGACAACACATGTTGGTGAGAATATGGAGAAAGAACAACATTCATCGTTTGATGGTGGGTGTGCAAGCTGTTACAACTACTCTGGAATTCAATCTGGAGTTTCCTCAGCAAATTGAAAATAAGCCTGCCTGAAGAGCCAACTATACCACTCTTGGACATATACCCAAAAGATGCCCCACCATACCACAGGGACACATGGTCCATGATGTTCATATTGGCCTTATTTTTAATAGCAAGAAGCTGGAAACAACCCAGATATCCCTTAACGGAAGAATGAATACTAAAAATGTGGTTCATTTACACAATGGAATACTACTTAGCTATTAAAGGAGTTTTGCAGGCAAATGGATGGAACTAGAAAATATCATCCTGAGTGAGGTAACTCAGACCCAAATGGACCTGCATGGTATGTACTCGCTAATAAGTGGGTATTAGCCAAAATAAATAAATAAATAAATAAATAAATAAATAAATAAATAAATAAATACATACATAAATACATAAATAAATACATACATAAATAAATAAATTAAATTAAAAGTACAGAATACCCAAGGTACAGCCTACAAGCTAAAGGGCCTAAGTGAGGTCACCTCTGTCACACTTGGGAGGGAGAAGATAGCAACCACAAGGGGGACAGAGGGACCAAGGAGGGAAAGGGGAGGGGGGAAGGGGAACATAATCTGGTATTGGGTGGGGGTAAAGGACTAAAGCCCTGAGGGTCAGCAGAAAGAATGGAAACAGTCAACTTCGGGAGGTAGGAGGTTGGGGGTACTCTCCAGAATGCACCAGAGACCTGGGAGGTCAGAGACTCTCAGGACTCAAAAGGAGGGACCTTAGATGAAATACCCTACAGTGGAGACAGGGAACTTATAGAGCCCACCTCCATCAGAAAAACAGGATATCAACTGAGGCATGGGGTTGCCATTCCACAGTCAAAACTCTGACATAAAATTGTTCATGTCTGAAAGAATTTCAGGGACAAAAATGGAGAAGAGCTTGAGGAAAAGGAGGTCCAGCAACAGGCCCAAAGTGGGATCCAGTTCAAGGGGAGACTCCAAGGTCTGACACTATTAGTGAGGCTATAGAGTGTTCACAAAAAGGGACCTGTCATGAGTGCCCTCCAAAAGACCCAAAAAGCAGCTGAAAGAGTCAGATGCCGATATTTACACCAAATCAATGTTCAGAAGCTGCTGAGCCCTGTGGTTGAATTAGGGAAAAGCTAGAAGAAGCTGAGAAAGATGGCGACCCTGTAGGAAAACCAGCAATCTCAATTAACCTGGACCCCAAGATCTCTCAGACTGGGCCAGCAACCAGGCAGGCATACACCAGCTGATATGAGGCCAGGATTGCCTGGTGTGGATTTAGTCAGAGAAGATGCACCTAACCCTCAAGAGAGTGGAGGCCCCAGAGAGTTTAGAGTTGTGGTGTGGTGGGGGATTAGAAGGTGGGAACATCCTCGTGGAGACTGGGGTGGGTGGGGAGGAGGTATGGGATGTAGAACAGTTGGAGGGTGGACCAGGAGGGTAATAAAATCTGGAGTGTAAAAAAAAAAATATTAAATAAAAAGAAGGAATATAAAAAAAATTACAATTTAAAAATAAAAAAATTTAATTTAATCCTAGAAAGATGTTTTGCAGTGTTTCTGATGGTATTTGTCATAATTCTAAAATAGGAAGAGTAACAAAACACTGAATGAACCTGAATTTTAGCAATAGCTTTAAATTGTAGGTGGTGTTAATTTCTAATTGATGGGGTTTTATAAAAATTAAAGGACATGTTTTATGTAAAACATTTTATAAAATACTGTACATTCAGTATGACCATCAAAAATCATTCTTATTATTCATAGTAATGCTCTCACGCAGAACGGGGGACTTGGTTAGTATATATTACAAGGATGTTTCCACCCAAACCTTTTGTATTCAGTGGTTTATGAAACCAGTCATTTGGAAAGACAAAGAAATTCAAGAGAATGGTCAGTGCTCTAGCTAACTTGCCAAAAGGATGGATCTATAATGATACAAAATTAAGACAGAAAAATACCTCCTCTTGTTTGCATTCACATGACTCTGATTTACAGGAAAATCCATTTATTTCTATCAATCAAATATATACAGCATCTTTCTAGTCTTTATGTTGAATTTCAGAATGGAGATTATCAATGTGGGATTGATTAAAAGAACATCAGATCAGGCACAGGTTAAGCTAGCCATTCCATCACTAAGTGCTGACCCCAATATTCTTCCATCAACACAGTGAGATGAGCTATAGAAAAACCACAAAAAGGAATAAGTTGAACTATTGTGCTTGACAACATGAACAATTTCCCTATATGTCACTTGTTTATAATAATTATGATATTATTCAACTGTTTTAGTATTGTGTAGAAATCACATAAGATTTTGGTGAGGAAAAGTCTTTAATAACATAAATATTTACTTTGGTCAATGAAGAAATAAGATGAGAAGACTCTAATTCATGAAGAGTTAATATAGTTCTTTCTTCGCCTGCTTCAAAAGTTTCTGCTGGATCTGGCTTATCTATTCTCTTCCTCTGAAAATTAATCTCAATACCCAAGTTTTCAGGTTACCACTAAGGTTATAAATTTAATAAAACAAGGGTAGATTTTTACATCTATGGAATCTCTCCCAAACTTAGTTTGGTAAATAAAACATTGACTTACAGCTTTTATTTTTCTGAATATTCATTGTTAAGTAAAAGTTCAAATATGAGTTTCAGAGTTTCAACATAATCTGAAAGTTTCGTCCCTCCTGAATTCCCCATGTGTTCAATTTTTCTTTGATTTTAAAAACTACAATAAAAACGTGCATACACACAGACACATAAACGCACACACACATACACACATACAGAGAGAGAGAGAGAGAGAGAGAGAGAGAGAGAACCTATAATTATTTTTCACAGAAAGTGATTACTACACAATGCAAGACTACCTTAAAATAATGTATAAATTTTAAAATGGTAATATGTGTAGAAAATTTGGATATTTCATCATCTTCATTTTGTTATTATTTTATTATTTCATGTTCAAATCATCACATATGATTATATAGCTGCAAAGAAAAAAAAAGACTGAAGTACAAAATTCAAACTTAAAGTGCATAGAAATCAACTGGGACTATCTCTTCTTCCAACATAGGATCATTAATACACATGGGCAGGACGGAGAGAAATTCTTCAGTGAATTTAAGATACAGAAGGTAGAAATTTTAATAATTCAAGGCTCAAAAGATGAGATCATTTCTTTTTAGAAGAAAAATGGTCTCTAGGGAACAAGAACAAGTCTTCCTCATGGGGTAAGTTTCTCGGAGCACTCCATTATTTAAGAACTCTCAGTACAAAATTATCCATTGAGTAAAATGATTTTTTCTTATTTGCAGCTGCAGTCTAGCTTTTGCTCAGAGGCAATAAACCTTTGTAGAAAGAGCAGGGAGAGCACCATCTAAATTTCTTTCTACATTGGTGTTTAGTATTGTTCATTAGCCTAAATTGATGCTTAGTAGTTCATCAATCAGTTTAATATAAATTGAGGCCCAGATAAATGCTTGATAGGGAAGCACAATGAACTATTTCCTGGGGTGACATATAACAAACCGATCAACATCAGTGAGTCTTGCATTCTTATAAATCTAGTAATACATAATTTGTACATTTTTATCATCTTCCTTTCACAGAATATTTGAATCTCTTTGGTACATCACTTTTTCTCTTTCTGCTTCAAGGAATATATTTAGAACAGCGTACAAAAAGCCAAGCCCTTCTGATAATTTACTCCTTAGAAACTGTCTCATCCTCCCTGTATTTATTTTCACAGGATCTATTTACTCATATAAAATTAATACTTACTGTCCTTAATTCATTATACATAGCTAACTACTTATCACTTCACTAGTTTCATGTAATAAACCTTTATTCATTGATGTCATATTAATTTCCATTTATTTCGTTGCTATCAGGCACAGTATCAAGCTTGAGAAACATGATAAGCAAACAATGTTACAAACTCCCCCATAGAATGAAAAAAGGCATTTTAGTAAATCTTCACATTGAAAAATATTCTAGGACGAGATATCAAAATGGTAACTGATCCAAACAGTGTCAAGAAAGACTTCTCCAAAGAATTGTTTCTTAGGTGCAATATCAAATACCACTTGAAACAACAAGAAGGCTCTTGCAGGAAAAGGTTCCACCTATGGGGAATCACCTTTGAAACTGCCATGTTTGGAGTTGTTTTACTGCAGCAATGGAAAGGAAGCAGATGCAGCTGTCATAAGAAGGGAAAGAATAGATTGTGTGGGTAAGGCTGAACACTTGAATTGTGCAGAGACTTGAAGAAGTCTGTACAGAATTCTTCTTAGCTCTATGATAATTTGGACTGTACAGAAAAGTAGAATTGTTACATTATCAACTATAACTGAAGGAAGTATGATTACAGCACCTGTGGAAAGAGAAGATAAAGGAATGAGAGTTGACAAAGGCTATGAGAAGAAAAATAGATATATGCCCAGGATGAAGACAGAAAAATTGGAGCTAAGATAATGACACGATGGTGATATTGAAACAAATATCACCAGATAGATCAGAATTTGGGGGGATATAAAATGCAATGGTAGTTTTGAATACAGGAATCCACTGAGTGAAGTTTACAGACTTAAATGTTAACCTTTAGATTTATATAAAACCATGAATGAATAATAATGTCCTTTACTTAAAGAACATTGTGTAGAAAGGCAGAAGACCCACGTGATGGATTCAGACTCGTAGTGCTGATTTTTAGGAAACAAATTAAAGTACAGTAGTGTATGGAACATTTTGAAAGTCAAATAGATAATTGCTGCATGTGCACATTTTTCTAATTTTTGACATATTCATTCCTTGATTATTCATTCTTAGCTGTTGAAAAATAGAAAATCAGTAGCAAGATTTGAGTTAGGGTCTTACATGGTCAATATAATCATCTGTGGTGAATAGATCAAGTGACCATAGGTGTTTGGGTTTATTTTTGAGTCTTCAATTCTATTCCATTGATCTACCTGCCTGTCTCTGTACCAATACCATGTGGTTTTTATCACTATTGCTCTGTAATACAGCTTTAAGTCGGGGATTGTGATTCCCCTAGAAGTTCTTTTATTGTTGAGAATATTTTTCGCTATCCTGGGATTTTTGTTATTCCAAATGAATTTGCAAGTTGTTCTTTCTAACTCTATGAAGAATTGAGTTGGAATTTTGATAGGGATTACATTGAATCTGTGGATTGCTTTTTGGCAAGATGGCCATTTTTACTATATTAATCCAACCAATCAATGAACATGGGAGATCTTCCTGTCTTCTGAGATCTTTTTCTATTTCTTTTTTGAAGTTCTTGTCATAAAGAACTTTCACTTGCTTGGTTAGAGTCACACCAAGGTATTTTGTATAACTTGTGACTGTTGTAAAGGATGTCGTTTCCCTAATTTCTTTGTTAACATGTTTATCTTTTGAGTAGAGGAAGGCTACTGATTTGTTTGAGTTAATTTTATACTCAGCTACTTTGCTGAAGTTGTTTAATAGGTTTAGGAGTTCTCTGGTGGAATTTTGGGGTTACTTAGATATACTATCATATCATCTGCAAATAGTGATATTTTGACTTCTTCCTTTCCAATTTGTGTCCCTTTCACCTCTTTCTGTCATCTAATTGCTATGGCTAGGACTTTGAGTACTTAAAGCTTCTGTTAGATAAAATGGCAACCAACAGATTTGGAAAAGATCTTTACTAATCCTACATCTGATAGACGGCTAATATCCAATATATACAAAGGACTCAAGAAGTTAGACTCCAGAGAATCAAATAATCCTATTAAGAATGGGGTACAAAGCTAAACAATGAATTCTCAATTGCCAAGAGGCACCTAAAAAATGTTCAACATCCTTAGTCATCAGGGAAATGCAAATCAAAACAACTCTGAGATTCCACCTCACACCAGTCAGAATTTCTAAGTTCAAAAACTCAGGTGACAGCAGATGCTGGCAAGGATGTGGAGAAAGAGAAACACTCCTCCATTGCTGGTAGGATTGCAAGCTGGTACAACCACTCTGGAAATCAGTCTGGTGGTGCCTCAGAAAATTGGATATAGTACTACCTGAGGACCAAGCTATACCACTCCTGGGCATATACCCAGAAGATGCTTCAACATATAATGAGGACACACGCTCCACTATGTTCATAGCAGCCTTACTTATAATAGCCAGATGCTGAAAAGAACCCAGATGTCCTTCAACAGAAGAATGAATACTACTCAGCTATTAAAAACAATAACTTCATAAAATTCTCAGGCAAATGGATGGAACTAGAAAATATCATCCTGAGTGAGGTAACCCAGTCATAAAAGAATAAACATGGCATGCACTCACTGATAATTGGATATTAGCCCAAAAGCTTAGAATACCCAAGATATAATTCACAAACCACATGAAGCTCAAGAAGAAGGAAAACCAGAGTGTGGATGCTTTGATCCTCCTTAGAAGGGGCAACAAAATACTTACTGGAGGAAATACAGAGACAAAGTGTGGAACAGACCCTGAAGGAAAGGCCATCCAGAGACTGCCCCACCTGGGTATCCATCCCTTATACGTCACCAAATCCAGACACTATTGTGGATGCCAAGTGCATGCTGACAGGAGCCTGATATATCTGTCTCCTGAGAGGCTCTGCCAGAGCCTGACAAATAACAAGATGGATGCTTGCAGCCAACCATTGAACTGAGCATGGGATCTCCAATGGAGGAGTTAGAGAAAGGACTGAAGGAGCTGAAGGGGTTTGCAGCCCCATAGGAAGAACATCAATATCAGCAAACCAGAATTCTCAGAACTCCCAAGGACTAAACCACTAACCGAAGAGTACACATGGAAGGACCCATGGCTCCAACCACATATGTAGAAGAGGATGTCCTTGTCAGACACCAATGGGAGGAGTGGCTCTTGGTCCTGTGAAGGCTAGATGCCCCAGTGTAAGGGAATGCCAGGGTTGGGAGGCAGAGTGGGTGGGTGAGAAACACCCTCATTGAAGCAAGAGGAGGGAGGGATGGGATAGGGAGTTTCCGGGGGGAAACCAAGAAAGAGAATAATATTTGAAATGTAAATAAAGAAAATACCCAATAAAAATTTTTCTTTCTTCCAAATATTATTTGAAACAAATCAGGAATTTTATAAAATCAACCATTCATCTAAACAGCATGAATCCATGAAATTCTATCTTTATCTTGATCTGGAGGAAATCTGCTCAACAAGGTAGGCTAATGCCCAAGGATTATTATATTATTTTAATAATGACAGGAAAAGCATATCAGCTGCAAGAAGCAATCTTGATATAAAGTCTCTTTGGGACCTTTCCTCTCAGACCTTACTCATCTTAGACCATGAAAAAAAGATGAGCTACCTTCAGGAAGGCCATCTTCTAGACATAGCCTTTCCAAGATAACTCCTGACAGCTTTTACTTCCAGCAGAATCAGGGCATGAGGTCTCATATTAATGTCCTCTACCAATTGCAGTTGGGTTTTTATGCATGGTAAAAAAGTAGAGATCTAGTTTATTTCTCTGCATGATAAAATCCAGGTTTCCCAGCAGTATTTGTTGGACATGCTACCTTTTTTCCCCAATGTTCAATTTTTTATCAATTTTCGTTCAAAGATCAAATAGCTGTAGGTGAATAGAGTTATATCTGTGACTCCTGTTTTATTTTATCGATCTATGCATTTCTGTGTTTTTGTGCTAGTACACACTGTTTGTGTACTACAATGGCTCTGTAGTATAACTTGAAATCAAGTGTGATACTAACCTAGCACAATTCTTCTTCTTTAGGATTGCTTTGCCTATCATTAGGATTGAGTGTGTCTATATAAATTTTTATTTTCTTTGGTTTTGCTTGTGTGTGTGTGTGTGTGTGTGTGTGTGTGTGTGTGTGTGTGTGTGTGTGTGTGTGTGTGTGTATGTGTGTTAAAAATAACAAAAAATAAAAATAAAACATGTAAGAATAAAGTAAATTTGTTAACTATATAATAAACCTGCATAATTCATTTGTTCTCTTAAATTAGCAACTACTTTTTTTAAAGTTAATAAAGCCATTCTGTAGTTTTATACTTTGGGAATTGAAATGAAATATCCCCCTGTTCTGCTAACCACTTCCCTCAAGAAAAATTATAAAAATGTACATTTTATACCAAATCAGATTCAGCTACTAAATACAAGAAAATGGCAAGAATACAATTTTGATATGTAATTCTCCATAAAGCATGATAAAGCAATGTCATTAAAGTAAAGTTAACAGACAGCCTGTTTCTCTCTCATTTAATGCCCTTGTGATTTCCTATTCAATTGTGTCAGGCTGCAGTTTAAGTCAGTCACCAGATCTAAAGATAGCCACTTGAGATCATAATGTTTTATATTAACAATATTATTTTCTCTTTTACTAGCAACAGGTATGTACCAAAAAGAACCAGAGGAATAATCATATATGTGAACTTGAGTTATGATTTTTTAATGATGGGAAGCCAATAGACTATCTGAATAGTTAGCTTACTTTAGACTAAAACGCATTCAAAGTTATGATCCTCAAAATGCTGCAGCACTTATTACAAAAATCTCATTTGTTTAATCCCTTTGCATGACTATATAAAGCTTCCACAATTTATTATTATTATATGAAAGCATTTTGTTATATCATTCTTTAATTTTAACAATTGCTATTTTAAACCAAAACACTGTTAATCAAATATGTCCTAATATATTTATATGTCCTTTGTAATATTCTACTCAGGTGTAGAAGTCCATGTTCTTCCCAAGTCTCCAAAGAAAAGTTATAATATGTTGCAGTGCTTCAGAGAATTCAATCTGTTAAGAGAGATAATTCTACCTCTGTTTTCCTTTCTAGCATGTTAAAGAATTGTTCGCATCTCTTTGAGATCTGCTTTCAGTAGTTAGCATGATGAATGACACACTCTGTGCCTACATATACCTTACAAAATAACAAAATGATGGAGCCCTTGAAATTGTATTATTAGAGGAAGACATATCAAGTGTTTATGAAATGATTTACTACCAAAAATTCTTCTAAAGATAAATTAATACATCAATGACAAATATAACCTAAAACAAAGTTAAGAAATCAAGGAAAACACACAAAGTACCATTCCAATTTTTTTTGTTTGTTTTGCTTTGTGTTTTTTTTTGTTTGTTTGTTTTTAATTAATTATTTATTTTTGATACTTTATTTACATTTCCAATGTTTCCCCTTTTCTAGGTCTCCTCTTTGGAAACCCCCTATCCCCTCCCCCTCTCCACCTCTATGAGGGAATTCCACCTCCCACCCACCCGCCCACCCATTCCCATATTCCCACCTTGACATTCCCCTTTACTGGGGCCTCTAAAACCCTCAGGCCCAAGGGCCTCTACTCTCCCTGATGGCCAATGAGGTTATCCTCTGCCACATATGTGGTCTGAACCATGGGTCCCTCCCTGTGTATTCTTTAGTTGGTGGTCCAAACTCCAGGACGACCCAGGAGGAGGGGGAAGGGCCCATTGACACTGTTGCTCCCTCCATGGGGCTGCAAACTCCCTTAGCTCCTTCAGTCCTTTCTCCAACTCCTCCATCTGGGCCCCCACTCTCAGTCCAGCGGTTACTGTAAAGTAAAACTTGGGCATTCTGAACTTTTGGGCTAATATCCACTTATCAGTGAGTACATACCATGTTTGTTCTTTTGTGACTGAGTTACCTCGCTCAGGCTGATATTTTCAAGTTCCATCCATTTGCCTGCAAATTTCATTAAGTCATTGTTTTTAATAGCTTAGTAGTATTCCATTGTGTAGATGTACCACATTTTCTGTATCCATTCCTCTGCTGAGGGACATCTGGGTTGCTTCCAGCTTCTGGCTATTATAAATATGGCTGCTATGAACATAGTGGAGCATGTGCCTTTATTACATGTTGGAGCATCTTTC
Source organism: Uromys caudimaculatus (assembly GCA_028551405.1). NCBI lineage: Eukaryota > Metazoa > Chordata > Mammalia > Rodentia > Muridae > Uromys > Uromys caudimaculatus. Next base: position 13,056,159 of record CM052712.1, on the reverse strand, counting down.
TGGGTATATGCCCAGCAGTGGTATAGCTGGGTCCTCAGGTCGTATTATGTCCATTTTTCTGAGGGTCCGCCAAACTGATTTCCAGAGTGGTTGTACCAGCTTGCAATCCCACCAACAGACCTTGGAAACAATAAAGAGCAAAACAACTGCATCATTTAAATTAATTAAAAAGGAATAATGATCTGTATATTCTACTTAATTTTATAATATCAATTTCCCATTTTGGTTAGCATGGTTATGATAAAGTGCTAACCAGGTTTTAATGTCAAGATACCCTACTAGCATTAGATTTATTGCTGGTGCAATATTTAGGAAGACATTCTTATGAGCTTTACTTATACTAGATGTATATGGAACATAGGAAAACATAAATAATACATTATTATTCTATATAATATATTTTAATCTATTCTTACACAAGGTTATATAAAAATTTGATTATATTGTTCAGAAAACATATAATCACATGTTTTGTTTTAAATTTACCTCATGGCATGTGTTTTAATACATTATTAGCAGTTTCCTAAATGTTTGGGGAGGGACAATAATAGTTTCATTTAAAATATTATAAATTATTTAAAATTAAAAATATGTCAAAATTTGATGAAAGTCTTGTTTTTATGCTATTCCCCCATGAAATACACTTGTACAGACATATTGCTTCTTTTAAACTTTTTAAATTATTATTTTTTGTTTGTGTTTGCTTTGTCTACTTGTGTGTATGTGCACTGGATGAGTTCCTGGCGTCTGCAGAGGTCAGAAGAAGGCAAAAACTACTCTGAAACTAAAATCATATATGCTTGGAATACACATTAGAGATACTTAGGAAGAAATATGGGTCCTCTAGATGAGTAGCTCTTAACTGCTCAACCATCTCTTCAAACCCATCTGCACGCATGTGCTTCTGTAGTTGTGAGTACTATGCGTCCATGTGGATGCTTAGAAAAAGGTTCAAGACCATTTTCTCCTTCAAATATGTGGCTCCTGAAGATAAAATTCTGATCCTTGTGCATAGTGGCAAGTACTTTTACCTAGGGAGTCATCTTGGAAGACTCATTTTCTTTATAACACATATCTTTTTTCTGAATGTCTGAGTACATTTTACATCAATAATATACTATAAGAAAGTGGATATTTCTTTTATATATGCTGTTTCATGCTTATGTCTCATAAAATATTAACCAGACCTAAATGTGAGAAGATTAGCAAGTTTTACATTACTATCCATTAACAAATCTTTGAAATATATCAATGGATTCAAGACTTTGTTCAGAATTCAAGTTATTTTCCTAAAGACACATATAAAATAATGGGAAAATAAAAACTATAAAATGAAAATCATGTTAGTTCTATGAGTTTAACAGCAACATTTGACCAAAACCATGACTCTGAAGTTGAGATACATCTAGTGATTCCAGTCATTAAGTGTCCTGAGCATACTAGAATTTACTAAATCACAAATGTCTTCAGGTGTCTATGATGGGACTTCCTTGAGGTAGCTTATAGGAATTTTTGTCATTGCCCATTTTCATTGCCACAAAAACTGTGGAAAGAAAAATGAGAAAAGTTTAAGGCTACTAGTAATGCATAAGAATTGATGGCCCACATTTCCCAATCAATGCTCTGAAGTCCTTTGTTGGGTATATTTGATAATTTTATAACCCTAAGGAATTTTATAAAGTAACTGATGGACTTAGTTTTAGAACTTACCAGACAGTTCTGTCTCTATGGCTGGGTTCTTACTGGGAAAATGTGAATGTATCTGAACAACTTTCAGGAATGTTTTCATGAAAATTGTCATTGCTGTGTACCTAGCTACACCTTACAACATGTCACATGACTGCTGTGCAAGTGAGATCTTCCAACTACAACCTATTTGGCTTCTTTTCAATAATTTAAAGAACTATTTTCCTTTAAAATGTACTTTACTAGCTATGGTTAGCTGTTATTATAATTGACTTGTTATCATTATTTTTAAATACTTAGAGACCTAACTAGTTTTGTTTTTCCTTTGGCACACCATCCTTTAAGACTGATCTCTTTGGAACAATATCTACTTACTGTTTGAATTTCTTCTGTTCATGAGTTATTACTGGGATAAAACAAGCAATGTCAGTCACTTTAGTCAATGCTATGTATTTTAGGCTAGGTCAAGATCTTAAGAACAGATTCACTATGTTGTTCGAATTTGCTGGTAACTTGAATGAGACAAGAATGTAGATGCCCCAAAGGATCTAGTATTTTCACTCACTTTGCATGGTGGAGTATTCCACTGTTTTCAAGAGTTGTGACAACTGGTAGACTATGAAATGTCCTAATTTTGTCCAAAGTGAGCAGTCTAAAGTTGATTCTATTCATTAAATATGCTATCAACCTTTGTGTGCTGATATGAAAAGTCTTCTTCCATAATTTAGAACATGATAAAAACATGAGAACCACTGATGAAAACTATAGTTGCCCATAGACTTACACAAGGAGCTGCAAGAGCGTCAATGGGCCTGACCCTCCCCCTGGTCGTCCTGGAGTTCAGACCACTAA
>CM052712.1:13017003-13053521 GCA_028551405.1 Uromys caudimaculatus | reverse complement strand
AAAAAAAAAAAAGAAAAAAAATTACATAGAATTATTTGGTTTTAGTTCCTTCTTTATTTAGTAACTGATTTTATTTCTTCATCAAAATGAGAAAAAAATTGTTCTCTATCTGAATTTATTTCTTAGGTCTGTCTTTCTATTTCCTTCCTTTCTTCCTTCCTTGCTTTCTTCTCTTTATCACTCTTTCTTTTCAGAAAACTTCCCTGTCAATGTCAAACAATTCTTAGTTTTCATCATGACTAGACGTTCATTATGGAACGTATACACAATTCTTTCTTGAAATAGAATTTCTTTTAGACAGAGAATGTGACTGTCTCCTCTGGGTAACTGTGAATATCTATGGAATCTGCAATGAACAGCAGGCCAGGGGAAATGGTTGTTTAGGTGCATTTGCTAGGAGTGGCTATCCTGGAGACTTGTTTCAGCTTGAAGTGGGACTACCAAGCAAAATCTCGCCTACTGTGGCAGTCATGACACCAACCTTATCTGTTTCGACTGCAGATGTGCCAGTTTTATTATCTAAGTCTGAGTAGTTGGCTTATAAAAATAAAACTGCTGCCAGAAATCAGCACTGCCCCAAACCATCCTAAGTGAACAATGAATACACAGAGGTTAGTGTCAAACTGTGTTCACTGACAACTCACATTATTAAAGAAAATGTTATTTTTGTTGTTGTTCAATTCTGTCAAGTCAAAATGTTCCCAATATGTCAAGCAATTGCTTATTTCCGGTATCTGTCAGATTTTCGCTGCCACGAAATTAAGGTCAAAGTGGACGATGATCGTGACAGGCAGCGTTAGGCTTGAATCTTATTCCTTTCTCATTCTGTTTTAACACATAAGTATTGTACACAGTAGGAATGTTCCTGCTAAACATGTGAAAAGGTACAGTCTGACATTTTCCAGAGATTAAGTACCTTAAAAACATTCTGTCTGCCATTATTGTCACTCTGAGTGCTGTTACAAATTCAAGCCACTGTCTGCAAATATCTAATCCCTGAGCATCTTGTGGGAGGCAGAGGCCTGCAAAGTGTGTTTGTTGTAAGCACACATCTGCTGGTTACACATGACTAGTTTATCCTATCTTGGGGCTGATTATGTAAAATGTCTGGCACCATATGTCATCATCTTGCAATATTTATATGGTAAGTTCCTTAAAATTGTAAAATATTATCCTTTCCTGAAAATGAAAATAACTTTAGTTGTAGAATCAGGAGCCATTCTATTTTAAAGCACATATTGAGTTATGGTAAAACAAACAAACAAACAAACAAAAACATTCCCTGGGGGTGAAATACAGAAGCACACCTTCAGCATAATGTAATGAAAACATAGTCATGGTTACCTCTGTGACAGTTGTCAAACAACTGTCATATTATACAATGTAATTTCAAAAGGGCAATGTTTCATTCTTTATATATAAGATATTTAATGAAATTTTTTAGATTACTTTTAATAATCTGATTTTATTTTCAAGTGTAAAACATTTATAGCAACCTGAAGTACCTTTCACCAAATAATAACTATTGTATATATATACATCTATGTTTTGTTTATTTTATCACTTGAAATCATAACATGCTTTATTTCTAGGCCATAGCTTGGTGTACTGAAAAGATACAACTGCAGTTTATCTTATTACATAACCTAATTGACTTTTCCTGGCAATTAATGAATTGGGAAACATCTCATCTGAAAACAACTGTTGCCCTGAGGAAGACAGAGAACCTAGTTTATAGCTCCAGACAGCTGGAGCAGGAATGTGGAAACAGTATGAAACTCACTGCAAACTAGCGAAGGAAAGGGGCCTTTGTTCCTTGCATGGAAGGAGTTCTATACTACAGTCCTGATTAGTAATTTGACTATTTCCATTTCTCAGAAGATCAGATCAGGCATTTTGTGCGGTGACTGGAATGTGAGGAATGCTATGCTGATTTGGATGTGGGGCATGTGCAGACCAAAGGTCTTCCCTACATTTTAACAAGCCTTCTGTTTCTACGTTTCCAGTTTTGAAGAGGCCTACAACTTGATAGATCACCTTCAGTATTGTTCACATAAGTTTGTTTTGTTTGTATTTAACACAAAAATATGTTTGCTCAAGCCTAAATTCACTGTTTTCAATTAGTCTACAAAGTCTCATGCATAGGAACTATAGGAGCTCCTCAGCCTAGACTTCCTGCAGGCTGCTCTGTGTACAGTGACCCACGGCAGCCAGCAGGTCCTCCGGGAGGTATTTCACTTTGATCAAATACCAGGAGGTTCTCTGGATTGCCAAAGACTATGTAAGCAAAGACCTATCAAACAGAATATTCTGTTTGGCAGTATTTTTGAAGTAACTACTCTCAGAGCTGAGAGAGTTCAATTTTCTGTTCCTCAAAAAACAGACTTCTTTTTTCTTTTTCTTTTCTCATTCTCGAAAGCCTTTCATACTTTCTCAGGCTTTCTGGGGATTCAAAAGAATCAGATGACTGGAGAGGTTCAAATGTGGTATATAGCCTGTGCTGAGTAGTTGGCAAGAATAACTTCCACTTTAATCAATTGCAATTCTCATATGATGTTTCCTTCTATTTAACTTAAAATAACAAAAATGTTCCAATGTTCCTCTATATTGTAAGATTTAGAAATAGAATATTTGACACTTTTGAGTCATTACAGCATCTCCCATGATTCTCAGTCTACAAATTTTCATTTAAAACAATCTCTGAATTAAAAAATTCTTAATTGAAAGAGAAAAATAAATTAACAAAATGAATCACTTGTAAAAAGTAATTGAAAAAGCAGCTTTATGTTAATAATAATAATATCTTTGACATATTTTGAGCTTACCGTTATGAATGATGGGAGATGTGAGGCTTACTTCACTCTTCGGCGTGTGGATTATCAGTTTTACCACCATGAATAGGCAGTCACTTGTCTCCAGTCTACCTTCTTGATTCCTATTTCATGTTATGGTACATTACTAGGTACTTTACAGGGGAGGTGTTGTAAAGAGAATGTTTTTCTTAATTTATTTTTTCAGAAAGATTTCAAGTTATATAAAGGATACTTACTTTTACATGTTGATTTTGTATAGTACAACTTTCCCTTCCTAAGAGGTTTCTGAAAAATTCTGTAGAGTCTTATAAAAATAGAAGAATCTTCTCTGTTCCTTTTCAAACTTTACTGCCACTGAATGGTCTTTCACTCGGTTGGTAATCTTAGCCAACTTCGAATATTTTCCTATTGACCTATGCTTATCCAACACTGTTTGGTTTGAATTTGTGAACTTGAAAGTATGAGAAAGTCAACATCATTTATCTTTCCAAGCTAGCTTGGAATAATTTTGTGGATTAATTGTTTATTACAATAAAAGAAATTATAAGCTCCTCACCAAGCACTTTAAGATAGGTCACTTATTATGCCTTAAACACTGGGTTATTTTAGTGAAGAAAAGGTACTGGGGAACTGTATAGTCTAGAAATAATTATCTCCCATGTTCATTCTTAACAACAACAACAATAACTGTACAGGAGAATATTTGTCAAGCCCTCTTACCATGAATGAAGCCCCCTTCCTCAAGAAACTTCACTGTTTGGGTATGAGATAGGGACAGACTAAAAATATTCTTATATTTTATATGATGGTTTGAATGAAAATGACCCCATAGACACACATTTAAATGCTGTGTCACCATGGAGTAGAACTCTTTAAGAAGGATTAGGAGGTGTGGCCTTGTTGGAGTAGGTATAGCTTTGTTGGATGAAATGTGTCACTGTTTCAAAAGCTCATACCAAGCCCAGCTCCCCTCCTCAGTCCCCCCCTCTTTCCTGGAGATTAGGATGTAAAACTCTCAGGTAAAGCTCTAATTATATTTCTGTCTCCTTCCCATCATGATAATCATGGAATAACCCTCTAAAACTTCCTTGGTCATGGTGCCCCTTTACAGCCATAGTAACTAAAAAGCAAGTGATCCCATTATGCTCAGTCACAACTGAATCAATACAACATAACCGTAATACCTAAGGCACAGTGCACAGTGATCATTGAAGAAGATGGGGCAGAAAATTTATAAGAGCAAGAGGAGTAAAAGTCTGCATTGAAAAAAAATTTCTCACAGAATGACAGGAAAGCCACATCAACTTTACCACCTTTTAAAAAAATTGAAGAAAATGACAATTGCAATAGATGTGCTGACACAGCAGTTAGAAATCTAATGGGTCCCCAAACCTAAACAAAGAAATATAGGCATTTAAAGAATGTTATCAACTGTGCTAGAGAAATGGCTTAGCATCTAAGAACACTGCGTGTTCTTCCAAACACCAACATGGCAGCTCCCAGGTGTCTGTAACTCTAGTTCCAGAACATCTGACACCCTCACACAGATATGCATGTAGTCAAAATACAGCAGAAATAGCCTTCTCAAGGTAAGAACCCTCAATCACTTACTCAATGCCTGTACTCAACCTTGAAATCATATGAATATCATTAATATTATGTGTGCTAAGCAGGTTGTATTTATGAATTTAGGAATAGATATATAACAATAATTAAATAAAAAGAGGTCATGGAGTTTAGAGAGTGCAATAAAGGTTACATAGGAAGTATTAGGGAAGAAAGGGGTGAGAAATGGTATAATTATGTCTTAACTTCAAAATATTTGCTAAAAATAAACATAGAATCAGAAAATGTGAGATATATATATATATATATATATATATATATATATATGTTTAACTAAATAATTTACTAGCTTACATTTTATTTTTCTGTCTTTGTGGTACATGCATTTGTGTGTGAGCATATGTGAGTGCATATGTGTGTGCATACATGTAAAAATCAGAAGTCTATGCTGAGTGTTCTCTTCAACACTATCTTGCATTTGGTTGAGTCAGTGTTTCTCATTCAACCTGAAGATCATCAGCTTAGAAAGACTAGCTGGCCAGGAAGCTCTAAGGATCCGCCTTTGTCTCTTCAGTGCTAGCATTGCTTGGATCGACAAGGATGCCCATTGTTTTTACATGAGTGCTAACGATCCAAATTGTTTAAGGTAAGCATGAAAGAACCAGATTGAGCCCTCTCCAAAGCTTATTGTTTATAATGTTTCCTCACAAATTTGAAAAACAACACAGGGCTGGGCAATAGTTATTCAATAATTATTATGTATTTTTGTTGAGTCAATGATGTTATAATTTGTCTGAACATGTGTCTGATAGATATTACACTAAATCCCATTCAGCTATTAGGGGATTGTTCTGACCCTATAATCATGTAAGGAAAAGGATAAAAGGAATTAAAGAAATGAACTGAGGGGCCAGAGCAAATGGGGCTGGAGCAAGCAGGGCCGGAGCGAGTTGGAAATTTTTTTTTAAAAAAATGAACTCAGGACTACAAAATATATTTTAGGCTGGAAACAGCCTATTAGTTTTCAGACATGAGGAATTCAGTGACCTTCTTCATGGAAAAATCTTGTAGTCTTTGTTGGAGGAACTTGGTGAGACAGTTCAAAAGGCAGGGACAAAAAAATAAAGTTAGGCAGTCATAATGACTAGGACTGCCAAGGGGACAGGTATCCTTCAAGAAAGTATTGTCACCTGTTTCTCTGTTTTATTCTTGTTAATTATTACTTAGCAATTCCATATACTAACTTGAATTGGTTTGCATTTAAACAAAAAAAAAGCATTCTTCACCCTAGGAAGGCATAGAAACCCTTTTCTACAGTCATTAAGACCAGTGCCCAGTGGTTTTGGAAGACCAATGCAGCTAGGAAATCTATGTGATTTTGTAGGATGGCCATGCTTTGCTGTACAATGGTTAGGTCTTCCTTAATCTGACTGAGTTGACTACTTAGTACCTGTTGGAGCCCTATCACATTTGCACAAGTGGCTGTTGTAGAGTGAGAGCCATTGCTAAGCCTTATGTGGCTCCTTTAATTTTAAATATAAGGAGAAGTTCAGTAATTAAAAGACAGGGTAAAAATATAAATATGAAGATAATAAGAAGGAAAAATGGGAGGAGCCAGACTAGTAGGGAGCTAAAAGGAAGAGCTTCATTGTTGAATTTTTGTTTAGTCCCCGTCTTTGCTCTCATTGCAAAGTAGTAACGATTTGTTGGTGTGGAAGCAGCATACTTGGTAGAGGAGTTCACAAATCCCATCCTTAGCAGTCATCAGATCTAGTCATGGAATTCTGCAGTAGCCATTTAATGGAGTTGGTTCTTAGGGAGTTAGGTTTATAATAAATTTCTCTCAGGTTTTTGACATCTAATGAGATGGAGAGGTTAGTTTATGTAAAAAAAAAAAAAAAAAGTTTTATTCTAGCTATCTTAGCACTGATCTGAAAGCAATGCCCAGAGACGCAAAAATAAGGATAAGTTGGATGCACTTAGATCCCCACTTCAGAGGTTCTCCAAACTGCTTTTAAGGGTTTGAAGTACAGAGTACAGATTTCTCTGTTAATTGACAAAATGTATAATGTAGAAAGGACAACAAGAGGAAAACTGCTTCAGAAAACGGTCCAACCACAGGCCACAATAAAATTTAACAGATGGTAACATTCCAGAACAAAAATCAGGAAGTAATACCTGTACAACCTTGAGAGGAACAGTAAGAGATACAGTTAGCATAAGTTTTGTTTAGCAAAATTAAGTACTTCTGTAAAACTCACAAGACCATATACCAGAGTTCTTTGGAAGGATAAGGTAACTGAAAGTTTGTTATACCAGTTTCCCGTATAAGGAGTGAGCAACTAGAATCTGTGTAAAAGAAGTTGGTTAAATTATTCAACTAATTGTCAATTTAAAAAAAGAGCTAGAATCCTACTGGAGGCATGCTGATACCAGGGACAACCAAGTAAGAACCATGACCCCAACCCCAGGCCTTTGCCTGCTAAGTCCCTCTAAGCAAAACCCAATGCATATAAACTAAACCCTGTCCCCTGCATTACATTTTCTTGTCCACAATTTTGACAGCTTTCCTGGAAGTCGCAATGGAACCATAGACCCTGGAGGCAATGTTAGCACCCAAAACCTCAGAAGCCACATAAGCCAAAATTCCCAGGAGAGATATCCTACTGAAATAGAGACTCAGTGGTCAAAAGAACCACATGTCACCCAAGCTAGGAGACAGAAAAGAAACAGAAAAATGGGAGAAAACATCCTCAAAACACCCATTTAACAAAAATAAATCAGCATCTAAAAATCACTATAGCTGAAAATGACAGACAAGGCAATATTGCACCAGCAGACCTCAGCTGATCTATAAAGCAAGCCAAGGATATCCTAATACATCTGAAAGCACAAGAAAATGGCCTTAAATCCAATCTTATAAAATGATAGGGGCCTTTAAAGAGGAAATAAATAAATCCTTTACAGAAATACATGAAAATACATCAACCTGGGGAAGGAAATGAATGTAACAATTCAAGTCATAAGAATGCAAACAGACGTAATAATTTAAATGAAGATGAAATTCTGGAGATGGAAAACCTAGGTAAGAAAACAGAAACTACAGACACAAGCATTACCAAAAGAAATTAAGAGATGAAAGAGAGAATCTCAGGAATTGAAGATATTATAGAAAAATGACACACTGGAGGAAAAAAAAATGTTAAAGCTAAAAAGTTTCTGACACAAAACATCCAGGAAGTTTGGGACACTATAAAAAGAGCAAACAGAAGAATATTAAAAATAGAGAAGGAGAAGATTCTCAGCTCTGAGGCCAAGAAAATACTTTCAACATATTCATAGAAGAAAATTTTCCTAACCTAACAAAGGAGACGCCTATAAATGTACAAGAAGCTTGCAGAACACCAAATACATTGTAGCAGCACAGAAAATGTTCCCACCATGTAATAATCAAAACACTAAATGTACAGAATAAAGAAAGACTATTCAAAGGAACAAGGGGAAAAGGCCAAGTATCATATAAGAGCAGACCTGACAGAATTATACCCAGCTTCTCAAAAGAGATGCTAAAAGTCAGAAGAGTCTATACATAGGTATTGTAGTGTCTAACAGACAGAACATGCCAGACCAGACATAATACCCAGCAAAACTTTCAATCACCATAATGGAAAAAATGAGAAATCCCATGAGAAATCCAAATTCAAACAACATCTATTCACAAATCCATCCATACAGAAGATCCTAAAAGAAAGATTCCAATGCAATGAGGTTAATTAAATCCTAGAGAACACAAGAACTAAATAATTTCTCAGCAAAACTACACACATACACATATACACAAACACATACATTCACACATACACAAGTGTGCGCGCGCACACACACACACATACTACCACCACAAACAACATCAAAATAACGGGAATTAACAGTCATTGGTTTTTAATATCTCTAGACACCAATGAGCTCAATTCCTCAATAAAAGGATAACTACTATCAAAATGGATGTGAAAACATGATCCATTGTTCTGCCACATATAAGAAGCAAATCTCAATTTCAAAGATAGCTATTACCTCAAAGTAAAGAAATGGAAAAAGGTTTCCAAGCAAATAGATCCCAGAAGCTGGACTAGGCAGTCTAACATCTAATAAAATAGACTTTCAATCAAAATTATCCAAAGTGATGAAGGATACTTCATACTAATCAGAAGGAAAATCCAACAAGATCATAGTTATGACTATCTCTGTCCAAAATGCATGGGCACCCACATTTGTATAAGAAACATTACAAAAGCATGAATCACATATTGAGCCCCAAACATTAATAGTCGACAACTTCAGTTCTTCACTCTCACCACTAGTCAGGTCATTCGGACAGAAGCTCAACAGAGAAATAATGAAACTATCAGACATTATCACTCAAACATACATAACATATCTATAGAATATTCCACCTGAACAAAAAGGAATACACCTTCTTCTCAACACCTCAAGAACCTTCTCCAAAACTGACCGTAGACTCTGCCTCAATGCATGTCTCAACAGAGACAAGAAATTTGAGATAACCCCCTGTACTTTATCAGACCACCATGGGTTAAAGCTAAACCAACAATAAAAGCAACTGAAAGCATATAAACTCATGAAATCTGAACAACTCATCACTCAAGTAATAAATACAGAAAGAAATGAATGACATTCTAGAATCCAATGAAAATAAAGGGACAACATAACTAAACTTAGGAAACAAAATGAAAGAAGTACTAAGAAGAAAGTTCAGAGCAATAATTGCCTCCATATAGAAATTGGTGAGATCTCACACAAGAAACTTAAAAACACTCCTGAAATCTCTAGATCAAAAAGAAGCAAACATAATCAAAAAGAGTAGAAAGCAATCAAACTCAGTGCTAAAATTAATAAATTAGAAACAAACATAACAGTACAAACAATCAAAAAAGTCAAGAGCTCTTTCTATGAGAAAAATCAACAAAATAGACAAAATGTTAACCAAAGTAATTGAAAGGCGTAGAAGTATATCCAAATTAAGAAATCAGGAATGAAAAGGGAGACATAGCAATGGACATTGTGGATATTGAGTCTTACTGCAAAGCCTGTTCTCCACAAAATTTGAAAATATAAACAAAATGGACTATTTTCTTGGTAGAATAACACTTACCAAACTTAAATCAAGATCAAGATCCAGTAAATAGCATAAATGTACCTATAACCCATAATGAAATAGTAGCAGTCATTAAAAGTCTCCCAATTGGGGTGGGGGGGGAACCACACCACAGGGATAGATGGTTTAGTGAAGAATTCTACCAGACCTTCAAAGAGCTAATACCAATATCTCTAAAATATTCCACCACATAGAAACAGAAGGAACATTGCTAAACTCATTCTATGAAGCCACAGTTATCCTGGTACCTAAACTACACAAAGATTCAATCGAGCAGGAAATTTTCAGACCACTCTATCTTATGAACAGTGATGCAAAAATTCAATAAAATACTCACAAATAAAACCCAAGAATACATTTTTAAAAACCATCATCTACTATGATCAAGTAGGCTTTATCCCAAAGATTCAGGGATGGTTCAATGTATGGAAAACCATCAATGTAATCCATCATAGAAACCAACTGAATGAAAAAAAAAAAAAAAAACCACTATCATCTCATTAAATGCTGAAAAATCCCTTTGACAAAATCAACACCTTTTCATGAAAAAGGTCTTGGATAGATCAGGATTACAAGTTGCATATCTAAACACAATAATAGCAATATACAACAAGATAATAGCCAACATCAAATAAAATTTAGATAAAGTTAAAGCAATTCCACTAAAACCAGGTACAAGACTAGGCTGATGAGTCTTTCCATATTCATTTAATATAGTGCTTGTAAATTAATCTAGACCAATAAGACAACTATAGAAGGTAAAAAGAGAAGAAAGAAGTCAAGTATTTCTATGTGAATATGATATGACAGTATATATAAGTGACCCCAAAAAATTCTATCAAGGAATTTATACAGCTGATAATACCTTTAGCAAAATGGCTAGATATAAAATTAACCACACAAAAAAATCAGTAGCCCCTTTTTTACACAAATGATAAGTGGGCTGAGAAAGAAACTAGGGAAACAACACCTTTCACAATAGACACAAATAATATAAAATATCTCAGTGTAACTCTAACCAAACAAGTTAAAGACTTGTAGAACTTCAAGTCTCTGAAGAAAGATATTGTAGAAGACATCAGATGGTAAGATCTACCATGTTCAAAGAATGGTATGATTAGCTTAGTAAAAATGGCCATCCTAACACACGCAATCTACATATTCAATGCAATCTTTTTAAAATTTCAACACAATTCTTTACAGACCTTGAAAGAACAGTTTCCAACTTCATGTGGGAAAACAAAACTGAGGATAGGTAAACCAATTCTGTACAATAAAATAACTTCCAGAGGTATTAACATCCTTGATATTAAGCTGTACTACAGAGTAATGGTAATAAAAAGTGCATGGCACTAGCATAAAAGCAGAAAGGCTAATCAATGGAATTGAATCAAAGAACCAGAAATAAATCCACACAATTATGGACACTTGATTTTTAACATAGGACCCAGAAATATACAATGGAACAAAAAAAAAAAAACCATCTTCAACAAATTGTGTTGATTAAACTGATTGTCTGCATGCAGAAGAATGAAAATAGATCCATATTCATCATCCTGCAAAAAAATCAAGTCCAAGTGAATTAAAGACTTCGATGTAAAATTAGGAACACTAAATCTGATATATGAGAAAGTGGGGAATACCCTTAACACATTGGCACAGGAGAAAACCACCTGAAAAGAACACAGGTTGATCTCAGGTTCTGAGATCAACAATTAATAAACTGATAAGTGAGACCTCATGAAACTGAAAAGCTTCTGTAAGGCAAAGGATGCTGTCAATAGGACAAAATGGCAGCCTTCAAAATGGCAAACGATTTTCACCAACTTCACATCTGACAGAGGTCTGACATAAAAGTTGTATAAAAAATTTAAGAAAATTGGCATCAACAAGCCAAATAACACAAATACAAACATGGGCTATAGATCTAAACAGAGACCTCTCAACAGAGAAATCTCTAATGGACAAAAGGCATTTTGAGAAATGTTCAGTATCCTTAATCACCAAAAAAAAAAAAAAAAAAAAAAAAAAAAAAAAAAAAAAAAAAGCAAATCAAATGACTCTGAGATTCCATATTACATCTGTCAGAATGGCTAAGATCAAAAACTCAGGTAACAGCTCATGCTAACAAGGATGTGTAAGGGAAATATTCTTCCATTGCTGCTGGGATTGCAAATGTATACAACCTTGGAAATCAATTTTGTGATTTCTCAGAAAATTGGGACTGGATCTAAGTCAAGACAAAGCATTCACTCCAGGGCATATATTTAAAAGATGTTCCACCATACCACAAGTACACTTGCTCAGCTATGTTCATAACAGCTAGTTAATAGCCAGAAATCATACTATATATACATATATATATATATACATATATATACATATATGTGTGCGTGTGTGTGTGTGTGTGTGTGTGTGTGTGTGTGTGTGTGTTAGATTTACACACTGGAGTATTACTCAGCCATTAAAAATTATATCATTAAAAATTTTTCAGGCAAATTGATGGAACTAGAAATCATTCAAGTGACATAACCCAGACCCATAAAGATAGACATGGTATGCACTCACTTATAAGTGCACTTATAGTCATAAAATATAGGACAAACATGCGACAAAGCACAGAAACAAAGTAGCTAAGTAACAGGGAGGGTCCAAGGGCAGACACTTCAATTTCACTGAGAATGGGAAATAAATTAGGTATTAGGATTGATGGGGTGATACTTTGTGGGAAAGGAGAACCTGAGAAAGGAGGAACGTGTTAATGGGATGGGGGGAAAGTACGTGGAGAGAAAATTGGATTATGGGGAAGTAGCTCTGAGAGGAGCTAGAACCCTAGGACTAAGGTAACTACTCCATGGAATCTGAGAATTCCCCTACCTAAGACTCCTAGCAATTTGGGATATGGAGCCTGAAATGACCATCTCCTGAAACCAAGCAAGATTTCAATGGAGGGATTCCAACACCAACTCAGCCAGAAATCCTTAGACCCACCATTTGTCCTGCCTACAACATATACTGGGATAAAAGACGGAGCAGAGTTGAGAGGAATGGCACCAAATGACTGTCCCAGCTTCAGAGCCATACCATGAGAGTGTGCCCATCCCAGACACTATTACTAATATACTGCAATACTTGCAGAGAGGAGCCAACAAAACCGTCATCAGAGAAGTTTCCACAGCCGCTGATGGAAACTGATGAAAAGACCCATAGCCAAACATTAAGTGGAGCTTGGAGAATCCTGTAGACAAGGGGGAGAAAAGATTAAAAGAGACACAAGGGTAAAGGACACCACAAAAAAATAAACAAACACCTACAGAATCAATTAACATGCACCCATAGGGTCTCTTAGAGAATGAGCGTCCATCTAGAGAGCGTACATGGGTTGGTCCTATCCTCTCTACATATATGTAACACTTGTGCAGGTGGATCTTCCAGTCAGACTCCTAAAACAGGAGCAGGGGCTGTCCCTGACTACATTGCCTACCTTTGGATCCCTTTCCCCTAACTGGGCTGCATTGTCTAGCCTCGACAGAAGATGTGCATAGTCTTATTGCAACTTGATATGCTGTCTGGTTGATATTGATGATAGCCCTTTCTTTTCTAGGGAGAAGGGGAGGAGGAGTTGACCAGGGGGAAGGGAGAGGTGAAGGAGGGACAGAAAGGAGAGGAGGGAGGGAGAGCTGAGATCTGGATGTAAAGTAAGTAAATAAGCTAATTAATTAAAAAAATAGAATCCTATTGAGTTATTTTTATAAAATTGTCTAGCAACATTTTCAAAGATACCACTTGGATAGTCTAAAATTATTATTCAAAACTGTAAGTTGGATGACTGATTATCTGATACCTACTCTTTAATTGTGGAACATAATTTTTTAGAGTATAAACACTGGAATTAGCTTTTGTTAAGTGGAAGAATTAAACCCTTGGTAAAATGCATGACCAATTGAACTAGTATGTAGGTCCCATAATATTGAAGTGGTATACTTAAATATAAGGTTCCCCTATTCACAGCGTCCCCATATGTCAGTTTGGGAGACATTGAGGGCAGTATAATTAATATTTGCCTCTGTGTTGTTTGAGACATTTGGGCTCTGAGTGTAGACTCTAAGTTCTTCTATTGGTCATCCCTCTGTCATGTGAGACATGAGGATAAATTAATCTTCCCTATAAATATGGAGGAGGGTATTGTTTTTGTTGTTGTTTCATTTGTTTGTTTGTTTGGTTGATTGATTCGTTGGTTTGTTGGTTCATTCATTCATTGCTTCTTCTTTGGTTTGGCCTATACAGTGAGAACTTGTCAGGCCTGTATAGTCAGAGACACGAGGAAGAGACTTCTGGCAGCCCTTATATTCACATGCATCCATTTCCTGTAATAAGGATAACATGCAATTTATTCTGGTTAGGCTGTACCCTATCCAAGGTAAAGGGTACAAATTGGGCAAAGAAATTTTCTGTTATGCAAATATATAGTAATTTATACCCACTCTACTCAAGCATTCTACTTTTATAACCATGGCTTTTCAAATACATCTGAATTTTTATAAATTATTTTATATTAAATATATTTAAGTACTTTAAACTTATTTTGAGTTGCTTGCTTTAGGCTTAACTTTGATAAAATATGTAGAAGTGTACATAATTGCATTTTCCATCCAAGCTTATTTCTGTAAACAGATTACTTTCATACTTAACATGACTACAAATATAGTCCTGAGCACAATAATTGATTTGATAATTTATAAGATGATTGGTGATTAAATTGGATGTCTCAATTATCTTTAATAGTTTGCAATAGTTAGTAACTCCAATAAGATTAGGACTTTATATTTTTTTCCAATTAAGATTTTAAGCCTTCAAAATTACAATTTTGAATTGAAGATTTTGAATTAAAAAATAAATTTTAAGCCATAGATACAGTTCATAGAGAATTGCAAATATAATTTTTCAAATATTTTAAGTATAATTTACACAGTTTCTCCAAATGGCTACATTTTAACAAAGTAAGCAAAGACATCTAATTACACATTCACTGTTAAGTCAGATTTTATTAGCATGATTAAGTCAGAACTTAAGAATCTGTACATGTAATGTAGCAAATTATTATTAAGTTAAACTTTTATTTGGATTTTTGCTTACATTTTAAACCACCCCCCAAGCTGGTACAACAGTACCTGAGAGAAGGAACATTTACCTTTTAGCAAGCACTTTTTAAAAATCTATGGCATCATTAGAGGGAACATTTTTTAAAACAAAAACCAAGTCGGAAGAAGAGGGACCTGGAATGGGAGATATTTGTAATGACATTTAGCCACTTTAAATGTATATATAAATCTCTAGTCTTAAAATAGCACAAGAAATAACAACAACAAAGAAACCTGTCAAGCGTTGCCTCTCTCTTCAGCTTATCTAATGTTATAAACAATAGAGGCCTCTATTGGACATAGTTTGTCTCTTAGCTCAAATGCATAATGGTGGTTTTTTTTCTTTTAACTCTATGATATTTTGTTGTTATCCTTCTTTCTGTCACAGAGTCAAGGGACCAGGTCAGAAACTTTGGAAGAAACTTTGAGGTAAAAATTCTTGCATAGGTGACTACCAGGAAGTCTCAGGTTTTATGGTTTGGTTTGGTTTTGTTTCATGATTTTTTCTATTTTAGTTTTTGTTTTTAGTTTGTGTACTTGTTTTGTGTGTGTGTGTGTGTGTGTGTGTGTGTGTGTGTGTGTGTGTGTGTGTGTGTGGTTTGACTGTGAGAAAATTGGATTGTTTTTGATTCCTGAATATATTGTTTCTACTGGTCATGCTGGGCTGGGGCTAATCCATCCTTTATGGCTAGTGACTGCAATTCCTTATGACTATTACCTGATAAGAACACACTATTCAAAAATCTTCTTGGTAGAAAAAAAGCCACAAAGAAACTTCTTGCATGATGAGAAAGTAAAGTGATGAATAACAATTTAAAGTTTGAAATACATTGTCATTAGACAAATTAAGAGTTAAATTAGGTATTTTAACTTCAGTCAAATTGATAGAACACATAAATATAGATGGTATAAATAGCTGGAAATTATGTTGCCTATTAATATCAAAGTAAAATAAAATTTAAATATAAAAGAGTTGAGAAATAGAAAAAATTCTTAAATTAAAATGCAGGTCTGATCATTTGACCCTTTGTTTCATTCCTAGTACCTTTACTGTGGACCATGTCCTAGCTCTCAACTTCGTTTTTCATAGTCTTAAAATTTCTGTAGAATCTGAAAACTGGGACTCCTGTCTTCTGCTCAGGGACTGCTTGCCTTTTGTTCATTCTTAATTTGATACTCTTAGGAAATTATCATTTACCACATTTCCCCACGGGGGAAAAATTAATAAACCTTTCATTCTTAATTATTATTACCTGTGAACTTCTACATGATGTTCTCCTCAAAGCTTTATCTTAACTGCCTTAGGCAAGATTCTCAGAAAAGACACACTGAGGTAAATGTTGTCTATAGGATGACAAGTGGAAGAGAATTAGAAGAGGCACTGCAAGATAATTTTAGTCTTAAGAAGTACAGTTGGTGTCTAATTTCTTGATTCTTTAAATTTTTTATTGAATATTTTATTTATTTACATTTCAGCTGTCATACCCTTTCCCAGTTTCCCCTCCACAAACCCTCTATTCAATCCCCCTCTCCCTGCTTCTAAGAGGGTGCTTCCCCACACACCCACACACTCGCACCTCACCACCTTTGTATTCCCCTACACTGGGGCATCAAGCCTTTACAGGGCCAAGGGCCTCTCCTCCCACTGATGCTAGATAAGGCCATTCTCTGCTACACACACACACACACACACACACACACACACACACACATATGTATATATATACATATGTATATATAGGCTATTAGTCCTCTGTCTGATATAGATTTGGTAAATATCATTTCTCATTCTGTAGGCTGCTCTTTTCTCCTACTGATGGTGCCCTTTGCCTTATAGAAGCTTTTCCGTATCATGAGGTCCTATTTATTAATTGTTGATCTTAGTGCCTGATCTATTGGTATGCTGTTCAGGAAGTTGTCTCCTGTGCCAATATGTTCAAGGAAGTTCCATACTTTATATCCTATTAGATGTAATGTATCCAGTTTTATGTTGAAGTATTCGACCCACTTGGACTTAAGTTTTGTGCATGGTGATAAATATAAATCTACTTGCATTATTCTACATACGGACATCCAGTTAGATAAACACCATTGTAGAAGACGCTTTCTTTTTTCAATTATATAGTTTTGACTTTTTTGTCAAATATCAAGTGCCCATAGGTTTTGGAGTTTATTTCTGGGTCTTTGACTAATTCCATTCATCAATCTATTTGTGAGCCAGTATCATGTAATTTTATTACTATTACTCTCTTGTACAATATGAAATTAGTAATGGTGATATCCCCAGAAGTTCTTTTATAGTACAAGATCATTTTAATTATCCTGGGTTTTTCGTTTGTCTAGATGAAGTTGAGAGTTGTTCTTTCAAGGTATGTAAAGAATTGTGTTGGAATTTTGATGAAATTGCGTTAAGTCTCTAGATGTTTTTGTATAATGGTCATTTTTACTGTGTGAATCTTTCCAATCCATGAGCATGAGAGTTCTTACCATCTTCTGATATCTTCTTCAGTTTATTTCTTCAGAGACTTGAAGTTCTTGTCATACAGGTCTTTCACTTGCTTGGTTAGAGTTACACCAAGTTATTTTGTATTATTTGTGACTATTGTGAAGGCTGTTGTTTCCCTAATTTCTTTCTCAGCTCTTTTATCATTTGTATTTTAGTTAATTTTGTATCCAGCTACTTTGCTGAAGGGCTTTATCAGCTATAAGAGTTCTCTGGTAGAATTTTGACAGTCACTTACGCATCCTATCTTATCATCATAAAATAGCCATGGTGAGACTTCTTTTCTAGTTTGTATCCCCTTGATCTCCTTCAGTTGTTTTATTGCTCTAGCTAGAACTTCAAGTAATAGGTACAGAGAGAGTGGGAGGCCTTGTCTTCTCTGTGATTTTGTTTGAATTGTTTTTTTAATTCTTCCAATTAATTTGACTAAATAACTCAATTTAAAAATGGAGTACAGCAACAGGCCCAAAGTGGGATCCAGCGCAAAGGGAGACCCCAAAGCCTGACACAATTACTGAGACTATGGAGCACACACAAAAAGAGACTTATCATGACTGCCCTCCGAAAGATCCAACAAACACCTGAAAGGCTCAGATGTAGATATTTGCACCCAATCAATGGACAGAAGCTGCTGACCCTTGTGGTTGAATTAGGGAAAAACTGGAAGAAGCTGAGGAGGAGAGCAACTCTGTAGGAGGACCAGCAGTCTCAATTAACCTGGACCCCTGAGATCTCTCAAACACTGGACCACCAACCAGGCAGCATATACCAGCTGAAATGAAGGTCACAACACATATACAGCAGAGGACTGCCGGGTCTGGATTTAGTCAGAGAAGCTGTACCTAACCCTCAAGAGACTGGAAGCTCCAGGGATTTAGAGGTCTGGTGGGATGAGGGGTGAGTGGTGGGGACATGGTCATAGAGACAGGGGGCTTGCAGGAGGTATGGGATGTGGAACAGTTGGAGGGCAGACCAGGAGGAGAATAAAATCTGGAGCATAAATAAATAAATAAATAAATAAATAAATAAATAAATAAATAAATAATAAAAAATGTGCTACAGAGCTAAACAGAGAATTCTCAACATAGGAATCTCTATTGACTGAGAAGCACTTGAAGAAATATTCAACTTCCTTAGTCATCAGGGGAATGCAAATCAAAATGACACTGAGATTCTATCTTACATCTATCTGAATGGCTAAGGTCAAAATCTCAAGTGACAGCACATGCTGGCAAGAATATGGAGCAAGGAAACATTCCTCTATTGCTGGTGAGAGTGCAAATTTGGTAACAGCTAAGGAAATCATTTTGGTGGTTTCTCAGAAAATATGAAATAGTTCTCCCCCCAAGACCCAGCTATGCCACTCCTGGACATACTCAGAAAAGATTCCCATCATACTTCAAGGACACTTGCTCTACTATATTCATAGCAGCTTTCTTCATAATAGCCAGAAAGTGGAAAAAGCCTAAATATCCCTCAACCAAAGAAAATGTGGTACATTTGCACATGAAATACTACTCAGCTATTAAAAATAAAGACATCATGGAATTTTCAGACAAATAATGGAGCTAGACAATATATTCCAAATCCACAAAGATATGCATGGTATGTACTCACTTATAAGTAGATTTTAGACGTAAGTTACAGGGTAACCATGTTACAATTCACAGACCCAAAGAAACTATGGCACAAGGAGGCTCCTTTGAAGAATTCTTTAATTTCACTCAGACGGAGAAATAAATTAGACATGGGAGGTGGATGGAGGGAAGGAGCTGTGTAGAAAAAGGGATGGGGCGTGGAATGTGATGGAGATCAGAAGGCTGGGAGAGAGACAGAAATTGGTGGGTGCCGTACTCTCTCACGTTGGGGGAAGCGCAGGCGCAGGCGGATCACCCAGCTCTGGTGTTGTGGTCCACACACCCTAGGTTACAAGGCTCACCACAGTGGCCCCTCCTTGTCGCAGAGTAGCGTCCAAAGGGCCTGACACCACGGGGGTGAGATGCTTGGCAACAGTGTAAGGAGGAGGCACGGATAGAGACCAGCCGCGAGAACTCTCACCCCGTGCCAAGGCTTGACCATAGCATGCTTCCCATGGTGCCCAGTGCCTGCCGCTGTTAAGAACACTCCACTCGCCCCAGAGCTGGCCTCCTCGAGAACCCAAGAGTCACAGCTCCCTTAGACAAAAGTTCTCCAACGCCAAAATAGTTTTTATCTTTATTCGTTCTGGATGGCAGGCAGTGCTCCTGGGGCAGACGGGTGGAGAAGGAGGGGAGAGAGAGAGCTACTCAGGTCAAGGTGCTCTATTTATAGTTCTGAGAGGAGATGGGGCTTGGTAGTCAACACTTTCCATTGGCCAGCTTGGGGGCCCTATTTGTTGCCTCATTTGCCTTGCCCAGGACTCAGGGTTACTTTCTACATGACACAAGTCACAAGTCTCACATGCCAGGCCTCTATCTATACAGGGGTCATGATTGCTATGGGGAATCTCCCGGGAGCATTGGCCAGAAGCATGAATTCTGGTCCCTTGTGTAGGTTCCACTGTTGGTGGAATTTTTCACCGGGTCTCCCAGGGCTTCTAGCCTATGCTCAACTGGGTGTTAGATTGCCTGACATAAATCACTGCCCGACAGGTAGGCAGACATCTCTGGGAGGATCTGGAGACCTGGGCATGGATAGGCTCCTAGAAGTATAGGGATGAATCTGTCTGAGACTCCTAGCAGTTGGATATGTGGAGACTGAAGTAGATACCTCTTGTAGCCAAGCCCCACTTCCAGAGGAGGGATGAGGACAGTAACCCACATATAAAACCTTCCACTCAAACTTCGTCCTGCCTACAAGATGTGCAGAAATAAAGATGGAACAGAGATTGAACAGATGACTGGCCAACTTGAGACCTACCACATGAGAGAAAGCCAACCCCTGACACTATTAATGGTACTCTGCTATACAGACAGCAGCTGATAGAAACAGATGCAGAGACCCACAGATAAACATTAGAGTTTGGAGAGGCTTGTGGATGAATGGAGGGAAGGATTGAAGGAGTCAAAAGCATCAAGGACACCACAAGATCTACACAGTCAGCTCACCTGAACCCATATGTGCTTACAGAAACTGAACCATCAACCAAAGATTACGCATGGGCTGGACCTAGGTTCCCTACACATTTGATCAGATCTGTAGCTTGGTTTTTATATGGATCCCCTAATAATTGGTATGAATGGTTTCCTTGACTCTGTTGCCTGCCTTTGGTTTTCCCATGTTGGGCTGCTGGTCTGGGCTCAGTAGAAGAGGATTTCATTAGTTGTGCTATAAGATGATATTTCTTGGAGGGTTGGTACTCATGGAGGGCTTCCCCTTCTCTGAGGAGGGGATCAGAGCTGTGATTGGGATGTAAAGTGTATAAATTAATTAATTAAAAAATAAAATACAATAAAAAGAAAGAAAGTACAGCTGGCATTTTGTATAAAACCACATGACGAACAACACTTGCATGTTAAGAGCTAGTACTCAGTATCATATTTGTGAAGGGATAAATGAAGAAGAGATAATCAGAAGAGGCTACATTATTTACTGTGTTTAATAGAAATTAAGGGATTAATGTGAACCAAGGAGAAACTCAGCCCTGCTCATCCTGGGTGAGGATCAATACACAGTTCAGGGAGCCTTGGGAATGAAGAAAAGCAGCACAGTACTGCTCCTGAAGTGCAGAACCAAGGTTTATCTCTCTAGAGTGATGGCTGCACTGTGGAAGAGCTGCGAAGCCCAGCAGGGTTGTGTGTAATGCATAGGCCAACAGCAAGCTTCCTGATTTGTCAGCTTCAGCCAAGTCCTGACTTTGGTAATGGCAGCTTGTGACAGAAGAAGAAAGTTTATCAAACACATTCCAAAATACAACTAATATATATTTGGAGTAAATCAATGTACTTTTATAGGGAGAGATTTGAGTATAACAATCTTATGAATAGGTAGTTTTCAATACTTTAAGGGACAGGGACAGAAGAAAAGAACATCTCTGTAGATAAAAGAGTGGTAGTATTCATGTCATTTTTCTTCATAGTAAATAAATGAACGATGAATATTTAAGGCTTCTTCAGAGGTATCTGTCCTTGAATCACATCCATTTCTGTGTCAGTTCTAAGAAAATCTGTTGCTAATGCGTGAGGTCCTTTGACTACTACATGCTTAGAGTCCTTAAATATTGAGGTGTTTATGAAGTCCACAGTTTCTTCTCATTAAATGATGTGATAAAGTTGAACATCACATCCTGGTGTGGCGGTTGCTACTGTTTCTTTGTAGAAATATCTGGGTAACTGAGTTTGAACTGGGTTTTTAAGCCTCAGGCTCATCGTGTCTCAGTCTACTCTCTCAACAGATGCTGTTTAGCTAACTTAAAAGTCTGGTTTGGCATTTTCCAAACTCTCTGCTTTTCTCACTCCATTGTCATCGTTGGCTCGTCAAATCATTGCTTCATTAAAAATGAATGCATTTTAAAATGAGTTTTATAATTTGTTAAAAATTAAAAGGAATGCTATAAAATTATGCTTTAACAAAAGTATATTTTTCCAAATAAAATTATGTAAAATCATGAGTTTTATTGCTTGGTGATGTGATGAAATATTCAATGCCTGGCTTAAGAGAAGTCAGCTGAGATCTCACACCAACTTCTACATGCAGTTCTTTGCCATCTGGTGTTTGGGTTGCAACATACAAAGAGAATTTAGTCTTAGGAACACATATATTAGACACAGAGGAAGTTTTAATTACGTTTTTATTTTAAGATAATTATAAATTTGCATGTAAATGTTAGAAATCATAGTGAGTGTGGGTATTCTTTGGCCTGTTTGCTCACAAAAGTTACATCTTGCCAAATTATGGAAGCCATTACCGGCAGGTTAGTGATGTTTAATAAAGTCAAAATACAAAATGTTTCTATCATCACAAGTATTCAAATATCCCTCATGCTGTGACTATTGCTATAAACATCCCTCTTCCACTCCTGATAATAACAGTCTTTTGTCTCCTTATATATGTTATTTTCAAAATATCATACCGCTGGGATGTCACCACTGGGATAGATAGTTTTCACTAAGCCAATACTGTGTGAGGCTGCTCTGTGTATCCATCAGCCTTTCCTGTACACTCTACGGTATTGTTCCATGGTAGAAGCAAATTTGAGTTTATAAACTCTTCTAGTTTCTGCTACTTCAACTTTCCTGAGAATGATTTATGATAAATTTCATTCCCTGTAATCCTCCTTAGCTTTTGTTAAGAGTCTATGCTAGCAGCCAAGTGTATGGATGTGTATGGATAGATCCCTCAGAGAGTTTTCTGAAAACTCTCAATAGGCCAATTAAACTGGACATGATGGCATAAAATTGTGTACTTTCCTGCAACCTAAGTACTAGAATGCTCATTTTCTAATCAGAACGTTTTATCATTGCCTGTTGGATTTGGAATTCTTTCATTGTCTTCATATTAGTTTTCTGAAAATGTGTGGTTTTCTCAAATATTTACTCCAATTTATTCTTTATGATTGGACAGAATAAATTATTTTAATTTTGAGGAAATCAATTATTCAGTTTCACAGTTTGAAATCTTTTACATAGCAATTGGTACTAATTTGTTCTTCTGGGTTTTTCCTCT
This sequence comes from Uromys caudimaculatus, assembly GCA_028551405.1. Classification (NCBI taxonomy): domain Eukaryota; kingdom Metazoa; phylum Chordata; class Mammalia; order Rodentia; family Muridae; genus Uromys; species Uromys caudimaculatus. The sequence continues at coordinate 13,030,679 of CM052712.1, read as the reverse complement.
GAACCCTTTACAGTTTTACATTTTATCTTTGGCAGTGATTTACTTTGGGTTAATTTTTTTAAAAATGTATAAATCATTAATTTATGTACATTTTCATTTCTAATCATAACTCTGATTTTTGTTTGCCTATAGATAGCCAAATCTACAGATACACTTGTTCAAGAAGCTGATGTGTTCACACAAATTGCTTTTGAATTATGGGCAAATTTGTGTGGGTAATGCTTGATTAGATTTGTTTCTAGATTCTTTCTTTGTTCCATTGATCTATGTATGATTGTTATTCTATAAATAGGCAAATCTGGTTTTCCATAACTGTATAACACATTTCCATATTAAGAAGAACAATTCTTCACACTTTACACATGGTGACACTTTTATTAAGGAAAAATATCTTCAATGAGGTTGCAACATTCATTCATGAAATTCTCATACTTTAAAAATAATTATTTTGGTACTTCCTATTCCTTTTTTAAAAACATTGAATATTTTAGTTCTTTTACATCTTCATATATATTTATTGATATTTTATAAAAATTATTGCTTATAGTTAAACAAGGTTTGTTTTATATATTTTTAAGTATAATTGGAATCAACATATTTAAAGCAACAATTCTATTATATGACTGTAGTGGGTTCCATCTTATATGTATTTAGATTTCTCCATCTGGATTTGTAACTTTCCACACGCAACCTGGCTATGAATTTGTTGGATCCACACTCATCCATGTTTGCCTGGAGCTTTCTCTGATCAGTGTGTGTGTGTTCCATAGGAATGTAGCTGAACCACTTTCCTGCTGAAATACAACAGCTCTACGATGGTAGAAACACTTTAGCACATCCTGGGCAAACTATCCTGTCATCTGCAAAACAAGACATGTTCCTTTCTTCCATTCTAAAGGGTATCATTTTTCTGGTATTTTTATTCATCTCTGACTAAAACTTTACCCTTTCTTCATCCCTAGCTTGTCTTATGACAGCAAAAAACACTGCCTCTGGGCAAAAGAAACTTTTCTCATAGAGGCAAAGGGGAGGGCATAGATAGGGGATGGGAGGGGGGTTTGTGGAGGGGAATTCAGGAAGGGGGATATCACTTGAAATGTAAATGAATAAAATGATTAATAAAACAACAACAGCAACAACACAAGAAACTTTTTCGTTACTATGTCTCTATTAGCAGTGGTAGAAATGAGGCCATTCTTTAGTGGTGTGCACTTTAGAGTAGAAGAGTACTTATAAAGATGGTGTGTGTCTCACTAAGATTCCCTGAACCTTTGCCTTGGGGAAATAGAACAAGCTTTCTCCTGCGGTATGTTTTCATCTACACTGATGCCAAGTTCTATCCCAAAGAGACAAGAAAAAAAAAATTCAGCAAACCATCTCTGTGTCACTCTTTGGTCTTGGAGACCCAACTATCCTCAAACTTTTGCAGCCTTCTCTTGTTTGCTGCAGATGAAGTGCTTTACAAGATAAATAAAATTCTCATTGGAAAAGGTTAAATACCATTTCTTCTGTGTCAGCACATATTTTGTAGTTTTCATCTTTTCATGTTATCACAAAAACTCCTTCTGTTCCATTAATTAGCTCTTTTAATCTCACCATATTCTTGAATGATCTAATTTCTTTTTCTTATCTTTAGTCCCTAATGCTCTCTCCTCTACGTAATCCATTTTATTGGTCAAGTGTTCTACTGAATTTCTTTTTAATTTTTTTATTATATATTTTCTTTATTTCCATTTCAAATATTATCCTGTTTTCTGGTTTCCCTTCCAAAACTCCCTTTCTCATCCCCCTCCTCCTGCTTCTATGAGGATGTTCCCCCCAACAACCCACCAACTTCTTGTCCTGGCATTCCCCTATACTAGGGCATTGAGCCTTCACAGGACCAAGGACCTCTCCTCCCATTGATGTCTGACAAGGCCATCCTCTGCTACATATGCAGCTGGTGCCATGGGTGGCTCCATGTGTACTCTTTGGTTGGTGGTTCAGTCCCTGGGAGTTCTAGGGTGTCCTATGGGGCCGTAAACCCCTTTTGGTTAGGATTATGAAATGTTTCATATTGATTTGAGTTTTCACTCCTATTTCAGTACCTTAATAAATTTTAGTTTTATTTCCTTGATTTTTCTATTTCATTCAGTTGCTTGCTTATGATTTCTGGATCATCATTCTTATGTGAATGCGTCTTTGAGTTCCTTGAATATATTTGAAGTTATTGTTTGAATTCATTGTCTCAAGAGCCATCTGATTTGCCCTAATCAGGAATCATTACTGTGAGACTCATAAGTTCTTAATGAGATATTTTCTCATGGTTTTTTATGTTGTTTAGGTTTCTATGGGACTTAGGCATGGATTTTAAGTTATTGCTGGTATCATTTGGCATGGATAATTGTTTCTGTTTAGACATTTTCTAATGCCCAACTCTGGGATGTTTTAGTTCAGTTGGATGACGACTGAAGTTTAGTCTTGTTGCCACTCACTAGTGATCAATGTGTGAGGTAACACAGGTAGTCCTGTTTTGGCTATGAAAAAATAATGACTTCTCATTTGAAGAGCGGATATGTTTTCACTACAGTTCCCTGGAATTTGAGGATACTATACAAGAGTAAAGTAAAGATGAGTGTTACAAGTGAGCATACAGGAACTCAGACATGGCTTTAGGTTACAGAATTAGGCTCTCAAGAAGTGGGAGAAAGTAGTGCTGCTGTAGAGAGAGCAAGCCACTGACATGAACCTTCAGATGGCTATGCTATTAGAGGGGAAATGGCAGGTTATCTACAAAGTATGCAGTTCTTCAGATCTTGCTGGTCCTGGACCCTGGCTTAGAGATGCAGGGGTATGCTACATAGGTAGCTCAAAGGGCTTTTTCAGGTCCTCAGATAGGTACTGTGTTAATGTATCCATGAGAGAGTGCCAGAGAAGCACATAAATGGCTTGGGTATGTGTAGTTATGATTCATGCTTCCTTCCTTGATAAATCCATTAACATTTGAAAGAATATATTGTATTTTAAGAAATATCTGATACTATTGATAGTATGAAGTAGGGATAGTGAGGACTTGAAGACATAGAACTGGGTAGTAATTAGGACAAAATTGTAGGCAAAAGCATGTTCATGCTACATATTGCCTTTTGGGAAACTGGCATACAGTGTTAAGAATGTATACTTCTTACATTGGGAATAGAAAATCAATAAGTTTTCTATCTACCAATGTAATGGTTATTGTTCAGAAATAATATTCACTGTACCCCAAACACACACACACACACACACACACTCACACACTCACACATGAAAAAACAAAACAAAACCAACTAATCTCAAAACCCCCAAACCTCAAAAAGTTACATTTAAATGAGAAGCTTTTATATGTTTTGCTTTTTTAAAAATTTAATGTATGAACAAATAGCCTGGATTGTGTCCTTATAAAAGGAACTCTGTTGTGCATATGCCCACCACAGACAGGACAGGATACCTAGCCAAATTCTTGTTCATGCTAAAAACAAAATTTATTTTCTCAAAGAACACATGTATTATTTGTCTAGCTTCAGCATGAATTGACCCTTTACAATTATTTACCATTATATAATGACTTCCTAGGTGTGGTAAGGTATGGTGAAGTTGTGTGAATGTCTATTAAAAACAGAACAGAGGAGAGCATGAAGCCAATGTAGTAGCTTCGGGGTATTAAACTATAATTTCCTCATTTATGTCACCTGATGGTTTTGACAATCTTTTTATATTATTCTCTATTTTCTTTCACTTATAGTTATATGATCTCAATCTTTTTTTTTCTGGGGATAAGAAGTTTGTCTTTCAGCATAAACCTATCCTGTATATTGTTCTATTTGTACCGCCAAAGAACATATATGCTGTCACTGTTGGAGGGTTCTGGATTAGTTATATGATGACTTTCTGGGTCTCCTGCTACAATTTTGTTTAACATAAAAGTTCTCCTTTTTTGGCCTTAAGTAGAGACACCCTACTATGTTTGCCTTCCATTTGCATGAAATCTCTCATTCCTCCACTGTCAGTCTGTGTGCATCCTGAGCATTAAGGTGAGTTCTCCATCAGGCAGCATAGAGATGGAACTTGTTAATTTTATAAATCTATTCATCCGTTCATCCTCTTTGAGTACCAGCTATGTGGTTTACGTCAGATCACGAGGGGAAGCAGTGTCCCTGCCATAGCCAGGTGACAACACTGTTGGAGTTAAGCAGTTGGACAAGTTAGCAGGAGAGGCCTTAAGGTTAAATAGAGTTCAAGAGCACAAAGAATGAGACCATGCTCTAATATTTACCTTCCTAATGCTATTGTCAAATACCTAACAAGAAACAATTTAGGGGAAAGGGAGGTTATTCTAGCTCACAGGTTCATGGGAAGGGAGCTAGATAGCTGAGTTCCAGCTGGAGCTGTGGTTGTGAATTCTTATTCACAGCAAGAAGCAGAGAGTGAGGAATAATGGCACTGTTCAAACTTTATCCTGTCATTCAAATTCCCAAGTCACAGGATGGTGCTAAGCACATTCAATGTAGTTCTTTCCTGCTCAGATAAACCTTCCTGGGTGTGCCCTTACAAATATGCCCAGGAGCCGGGCAGTGGTGGCGCACGCCTTTAATCCCAGCACTTGGGAGGCAGAGGCAGGTGGATTTCTGAGTTCGAGGCCAGCCTGGTCTACAGCGTGAGTTCCAGGACAGCCAGAGCTATACAGAGAAACCCTGTCTTGAAAAATCAAAAAAAAAAAAAAAAAACAAAAGAAACAAAAAAACAAAAAAACACAAATATGTCCAGAAGAATGTCTCCTAGAACATCCCCAATTCAATAGTACTGACTGTGGATTAACCATCACACCTGTTAAGTAAAAATGCATGGCTGATGTTTGCCTCTCAGCAAGGCCTTGGCTGGATTTGAGACTGGAGTTAACATTGTTTAAAATTATATGTGAAAGACAATTAACCCCTGACCTTTGTCAAAATTTGCTTTGATTGTCATTTTTCACCCAGAACATGATTTCCATAAACTGGCTTGTTGAGGCTTTTCCATAGACTATGTCTCTATTTCTGACAATGTGGTGCTCACATTTGCAAGTTGGCTCTGATCTGACAACATTGGTGTCAAAAACAGAGTCATCATTAAGATAGTTATGTTGGTTGCTGCACACTTGATAGATGTCCTTACATTCTTTAGCTCTGACCTTGGTTGGTTTAACTGTGATATTTTCCTTTGAAGTAAGATGGAGAAGCATCTCGGGATACTAAAGTAGCTACACACTTGATAGATATACTTGCATTTTTAGCTCTGATCCTGGTTGGTGTTGTCTCCTATCCTATGGCATTGTCTCCTATTTTCCTTTGGAGTAAGACAAAACAGAGACTGAGAAGCATCTTGAGATGGTAAAGAAGCTGATCTTCATGGTCTCTGGTGAATCCTCTTAGTGTGGCCCTGTTCTGACTGGAGGAAGATGAAATGACAAGATTTTTAAATTTCTTCTTATTGTATCCATGAGATATCTGTCTTGTGAAATACAGTTAACTAAAGATAATACAAAGTTTAACACATTTTCACCACAGTACTCTTGTTTTGAAATAATGTCTATTTGAAATATTCATGAAAGACAATAAATCCTAGATGACCCTATTTATATTGCTAATATTCTGTCCTCTCATGAAAAAAAAAAAACTGTTTTATGTGCCTTGTAAAATAAAAAATGTGTTAAGACATACAAAAATAATTGTAAAAATACCTGGAATTTACTAGTAATAGATGTTAGTTTGTGATCTGAGACACATTAAAACTTTGTTTCACATAGGGAGCTTGTTAGGGTTAATATGAAATCAATATGAGAAGTTGATATTTCTGTGGGAATTTGGTCTAAAATATTCTCTATACATTTTGCAACTCTTCTTAAAACTAACTTTATAGTGATGATACTAATAGCTATTATTATTTTCATGAATATTTTAGTTGAAATTATGGGGAAAGAAATTAAAAATACATTCTTTACTATTAAGTTTATCTAGACCCTCTAAGACTTGGTTTAAGTAAAATCCTTATGTAGAGGATATTTGCCTTCATCATCTTTCTAGACTATCTCCTTAAGGAATGCTTCTCCTGGGATGGTTATTACTCTTTATCTTCTTTCCTGGAATATTAACTCAGTAGGAAAAGTTTTCTTCATAATGTTTCCAGATGAGAGACATCTGGCATACTACAGAAAGGCACAAAAATGAATTTTGAGTCACGAATGTCTATACAATACATAGGTAAATGAACAACCATGGATACTCTCAGCAATCAGCTAGCCCAAAGTCCAGCTTTGTCTCAATCTCCTGACTTTGAGCTTCAGTTTCCTCACTTCAGTATCATTTGGAATATAGTATCCATTTGTGAATATGTTCTGTCTTATTCATATTTTAACATAGATTACAGATGTGTGAGCATTTCAATCAATACACCTGTATTATTACATATGGCATTATGAAGATTCATTATTTATTTACATTTTATGATTATTAATTAATTTATTGGTTTTACATCACAATGTTAGCCTCTTCTCCTCCTAGTACTCCCTCATACAGTTCCTCACCCCATTCCATGATCCAGTACACCTCTGAGAAGAAGGATCCCCTCCCTGGGTATCACCTCCCTGCCATAACTCATCAAGTCATAGAAGAACTAGGCATATTGTCTCCCACTAAGGCCAGACAGGGCAACCCAGTTAAGAGACTGCATCCACAGGCAGGCAATAGGTCTAGGAACAGTCCTACTCCAATTTTTGGGAGACCAGCATAAAGACCAGGCTGCATTTCTGCTAGATACATGCAGGGAGGAGGTAAGTCAATCCCATGTATGCTCTTTGGTACATTGTTCAGTCTCAGGGAGCCTCCAAGGGTCCAGGTTGGTCTTTCTGTTGAGTCCCACTCTTCCACTAGACTTGTAGAGCTCCATCTAAGGTTTGCTGTGGGTCTCTGCATCTATTTCCAGTAGCTACTGGGTGGAGCCTCTCAGAGGACCATTATGCTAGACTCCTGTCTGCAAGCATAACAGAGTATCATTGATAGTGTCAGGAATTAGTTCTTGCCCATGGGATAGGGCTCAATTTAGGCCAGTCATTGGCTGGCCATTCTCTCTGGCTCTGCTCTTTGTCCCTGCACATATCATAGGGTCATTTTTGGTCAAAGGTTTTGTGGGTAGATTGTTCCACTAGCAACCTTGATTAAAGAATGTGGCTACTTCAAAATCCATAGCCCCCATGGCTGAGAGTCTCTGCTAGAGTTGCCTACATAGACACCCTAGAGCATCCCCTGTCCAAAGTCTCTGGCATGTCCTAGAGATTCAGTCTCCCTCCACATGCCCACGACTGTTTCCTACACCTTTGCCCTGCTCTCCCCTCTACTTAATCCCCCTACCCTGTCTCCCTTCCATCTCCCATCCAATTCCCTCCCTCCATGAATCACCAATATTTATTTTATTTCCTCTTCTGAGAAAAATTCAACCATCCTCCACTATGTGCGTGCGTGTGTGTGTGTGTGTGTGTGTGTGTGTGTGTGTGTGTGTGTGTGTTTCTTTGCTTGCTGTATTAATTGTTCGAAACTATTTATTTCTGGTGTTATCCTAAGTATAATTAGCCTCCTTATGTTGGAGCTTTCTGTCTATCATACTCTGTAAGGCTGGATTGGTGGAACAATATTGTTTAAATTACTCTTGTCATGGAATACCTTGTTTTACCCATCTATGGCAGTTGAAGGTTTTAATGGGAATAGAAGTCTGGGCTGTCATCTGTGGTCTCTTAGCATTTTCAAGAGAGCTCTGCAGGTACTTCTAGAGCTTTTAGAGACTCTGTTGAGAAACTGGTACAACTCTGCCTTTATATATTCCTTGGACTTTTCCCCTTGCTGTTTTTAATATTCCTTCTTTGTTCTCTACATTTACTGTTTTGATATTTATGTGTCAGGAGAACTTTCTTTTCTGGCCAAATCTATTTAGTGTTCTATAAGCTTCTTATATGTTTGTAGGCATCTTTCTTTAAGTTAGGTAAATTTTCTTCTATGATTTTGTTGAAGACATTTTCTGGGCCTTTGAGATGGGCCTTCTTCTATTTCTACTACTCTTAGGTTTGGTCTTTTCCTAGTGTCCCAATTTTCCTGGATATTTTCTTGCATGAATTTTTTAGAATTTGAATTATCTTTGATTCTTGTATTGATTTCTTCCATCATATCTTCTATGCCTGGGATTCTCTCTTCCATCTCCTGTATTCTGTTGTTGATGCTTGTGTCTGTAGTTCTTGTTCTCTTTCCTAGGTTTTCCATCTCCAGAATTGCCTTGGTTTGTGTGTATGTGGTTTTTTTTTTATTGCTTCTATTTCCATTTTCTTTTCTTCTTGTCAGTTTTACTCATATCCTTCAGCTGTTTCTTTGTATTTTTCTGCATTTCTTTTTGTTTGTTTCGTCTTTAAAGGCCTTCACCTGTTTGGATATATTTTGCTGAATTTCTTTACAAGATTTATTCATTTCCTCACTCAAGATCTTTATCATCCTCATAAGATTAAAGATTTCCTTGTGATTCAAGTTATGTTAGAATATTCAGGGCTTGCTGTAATATCCTCCTTCTAGGTTCTGGTGATGCCATATTGCCCTGGATTTATTGATTGTTTTCTAATGCTATCCTTTAGGCATTTGATTATCTCTAGTGTTGACTGAATGGTTCTAATGCCAGTAGGACTCATCTGGAATAAAGTAAGGACTTTGGGCTTCACAATGTAGGTCAGGGTCTGGACTTTGCTGTCTGTACCTCATGGGAACTTGACTCTCCTGACTGTACCTCAGGCAGACATGAATGGTAGGGGAGTAGTGGGGTAGTATTCCAAGCTGGTTGTTCTTGCAGCCTCCACAGGCCTCCACAAGGAAGTAGGATGCTCTTGGGGTCCCACAAGGCTCTTCAATTCAGACAGGCAAGCCTAGGGCCAGACAATGGAAGTCAGGGGACCACACACAACTCACTTCTAGACTCAGTATTTACTAGCAACCTTCTATGGCTTCAAGATTCAACCAAGTTGGAGATCTGTATCATGGAAACATGTTATCTTACTGTGCTTTAAATTACTACCCTACAAGTTTCCTAAAGTGTCTCCCTCTCAAAGTCTACGCTTAAGTATTAGGAAAGTCAACTCATTTGTCCTGTTGTTCACATCTCAGTTTTGTTCTTGCTAGCCACTTGAGTGCATCTATAGACCTTAGTAGGTTTAAATAAAACTAATAATAATAATAATAATAATAATAATAATAATAATAATAGTAAAGAAAGCTACATCCAAAATTTTCAACTTCTATGTTGGCTTTGTAAGTTCTTCATATGGACCAATGTTTACAATATTCTGTATACTTTATACTTTCTTTGAGCACACTAGTACATGAGTTGATGCAAATGCTTGTTCATTTATATAGTAAATTATTAATTAACAATTTTAAGGTAAATATGTTCATATAAACTTTGAAAATTTTATCCATGTTCTTTTCATAAGGACTTTTTATTCTAGATTAATTTAATATCCATAAGCAAGGCATAAAGTTGTACTTAAAGTTTGTATTACTGCTATTTCTTAGGGCATATAATATTTAATGTGATCTTAAATAATTAATTGAATTATAAAAATAACCTTTAAATCAAAATGTTACATAATACCAGTTGGAAATCAATTTTCTCATGATAGTTTCTCATGTAGCCTAGCTTTGCCCTTAAACTTTATAAATAGCTGAGGATGTCTGTAAACTTCTTGACTTCACCTCCCGAGTATGGGGATTTTAGGTTTATGTTGGCACACTACATTTATTTTGTACTGGTGATTGAACCCGTGGTATCCAGCATACTTGTAAGCACTCCACAAACTCTGATGCATCCCAGCCTTTCATTTTCTTACTTTATGAACAGTTTTACTGAGATATAATTCATGTTATATCAGTCATCTGCTTAAGTATGCACTTCAACATAGTTTAGTGCATTAAAGAGTTTGGCAGTCACCACAAGTCAATTTGAAAACATTTCCATCTCTCAGAAAACATGATGTATGTCCATTAATAATCTCTCCCAATTTTCTCCAAGTTCACAGAGGGAAGAGAAGAAAGATTATGGGCAAGCAGAATCTGAAATGATTTACCAAAAGTGCTACCATCTAAGGAGCATGGTAGCCCATAGAAAGAAAACGTTTGGAGGAAATTCAACCTTCATTTGCAATTCTGCCAACAGAGACACATATCACACTAAGTATCTACAGAGCAAAAAAGGAACTTATACATCTTAGTGTAATTATTTAGTAGTAGCGGTACTAGTAGTGTCATAGTCACGGTTGTATTCATAGTTGTATTAGAAGTCTGTGGTGCTGAGCCTCAAAGCAAAGCTTTCGCAGTTTAGGAAGTCATGGTAACACTGAAGGATGTCACAATCCAATATAAGAGTTCATATTAAATTTGTGTTATTTTGTGACAAAAGACATAGCAAATTAATATGATGCATATGCACAGATATAGAACTGGGTTTTGTACATTGATCTTTCATTTTACAGACATAGTGAACTCGCATTTTGGGTTTAATGACTGATTTGTGTATTCCTTGGACTTTTTGATATACAAGGCAATGCCATCTGAAAATAAAGATACTTTTATTGTTTTAAATTTTAATGCCTTTTTCTCTTTTTCGCAAGTGTTGCCATTTCTAGAACCCATTGTACCATGCTGAATAGAAAAGGAAATGGTGGATATCCTCCACATTTTCTTATCATAAAGAAAAAAATTTATATTTCAACATAAAGTATCACATTAGATCTCTATTTTTGATAGATGCCCTTAATAAGGCTGAAATCAGCCCTTTTTATTTCTAATTTAGACGTTTAAGTTTTAGAAATGATGTTTTTATGTTTATTAAGTGATAATCTATCTTTTGTCTGTCTTGAATAGCTGAGGGTTGTTGCTGTTTTGTTCTGTGTCTGTAATAAGGCATGCAGAGAACATCTGTCATAAAGTAGAAATCTACTTATAGTTCTCCAGAAGGATGTGACAAGCAGCAACACATAGGCACAGACTTGAATTCATCAGGATTGGAATCAGCAGGTAAAGAAGCCAGAAGACCCCTTCTCCATAGTTCTCTTTTTCTTTTTCTTTTTCTCTTTCTTTCTTATTTTTAAATAAATCTTTTCCATAAAATATATTTTTCCCTCCCATAAATCTTCACAAATCTTTCCCACCTACCGTCGACCCAACTCCACATACTTTCTCTCTCTTAGAAATCAAACAAACAGCATTTTAATCTCCACTTAAAATAACAGGCAAGAGCTAATAAAGTAGCTTAGCAGATAGAGACACTTCTCTAAGGAAACTGACACAGAATTTGATTTTTGGGTTTTGTCCCTGGGACACATGAAGATGGATTGTGAGAACTGATTATATAAGTCTGATCTCTGACTTCCACATGTGTTTGATTAAACAAACACACACACATATGCACACATGCACACACACACACAGTCACACATACACTCATGAATGCATTGATGCATACAGGCAAGAAAATCTATGTCTGATTAGAACTGGCAAGTTTGAATAGCTTCGAGGTCCTGGAGGCATAGAGTCATTCTTGTTGGCATGCCTTGATGCTGGGGAATTAGGAAAGAGATGTATGAAAGCCCAGTAAAAGAGGGGGTTTGTGAATTATGAATTAGTTGTTCTGTATATGTAAACATTTACTGGGCAATCTATACATTATCTTCTGAAATTAACCAGCCCCAGTAAAAATAGTTTGGGGTCTATAATATCCTAAATGTAAAAGTATTAACAATAGCCATAAACATGTTTAAAATTATAGAAAAATAAAGATAAGCTCAAAGCACCACATATTCACTTGGTATAGAAATTAAATTTCAGATGTTAAATTGATTTTCCACTTCTAAGATTAATTACACTTGCTTACAAGGATAATTCTTTCTATAGGACTGAAGTTTATTTTCTAGTATTCTTTTGAATATATGTACATTAATATTATTGAAAATATGTAGGTACATGTCTCTCTCTCTCTCATTGCGTAGGTTATAGATTTTATCGAGGGAGAGCACATCATCAGATAAGTTCATAAGTACTTGATATTCATCATTTTTGAGAACAGATTGTGAAGAATTAACATAAATTCTACTCTAGCCATCTGAAGAACTTAGACAATGAAGACACCTTTGTTAGTGTTATTAGATACTTCTGTTTCTTCAGATACTTTATACAACTCATACTTGGGTCACTGTAGGGTTATAGACTTTAGGGTCTCTCTACCTACTAAATATTTATTATTTTATGCATGTAAATGTTTGTCTGAATGTACATCTGACACCATAAGTTTGCCTGCTACTTGCTGAGGTCAGAAGAGAGTGTTGGATCCTCTAGGGCTGGAGTTATTGGTGCCTGTGAACCTCCATGTGGATGTTCATAACCAACGTGGATCTTCTACAGAAGTATCAAGAGCTCTTCTTCTTCTTCTTTTTTTTTTTTTTTTTTTTTTTGGTTAGTATTTTTTTTTAAAGTTATTTTTTTTTGATACTTTATTTACATTTCCAATGTTTCCCCTTTTCTAGGTCTCCTCTTTGGAAACCCCCTATCCCCTCCACCTCCCGCCTCTATGAGGGAATTTCACCTCCCACCCACCCGCCCACCCATTCCCATATTCCCACCTTGACATTCTCCTTTATTGGGGCCTCTAACACCCTCAGGCCCAAGGGCCTCTCCTCTCCCTGATGGCCAACAAGGCCATCCTCTGCCACATACATGGTCCGAACCATGGGTCCCTCCCTGTGTATTCTTTGGTTGGTGGTCCAAACTCCAGGATGACCAGGGGGGAGGGGGAAGGGCCCACTGACACTGTTGCTCCCTCCATGGGGCTGCAAACTCCCTCAGCTCCTTCGGTCCTTTCTCCAACTCCTCCATCTGGGCCCTCACGCTCAGTCCAGCGGTTACTGTAAAGTGAAACTTGGGCATTCTGAACTTTTGGGCTACTATCCACTTATCAGTGAGTACATACCATGTTCATTCTTTTGTGACTGAGTTACCACGCTCAGGATGATATTTTCAAGTTCCGTCCATTTGCCTGCAAATTTCATTAAGTCATTGTTTTTAATATCTGAGTAGTACTCCATTGTGTAAATGTACCACATTTTCTGTATCATTCCTCTGATGAGGGACATCTGGGTTGTTTCCAGCTTCTGGCTAGTATAAATATGGCTGCTATGAACATAGTGGAGCATGTGTGTTTATTACATGTTGGAGCATTTTCTGGGCATATGCCCAGGGTCTTCAGGTAGCATTATGTCCATTTTCTGAGGGTCCCCCAAACTGATTTCCAGAGTGGTTGTACCAGCTTACAGTCCCACCAACAGTGGAGGAGTGTTCCTCTTTCTCCACATCCTTGCCAGCATCTGCTGTCACCTGAGTTTTTGATCTTGGCCATTCTGACTAGTGTGAGGTGGAATCTCAGACTTGTTTTGATTTGCATTTCCCTGATGACTAGGGATGTTGAGCATTTCTTTAGGTGCTTCTCAGCCTTGTGAATTTCCTCAGTTGAGAATTCTCGGTTTAGCTCTGTTCCCCATTTTTTGATGGGGTTATTTGGTTTTTTGGAGTCTAACTTCTTGAGTTCTTGGTATATATTGGATA
>CM052712.1:13005988-13016503 GCA_028551405.1 Uromys caudimaculatus | reverse complement strand
GATGAGTATGAAGTGTCCTTCCTTATCTTTTTTGATGACTTTTGGGTGAAAGCCAATTTTATCCGATATTAGAATGGCTACTCCGGCCTGTTTTTTGGGACCATTTGCTTGGAAACTTGTTTTCCAGCCCTTTACTCTGAGGTAGTGTTTGTCTTTATCCCGGAGGTGTGTTTCCTGAATGCAGCAAAATGCTGGGTCCTCTTTATGGATCCAGTTTGTCAGTCTATGTCTTTTTATTGGGGAATTGCAAAAGCTATTCTTAATAACAAAAGAACTTCTGGGGGAATCAGCATCCCTGATCTCAAGCTGTACTACAGAGCAGTAGTGATAAAAACTGCAAATTGATCCATTCCTATCTCCCTGTACAAAGCTCAAGGCCAAGTGGATCAAGGACCTCCACATAAAACCAGATACACTGAATCTAATAGAAGAGAAAGTGGGGAAAACTCTTGAACACCTGGGTACAGGGAAAAAGTTCCTGAGCAGAACACCAATGGCTTATGCTCTAAGATCAAGAATAGACAAATGGGACCTCATGAAATTGCAACCTTCTGTAAGGCAAAGGACACTGTCAATAGGACAAAACGGCAACCAACAGATTGGGAAAAGATCTTACCCCATCCTATGTCTGATAGAGGGCTAATATCTAACATATACAAGGAACTCAAGAAGTTTGACTCCAGAAAACCAAATAACCCCATCAAAAAATGGGGAACAGAGCTAAACCGAGAATTCTCAACTGAGGAAATTTGCAGGGTTGAGAAGCACCTAAAGAAATGCTCAAGAGCTCTTCTTATTCACAGCCCATCTTTCCAGGCCCTCCTCTATATATTATATCCAGTTCCTTCTCCAAATCTTCAAAATACGCATGGGAAATCCATACTTTAATTCTCAGATTTAGTTGTCAAATTTATATGTATAAAACAATGCTTTTGTGGTTTTTTTTCTTTTTTGGTGAATAAATTTTCAAAAATGAGCTCCAAACATCAATCGTTCTGTAAATCATGAAGCTGCCTTCTCAGATCTTGAATTTCAATAAAATTGGGGTATGTTCCACTTTGAAATAGCCCAAACCCACATTTTGTAAACTAACATTACTTCTTCTGGTCATTCATTATTTTCTAGAAGTGCATTCATTGCTCTGGAAACAGAGCAACTTCCTACATAAAGCTTAGGTTTTCCTATTATCATACACCAATGGCGTGATGATGCTCAGATATACAAGTGGGATCTTGATTTGTCTTTCCAATTTATAGGCAGCTATACTGCCTGTAACTATAACTTATGCTTTATACGTTCTAGATACCCCTGATATCCTTTTGTCCTCTATGTTTCTTTTCTTTGGTGCATACACTTCTTGTGATGATCATTAAAATTTAGTGTTCTAATAAGAATCTGTTGAATTTAATTTAAATTTAATTGACACTGTCTCTACACCCAGTCAATTAAAATTGACAATAGGTTGTCAAAATATATAGATATGTACGCATATGCACCATTTTAAGATTAAGGGCAGTTAGAGCCTTCTAGAAAGAATTATTCTACCACAAACTATAGTTTGCTACAATTTTGAAAGGCCCAAGTGGAATAGAGACTGAAGGAAAGGCCATCCAGAGATTGCACCACCTACGGATCCATCCCAACTGCAGACTCCAAACCCAGTCACTATTGCTGATACCAAGAAGAGCTTGCTGACAGGAATCTAGTATAGCTGCACCCTAAGAGACTGTGCCAGAGCCTGATCAATACAGATGTGGGTGCACAGAGCCAGCCTTCGGACTGAGCAAGGGAACCCCAATGGAGAAATTAGGGGAAAGACTGAAGGAGCTAAAGGGTTCTGCAACCCAATAGGAAGATGTCAACCAACCT
Source organism: Uromys caudimaculatus (assembly GCA_028551405.1). NCBI lineage: Eukaryota > Metazoa > Chordata > Mammalia > Rodentia > Muridae > Uromys > Uromys caudimaculatus. Next base: position 13,014,634 of record CM052712.1, on the reverse strand, counting down.
GACCCCCCTCCCCCAAAAAATAAAACCTCCCAGGAACTAAGCCACCAACCAAAGAATACATATGGAGGGACCCATGGCTCTAGCTGCACATGTAGCAGAGGGTTACCTTATCTGGCATCAATGGGAGGGGAGCCCCTTGGTCCTGTGGAAGCTCAATGACCCAGCAGAGGAGAATGCTTGGTCAGTGAGGCTGGAGCGGGTGGTTGAGTGGGGAAGCACCCTCATAGAAGCAGGGAGAATGGAGAGGGGACAGGGGGCTGGTGGAGAGGAAACTTGGAAGGAGATAACATTTGAAATATAAATAAATAAAATAAATAAAAAAGTGAAAAGAGACAAATTTACATTGTGACTAAAACACTGTTGAAGAAAGCAATTTCAATAAGCATTTGCCTTCTAAATTCAAGAAGTAATTTCCTGAGCTGGGCAATAGTGGCACAGGCCTTTAATCCCAGCCCTTGGGAGGCAAAGACAGGTGAATCTCTTAGAGTTCAAGACTAGCCTAGTCTACAGAGCGAGTTGCAGGAAAGCCAGAGCTAAACAGAGAAACCCTGTCTTACCATACCACAAGGACACTTGCTTAATTATGTTCTTATGAAGTGAAAATTTCTGATTTCTTTTGAGCCTTGCTTGTGTAATGTAATGTTTTTCTGGAAGCTGTATTATGAGAGGATATTTTGCTGAAGCAGACACATGAGAGGATGTTTCGCCGAGAACAAACACATGGTGTTTTGCTGGAAGAAGTCCTATGAATGGGCATGTGATGTTCTGCTGGAGAGGTCATGTGAAGTTTAGAAAGAATGTAAATATAACCCCACAGAGAATAAGAGGATGCTCTTGCATTGGATCTCCTTACAATACTTTGCTAGTCTTCACTGATCTTCCTTTGTCATGGTTTTGTGAAGAGAAAACCACCAAAGAACTTCCCATTGTATTATGGCTGCTTCTTGCTGCTTCCATGGACAAATGACTCATGTTTTTTCTGGATCCAGCTGCTGGTACTGATTCATGCTTGGTGTTTTGGACTAGACTATTGATAACATGAAAATGAAGATTGGAATTTTCCTGAAGAATTACTTCTAAACAGGTTCATATACCCAGTTTCCTATTAACATTTTTTCTCTTCTACCTCTGGTTGGTCTAGAAGGGAGGTTGAAGAGTTTAAGAACCCTTATTAAATAGTTTTGAAAAATATGAGCCTACTTTCATAGCAGCTTTATTTGTGACAGCCAGAAACTGGAAACAAACCAGATGTCCCTCAACCTAAAAATGGTTTATTTACACAATAAAGAACTACTCAGCTGATTTTGTTGTTACTATTGTTGCTACTTGTTTGTTTGTTTTGTTATGTTTTGTTTTTAACAAGAACATTATGAAATTTGCAGGCAAATGGATGAAACTGGAAAACATCCTGAGTGAAGTAACCCATACCCAAAAGGACGTGCTTAGTATGTACTCACATATAAGTGAATAATAGCCATGATGTACAGGATACTCAATCTACAATCCACAGACCCAAAGAAGCTAAATAACAAGGAGATTCCAAGAGACCTAGGATTAGTGAGGCTCTAGAGAGTCTATGAGGTTGATTGTAGCTGTGACTCCTAGCAGTTAGGGATATAGAGCCTGAAGTGGAGACCTCCCCTAGACAAGGAGGACCTCCAGTGGTGGGATAAGGACACAAACCCACCCACAAAACCTTTGACCCAAAATTTGTCCTGCCTACAAGAAATGCAGGGACTGACAAGGAACAGAGACTGAGGGAATGGCTAACCTATGACTAACCCAACTTGAGATCCATCCCTTGGACAAGAGCCAATCCTTGACAGTATGAGTGATATTTTGTTATGCTTGCAGATGCGTACCTAACTCTCCTCTGAGAGGCTCGTAAGTCTTGTGGAAGGAAGAACTGGGGGAATGAGAGATGTAAAGGGGATAGGGACTCTACAAGAACAATGAAGTCAACTTACCTGGGCCATTATGGTATCCCAGAGACTGAACCGTCAGTCAAAGAGCATAAAGTAGCTGGAACTAGGATGGCCATACATACGTAGCAGATGTGCAGCTTGGTCTTCATATAGGTCCCCCAACATTTTACACTATACGTAAATATATTTTACATTTACTCTTAACACAATTTCTTAGTCCAACATTGTTTGAATGTACATAATGATTCAGGTATTTCTATATAATTCTGTACTTGCCCTTTATCTGTTGCTAAACGTGCTCATAGAAGCATCAAAACTTAATGATATTCTTTATATGATATTATAGAACAGAAAATGTTGGGAATTTTAGACTTTACTCTCCCAATGTGAAAACCTCAAAACTAAACAAAGGAATGAAAAACTTTGGTATATTAAAGCAGATAATTTCCTTGAAGTCAGTTATCACAAGAGAAATCAAGTGTATCTGATTTCAAATTATAAATTAGCTTTAGGGTATTATGCTGCCTAACATTGTTTTTCTTAATATAGTATTTTATTAACTTTTTGAGAATTCCATGAAATGTATTTTTATCATATTCACTGGTCACTATGTCCTCCTAACTACTACCAGCTCCAGCTCCGATACCCACATCACCACCTGGGCTATCTTTTTTTTTTTTTGGTTTTTCGAGACAGGGTTTCTCTGTGTAGCTCTGGCTGTCCTGGAACTCACTCTGTAGACCAGGCTGGCCTCGAACTGAGAAATCCGCCTGCCTCTGCCTCCCAAGTGCTGAGATTAAAGGCGTGCGCCACCACTGCCCGGCCACCTGGGCTATCTTATGTGCTCTTTTATTTAAATTAATATTTATTTCTGTTAGAGTCTTATACATAACTACATTCTATTTACATTTTCCACTCCATTCTCTCCCTACATCAGCTTCTCCAAGGTCTTGCACTTCTCAAATTCACAACCAATTTCTATGTACATATACACAACATAGTGAGTCAATTCTGTTGCTCAAATGCACATGCATTTAGGGCGGACCAATTTCGTATTTGATAACTTGTTATAAGATCATCTGAGGAGAAAACTGATTCTCCCTCCCTCAGAAGCAATTGTCTTCATGTAGCTAGTTGTCTAAGGATAGTACTTTGTAAGATTTCCCCCATCACAGTAGCACAGTGTTTTCCTTGTTGATGTCTAGTTTATGTAATCATATTGCTGAGATTTCATGTATGCATTATTCCCTTTAAGTATAGAAGATACTATCTTACAACAGGTGTCCTGGCCCTCTAGTTCATACAATTTTTGTCCCTATTTTATGTGTTGCTCTTTGAACCTTGGATATAGTGATCTCTGGACCTTGGATATAGTGATATCTTTTAAATGTTGGGGTTGAGCAACCAGTGGTAACTTATCCTTTTGCATTTGGATTTCTACAGAATCTTCTGTCTGATGCAAAATCAAGCTTCTAGGGTAAAGGGTGAAAGCTAGCATTATGTACAGGAATAAGGATAAAGTTATAGAATATATTAAGAATCTGTATTGGTTTTGGAAATGGAAATAGTAGGTTCTTCTCTACAGTCTATGATCTGTCTAGGTGTAGGTTTGCCATACTAATCATGAATTCCTATTGTGTGAACCTTAAGTCCTACTAGACAGTTCTTGTTACTTTAAAGATATAAAATGCCACTGTTGCACTATTGAGGATGTATGACTGAGCTAGTTATTATGATTTGCAGGTTTTAGGTCTGGATGAGACTACTGATTACTTTTCTCCTTTAGGAGTTTGCACAACACCTTCTGATACTATGAGAACTAGTCCTCAAGGGAGTGCGGAGTCTTTGGGGTCTTTACCAGTTTGATTCTTTCAACTTGTAGATGTGTGTGTGTGTAATGTATTGCTGTATACATTATATTTATTTATTTGTTGCAGAGGAAATTAAGTCAGGAATTGATAACCGGCTGGAAAAGTGATCAGGTTTTTAAAATATCACACACACACACACACACACACACACACACACACACACACACACACACACCCCTATCAACTTGAGCTTAGTAATCAAATGACAGATTTCTGGTCCTGTGCTAATAAGCATTCATGAAGGAATGCTTCCACACATGGTGGAAATAGCAATTCCATTATCAAGTGGTCTGCAGAACTCTTCCCCTGGGTGCTACAGCAGCTTCAAACTGTGAGTTATTATTCTTTATATTTGTGGAGTGGGAACTAGACATAGATGAAGCCATGCCCTGAGATTCCCCTCTCTTGCTCTCTCTGCTGCGCATCATGAGAAACTTTTTGTCTCTCAACAAATTCATGTGGGTTAAAATAAAGTAGTACAAATTATAAGATTTATTTAGTGTGGTGAAACACTGTCTTTGACACCAAAGACCCAGTGATGTAGGCTTATGACCCAGTGATATCGGCTTATCTGGTAGTAGGTCCATATCATTCTTTCTCTCTCTCTCTCTCTCTCTTCACTTCTCTTCTCTTCTCTTCTCTATCTCCTAGTTTGGCTTCTTCAATACAAAAAAGTAGGTTTAGTTACCACTTTATATAGTCTCCACAAAGTTGAGAAACTAATTAAAATAAGCAGTTGTGCACTAGTGTCCTGTGAAGTCTATAAATGCCTTAAAAAATAAATGCTATTATGAGGAATAATTGAATGAATCAGAGAAGGATTTCTGTAAAGACAAAGTTAGTCCCATGCATGGAGAACAATGGAGCAGTATAAGACATATTGGGATAAACAACTATGTACTAGAATAGATGTAGATTACATTTTCAAGTGTCTTAACCATTATCCAATTCTCCTATATTTCAAATAGATTTATTTTTAAGAGAATGTGGAAGACATAAAACTTCACATACAAAAATAAAAGCCTTTTGTGGTTAATACTACGCTAGATTATTGAAGCTTTCTATAATTAGTATGTATATTGTTGTACATAGAATCCATTTTTCTACTCTTTAAGGTATATCTTTATGTATTTTTAGGATCATATATAAGCACCAATTTAAAGGGTTCTTTCAGAGAATTCTCACAATATCCATTGTATTCTCCCAATAACTTTTCTTTAATATCATTCTGCCCTTTTTTCTAGCCATCTCAAATATCTAATAATTTATTTGACCTTAGCTTATCCAAGTCTGTCCTTTCCTAATGAGTCCTTGTTACTGATTGCAGAAATATATTCCTCTTGGTATCTTACTCCTGCTTCTGTTTGAATCACCTTTTGGAGCCAACCAAGTAAAATGAAACACGCTCCACCAAGATACAACCATACTCCAAACCCTGCCCCAGAGGGCTGCATGGTGACTTGTCTCCCTAAAGCTTCTTCCCATATACATCACCTTGGATATTCCAGCCTTCAAATCACAGCACCAAAATCGGAAATGAAGGCCTCCAATGTGTATTGTATTGATAAATTATCACTTTTCAATGCATCTCATCGAGAAATTGACCCTGAAGACAGGCTTTGAATCATCTCCATACTTCAAACCCTAAACACATTTTCTCAAAGCGTTCTTTAAGACCATTTGCCCTGGGATGCTCAGTCAGTTCTACGGCAGAGAGGGAATCAAACAGCAAAAGTCCAAGAGTAGAAAATAATTGCACCATGGAGAACAGCTAAAGTAAATAATTCAGGCATCTCTAGTTTTTATCCTATGCTGTAATTATTCCAATACGATGCAAGCTCAACTGAGACTTCAAATGACTGCCTCAATTTCCCAGCCTTTCTCTGCTGGATGTTGTAAGCCTTTAATTTAATTAAGTCATCTGTCTACTGCTGTTTGCCTTTTAACTGGAAGCTTCATGGAAGTAGACACTTGCTTTGCTTAGAAACTCTCACTCTATTTGACTTGAGCTGGCTTCCCCAGTGGATTTCTGTTAGATGCTTTTAAGCTCCCAGTTTGACAATTCTTCTTCTGTTTGCTTCATCAAACTTTCCCAGTTGATGACTGATGAATGTTTATAAATGCCCCGATTTGATGATTTCTTGCCATCAATCTGCAATATCTCTCTATCTCTTACCCACTATTGTTCTTTTCCTTTGTCTTCAATATACTTACCAGGCTCTGTTATTTGAATTCCAATGCACGGCTATCACAGAGTGACCAATAGCCTACAGAGACCATAGCTTCACTTGAGGAAATGACTAAGGTAGCAGTTATCTCCCAGAGGCTAACTGTTCTACATTTGACAGGATAAACCAGGAATTATGTGCTCATACTTGAGATCTCAGCACAGAGAAGGTTAGAGCAGAAAGAACATGTCTTAGAAAAGTAAAATACAAAAAAGAATTTAAAAGTGTACACACACACACACACACACACACACACACACACACAATAAATAAATGTTTCAAATTTCCACTGTGTTTTGGGAGCTCCTCCTCTGGTTTCAGGGTGTGATGTTAGTTCCATGACTCTTAGCCTCTCCTTCTTCACCTGAAGATGATGCAGACTACTGTACAAAGATCTGTGGTTGTGAAAGTGTGTGACTGTCTGAATGGATGAAACTTCAAAACAAGAGCTGGATACAGGGAAGTGTGAAACTGACCTGTCTCCATGAGTAGGCACTGGCAAGATGAGGTTCATGCTTCTGTAGCTAACTGTAGTTTTACTTCCTCCTATCTCGATGCATCCTGGATAGTAGTTTTCTGTATTACAGAAACCAGTACCCAAAAATGTTGATTGCCATTGTTAGCATTTTTAACATTGTTTTTCTATTAAACTTCACATAGAAAATTTTAAAAAGTCACTGCTCTATCTAGAAAGTTAAGCCATGCTTAGGTGATATAGTTTACTTGACAGGGAAAAGGTATAAAATGGAATATGGAAAAAAATGAAAGCAAATCCTCTAGTTACTTTGGCCATGTAAAAATATTTTACACAGCAATATAGAGAGCAATGCAGAATGTGTTTTAAGAAATTGGTTAATACCAGACTAATATACTTTATTAAAAAGATAATTACCTGCTTTGAATGAGTAGTGACTTATTCTTAATCTGATCCATGCAATATTAGACTATAATTCTTATTCTTGCTCTAATTTGTGAAGTACTTGAGCTGCACATTCAGGTAGTTTCCTTCAGTTCATATCAAGATTATGAGAATTCATCACCAAGAAAAAATAAAAATGAACTTGTAGCAGAAAAAGATTCTTGCAGTGGGTTTAATAAAAGTTGCTTTAGAGATTCGCACCCAATGCAAACTCAAAGGAACTAGCATTGTGTAGTCAGATTCTAATCCTCACGCTTCTTTGAAATGTGGACAGATAAAATGTCTTGGAGGAAATGTTTGTAATTATTTTACTAACAAGTTTCTGTATTCAGCATGTGAGGGAGAGCAACAAAGCCCAAAGTAATGGAATTCAGTACTAATGTTACATTTCTACCATTATCAGCATCCTAATAGTCCCTGGCCAACAAGAGTCTAGGACTTTATAAAAGCTTTGCACACTATAATGAGAAATGAGTGCTTTTTATCACTACCAAAAAAGAAAACCATAGAAAAAGTTTAAATATCTAGGGTAAAACATCTGTAATAGCTCTGACTTCCACAATAATTCTCTTTATTACAATGGTTTATAAAAGCAAGTATATTTGATATTTCGAAGGAATATGAAAGTTCTGAGACTTTTCAGAAGTTGAATATAAAATACCCCATTATTTTCTATTTAAAAATATCTTGCTGTTGTTTTTTATTTTGTTTTGTTTATTATCTAAAATTCCAAAGATTTGTTAGAATGAATTTAGGATGCTGAATATTTCTCTTAATAAAATCTTATTGTCTTAATATTGCCTGGTCAAAAGGTTGGAACTACAATCTTATTTAGAGTATCGCGAATAATTGTAGTTACTTAGATGCAAGTACATCATGTAGCTAAATAACATTCCAGTGCATAAATATACAGCAAAATATATGTTATTTCTTTTCAGTACATTATATTGCAATGTCAAGTGAAAAGTGGAATTTATTCTTTTTCAATCAATATATTCTGTTCATTACTCTAATGTTAAACTTTTGCATTGATGATATGAACCAATTTGTAACTTGATATTTAAATTCAGTATTAAACATGCATTACTTTTCATTACTATATTATTTTCATTATGGTTTTCTCCATTCCACTCATTGTTCTTTATCTATCTTCATCGTATATTATGGGCAAATGTTGCGTGTAGACTTTTTTTTTTTTTTTTGATACTTTATTTACATTTCCAATATTTCCCCTTTTCTGGGTCTCCTCTTTGGAAGCCCCCTATCCCCTCCCCGTTCCTGCCTCTATGAGGGAATTCCACCTCCCACCCACCCTCCCACCCATCCCCCTATTCCCACCTTGACATTCCCCTTTACTGGGGCCTCTAACAGCCTCAGGCCCGAGGGCCTCTCCTCTCTCCCTGATGGCCATCGAGGTTGTCCTCTGCCTCATATGTGGTCCGAACTATGGGTCCATAGATGTGTATTCTTTGGTTGGTGGTCCAAAATCCAATATATACAAAGAACTCAAGAAGTTAGACTCCAAAAAACCAAATAACCCCATCAAAAAATGGGGATCAGAACTAAACCAAGAATTCTCAACTGAGGAAATTCGCAGGGCTGAGAAGCACCTAAAGAAATGCTCAACATCCCTAGTAATCAGGGAAATGCAAATCAAAACAGGTCTGAGATTCCACCTCACACCAGTCAGAATGGCTAAAATC
>CM052712.1:12983711-13005888 GCA_028551405.1 Uromys caudimaculatus | reverse complement strand
CCTCCACTGTTGGTGGGACTGCAAGCTGGTACAACCACTCTGGAAATCAGTTTGGCGGACCCTCAGAAAAATGGACATAATACTACCTGAGGACCCAGCTATACCTCTCCTGGGCATATACCCAGAAGATGCTCCAACATGTAATAAAGACACATGCTCCACTATGTTCATAGCAGCCATATTTATAATAGCCAGAAGCATGTAGTTTTATAAGGCATACTTGTTCCTTGCCTGGTGACGGCAATGGCCATTTCACCCAGTTCCCATGGTTATCTCCACCAAACCTCTACCAACTACCCTGCTGCTGTGCCATTTCTCCTGTCCACCTCAGAGTCGCTGCAGATGGAAAACACAAGATTGCCTTAATACTTTAAAATGAGCAAGATAACTCCGCTGCCTGCGGAGGCTACAAACTATCCATCCACGAGTCCTCCTTGTCTGAGGCTTCTTATCTGTGCCACAGCCTGGTCTGAATTTCCAAATCTCTCGTCCCCTCCTCTTCCTCCTGGGATGCGGGAAGCCCACTCTTTTTCTCTTCGCCCAGTAAGTGGTTACTGCCATATTTATTGACCCAGTCAAGAAACAATTAGGGGACCAGATTTTAGTTATAAGCTCCTCCTCCTACAGGTAAATTGAAGACGTATGTAGCAAACCAGAAGGCTGCCAAATGGTATTAGCTGGCAATAAAATAATAACCCTTGGTTTGATACTTTCAAAGAGGCACAGTGCCATTTTCGCATACTGGATACCATTCTCCTACTCAGTCAAATCATGCACTTAAGTAATTAAGCTGCACTCCTTTATTTTCCCAAATGAGTCCTTGTAGTTTTTACACTGGTACCTGAATCATAGTCTGTCTGTGAGAGAATACTGGAATCACCAAGGCTGCCCTTTCATTGCTTTGGGTCTACAGTCCTGATCACTCAATAATTCCCAGAACAGCAGACTCTAGCTTTAAATCCACTCCCTTCCAGTAGAGTTGATGTCTTTTACTACCTCGTCTGGCACCAACAAAGAAAACTATTCTACTCCTGGACTTCTGTGGTACTATGCCCTGTCCAGTTCTCACACTCCACAGTGCTACAGACCACAGACTGTGAACACCTATGCCTCCGACACCAGAGCCCTCACTGTCACAGATTGACTAAGTTGAGCACTGTGACTTCCTTCCTGTTTGTACTTAAGACCTCAACTCCCTAGAAGCTCTTTTACATGATACCACGCTGCTCTGTACTTCCTGCTCCACAGATCCCAGAGCCTACATTTTCCCAAATTTGGAGCCTTGCACACACATGCTCAAAATCCTTCTACATTACTCTTTGCAACTGCATGTGAGAAATAGTACTGAAACAAATGCACTTGATTATGACTGCTTTCAGAAGAAGTTACAAAGACCGCAATGATTGTATTGTAGATGATTTCCCCAATTTTAAAAATACCCACAACTTGGACTTGCAATCTTCACAAAGACTGTCCTAAACTAATGGGCATTATGGCACTGATATTACACCATTGCATCCTTTCCACATAGATAGCTACCGTGATACCCTAGACATAACCCTCCTGTCCTCTAGGAGGGGCTGTTTTTCACACGGAGACTCACCCTGTGTGGAAAAGATGATGCTCCTCCATATGTGCAGACAGACACAAAAGCAACAAGAAACACAGTGCCGAAGGAAACCAACACAAGGAGATCACGTAGCTTTCCAGGAATGGGCCCCGAGGAAATGGGCACTTATATGTGCCAACAGAGAAGCCACAATAATTACCTCAAAGACACTCAGCAAACCATACGAAAAGAGTTAACAAAAAAGAGAAAGAATGAAAAAGGCTAGCAAGGAATGGAAAAATCCAGCAGAATTTATGTAACAATATGAGGCAGACTAATGTTCCTGCTGTTGGAGTTAAGAGTAGGAAAGGCGTGGGAAAAGCATCTGTAATGGAATAGCATGCAGAACAGCATACATATGTGTATTCTAGATTAATGCATCGCACTGAGGGGCTTAAAAGCCAAAGGTTTTTGTTAATGTGCGATAAAATTTCATAATCAAAACTGTTATTTTATTTTTTTAGAAATTTGCATATGTGTGTGGCACGTGAAGGCAGAGTATGTGGGTGTTGGGATGTGGGTCACAGACACCAGAAGAGGGTATCAGGTCCGTAATTACAGGAAGCTATGAGCACCTGACTTACATATTGAGGACTGAATTCAGGTCTTCTACAAGATCAGCAAGTACTCTTACATGCTAAGTCATCCCTCAGCCCTATGAATAACAATTATTAATGTTTATAAGTTAAATGGATTTTGCCAAAAAAACTTCATAAATTTCAAAACAATTGAAATGTTTTGAGCATAGACATATGCATGTATGCATAAATATATGTGTGTATAGCAAAATATAGATGAAAAGTCTTCAAATTATTTAAATGCAAGAAATACATCTATTAAAAAGTTATCAATTAGTTTGGGAAAATTAGTAAATAGAAAACATAACCAAGTTTAATATAAAATTATCTCCCTTTTATATGTTTTGGATTGGGGTGTTCAAGAGGAAAATGAGATGGATTACTACAGAGTAAGGACTGTTAATCCATGAACAAAGTGGCAAGACTCTCAGCACTGGTGGAGTCTCCAGAGAGTCCAGCCTCCAGCACTAGAGAATAACAGTATGGCAGGATTCATAGTTCTCATGGTATAACTAAGATCTTTTCTCATAGCTTTTAAGTATGTGGGAGGTTTCACTGCAAGCACCTGCAGTGAGGCTCTTTGCTTCCCATGCAGAAGGTGATGGGAGCAGGATATTCCTGCCAGTACCTGCTTTGATGTTAGCTCACTGCCCAGAGGAGAGATCCTGGCACTGGGAAGTCTGTTAGCTCGAGTCTCCCAGGCAGTGTCTCAGTTGTGTTACCTTTAAATATCTGAAAAAAAAAATTCCTGAACTGCAGCTCGATCCTAACATTACATCTTTAGAACTACCCTCAGACATCAGAGCAGAAGAATAAAACAAAACAAAATACTGTCTTTCACCAATGAAAATAAGATAACTTAAGGATTGACTTATGAGAAAATACGTTAATAACCACCACCCTGAGAGCAACTTGAAAGTATTAAATTTATTCTCATAGTATGAAATTTACTAATCCATCTGATGTAAGTATCTACAAATACTTCTACATGGAGAGAGAGCCAGAACATACCCTGAGCAGCTTTTAGTGGCAAACATTAGTAGACGTCTAAATACCTGTTATCAAGGGAATGGTAAAGAATATTCACACGGTTTGATTGTAATGATCTTTTAGTTGAAAACAGAATAGGAGAGATCAACAGAAACTTCTATCCAGATTGCTAAGAATCATCACGGGGTAAAAGCAGTTTTAACTTATTACCGTTAAAACATTCTTCAACACAATCCCATGTATTTTTATGAATACACATATGCATAAGACATGTATATCAAAATGTCCCATTAAATTGATATACCTTATACCCCTCAAAGAATAAAACTGGAATTGAATTAGAAAACAGCAAAGACTTAATCTTTATCAAGAACTATGTGCTTGTGTTTATATGCTAATTATGTAACTAAAATTCATTTTAAAAAATAAAACTTTGCAGCATGAATTGAACTTTATGGGCATCATTTAGTTCTGAAAGCAAATCCAGCTCAAATGCTGAGGCTACCTTCAGTGCAGGCTCAGATGCAAAGCACGTGACGTCCATCTGTCAAGTGTGCACGTAGTAAGCTATTCTGCTGACAACATGCAAGCTTTGTTAGTGCTACAAAATGCTACATCCTTCCACACAATAAAAACTAAACAAAATTATGAGCTGAAGGAAAAGGGAAAAGAAATCAAAATGCATGTTTATCCAAGACAGCTAATGGCCCTCCACTGCCACCTGTACAGACAGGGGAACTGTCATATGCCAGAATGTGGGGCCCCACAAAATCCTATTGCATAGTTCCTGTAAATGCAGTAAAACCAATGCTGAAGGTGGGTCAAGCATGCAGGAGTTCCTGCTGAGTCCCCTTATAGGCCCTGTTAGTGTTTCCAGCTATAAATCAAACAAATAACATGTCTACGCTGCTCACAACACAGCCAATCAGTATGTGTGTGTAAATATAGGTGTGTTTATGTTTGGAGAGCTACCTCTCACACTCTGTAGAAGCTGCTAAAAACATCAAAAGGAAGTCACTTAGAGAGATGAGGGCTTCTGTAACAGGTACACAGAGCATACATGTGTAGATAACTAAGTCACATGTTTCCCTGTGTAGACAAGCACTTTTCTTGTTTATATTCTGTCTACCTGCCTTGCTGTTAGCAGACTTCTGCTGAAAGCAGTAGGCAAAATGCCCACACGTACTGTACATGGAGGCCAACTTCCAAGAGCAGAGCTCAGGTAAGAAGTGTAGCAAGTGGACACACTGAGTTAAAGCTTATACAGTGTGTATGTTAATTCTTGGGTTCCAGCTGAATTCAAAGATTTAAGATCAATTACCATTTTATATTTAATAGAATATTTCATCCATACTGGAAGTGAAAAAATAATATAACTTCAAGCCAATGTAGCAAGACTTAAATATTATGCTTTGCTAGACTTTGTAACATTGTTAATAGAAATAAAGGATAGCTATTGATAGATAGATAGATTACATGCACGCATACATATGTACATACATACATATATACAAACATACATACATACATACATACATACATACATAATTTTGTATTGTATTATAAATGGGAGAAACAACTCATAATAAATTGTAACCTTTTTGTAAAATATTTTAGCTGACTAAGATCAAACGATGGTTTTAAAATGCCCTTGTGAGTTGGATGTTGACGATTGATTGTGCAAAACTTTACATTTTAGGAACCTCTCAGTAGCTTGGTCATGCTGAGATGAAACTGGCTTTAAAAGAAAGGACTGAGTAAAAGGTTCAAGGTCATGAAGGGTGCTGCACTTACAAGGAATGTAATTGGAGTAGTACTCCTATTGCTTCTCAGGAAAGGAGTATATTATGACGGAGCAAGCCCCACCCCTGCCCCACCCCTGCCCCACCCCTGCCCCACCCCTGCCCCACCCCTGCTGGCTGTTTCACTCTGTGACATTTCCTACTGTCCATGATCCTGCCTTGGTCCCATGGTTTCTCACATGGCCCAATACTGATTCCCTACCTTTGATCCTCCAACACTGTCAGCTAAGAAAGCTTCTTTTCTTTAGGTCAGCCAGATGCAGATAGTTTATGATAGCAACGGAAAACGTATTAATAAAACTTTACATTGTGTCATGCACATGTAATTGTGAAATATGATATGTGAACATACTAAGTGGTAATTATGCGAGAGAAAGTAAATATTGGTTTTAGAGTTGTATACTTCATTAATTATGAATTCCTAAGTCTTGTTGATGATCTGTAACTCAAACTGGCATTTTCACTTTTGAATTTTTATCCAAATTAAAAACTATTACCACAAAATTTTAATATTATTTAGAAATTTTTCTCTCACCAATTAAAAACATTTTTTAATTGGATTGAACTAGTTTCTACAAGGAAAAAGTAGTGTGCCCAAAAGTATCTTAGCTATATAACCAGTGATGGAAAGTAGAAATCAGTGCCTTGAATCAGGACTTATACCTCAAGATATTCAGAGTTTTCTATTTGCTAGAAAACTTTAGCGAATATCACTAAAATCAATTTTCATCAGAATATTAAATTGATAAAATATATAACATGAAGTTTTCAGTCAGGCTTAATGTTTTAGAATATCCTTAATGTAAGCGGTAATCTTCATGCTTTAGTAAGCTTCGCTCCTGAGTGCAGTGGGCTTTGCAATGCTAAAATAGTTAATCATGCAGACTGGGCACACTGCTTTTCTTCATGGAGTTAAAATTTCTACATTATCCCAGAAATACTTGGAAATATGAGATGTGTTCTTGGAGCAGACATTGTTAGTAATTTGAATTAAAGCTGCCTTGAGCCAGTGTTCATTTTTTCCTGAGAAGAATGTTCCTCTGAAGCAAAGCTTTCTTCTTTCACTTGCACAAAACTATGCATAGAACTATGAATCTCAGGTTCTACCATGACTTGGTGACTTCTGAGAAAGCGAGGGACCTCAGAGCAGAACAGGATGTGCTGGATAATTTAGATGCAGGTGTTTGTTTCCTCTCTAAGTAAAGTGAAAATCGATTGTAAGCCTACGTTCTCTTTAAATTTGTTTCTTCTTTCTTTTCTATTTTCCTGAACTGAATCTTCCTCATTTGCGTTCTAAAATTTATTACATTGAATGTGCACGTATAATTTCATAGAGAGACTACTGAGTTCATGCATGTCACAGGGCACATGTGGAGGTCAGAAGACAACTTCAGGAATCAGGTTTTTCCCTTCCATCCTAGGTGCTGGGAATTGGAATCCGTTCTTAAGGAATTTGAGATAAATACTTTTACTAGCTGAGCCATCTGATTGGCCTTAGTATGCAAACTCTGTATTTGTTAATGATGTGTAGTCTCACTGACCTCTGCTTTCTTATGAAGAGAGAAACCACAGAAATCTCAATTCTCTTGGCGATTTCTTGCTTTGAATGTTAAGAAAATACATGCAGACTTGAATGTAAAAGAGCTACTTTGGTTAATTGAATTAAGTTCATAATACAAGTGCAACATGTCATTAAGGCTGTTTCCTCCCATTTGTTTAATGGATTATCCTATTGGAGTAATATAAAAAAAGTAAAACAATTAGAATCAGATGTTGATGGATTTTACTGAGAATGTGCTCCATGGAGAAGAACCAATGCAGAGGGCTGCACTGAAGAGATTCCATGAGACAATTTTGGGGTGGTTCATAAACTTCAGGATTTTTTTTTAATAGAACAAAGTTGTATTATTATTACAATGGCTTGTAACATTACTCTGACTGAATTTCTCCTCATAACAGGAGCCCAAAGTTCCTTAAGTCCACTTTTGTGTGAAGGGCATGAATTTAAGAAAATCCAACCCATATTATACGACATGACAGTTGTCATATCATCTAATCTCTGCTTAAGACTCATGTTCTTTTGATGCATCACCAAATTAAGGCTTGATATTGAAAACAAAGATGTTGGGAGGCCATCTGCATCCACAAAGCACTATAGCTGCCATATTCTTAGTCCCCTCTCTGTCTCTCTGTCTCTTTCTGCCTCTCTCTCTCTCTCTCTCTCTCTCTCTCTCTTTCTCATTCTATATCTTTCTTGGATTATTACTTCCTAAATATTGGAAATGAAAATAAATATTCACGTAGAAGAATGTTAAACTTTCAAACTTCAATATGATGTAAGTATGAATAAAAAAATAATAATGGTGTCCTTTTCTTGACAGAATAGAACATCTTTTAAAACTTTGAAGCCATATTACCTTTTTTGTAGGAAAAAAATAATTGAAAGAAGGATATCTTCAGGGTCCTTTAATAACTGCCCTCCTTATCTTTCATGACAGTCTGTTCTCAAAGACTAAATATAACTATTGTATACAATAGATGACTCTGTTCACTCAAACAGGTTTTAATTTAATTATGAACACCTTAATTTTTCTTTTGCTTTAAATATTTCACACATGCCTCAGCTTTGACTAGACTAAATACTTATGTTTATGCTAGTCTTTGCTGGGTTCATGTACCTTTTAGTCTGAAAAAATGCTCATTATTCATGTTTTTAAAATAATTTTCAGTGTATATTTTTCTAAGAATTGAAGAATTCAGTCAGTGTCTGTAAGAAAAGAAAAGTACAGAATTATCTTCTCCATTATTTTGTATTGTATAGTTTTAGAAATTGTTTGAGTTCCAAGTTGTTGCTTTTATTTATGTCAGTAATCTGAATGTCATGTCTCTTTCTCTTCACAATTCTCCTTAGAAATTTATCAGGTGTCATATTACCAAAATGTTTTAAGCATGGTTTTCAGGATTACTCACATATTACCTAATGTACTGAGTCACTTGAGAACTATTTATGTCAGGTTCAGCACTCCATGTGGGTTATAACACCTTGTGGTGAGAGACAGAAGGCACAGGTGCTAATTTCCACATCCTGGTCCCCTGAATCTTAGCATGACTATAGTTTCTTGTCTTGTGTCTCAAACATAGATACAAATCAGCTTGTCAGCTTAGGCTCCATCTGGCTCTGCATCACAAACAAAAAACATTGCTTTTGATTCAGTTCTCATTTTCCCCAGTCTCCCAGTAGGACAGTGTATATGAAGTATGCTTTGTTGATACTTGCAGTTGCTGAAGGTTTTAAATAACCACCAAATACAGTTCCACCTTACACTGAATCTGCCCATAGATATCTTTGCAGCTTCCTACCATTATTTCTATCTACCACCCAGTTCCAGTCTCCTTCATGATAGCTTCTTATAAATGCAATATAAAATAAATAAATAACAATAAATAAAAACAGCAAAAAAACTAACCATGCTCTATTCCTAGCTTCATATATTTTAACTAGTTAATTAGCTTTTAATGTATATTAATTTTGTTTATTTTAAATGGTCATATTTGGATTAGGTTTTTTACTCTCCCAATGTGATCTACTATTGGCCACTGTCTCCAATGCCCTATAACCCACTTCATATTTTATCTCTTTCAATACATGTATCCAAATAAAGTGAAAATACGCAAAATAAATACCTATGTGGTGACCAACCTCAATCCATCGATACATTTATGGCTTAACTCCTGAACCTAAGTCTCAGACATCATGGAAAAGGCAGCCGAAATATTTTTTATTGGATATCTTATTTACTTACATTTTAAATGTTATCCCCTTTCCCGGTTTCCCCTCCCTATCCCATCCTCCCTCCCCCTGCTTCTATGAGGATGCTCCCCCACCCACCCACCCATTCCTGCCTCCCCACCCTGGCACCAGAAATATTTTAAGAGCCAGGAAACTAGAAACTCAACTGTGAGTCTGTGTCTTCTAGAAATGATAAGAAAGCTACAGCTATGACACCTAAACCTATGTCTGTCCTAACAAGGCCTGAACAATGACAACATCAATAGACATTTTATCATGGAAGGGGAAAATCTCACAGAGCCCCACTCCTAGACAAACAACTGAGGACTGTGGAGAGAGGGAGAACAATTCTTCCCCAGGGATGAACCACAATTCGTTATCTGTCAAAGACCAGCCTTGGTTTGGAGAGGGACTCTGAGGAAGGAGTATTTGAAACAGGGAAAGAACAACTTGAAATTATTCGTGGTTGCAAGCTGATAGCCTTGTTTTCTGTTTAAGACAGCTTTCCACTAGAGATACCTCTCTGTTGCTAGAAAAAAATCTAAAAGTTCTCTAGGTTTTCCTACCAAAGTCAGAAATCCTGCTTTTAAAAAAAGAAAAAAAAAATTCTAAAAGAGCTGTGTTTGCTCTCCAAGCAGTTCTCTCTGGGTCGCTCTTTCTTCATTTCTTTTCAGTCATTTACGCCAGGTTCCCTTTTGATTATTCCATGAGTCAGCATTTTATGACCTTAGCTTCTTCATTTTTAGTAAAAGACAACAAGTACATTGGTTTTGTTTGTTTGTTTATTTGTTTGTTTTTAACATTGCAAATGAATTCAGAGATCTGTGTGCCTTTGTAAGCACAGACAATAAGCTAATAGGGTGTTATTTAGCTCTGAGATCATTATTCCTGCCAAGCCTGAACCTATACTAGCTCTGTCCCAGGCTGACCTTGAGACTCTGTCTGCTTTTATAAGCACAAATAATATCCTTAACTGGGTGGGATCTTGCCCTGAGATCACCACTTCCTAAATTTCTTCTTCTTCCTTAATAGCTTTCTGACAAACTGTCTGATAGTGCAGATAGTTCTGTTCTTTTAAGTCTGTGAAGTCCATCATATAATTTATATTGCATCCTTATATCATGCATAGTTGAGAAAGTATACATTTTATTTCACTTTAAATTCTTTTTTATTAATCATTTTATTCTTTTACATTTCAAATGATATCCCCCTTCCTGGTTACCCCTCGACAAACTCCACATCCCATCCCCCTTCCCCTCCCAACCTTTTGCCTCCATGAGGGTGCTCCTCCACCCACTCACCCATTCCCTCCTCACCACTCTTACATCCCCCTATGCTGGGGCATCAAGCCTCCACAGGATCAAGGGTCTCCCCTCCAAAGTTCTTTCCTACAGCCTTAAAGGCTGTCCTCAAGGCCACAGTATTTACCATTTTGCTAAGGATATTAGACACACCTCTCCTTCCAGACTCCTACTGTCCCTGATTGTCATGACTCATTAACCTTGGCAGGGAGGGGGACATTTCCTGCAGGAGGAACATAAAATAAATTATGTACATTATTATACAAACAAGCTCTATGCCCACAGCAACTGTCATCACCCATGCTTCCTGGGTGGGAACTGTGTCATGTTGCCTCTTCTTTAGCAGCTTTGCAAGCCTCAGCACTTGTCCAGTTCCAAGCATTAAGCTGTGCCTCATCTTTCAGGAAAAGAAATAGTCCAGCAATGGTTCACATATTTCCATACATGACTTATTTTTTATTCTAACACATGCAAAGAAAAGAGGTAGAATTTATGTTCTCACTAATTGTGACATAACTCTCTACAGTTAGAGCCAAGAAATTGGGATAATAACTTCTGTGGTAGTTCCTCCACATTGAAATGATATCCTTGAGTTTACCTTGCTTTATATGTTGGAATTTTATTCTCATTTTCTTACAAGTTTCATTAATTAGGAAATGTACTATGATGTACTTTTGGCATCATATATCCAAAACTTCCAATTGGGCAAAAGTTTAGCTGAAAATGTAGGATAATACATTAAAATTTCAGTATTTTCCACAAGGAAAACACTTCACACAGGAATAATGAAAAGCTTTCTGCAAAGGGCTCCACTAGCTATTGACAAAATGATAGAATGAAATTAAAACCTTCTGCTCAGCAAAAAAAAACCAGATCAATCTAAAACAGGACAGTCAACAGAATGGGAGACAATCTTTATTAGCTATATGTCTAACCAGAGATTAATACATATGATCTATAAGAAGTTCCAAATATTAAATGTCAAAAGTTTCAGTTGATAAATGGGCAAATAAAATGAATAGACAGTTCTAAGTGACAAAGCACCAATGGCCAACACGTACTTGAAATAGCACTAACAATCCTTAGTCATCAGCATTCTACATTTATGAGTATTAGAAGAAAACACACCCCCAAAATTGCCCACTCTACAGAGTTTACGAGCATTCTAACCTGCTTTTGGAGGTGTGTCTTCTGAGGAAGCTGATATCACAGACGTTTAGAAACAAATTAACATCTCATTCACATTGTGTACAGAGCAGTATGCCATATACTTTTAGCTTCTCTGGCTCAGGCCTCATATCTAAAAACACTGTGTTCCAAATTAGCTTTTTGTGCTCATTCAAGAGTAGAGTAAGGAAGTAAAATTTATTCACAAAGTGTATGTGTGTGTGTGTGCCTGTATGTGTGTGTGTGTGTGTGTGTATGTGTGTGTATGTGTTTGTGGGGGTGTATTAATATAGGACATTTTAATTGCGTATAAAATCAATTAATGTTGCAGGTATGTTGACTAATTAACTTAATGTCTGAGCATGTAGACAGCTCAAGAAAACATCAACAAAATGATTTCTGAATAGCAATTTATTAAGTATTATAAAAATTATAAAATGAAATCAAGATCCAAAGAGGAAAATTGTTAACATCTCTCTAATAGGGATAGAGAAATTATACTCATATATGTTAATGAAAATTTGACTACTGCCACAGTCGATGAGCAAAAAATAGGTATAAGATGAATGTCAACATGATAAAACAGAAATATTAAAATGTTCTGCGGGCTCTTTAATATGAAAAACTTAAAGGAACAATTAGTTTATTGTATTTATATCTCAACTTTCTAAATGTTATTTCTATTGAAAGCAATAATGGGTTTAGATGATGACTTTTGTGGCTATAGGAAGATTTCAGGGAACTTCTAGAAGGAAGTTGGCTCTTGCTATGTGCACAGATTCCTTCTAATCAGCAAAGTTCAGAAGAATCAAATGAACATTTGGCAGTTGTCTCACATTTTGAATGGTTGCATTGCAATAGAGAGTCAGGTAAATCATTCATGTGTTGGAAGTATATTTCTAAAAATCTCCATTTTCTAAAACATTTTCTGGGAACTATACAAAAACGTCAAAATATAAAAGCAAAACAATCATATATATGAAAACAACAACAACATGAAAAAGTTATAGATTAAATATTTATCATTTGTAGACCAAGTCAGTGAACAAAAGTGCAAGCCTGCCAACCTACATTAAGATTGTAACGCATGGCAGAAGAAGAGAACTAATCACCAAAAGTTCTGTGTGCATGCACACTCGTACACACACACACATACCACACACACATAATAATATAATTATAATTATTAAATAAATAAGCAATACTAAATATTATAAAAGAAATATTTCCCTGGCCAGGCAGAGCAAACAAATGAAACTAAGGTATTTTGTATTCAAATTGAAGATTCAAGATGGATCTTAGTTATCTCACAGCCAAAACTAAAACAAACTACACTATCTTAACCTTTTCTCTCATTCAGCTACAGACAAGTAAATTTTCTCAGATAAAGCAACATACTTTGGAGACAAGTAAGTAGAAGTTAGTGTGGACAAGACCTTGTGGCAATGGCCCTTTCTTTGTTCCTATGCCTTGTTCATTCAACTCCAACTAGAAAACCTACTCACAGTATCAAAGAATGTGTGGAACACAAGTGATGTCAAAAATCTACATTTTATACTGAGTCCTAAAAGATGACATGAGCAAGGGAGATTAGAATATACATACATGCTTTTTTGTAAAAACAACTATTCACACCTGGCAGCCCAAAATATTTTATAGTGACTTACCTATAGTGTCTACTTTATGTGTTTTATGAATAGACAAAGACAAGAATAGAATTAACATTATTTGGAGAAGAAGAAGATAGAGTATTTTTTTAATCCATGTTAAAAAAAAAAAAAACCACCTCAAAATACAGGAAAGAATCTATATGTCATGTGCAGACTGGGGATGATTTTTTTTATAATAACAGATAAATTTTAAATATGATTTTAAAGATAGTATGGGGTAACTAAAGTAATTTAATCTTATTTTTCTAATGTGTGATTAGACATCAACTGTATGTTCTCCTGAACATCAGAGTATTTTGGGATACTGTCAAGGGATATTTTCCTATCCTTAGATAGGGAAGATTAGTGCTGCAGAAGAATATGCATTTTAGATAGTGACTTGACAAATTCTAAATTTGTTTAAAGTCTAGGCAATGATCATATAAGAGAAACCTGGGGAAGTGCTCACAACCCTGTCTCTTGATGACCCCAGGGAACTGCCTTTATGAAACAAGGAAAGCAGACAACTAAGGCATAGCACTTAGATTTATGTATGCTTAAATCTACTTTTCCTATTCTGTAAATAGTAACTAAAGAAAATGTTCTAGAGTCTGTTATTTGGGAGTAAAGTTTTTTTAAAGACTTCTCTGCCCAAGAATACCATTTCCATACTCAGAAGATAAAACTCCACAACTTTCTTTAAACTCAGTTAATAAAATTTATTTTATAAAAAGTTGTGTATTTTGAAAGATGGTTTATAAAGTTAAACCGGCTTATAAGTAACTTGAGAAATCAGCTAAACCTAGACTGAGATGAACTAAGATTTCTTCTAGGATGAAGTAGCTGTTTCTTCAAATCTTAGGAGCTAATGAGTGAAAGTAAAGCAATAGGGAATATCTCAGGATAGAGATTCTTAATCTCAGATTGTTGTTTCTTGGGTTTAATTCAGAAAAATTATGCATTTCAAAGCTTTAAGAACAGTTTTCATTCTCTCTCAGTTTTTTTTCTCTGAACCATTTAGCCCACTGGGAAATCAGATATTGTGCTACATTCTGGTTGTTGAAAAATTAGCATATGAAAATGTGTATATTCTTTATTGATCAAATGATTAGGGCAAAGCTTTGGATTTTATAAGTAAATGATATAAAGATACATAAAAATATTCATTTAAAAGTTTCCAATAATTGATGGCTAACAATACAACAGAACTCCATTTTTGTCTGAGTAACTTACATGGTTTTATTCTAAATCTCTGAGATACTATCATATTAATTACAGGAAAGAAAGCACCTCTTGTTTCTTTATTTTCCTTAATCTAACTTGAAGTCCAAATTAAAACTGAATGTTATTTTGAATGCTTTACCACTCACTTTTTCTCAGGAACATTTCATTAACTAACCTTCATTTCTAAAACCATTTTAGAAATTGTCTTTAGGCACTGAGAAAGTGATGTGAATGAAAGCACAAAAGCCACAGAGATTCAACGTGAATATACTGTGTTTATGTATATGGATTTTTCTTACTTGTAATTATAAATTATGATAAATGGTGGCTTAAGGAAAGGAATAAACATTTAACCTTAAAGACTCAAACATTCTATAAAACACATTATTCTATAGCATTCTGCTTCCGTGAAGACCTATTTCTAAAATTGCCTTCAAAAATAGAGTGTATTTGGCTCAGTGCTAAATGATCACATTTCCACTTCATTCATCTGCTATCCACAGGGTTTCTCCAGTGAAAATAAAAGGAGCAAAAGCTTCAGTAAATATCTAAGACATATGAGAATGTGGATACTGGCTGGCATCACTAAATCCATGCGTTTGACCAGAAGTAGAAAGGATAACAGCAAAGAACTTGCACACTTAGAATGGCTGGAGAAAACAAACACACATACAAAAGAAGCCTTTGTCTGTGAAAAGGGGACAAAGCTGACTGACCAACTTGACTTCAAATTTAAATTAAAATTTAGCCTCAAAAGATTTAAAAATATTGAGCAACGTTTATCAACAAAACAAAACATTTACTTGTCTTCATATCAAAATAATAAAAACTGAGACTGATTTTCAGAACATTAATAACATTGCAGTGATGGAAGACAATGTTAATTTTCTGGGCTCATGAACACTCTTCCAGTGATTTTTAGCATTTGTTGTTTATTAATTACGTGCATCAAATATACAGAAGATTGCATCTGGCATATTTTCAAAGCATGAAAACCATGTCCACGATCACCATTTACTTGAAAAAGTGTTGCCTGCCTCTCTAGGCCCTATCCCTCTCTCCCACTTTAGAGGTGAAGACCGATCTCCTAGACTCCTGTGAAATATACCTTGCATATCTGTAGCACTGTCATGATTCATGAACAATTCTCTAAGGAATTTATTGTTCAGTTTCCTAGTTTAACCTTGCAATGAAAGCAATCTGTTGGTTTTTTTTTTTTTTCATGTGTTTATTTCCTGCTTTACAGTTATGATGTTAAATTTTGTCCAAGGTGACATCTTTAGTTGTGACTCACAATTTCCCACTCTGAATTTATTATCTGAATAATATAAAATGTGCTCATTGTTTGATAGACATTGAAATTATTTCTACTTTAGACTGACATCAAGGTTGCCAAATCTTTCCTTTTTTTCCTTTTAGTCATTGATAGCTCTGCTGAAATGTAAGTTCAGTAGGTATTCCACGATGAAATGTTTGTGTGACATGATTCACATTTATAAACGTGAAGAATACTTCTTCTGACCAAACCTCTCGGTGGTCTTTCCTTCTAGCCCATATCCATTTTCTGTGTCAGCCACCAACCTGCTGAAATTCAATTTTATCAAGGACCACATGTGGCCACGCTGGACCCAGATGCAGGTAAGCAAATATCACATCCTTGACCTCTTCACTCCCTGTCTCTTTAAAGTATTCTTCCTCTGTGGCAGTCTTCCTGCAAAGGCCCCTCCTCCCTCCGATCTTCAATCTGTGCAGACTCCACCTGGAGTTGCAGAACCATGGCCTTAGCGATTTCCTGCTGCCCTTCTCAGTCTTTTCTTGTAGCCCATTTCTCTTTCCTCATATCATCTGCCAAACTGGTCAAAAAGCTGTCTACCAGACACATCATAGCCTCTCCTTGCTTAGGATGCAGAGTGCATAGCCACGAAATGGTGGAACACAACACAACAAAGTCAAGGCCAGGTAACTACATTCGGAAGCAAGTTAAATATCATAACACTATATGCTCAAATTCTATCACAAAAACTGCAAAGGTGAACAGTCAAGGCAATATACCTCCTTCAGAAAGCTATTGCAATACACCCTTAGTTAAAGGACAAAACAGAAACTTTAAAATAGCAATTGTGAATATCTTCAAGCATCTTATAAAAAGGTGTAAATATACAAACATTTGAGTGAAATAAAGAAAACAATCAAGACATAAAAGTAAAATTTAACAAAGAAATAGAATGACTAAAGAAAACTCAAAGTGGTGAGCCTAGCTGAAGTTCCTTTGAGTGGGGGATAGAGAGACTGCAATAGGCAGCTTTTTTAGCCAGGCAGGACTTCCACTGGAAGGAGAGAGAGCCATCAACCCACCCACAAAACCTTCAAACCACATTTTGTTCTGCCTACAAGATGTGCAGAGATAAAGATGGAGCAAAGCCTAAGGAAACAGCCAACTAAGGGAACTAATGACTGAGTCAACTATAGACCAATCCTGTGGGAGTCAGCCAACTGCTGACACTATTAATGACACTCTGTTATACTTGTGGACATGAACCTAGTATAACTATCTCATGAGAGGCTTCATCCAGATGCTGATGGAAGAGAAGGAGGAGGAGGAGGAGGAGGAGGAGGAGGAGGAGGAGGAGGAGGAGGAGGAGGAGGAGGAGGAGGAGGAGAAGGAAGAGGATTAGTTTAAAGTAATTTTATGTTCCTATAAAAATATCTTATATAGTCTTCTTATTAAATAAGTGGATGTAACTGTAGCTCACAGCACTGGATTTAGTCCAGAATTCAGTAATTCCAGTTGTTTGCATTTATTTTGAGGGTGGCAAATCATGGCCATCAGGAGGCAAGTGCATGCTCATGTGCAGGTTTTATTCCAAACCAGGAATGAAAGAAAGGAAAAAAAGATAGAGGGAATGAGAGAAGTAGACAGAGAAAAGGGTGATTTTGTGAAGCCCAGATCTCATAATTTCTTTTGAGGGAATGCTACCATTGACCTAATTGGTCTCACTATATTTTTATTCTTTCATTCACAATTTCAGCAATATATAAGCTCTTCTCATTATCTTCTCTTATCTCTTTCTCCCTCCCATTGAACCTCTTCTTCTCGACATGTTCTTTTTCTACTTCAATCTCTTTTGGATATGGGGCCTGCAATTAACTTGGACTCTCTGCATGAGCATGTATAAGTGATTATTTACTCGATCAAAGACAACTTACCAGTTGCTACACCATTGAAGAATGTTACCCCGCCCCCCGTAAGAACTTGCTCCTGAATGGTGCTCATTGAATCTCTTTCACCTTCATGATAGAAGGCCCAGTCTTGTGCATGTCATGCATAGGTAGCTATGGAGCCATAAGTTGATGGATGCAAATCTGTGACATGTAAAGAAAGCAACACTTCTCAGCACTATCTCTCATCCTCCAGCTCTAAGACTCTTTCTGCTCCCACTACTGTTTTTATTACTTCTGGAAATTTTACAGCACCTCCCACTGCCACCACCAAAAGAAACCTTTATAGAAGGACCTTGAGGGCAGTCACTCATCCAGAATTTTTTTTTATTTCAGTTACAGGGTTTGATCCCACAATTTGTTTAAATTCTTTCTTAGAATTTCTACCTCTGCTTATATTACCCACCTGTTCTTAGATGCACCCTGGTTTTACACTTAAAGTTGCTTTGCATATCTGACATTATGGTTATAAGCTCCCAGCCACATCTAAGTCTGATCCTACACATTTTGCCTTGTCACTCTTTTTGGTGGAAGCCTAGAGACCAAGAATGGGGACATTTGAAATGTAAATAAGGTAACCAATTTTTAAAAGAGATAAAGTTATAAATAGCCATTTTGTGACCTCATCTTTTATGCTCCTCTTATGAAACTCAAAGTGATAGAAACTACAATTCTAAACCCAGTAACTTGCTCTTAGTATGTATTTCAGTCCTAAGTATATAACTTATTGTCTATATTTGGGAAAAACAATAGCCTACGACACCTCTTTGTTGGTTGTTACATTTGTTTGAAGATTTTCTGCTAAGTTGTAGCTTTTTAAGTATGACTAACAATAAGCTAAACTTAAGTAAAGGTCATCCATGTTGCAAGCTGTGCCCATGTGAGTGATACATCTTTGGAAACCCCTTAGACACAAAACCTTATGACTTCTATGTGGTGCTTCCTTATAACAATACTAACCTATATGCTCTAATCATTGAAATGTGGTTCAACATGAATTTCATACTTATTATAATTAATGAGAATCACTTGGTCGCCTCTGCACATAAAGTACTAGAACTCTCGCTCTGAGTTATAAAGCTTCATGTGGTGTGAAATCTAAAGTGCTCTTGATATGCTTTCCATTCTGTTTCTTGTATGAGGTCATCCTACCATTTGAAAATAGATCTTCTGCTAAATTATACACAATTATTATGAGGATATTTTTTACATATATAACTGTTTATCTTGCATGTATATATGCAAATCACACATATGGTTGGTGTTCCTGGAGATAATAGTGTACTGGATCCCCCTCTATACTAGAAATGTATCCAGATGGCTATGAACCACTGTGTGGATGATGCTAACTAAATCTGAACCTCTGCAAGAACATCAAATGATCTTAACCAATGAGCCATCTATCCAGTCCCAAATTGTTCAAATTTAATATATTTGACTATGCAATATTTGCATATATGTTTAAATTACACTTGTAAATATACCATCAACTATTATCAACATGGATGAATACCTGTCAATGATGGTATCTATGCATTCTCCAAAAACCTAACTTTTGCCTTAAAGCTCTAATACAATATCAGCAGCTGTACAAAAGACTCAATTTATCTTATTTTCGAGAAAATAAAATATCCTCAGTCATTTATTTAAGCTAGGATAGTTTTCCAACAAAAAAAATAACTCTCAACTCAAACAATTTTGTATAAACCTCCACTTAAGAGTCTATCACACTATGCTGTACCACAGAAGGCCTTTAGTTGGACTTTGGATTTCATAACATACTATCTTAAAAATACATGTGATAATTGCTCAAAAGATAGCAAAAGTATTTTTGTCCCTCATCTAAAGGACACTAAGGAAAACTAGCTGTACACTTTTTTTCAGCTACCAATATGCAAGAACAAAGGATTCAATGAGCAGTCTCCTCCTGAATGTATGCTGCATTCGTCTTACCTAAAGTGCTTTGTGTCACCAGTACAAATGCAGCGCGCTGCACTTGCATCTTAACTATTATGCCAGGTGAAAAGAGCATGATATAAAAATGTTTTTGATTTCATAAACCTGTCAGAGGGCTATGATGGGCCTATGAGCTTCAGCATGCTGATCATTAGAGAAAACACATGAATAATCAAGTTTATTGCAAATTGTGGGGTCGTAATTGATAATAAAATATTATGAGATGTAATTTGACTGAAACACTAAGCAGTATCAAATTCATATAGTGTCCTGGACCCTGTCTCTAAAGGTGCTGCTTAATTGAAAATCTAACCTAGCAATAAGAAATTTATCTGGTGGCGCACACCTTTAATCCCAGTACTTGGGAGGCAGAGGCAGGTGGATTTCTGAGTTCGAGGCCAGCCTGGTCTACAGAGTGAGTTCCAGGACAGCCAGGGCTACACAGAGAAACCATGTCTCGAAAAAAAGAAAAGAAAAGAAAAGAAATTTATCTGAATAGTTCTGAATGTATACAGCTTGAAGTCTTCAGCTATCCCAATGAGTGCATAGTAACAAATCACGCAGAGAAACTAAAACATAGATTTATATTGTACATCATAGATGGTACTAACCTAAAAATAATATAGTCTGATGTGGGATTTCCAAAGGAATGCTTTATTCAAATGCTTTGAAGTACGGAGTTGAAAAGAGACTGCAAAGAATGTGAGAGACTGTGATTTAGACAAAAACCACAAGCTTAGATGAAGCAAAGGAAGTGCATTAAATGTGTATGGGATCCCTGAAGCCCTGCAGACATGGAACCCTGTGAGGAGAAAGAGTGGAAGGAAGGCTATCCAGAGGACGTATGCAATGAGTGACTCTTATTACAAATGAGTAAAACAGAAGTTTTTACTTTTAATTGTTATTTTTTCACTTTACATATTGATCACAACTTCCCCTCCGTCCCCCCACGTTGTTCTCCCTGTCACCCCCTCTCCACTCACCATCCTCCTCTCCTCACCTAGGCAGAACAGCTTACATGCTTGCTAGGGAATTAGACCATTTCTATTAGACAATTGCCTTCTACACCAGACCTCCATTTTCACCTTAATATAAACCAAAGTTTACATAAGTGAGGCTGGTGTCTGGAATTGTTGTGACTTTGTTCCTATTGTCAGTCGATATTGCCATGGTTACTGATCATGTAAACCAAGCTCTCTCTACTTTTTTCTTTTTAAATTGTATTGAGTAACTTTTGTTGTAATTTGAGAAATAGCTACATTGAATACCATAAAACAGAATGAAACAGGAAAAAAGAATGCTCTATAATTTAAATTAAGTCAGTAAATAGACTTGAAGGAAGCAATGAGGTACTCATAATGCAGTTTTCCCAAACACAAACACAGTATATCTAACCAAATTTTTAATACTAACATTTGCAAATTAATTAATATGAATTTACATATTTAAATTATAATATTAAATATTACCATTAATTAATGTCCTTAGCAGTCTTGCAAATTTTTGTTAAAATATCCAGAGGGTGCTGATTTTGTGATAATAATATTATTTTATTTCATTTGCCATTTGTTACTACTCAGTAGAAAATAACTGTTTTCTTCCCCATATTAAGCACTAATTCCATAAATGTGCTAACTTTGGTTAATTAATTTAATTAATCCAAAATTTATCAATTACTTTAATATTACATGCATTATATAGTATTATCTGTGAATAGTTACCTTTGTGTTTTTCCTTACCAAAATGTCTACTTTTAGTGTCAATATAATGAATAGAACATATTACATTATAGCTTTCATTTTTTGCATATTCAATTAATTTAATCTTTTAAGAAAGACTATGTGTAATTTAATCCTTCATAAGAAATTAAAGTCTAGAACTTACAAATTTAAATAGATATAAAGATTAGCTACCATGTATCTGAATATTCCTATTTTAAACTACTAATTTGTATAAACTCCATTTTAAAATGTCAACTGTCATTCATCTAAGTACTATAGAAATTTCATACTTTCCATCTCCCACTAAAATATACTTTTCTAAGATAAGATTGCATTATTTGTTCTCCCTTGACTTATATTTCTGCTTACTTATTGTCTTAGTTACATTTATTGCTGTGATAAAATAATCAGACAAAAACAACTTAGAGGAAAATGGCTTATTGTAGCTCAGAGGTCCAGGTTTGATGCAGGGATATTTCAGTCACAAGCAGAAAAAAATGAATGGACACTTGCTTATCAGTGTTCAACTGTCTCTTTATAATTGTGAAGATTGGGCCACACACACTGGGCTGTGTCTTCCTGAACCAATTAATCTAATCAAGACAGTCTCCAACAGGTCCATCTGGTCTACACAAATTTTCATTGTGATTTTCTTCCAAGATAATCTAGATTTGGTCAACTTGACCCTTAAAACTCACATCTCCAATATCTTTTCAGAATTTGATTCTCAATAATTTAGCCATAAATGATTTATGTGCCATCACATAGTATTCTAAAACAGAAAAATCACAGTAATTATTATAATTGTAAAACATTTTTTCTATCAATTGTTTGTAAATAGAATATTATAAGTTTATTGATAATAAAATATATTATTACATAGGCAAGCAAAGAAATTAATTATAAATTTTATGAAAGAGAGACAGAGAAAGAAGTACAAAAAGTAGGGACAGAGACAGAGAAAAAGCAGCCATTGGGCTATTCACGACTGATGAAGCTTCAAAAGCATATTAAGACATATCACCTCCTGCAGCTTATAAACAATTTCAGCAAAGTGGCTGGATATAAAATTAACTCTAACAAATCAGTAGCCTTCCTATACTCAAAGGATAAACAGGCTGAGAAAGAAATCAGAGAAATGACACCCTTCACAATTGTCACAAACAATATA
>CM052712.1:12943701-12983211 GCA_028551405.1 Uromys caudimaculatus | reverse complement strand
GTGGAGTACTCTTGGTTTCTGTTCTTTATGTTCTTACCCTTGCCTTTTGCCATCTTGTTGACTCTGATGTTAGCTGATCTTACTCTGTCCGGTTGTGGCTTTCCCCTCCTGCAGATCTCTGTGTCAGTACTCCTTGAAGACCAGCTCTCTCTGAGAGGTGTTTGGGTTTGGGGAGCTGTCCCTCAGGGTCCGCTCTGGGGTGCAGAATGGAGTCAGAAGGATCTTGTCCCCAGCTGTCCCTTGGTTCCTATGCCCCAAAGGTTCTGTAAAGGTCTCTCTTGATCCTGAAGTGGTGGTTTTGCCTGTGCTCAAAGGTGTGTCAGCACTTCTGGGATTCCCTGTTCACGTGGAGCCTTGTGGCCCAGGCTGAGGTCCCCAGGCACCAGTGTAAATCGGAAAGTTCACAGTTTTTCTGTCCCTGGGTTCTCAGGCCCCGGATCCCGGCAGATACGGGTGGGTGTGGGCGAGAGGTGCTGCTCCCCTCAACCCCACTCACGGCCTTTCCAGGCTCCTGGGAGGGCACCCCTCTCTGGTGCTCGTTGGCTACCGACTCCTGGCGGCGCAGGCAGAGGCTTCTGCCTGCGAGTGAAATCCGAGAGTTTCGGAGTTTTTCTGTCCCCAGGTTCTTAGGCCCCGGATCCCGGAAGAACCGAGCGGGTCTGGGCGAGAGGTGCTGCTCCCCTCAACTCCACTCACGGCCCTTCCAAGTTCCTGGGAGGTTACCT
The DNA here is from genome assembly GCA_028551405.1 of Uromys caudimaculatus. Taxonomy (NCBI): domain Eukaryota; kingdom Metazoa; phylum Chordata; class Mammalia; order Rodentia; family Muridae; genus Uromys; species Uromys caudimaculatus. The sequence continues at coordinate 12,982,486 of CM052712.1, read as the reverse complement.
TTCTATGCTGCTTGTTGGCTACCGACTCCTGGTGTCCCAGGCAGAGGTTTCCCAATTAATTAAATTTTAAAAAAGAAAATTATATGTTAGAAAAACATGAAAGTATAAGTATTAACAGCCTCCAGTTGGAGCACTAAAAAGAGAGAAACTATCATGTTACACCAAAAATAAAAACAAAAGCAAAGAAACTGAAAAGCCAGAAAGACCAAAATAGATAGGTAACTACAGTAATGTGAACTTTTTTTTAGGTGGGCAATTGGGACTATAATATATACGACCTTGAAGGTTGGGTACAGTTTCTCCCCACATCTGTAACTTGTTGTTGAATGAGCCACTGAATTAACATGACACACTGCACAGTTTGCTTTCATGAGTATGACTGCAATTATCATGGTTTTATTGCTTTAAGTATACTTTGGCAACAAATATGGCATTTATTTTACAGATTCTCTATAATATGTTGACACATGTTGAAACTGTCTGAGTTTTAGGCATTTAAATCCACCCAATAATTTTCCCATATCTTTAAGCATTTTCTTTATTTACTGTTGTTCAATGAGAGTTATTCCTAATGCAGGCTAAATAGGACTTACTGTAAAGTCAAACTCTCCAGAATTCATATATATGACTAGTGGCCAGAACAATTGCACTTGACATGGTTAGGCTTGACAATAACTTTCCATGATTTAACTCATTTATTAAAATACTAGGTCCCATACTCAAATGCATGTAATAAAATTGCAAGACCTACAAATCTATATTTTGCCTTATTAGGTTTTAATTCCCACTGCTTTATTCTATGGATGACTTATAAACTATGGACATAAAATGTATGAGATACTGAGACAGAGATGGCAAAAACTGAGGTATAATGGAATTGAAGGTCCTGTTTCCTATATTGTGAATATCGACTGTGTAGACACAGTAGAATATCCAAAGAGAAGGCAAATAACAGGAGGGGAGGAAATCTATTATATATAAAAGACTTCTAGTCTGAAGGTAAGTTAGGACATGGGACAAGAGCAGATCATTGAAATACAAAACCGGTATGGATGAAATCTTCAGCACAGAGACGTCTGGACAATGGATAATAAATCAAGGATGGAAATGGAGAACTCTGCTCTTGGAAATTTCCCTTAAACCAAGGGCTTCAAGACAACTCTTCTGCTCACAAAGCTACCTTTTATATAAAATAACTTGGTGTGACCCCAACCAAACAAGTGAAAGATTTGTGTAAAAAAGAACTTCAAATTTCTGAAGAAAGAAATCGAAAAAGATCTCAGAGGATGGAAAAATCTTCCAGGCACATGGATGGTGGGATTAATATAGTAAAAAGGGCCATCTTACTGAAAGCAATCTAAGAATTCAGTTCAATCCCCATCAAAATTCCAACTCAGTTCTTCATAGAGTTAGAAAGAGCAATTTGCAAAATCATTTGAATAACCTAAAACCTAGGATAGCGAAAACTATTCTCAACAATGAACAAACTTCTGATGGAATCACCATCCCTGACCTAAAGCTGCATTACAATTGTGATAAAAAAAAAAAAAAAAACCTGCATAGTATTGGTACAGAAACAGGCATGTAGATCAAGGGAATAGAACTGAAGACCAAAATTGAACCCACAAACCTATGGTTGCTTAATCTTTGACAAAGGAGCTAAAACCATAGAATGGAAAAAAGAGAGCATTTTCAACAAATAGTGCTGGTTCAACTGGCAGTCAGCTTGTAGAAGAATGCAAATTGATTTATTCATATCTCCTTGTATATAGCTCATGTCCAAGTGGATCAAGGACCTCCACATAAAACCAGATACACTGAATCTAATAGAAGAGAAAGTGGGGAAGGGCCTGGAACACATCAACACAGGGGAAAATTTCCTGAACAGTACATGTTCTAAGATCAACAATCTATAAATGGGACCTCATAAAATTGTAAAGCTTCTGTAAGGCAAAGGACACTGTCAATATGGAAAAACTGCAATCCATGGATTGGGAAAAGATCTCTACCAACCCTACATGTGATAAAGCGCTAATATGCAATATATACAAAGAACTCAACAAGTTAGACTCCAGAAAACCAAATAACCTTGTTTAAAAATGGGTTCCAGAATTGATTTGGGATTTTGATGGGGAGTGCATTGAATTTGTAGATTGATTTTGGAAAGATGGCCATTTTTACTATATTAATCCTGCCAATCCATGAGCATGGGAGAGCTTTCCATCTTCTGAGGACTTCTTTGATTTCTTTCTTCAGGGACTTGAAGTTCTTGTCATACAGCCCATTCACTTGCTTGGTTAGAGTCACACCAAGGTATGTAATATTATTTGTGACTATTGTGAAGGGTGTCATTTCCCTAATTTCTTTGTCAGCCTGCTTATCCTTTGAGTAGAGGAAGGCTACTGATTTGTTTGAGTTAATTTTATATCTGGCCACTTTGCTGAAGTTGTTTATCAGCTTTAGGAGTTCTTTGGTGGAATTTTTGGAGTCACTTAAATATATGATCATATCATCTGCAAATAGTGGTATTTTGACTTCTCCTTTTCCAACTTGTATCTCTTTGACCTCCTTTTGTTGTCTAATTGCTCTAGCTAGAACTTCAATTACTATATTGAATAGATAGGGAGAGAGAGGGCAGTCTTGTCTAATCTCTGATTTTAGTGGGATTGCTTCAAATTTCTCTTCATTTAGTTTGATGATGGCTACTGGTTTGTTGTATATTGCTTTTATTATGTTTAGGTATGGGCCTTGAACTCCTGATCTTTACAAGACTTTTATCATGAAGGGATGTTGAATTTTGTCAAATGCTTTCTCAACATCTAATGTAATGATTATGTGTTTTTTTTCCTTTGAGTTTGTTTATGTAGTTGATTATGTTGATGGATTTCCGTATGTTGAAACATCCTTGCATCCGTAGAATGAAGCCTACCTGATAATGGCGAAATTCTGCACCAAATGGATGGAACTAGAAAATATCATCCTGAATGAGGTAACCCAATCTCAAAAGAACACACATGGTATGCACTCACTGATAAGTGGATATTAGCCCAAAAGCTCTGAATACCCAAGATACAATTCATAGACCAAATGAAGCTCAAGAAGAAGGAAGACCAAAGTGTGGGTTCCTCAGGCGTTCTTAGAAAAGGGAAGAAAATACTCATGGGAGCAAATATGGAGACAAAATATAGAGCAGAGACTGAAGGAAAAGCCATCCAGAGTCTGTCCCACCTGGGGATTCATCCCATATACAGTCACCAAACCCCGACACTATTGTGGATGCCAAGAAATGCTTGCTGAAAGGAGCCTGTTATAGCTGTCTCCTGAGAAGCTCTGCCAGAGCCCTACAAATACAGAGGTGGATGCTTGCAGCCAACCATTCTTCTGAGCACAGGGTCCCCAAGGGAGGAGTTAGAGAAAAGACTGAAGGAGCTGAAGGGGTTTGCAACCCCATAGGAAGAACAACAAAGCAACCAACCAGACCCCCCAAAGGTCCCAGGAACTAAGCCACCAACCAAGGAGTACACATGGCTCCAGCCGCATATATAGCAGAGGATGGCCTTGTCAGGCATCAATGGGAGGAGAGGTTTTTGGTCCTATGAAGGCTCTATAGATGCCCCAGTGTAGGGGAATCGAGAGCAGGGAAGCGGGAATGAGTGGGTAGGTAGGCGAACACCTTTATGGAAGCAGGGGGAGGGGAGATGGGATAGGGGGTTTCTGGGATGGGGGAAAATCAGGAAGGGGGATAACATTTGAAATGTCAATAAAGAAAATATCTAATAAAAAAGTGGGTTCCAGAGCTAAACAATGAATTCTCAACTGAGGAATCCCAAATGGCTGAGAAGCACTTAGAGAAATGTTCAACATCCTTAGTCATCAGGAAAGTAACAATCAAAACGACACTGAGATTCCACCTCACACCAATCAGAATGGCTAAGATCAAAAACATAGGTGACAGCAGGTGCTGGCAAGGATGTGGAGAAAGAGGAACACTCCTTCATTGCTAGTGGGAATGCAAGCTGGTAAAGACACTTTGGAAATCAATCTGGCGGTTCCTCAGAAAACTGGAAATAGTTCTACCTGAAGACGCAGCTATACCTCTACTGGGCATGCACCCAAAAGATGCTCCAACATATAACAAGGACACAAGCTGCTCTATGTTCATAGCAGCCATATTTATAATAGCCAGAAGCTGGAAAGAACCCAGCTTCTTCAACAGAGGAATGGATACAGAAAATGTGGTACATTTACATTACAGATTACTACTCAGTTATTAAAAACAATGACTTCATGAAATTCTTAAGCAAATGGATGGAACTAGAAAATATCATCCTGAGTGAGGTAACCCAATCACAAAAGAACACACATGGTATGCACTCACTGATAAGTGTATATTAGATACCATGTAAAGCTCAAGAAGGAAGACCAAAGTGTGAATGGTTCATTCCTTCTTAGAAGGGGAACAAAATGCTCACAGGAGCAAATATGGAGACAAAGTATGTAGCAGAAACTGAAGGAAAGGCCATCCAGAGACTGCCCCACCTGGGGATCCATCCCATATACAGTCACCAAATCCAGCACTATTTTGGATGCCAAGAAATGCTTGCTGACAGGAGCCTGATATAGCTGTCTCCTGGGAGGCTCTACCAGAGCTTGATAAATATAGAGGCAGATGCTTGCAGACAACCTTTGAACTGATCATGGGGTCACCAATGGAGGAGTTAGAAAAAGGAATGAAGGAGCTGAAGGGGTTTGCAATCCCCCAGGAAGGACAACAATATCAACCAACCAGACCCCCTAGATTTCCCAGGGTCTAAACCACCAAACAAAGAGTATACATGGAGGGACCCATGGCTCCAGACACATATTTAGCAGAGGATGGCCTTGTCAGGCATCAGTTGGTCCTGTGAAGGCTCGATGCCCCAATGTAGGGGAATGGCAGAGCAGTGGGAATGGTGGTGGGAAGAGAACACCCTCATGGAAGCATGGTGTGGGAGATGGAATGGGGAGTTTACGGAGGGGAAACCAGAAAAATGGGGTAACATTTGAAATGTAAATAACTAAAATATCCAGTAAAAAGAAAGAAAAAAAGAAAGTATTGTAAAAATGCAGTTTTGACTTTTTTATCCGAAGCAACTTGCACAAAGTACCCACCAAATGAGCTCATCTTCTGACTAAGGACATCAATGATCATACACTTATGTTTTCATTTTTTCATTTTTCTTCCACATTTTCTTGTTCACAATAAAATCATATTGACACGTTTTAATCTTGTAATGATACACAAAAATGAGGTTGATGTTGCAGTAAAATAATTTTTAATCTTTAGATGAGCTGAATATTGTCTAATAGGTAAGTTATAATCTTTCTTTAGAAGATCTTTCTGGGAGTTTCATTTTTGATGAAGCATGAGTCTTACTGATCAACAAACTGCATGAAAACAAGGATGCCTTCAAACTGACAAGTCAGTAAGATTTTATTGATTATTTTTATAACATTACTAAGATTCTGTCTATAGACTAGATGTTGTAAGCCATGTAGTAAGTCACTAACAAAATTAAAGTTTTTTTATTTACTCCTAATAAAATCTATCTATGCTTTTCAAAAATTACTATTCAATTCCAAAAGTTAATTTTCTAAAGATAAATGTTCAGCATGAGGATATTCATTTCATATTTTAAATTTTTGAGTGGAAGAGTTATCATTTGTATTTAAAAAAATGAAATCTAACTTAAGTCATGTAAAATTAAGAGTTGATCACAATTTGGTGCCAATTTTCATAAAATAATAAATGTAATGTTTATGAATCAGCCTACCGTAATTAGGATCAGTGATCTTGTTGAACTCCAAAGATCCCACTGGAAGATCTAAATATAATTCAAGATGCATCTCAGATACACAAAGTAGTCCCTAACTCCCAACATATAAATAAAAAGTATTTCACAGAACAGTGCTCATTGGGTAAACAGAAATATATTAAAACCCACCCTTCCTGTGTAACAAATGAAAATATGTAGAACCTGGAGAACTAAGAAGGTTGAAATTTTCTGCTTGAATTTTATTTATATTTGTTATTGATATACAATTATACATGCTATATACAGTGATTTCATGACTTATGCATACATGTTAGAATCATTACAAGAGAGATTGTCAAGTCCATTAACAAAATATGTCTTTTTGTTTTAAGAATCTCCCACAAACTTTTCCCAGAAAATTTGAAATGTACAAAGCATTATTTTTAACTTAGGTGCCCCTACACTGTGACTAACACCTAAGCTGATCTGTACTAGTTAACAGTAACATCTTATCTGTTGGCAGTCCTTCCCTTGTGCCTCCCACATTTCGACTATTCTGCTCTAAGCTTCTGTTGGTGTTTGCAGATGCCATATGCATGAAATCATGTGGTATTTGTCCTCTTCTGCTTGCCTCTGTCTTCAAGAGCCTTCAGGTTCATCCACAATGTTACAGATGACATTTTTTTTTTTTTGTCTTTGACAGCTCAATGATACTCCAGTATGTCTGCTCCACATTTGCTTTGTTCATATGTTCACGAATGAACGCTTATGCTTAGGCTGTTTATTAACTAGTGCACAATAAAGATGAGAATTCTAATTTCTCTTTAGCACACCTATTTCATTTCCTTGGGATATATGTCAATTTGTTAGGCAACATTAATAAGTTTCCCATTTGGGCTTTTACTGATGCACCAGTTACAGCACAAGTCACGGGTTACTTAACATGGATTGAGCCTTATATTTGACAAGATAGTAATTGGCTATCCTCATATTTACACCAGTTTGTAGAGTTGAGTATATCTTTAAAGTTTAGTTTTGTGTTTTGTATGATTTGAAGGGAGAGAAAAGCATTTACACCTTTTCTTCAGCAATAGTCTATATTGTATTTGAAAAGCAACCAATAATGAGGAAGTCTCTAGCTCAGTTCCAGCTTACTTTCTCCATATTTTACAAACAACGGATGGCGTGGTGGTATCTTCAGAAATGGAGTCTAGTTCTCTATATCCTGTGGGTGACTAAACAGACAGACAAGTAACTGTAACCTTTGGCACTCTGGACACTCCCTGACAAACTCCCAAGGTAATATCCCTGCATGGGATGGGAATTTTGTTTAGTAACTTACTATTTCCAAAAGCAGAGTTAACTGAGTCTATTGAGCTGTTTTATATTTGTTTTTATTTGGGTTACATGATAGGAAGTTTCTACTAGTTACAGCTATTGCACAGAGAACTCACAACAGCATTTACATGTATTGGGCATTCACAAGGCTGGCCTTGTCATAGTCATGGAAGAGGGGTGTGTCTCACAGGGTCCTGACACTTACTAATGAACAATTTGTGATTGACATATTCTTAGAGAGCAAGAACTTTTGTTTTCAGTCAAATCCTTGCCTTTGTACCTATTCAGTGGATAGCTTCTAATCCATGGTCTCACCGATGGCCCTGGTTAAACTCAGGAGGTCCTAGAACAAAATGAAGGCATTAACATGAAAAAGAGGCCTGGAGGAAAGAAAGGAGTGTAGACAGCGTAGTAGGGCAATGTGGAATGGAGAGAAATGAAAGTGGTCAGTGGGAATCACGTACATGTGTGAAACTGTCAAAGAAGAAATCAAATCAATAAACAAAATAATCTTATGTTTTGTTTTAAATTTGGGGAGGAACATTGTATTGCTTTCCATAATGACTATACTAATTTGCATTTTCATCGAAGCCAGTAAGAGTTGTTCTTTACAACCTTGCCAGTATTCATTACATTCATCCTTTCAGTTCATAGCATTACTACTGAAGAGAAGCATTAGTCCATGTGATTTCATTTGCATTTCCCCGTGGCTTTTAATATTGAGCATTTTTTCCCATCTGTTGGCCATGTACTTGTCTCTTTCTGAGAGATGAATAATGAAGCTACCCAACACTAACATATTATTTTAATTCTTTGAGAATTTTTATACAATGTATTTTGATCCTTGTCACCTCCTTATCCCTCCTCCTCCAAGATCCAGAGACCTCATTCCTACACAACTCTGTGTTCTCTTTTCAAAAAGAAAAAAAAAAAAAAAACAGAAGAAAGAAGAGAACAGAATAGAAAATCATTGAATCTAAACTGTGTTGCCTATATACTCCCAATACAAAAGCTTTCACTGAATCATGATCACCTTACCAATGTCCATATTCTTAAAGGAAATGACTCTCCTTCTCTCGGCAGCTGTCAGTTGCTAGTATCTCCCAGAGGAATGCCAGCGCACAATTCTCTCACTTTGTCCTGACCTGAACAACTTTGGGACTTCCCTGACAGGCCAGAAGAGAGAATGAAAAAAAGAAAAAAGAAAAAGACAAACACACTGCCTCAAAAGCTGACATCCTGTGGTCCATGTGCTCTCAGAGAGGTATCCCAACAACATTTGATTCATCTGAATGGAAGAGAAAGGTTTTTTTGTATCCACCTGAACAAGGAGACATGGTTACCTTATAAAGCTGAACAAGGAGTCAGATTTAACAGAACTCAGTAGGAGGTCTCTGTAGAGGATCAAACTCAGGGTATTAACATCCAGAAGGAGGAAGCTGAGGTTGGTCTTTCTGTACACATTTTCATCATCTCTATGCTACCAGGGAAGGCTATGTCATTGCCCTGGTCCTGACCTGAGAAAGACTTTGCCATTCTTGCTGTCTGAGGCATAGACATGGCCATGCTTATGGCAGCAACTCACATTAACTGAGGATTTAATCTGCTCCATACACCCTCTTATGTCTGAGCTTCCTCAGTTCTTGTGCATGCTGTCATAGCTACTATGAGTTCATACATTCAATTTCTATGTTCTATGCACTAAATACAGTATTGTTATAGTCATCTGCAGTCTCTGGCTCTTATATTTTTTTCTGCTTTTCGTCTGTAAAGATCTCTCAACCATTTAGGGCTAATCACTGCAAAGTTTTTTATTCCAGCATATTCACAATCTATTGAAAAAGTAAATTTCTCTAATGAGGATTGAATGATGCAATAACATGTAATGGTTTGTGTATGCTCAGCCCCAGGAGTGGCACTATTAGAAGATGTGGCCCTGTTAGAGTAAGTTTGTCACTGTGGCTGTGGGCTTTAAGACCTTCATTCTGGCTGCTTGGAAGACAGTTTTGACTAGCAGCCTTCAGATGAAGATGTAGAACTTATCAGCTAGCTCTGACTACACCATACCTGCCTTGATGCTGCTATGTTCCCACCTTGAAGATAATGAACTGAACCTCTCAACCTGTAAGCCAGCCCCAATTAAATGTTGTCCTTATAAGAGTTGCTTTGTTCATGGTGTCTGTTTACAGCAGTAAAACCTTAACTAAGACAATTAGAATGCCAATAAAAAGCAGTTTAACAGTATGTTCATTAAGCAGACTAATAGTAGTAGGTTCTACCCTAGAGCGGATAATCTTTCATGTCAGAGGTGTTTGGACACAATAACTGCCAGGTACATGTTCCAGTTTGTCGAATGAGCCTTATATCTAAGCAGAGAGTGCTTGATTACTTCCAAAACATTCATGCCACTATTGCACCTGTAGACATATTGTGCAAGGCTGTTCAAAATTGTAATTCACAAAGTTTAGAGTTGGGTAAGATTGATGATTTTTCTCCACTGATAGAGTACATAGCATCTTCTAGAACTGTGAAAGCTAGCCAATAGCAATGAAGTTTCCAGGACAGTACCATCTTGATTTCCTCATGCCCTGTGACCGAAGAATTTGGAATCATCAACAATATGATCTTCTTAACAAGTTCTGGAGAGCAACCAAGAGAAATAGCAATAGTCTATAATGTTTGGAGTCTAAGAGACACTACTTCCCAACAATTCAAAAACAGGTATACCATTCGTATCTCTGGGCTTTGTATTTATTGGTCTGTGGTGTTCAGAAGGAGCACTGACACACTCCTATTGGATAACGCTATTTAAACTGTTTTAAACATGTTAATGTGTGTATTTAATGCACTACATGAAAGACACCATTCCTAAAACTACTTGATTTTAAGAATGTGGCCAAAAGATACACATTGTAAGAAAAATTACCGTCTTCAATACATTGAGCTGATAAAATTAGATAGCTACACATAAAAGAAAATTATTAAATCTTTTCTATCACTTTGAACAAACACAATTTCAAATGCATAAGGACAAGAATGTAAGACTCCTTATCCAGAATGTGATAGAAGAGAAAACAGAGAACAGGTTTGAATTCATTTCTGAACAAAACCCTGATAGTGCAGGCACTAAGTCATTGACAAATGGAACTTCATGAACAAAACAGACAGATGCAGATTCTATATCACAAAGTATATTACCAATTAAATTTAAAAACCAGCCTACAGAATGGAAAAAATCTTAACATCTAAATATCTGGCAGAGGATTAGTATCTAGACTATACAAAGAACTAAACATCAAAGCACAAGAAAACAATCAGTTTAAAACTGGAGCATGGAACTATGAAGTATCAATGGCTGCAAAATATTTTCCCTGTATTTATTCATTCATTTTATATCCCAATTACAGACTCTCTCTCCTCCCAGTCCCCCTCACAGAGCCCTTCTTGTACACCCCCTCCATTTCTCCTCTGATAAGAGGGAGCCCCTCCCCATGCCAAGGGCTAGCCCCAGCAGATTTTCTTTCTTGTTCTTGGTTCTTCTTGAGGCAGCAGAGGCCAAAGAGCACTGTGGGGTTAAGACTTGGTCTTATGATATATTTAGTGTTGTTATATGATAATAAAATGTTCACCTGTTTTAAGTTTAAGTCACTTTGCTGCAGTAGCTGACCTGCCTGTCTCACTTCCTCTGAGGCTAGAAACTGTTTAGTACCTAATCATAAAACAACAGGAGATTAGTGAAAAGATTTGTTCCTGGTGTTTCTTTCTCTGGTGTATCAGCAAGAAGCTTCTCTGGATAAATTGGTTAACTCTTTGTGAAACAGATGAAGAAAAGGAAAAGAATTAAGATACTATATACAAGCAAATATGCATAGACACGTATACATTCAAACATTCGTACATCTACACTCTGGCGGGGCCCAACCATCTGTCATAATCAACTCCACAAGTCTTCATGCACGCTTCCACATATACACATATACTCACACACAAACATATTGACACACAGATATATACATTTGGATGGATGGGTGGGTGGATGGGACAAAGCTCCCAGGCCAAACTATTCAACCAACAACTTTGTTTCTTTTCTATGGTCCTTTATACTGTCTTAGACAAAAAGTTCTCTAGAAAATTACCTCAGAGATAAAATGTTACATGAAATGGGAGTTACAGAAGGATGGTCATATTAAGTTCAAAGCAATGTTTCATCATAATATACTCATTATAAGTTCAAAGCAACAGGTTTTACATGGCCTTGCCTTATAGGGTACACCTGTGACTTTCTTCTTGGACCTAAATGTTTTTCTTTGAAGACAAAATTGTCCCAAGTCTATTTTTCTTTTGAGTGTGAGTATAAAAGTCACTGTATTTCTTTTTATGCATATTTTACTTATTATTCTGAGGAATTAGCACATTATATTATTGGTTCTAACTTTATTACATCTCTCGAGCAACTAAGCCAATCTCAAAAACTTTCTTCCTAAAATTATTTGAATCAAATCAGGAATTCTATAGAATTATTTTCCATTTGTCTATATAATATCACTACAAGATAGTATATCTTCATTGTTCTGCAGAAATCAAAGGGGTGGGCTAATAACTAGTAATAGTTATATATTTAATAATAAGAAAGTACATTAATAGCAGCAATATTTCCTAAAATAATTTTTCCTAGGCCTTTCCTATTGGAGCAAATCTGTCCTGGATTTTAATCCAAGACAGATTAATCTCAGGAAAATCATCTGCTAGTTATTAGCTTTTCCTTTGATGGTTCCTGACACACCTTGGTACCAACTCACCCAGGTATATCAAGTTACTGCAGGAATAGCTACGTTCTGACCCAAAGAGGCCAGACAATATAGCCCAGTTAGGGGAACAGGATCCACAGCCAGACACAGAGTCAGGGATAGTATGCACTCCAATTGTGGGTGGTCGGGGGGCTGAATGAAGACCAAGCTGCACATCTGCTACATATGTGCGGAGAACCTGCTCTTTGTTTGGTGGCTCTGTCTCTAGGGACCCCCAAGCGTTCAGGTTAATTGAGTCTAGAGGTTTTCTAGTGAAATTCCTATCCCTCCGAGTTTCTCAGTCCTTCCTCCAACTCTTCCACAAGATTCCTGGTGCTAGATTTAATGTTTGGCTCTGGATCTCTACTTCTGTATCAGTCAGCTACTGGATAGAGCCTCTTAGAGAACATTTATGCTAGTCTCTGCTCTGCAAGCATAAGTGTATTATTAATAGTGTCAGAGATTGGTTCTTAACTATGGGATGGGTCTGAAGTTGGGCCAATAAGTGGCTGGCCTTTCCCTTAGTCACTACCCCCTCTTTGTCCCTGCACTTCTTGTAGGCAGGACAAATTTTGTGTCTAAGGTTTTGTGGGTGGGTTGTTGTCCTTACCCTTCCACTGGCAGCCCTGCCTGGCAACAGAATGTAGTCACTTCAGGGTCCATATCACCCACTGCTAAGATTCTCATAATCACTCTCATAGACTCCCTGATATTTGTCATATTCTAGAGGCGCCCCCCCCCCCACTGATTTCCATTCACTCTCCTGGTCCTCTTTCCTCAGATTTCCCTATATCTGACCCACACACACTCCACCATTGTTTGCATCCTCAACTCCTCTCTGACCCAATTTCCTCCATCCATACACTTCCAGTGAGTATTTTCTTTCCCCTTCTGAGGAAGATTCAAGCATTCTCCCTTAGGCCATCTTTGTTATTTAACTTCTTCGGGTCTGTGGATTGTTGAGTGAGCGTCCTGTACTTTATGACTAATATCTACTTATAAGAGAGTACATACCATGCATGTATTTTTGGGTCTGGGTTACCTCATTCTGTATGATATCATAAACCTCTATCCATTTGCCTACATAATCCATGATGTCCTTATTTTTAATAGTTGAGTCATATCCCATTATACAAATAAACATTTTCTTTATCCATTCTTCGATTGAGAGATGTCTGGTTTATTTTTTTTCCATTTTCTGGCTATTATAATAAAGTTGCTATGAACATAGTGGAGCAAGTGTCTTTCTGGCATGGTGGAGCATCGTTTAGATATATGCCCAGGAGTAGCATAATTATGTCTTGAGGTAGAACTATTGCTAATTTTCAGAGTGACTGTACAAGTTTGCACACCCACCAGCAGTACATGAATGCACTCCCCTTGCTCCACATCCTCAGCAGCGTGTGATATCGCTGGAGATTTTTATCATAGTCATTCTGATCGGTGTGAGGTAAAATCTGAGTTTTTATTTCAATTTCCCTGATAACAAAGAATGTTGAACATCTCTTTAAGTGTTTCTGGGCCATTTGAAATTTCTCTTTTGAGAACTCCCTGTTTAGCTCTGTACACATTTTTTTTAATTGGGTTAATTTGTTTGTTTTATTTTATTTGGGTTCTTGAGTTTTTTATATATTTTGGGTCTTAGCTCTCTGTTAATGTAGAGTTGGTAAAGATTTTTTGCCATTCTATAGTGAAAATATTTTTTAAATGTTTATCTATCAGGGAAATGCAAATAAAGGGTACTTTGAGATTTCATCTTAATCCTATCAGAATAAAAAAAAAAAAAGCCAGAAGATGCTGGTGAAGCTATTGTATTGAGGAAAAGAAACATTTTTTCACTGTTGATAGAAGTGCAAAACAAGTGCCACTATGTAGAGAGAGGGGTGTGTGTGTGTGTGTGTGTGTGTGTGTGTGTGTGTGTAGGTAGATATTTGACAATAAGCTAGAAATAGATCTATATGATCTAGCTACACCACTCTTGGGCATACACCCAAAGGAGTCCATGGAAATGCTTTCTCATTTATGTCCATTTCTGCTTTGTTAACACTATTTGGGAAATAAAAAAGTCTAGATATCCATCAAGTGGAGAAAGAATAATGAAAATGTGGAGTAGTAATGGTATGTATTATTATTGGAAGGATCGTGGAAGGGGGTGAATGGGAGCAGAGCAGAGAGCAGGATGTAAAGTTAAGAAACTTAAATTTAATTTTAAAATGTTAATAAAAAAGAAAATATGAAATTCACAGGTAAGTGGATGAAAAAGGAACCAATCATTTCAAGTGGGGTAACCCAGACCCAGAAAGACAAAAGTCATTATACTATTTTCTTATACATGGAAGCTTTCTTTAAATTATTTTATATGCCATTTTATTTGGGAGGAATACCCATAATAGAGGTCGGAAAGTTAGTAAGTATAAAGAACATGTGATTGGAATAAATAGGAGATTTTTTAAAAGAAAGAAAGAAAGAAAGAAAGAAAGAAAGAAAGAAAGAAAGAAAGAAAGAAAGAAAAGTAAAAGAAAGAATGGTATAAAGAGAAATAAGGGAATAGGGTGGGTTAATTGAGGTAGGGCATGAGAGGCCAAGGTAGAGGAAAGACTATTAAGATCTAACAAAGATCTTTTTAAAAACTCACATGGAAATCTACTGCTGCAGAAATGTCTCCTTTTTATAATTATTTTTTCTGATGAAATGTCTAGCTTCCTGAAAAATAAACAGTTTGTCGGATATATAGTTTGAAAGCAATTTCTCCTATTCTGTAGACTCTCTCTTTTATCTGCTAACCATGCTTTTATTGTATAGGTTCTTAGATTTTTAGAATCAAATTTGTCTGTTTTTGCCTTTGTGATATGTTGCTTTGCAAAGTTAGCTAAAACCACTCTTGCTCAGAACCATGTTCTCTGGTATTTCACTATTTTCCTCTATTGCTTTTTAGACTTACAGCTCTCTCTCAGATCTTATTTTGAATTGAGTTTTACATAGGTACTGGTTTTATCTTTCACATGTGGGTATCCAAACATTTACTGAGGATAAGATTCTATCCACTTTGTGGGTTGTTAGTCCATTTGTAAAAATCAATTAATCATAAACATGTGGACTTATTTCTGTGTCTATTCTGTTCCATTGCCCTTGGTGGGTTTTTTTGTTGTTGTGGTGGTGGTGGTTTTTTGGGGTTTTTTTTTGCTGTTATATTTGTGAGTTACTGCTACAACTATAAAAATAGAGAGTACTCTATAGAATTATACAAATTGCACATGCAAGAATGCACACACACACACACTCAAATAAATAAATAAATAAATAAATAAATAAATAAATAAATAAATAAATAAACATAGATTCAAAGTTTTGATTGAGGTAATTGAAAATTAATTTCTTACTAAATTTCCCATTATTTCATACTGAAAATCTAACCTAAGAATGTGGTCTAGAGTTAGAGATTGCCTAGTATTGTCAAAGCCCTGAGAATCAGCAAGACTAAGTGTACAGGGCATGGTAACACATGCTAATAATGTCAAAACTTGGGAGACCAACAGAAGAATATAGGTTAAAAGTCAGCCAAGGTACATTTTGAAGACATGTTGGGCTACATATCAACATCCTTAATTTAAACAGAAAAATAAATAAATAAGTAAAACCATCATTTTACCATGATGAATATCCAAGCCATAGTCAATATCAATGTATAATATACTTAAGTACTAGTTACATATGTCACTAGAGAGAAGCTGCTAATGGAGATTTTTGCCAATTCTTGTTACTACATACCTTTTTAGTTATCCTTCTGTCCCTTCTGAAAACACATGGACTGACTTGAGGGACCTCAAGACTTACATAATTTTGAAGACACCTCTTAGTAATAGCAATAAAATTATGAACCACATCTTAATATCCATAGCTTTTCAGAAAGCTTCAGCTCCAGCTGTGTCCCTTTTGTTACATGCCAGACACATCCTTACTGCCACAAGCTCCGGGTCCCTGACCTGCTCAAACTCGTAAGTGTGCTCTTTTGTCTTCATTTAGGCTCTTTCACAAGTTACTGGAAATGTATTCAGGCAATTCTGATCTCCCAGATATTGGTATTCAGTTGCACTCACTGCTGTTCCTCTCATGCTAGGGAAGCAGGAAGGTGGGGTTTCCCAGTCTCTCCCTGAGGAAAGTTGAATGGAATCTTCCACATATGTATAAATATCTACAGCCTCTTGGAAAGAGCATGTCTTATTTATTGTTCACAAAATGCCCATGCATTTTTCCTCTTTCTCTGAGTCTACAGGCTTCACACTGCAGCCATGTCTTCCCTGCCTGGGACCCAGAATACTGGTTACAATAATACTTTTGAACTAGAAAAAAATTCCAAATTTTAGCAATAACTTTATATGCTAAGTTTTGGGAGTGGTTTTCTCCTGGGTTCTGTTGTTGGAAGCTTGTAATGCAAAAGGTTGTTGGCGTTCTTGTGATTTATGTTTCGTCACTCTTTAATAAAACCTCATCCTAAAGGAGGAGCCACCATTCATATTTAACCCTGTTAGTACTAAAGATTACTAAGCAAATGCTCAAATACGCAGTTTGTGAGCCAGGAAATATACCAACAGTAATATCTCAAAATAATTCAGTTTTTTCCTCACAAACATTTTTTAAAAGTTTAGTGTAACGCACACACATACACAAAGGTGGTTCTGGTAATGGAAGCTTACCTACTTTTACAGTTTGCTTTTCCAATACTGTTCCCATTTGTAACCTTCATGTACAATAGTCACCATTTTCCATGGGAATCTTCTTCAGCATCTACAGGTGGAGGTACTAAATTTTGTGAATAACACATGATTTTTTCTTCCATATTCATATTTCTTTATGATAAAATTCAATTTATATATTTGATATTATAAGAGGTTAAACATCAATTAGTAATAAATAAGTCAAGTAGTACAATTTATTGTAATAGAACTTACATGAAAGTGATCTCTCTATATTCCAAAAGAAAATTTATTAGTGTTTTTGGACTGTGATAGACTGTGGATAATTTAACTGATGGATCATGAAATCATGGATCGTGTACATTACTACCGTCTCAGTTCTGCTCATCTGGGGCAGATTGTATAACCAGTAATATTTTCATTTTCTAAATATTCAGAAATAAAATTTTGGAAAAATTATTTATAGAATTAGCTTTGGCCAAAGACACACTTCTTTGAGAAGACTAGATAATGGATAATGATAATTGACCTAAGTGACGAGGCAAAATGTGGAAACCCTTTTCCATTCGCATTCTGCTCTTTTTAAAAAGGCATAAGGAATAGGTATAAATGGAACTCACATGATTTTGAAGTTCATATCAATCCTCAAACACAGAAGTTATGTATACCCTTCAATCAAAGTGAAAATTATAACCCTGAGCTGCATTTCTATCAGACAGAAGCAAATGTTGTGATTTCTGAACTGAAATCAAATTTAACTGGAATGATTCAATAAAATGATGGTATCATTATGAATTTTGCAGTTTTTCTTAAGGTTTGATTAGTCAAGACACCTGAGTTGAGAAATGACTGCTGTGAGATACTTCAAAGCAGGCTTGGAAACTTTGATTAAATATTTATGTTAAATGTAGATGATTTAAAATGTGTTCCAATCAAGACACTACCAATGTAGATATGCAGCTATGTCAATTTAAGTGTCAGTTTAAGGCAGTCTAATTTGAGGTTCACCTAACTTTGGAGGGGAAACCATTCTTCAAATAGAATTGGACAATTTTTATTTGCGTGGTGGTATTCAAGGACCTTAAGATGTAAGAATTCTCAGCAACTATCAAAAATAATGAACAGAAATGAGATGTGGCTTTTCTCTCTACCGCCTCCTCTTGTTGACAACCGTGTATCACGTGATATCTTTTCTCTCATAAATATAATTTTAAGAAGATGTTTTAGGGCAAGTCTACTTGCTAATATTTCCTTTTGTAAATGTTTTCAACTTTTGTCTGATCCCTGATTAATTGACAATGAGTGTATTTATTCAACTAAAACTAATCCAATAGGCTATATTTTGAACTAGCTAAATCTACAATATACTTGCATTAGTAATCTAAGGAACAAGATTAGTAGTTATTAATTGATTAACTTAGTGTCTTCATAGACATGCTTGTTTTTCTCCTTTAATCTTTCCAACTCCCCACCATATACTTTGGATAGTCACCTTTTGGAAATGCTTGGACAGTTCCTCCAACTGCCAAAATCTGCTAATACTTGCATTGCTTATACAAGATATCACAAAGTTTAAGTCTTCACATCCTCCCTCATACTTGAAGTCATCTTCAGATGAACAGCAATGACTGAAACAGTGCTGTCCTGTCGTGCTGCTATGTACAATGAGAACAAGAACCTGTCATCTATAAGCATACACACATACAAATTGTGTTCCTAAATATTTTTGACCCCCCAGTTAACTGAATCCATAGACAGAGGTTCAGATCTGGTGAACTGAATGCATTGTCCACGCTGTTTCCTGGCTGCTTGCACATTTTCCCCAAGTTCCCTGTCTAATCCCAGCTTCATCTCAGGCCCCAAAACCCTATTTTCTCTCACTCCAGTATTCTCAGCCATGTGTACTTCCTGTCAATCATAGTCTCTATGTATGGTTGCAGAGATATGAGATCTCAAGTAATTTTAGTTAATGTGAATCCACATTCAGAACTGTATATATATACTTGGACATTTTATAGTTTTAGCTTTTACATTCTACAATAGAGGTATGTAAATACTCCAGTTTTACTGGAAGAAAAAAAGGTATGTGCTTTCTTTATAAAATTCAAGTAACAGATTTTTTTTTTTCTTAAAGTGGAAACAGATGGAACTAGAAAATATCATCCTGAGTGAGGTAACCCAAAAGGACATGCATAGAATGTACTCACAAATAAGTGGATATTATCCAAAAAGTACAGAATACACATAATATAACTTGCAGACCAGATGAGTTCTACTAGATGGAAGGCCCAAGTGTGAATATTTCAATCCCACTTAAAAGGGGGAACAAAATAACCACTGGAGGCAGAGGTATCCGGGTGGGAGAGTGGAGGCAGGGAAAAGGGGCATAATCAGGTATGGGGGAGACAGGAGAGAAGCCCAGGGGGCCAGGAGAATGAATGGAGCAGCAAAGGGGAACCTCTGGAAAATCCTAGAGACTTGAGATGTGAGAGGCTCCCAGGACTCAATGGGAATGATCTTAGTCAATATATCCAACAGTGGGGAGATGGAACCTGAAGAGACCACCTCCTGTAGATATACATGGCCCCTAGGTGAGGCACAAGGCTAGGCACCCATCTTCAAAGTTTTTGATATAGAATTGTTCCTGTCTAAAGGAAATGCAGCGATAAAATGGAGCAGAGACTGAGGCAAAAGCCATCCCGTGACCAGGCAAATTGGGATCCATCCCATGCATAAGCTGCAAACCTTGTCTCTATTACTGAAATCACATTGTGCTTACAGACAGGAGCCTAGCATGGTTGTCCTCTGAGAGGCCTCTATGAGCAGCTGATTAAGACAGAAGCAGGCATTTATAGCCAACCACTGGAATGAAGTTGGAGACCCCTATGGAAGAGTTAGGGGAAGGACTGAAGGAGCTGAAGGGGAAAGCAACTCCCAAGGATGAACAACATATCCACTAACCAGGACCCCTCAGAGCTCCCAGAGGCTAAACTGCCAAACAAATAGCATACATGGGCTGGTCCGTGGCCCCAGGCACATATGTAGCAGATGAATGCCTTGTCTGACCTCAGTGGGAGAGGATATACCTAATCCTGTAGAAACTTGATGCCTCAGAGAAAGTGGATGCCTCTGGGAGTGAGTAGAGGAGCACCCTCTCTGATGCAAAAGGTAGTGGGATAGGGTGAAGAACTCTGGGAGGGAAGACTGGGAAGGAGGGCAACATTTGGAATGTAATCAAATAAAATAATTTAATTAAAAATATAATGAGATGGAAACAGAAGGATACCTAAATTTATCCTCACTCTCTCAATAGGAATCTGTGTTAAAGGGGTACTACATAGAAAATCCCTTCCTCTGAGGGGATCCTAGGAATCCTATCCCTGATAAATGAGCTATTGGCAGCTGATGACTACTGGGGAGAGGGGAAGAGTCAATTTTTTCAGGAGTGGTTGTTGGAACAAGCCTGGCGCTGTAGAAAGAAGCCCTACGTGTCTGTCCTGGACACTGCAGCTCTGAGTGGGACAGGAGACATGCAGGAAGTGGCAGCACGTCTGTCGGGCAGGTGGAGGCTGTGGGAAGCCTTTACAGGCACTGCCGATGGGTGGGGGAGGGGGGCCATTCTTGGGAACATGTGGCAGTCATCTCTGTGAGTTCTCTAGCCCGGGGCACTGCAGTCGCTGCAGGGTGCTGCAGATAGGCTATTTCGAGCACAGCTGGAGTTCTCCCCAAGACCTGGTGGGTTTCAGTGGCTTGGGGAACCGCGCTAGCTGCTTAGACTTGGGTGAATGGGTACCATCTGGGAGCACTGGGAAGCCCTCAGTGAGAGATTAAATGCAGCTCCTTAATCAAGGGCCAGATCCCTTGCTTCCCACGATGGGTCTAGATGAAGAGACAGTCCATAATTCTAAGACGTTTATTTTCATCGTGTGGAGTGGCATGGATGGAATTGTACTCCTTCCCCTCTGGGAGAGGCAAGGCAGATAGAGTAACTGGGAAGGGGCGTGGCTAAGCCTCTAGGTGTCTCATTAACATGCTGATGACTTGGAGCTGTGTGGCCATGACTGGAGCCAAAAGTCTCCCAGTAGCGTTGGCATAATGTTTTTCCGGTCCCTTGCACATTGTTCTGCTGGGTCACCCAGATTTTATTCCTGTGCTCAACTGAATGCCAGATTGCCTGTCACAGATCACTGCCCCACAGGTGGTCATTGCCAGGTTGCTCTTGCTCAAGTAAATTACTTCATAGTCATGCACATCCAGACAGCACTAACTGAACTCAGGAGGAATAAAGTTGGTGGGAATAGAAAGGAATAAAATTCATTTCTAGATATTCCTCTTTCCATTCCTTGCAAATTGGAATGGTTTCTGGTAGAAGGACATGCACAGTATTCCTGCATGTGTAACACTGTTTTGCTGTACTTATTCATTTATCAAACTTGAGCTGAAATACTATTTCTTTAAAATTAAACTATGAAAAGATATTATTTGATCCCCAAACTATTAGTTGGCTTTCAAGATAAACTAGGTTATTTAAGTACTACACACAGACACAGACACACACACAGACACACACAGACACACACACACACACACACAAATTTTGACTAATTTAATTGAAAATACATATTGATACAATACTATTATCCTCTTTTATACTATTTCCATTTTTATCTAGTGTCATTTTTGATGCTCTCTGAAACCAGGCTCTTTTATTTTTTTTCAATACTTGAACAATCTTTTTCACTGCTTCTTCATGATTTTAATTTATATGTAATTTTGATTTCCTTGGCCTTGAATTAAAATTGCACAAATCTTCAACTTTTCTCCTCTGGTTATTGCTTCAGCTTTCACATACTCCAGATAAAATATTCCAGGAAGAAATATTTTATTATCCTGGTCCCAAGCCATAACTTGCTTTTTAAGACTTAGGTGGAATCCCACAAAATCAAATGACCACTCCTGCCTAGGACATAAAGATACAGGGTGATGAGGCTGGCCACTGTCTTCCCTTCAAAAATAGGATGTGTAAGAATTAATGACAGTAATGACTTGTCTAAAATGTGCTAGAATGATGCTGTTGGGAAGGCACATTGTAGATGTTGTTAATATTTGCTTGGTTCTGATCCATTATTAGTGTGACATTAACACATCAATGTCTTATCAACCTTTAGCCACAGAAATGCATAACTTGCTAGCAGAGAGAACACTGTGTGTACATAGTTGGGCCCCCACTACTACAAGTTTCAGAGGGCTCTCTTTGATATCTTCGGCATAGTTCCCTTATACACATATTGGTTGAAGAAAGAGAGGGCAGTACATATTCTCTTTCATTAAGGTTTTTAGTCCAGTATCGAGCATAACTCCTACTAATACAACAAGTATGACTCCCCTATCCTTTCAAGAGAGTTTAAGAAGTGAAAACTCTTGCTATGTCATCGCAGCTCCAAGGCTTATCTTATATTCATTCTCACTGTCTCACTCATCATATTAATATGCTTTACTAATGATACTAATAATTTAATAACATAACTATTTATATATAAAATATCTCTCTTGTAAATCTGTGTAATTTTAAGTCCCATAAATAATTCATATCAAGTAATCAGAAATCTAGAACTTTTTTTTTAAAAAGCTACATTGCTAAATTATTTTTTAAAAATAACTTTAGTGAAGGCCATGTGCTAAACATATTAGTTTGCCTGAGGACTTGATCTACAAGAAATCTAATACAATTTCATGTAATGGAACAGAAGTATCTTACTCCATTTTAAGACACTGACTTTTATCCAGAATATTCTGCTCCAGCCCTGTGACACAGGTATGAGAAGGATGAAGTGAATTCTTTTTAATTCAGTGAACAATGTGATGGAGGGTGAGGTTGGTGGGGCTGATAAAGGGACAAGCAAAAGGAATTAAATAATACTTGCCAAGTTCTAATGATAAGGAACTAAAGCCATGCAATGCAAATTGACCACTACATGTGATTAAACTTAATTTTCTTTTATTGCTCAATGCTGTCACCATATATCTGTGATTATATGTATCAACATCCCAATACAGTAAGTGTGCATTATGAGGTGGAAACCAAGAATGTAATTTTATAATATTTCTTCTTTGCACACATTTAATGAGATTTTTAAAATAATAATGTTTTTCTTTCTCATATAGTGTTTGACACTAACAATTCATTAATGAGATGTTGATACCAAAATATTAGAGTTTTCTTTCTTTTTTTTTTTTTTAAGACAGGGTTTCTCTGTGTAGCCCTGGCTATCCTGGAACTCACTCTGTAGACCAGGCTGGCCTCGAACTCAGAAATCTGCCTGCCTCTGCCTCCCAAGTGCTGGGATTAAAGGCATGTGCCACCACTGCCTGGCAAGATAGTAGAGTTTTAAGATGTTATCAGAAACTTGATTTCCCTCAGTTGTGTACTGGAAACTAAAACTAACTATAATCTCTTGGAATGGTATAGAATTAATAACTCAGAATTTTAAAAAAAAAATTAAGTGATAAAATAAACTATACAATATTGGAAAAAACATTCATAGGATATTCAAACCACAACTGGCCAGTAAGAGAGTGTATTGTTTATGTGTTTACCTACCAGTCTTCCTTTTGTAATGTGCTCTGCTGTTTACCTTCATGTAGTCTCAAGGCATGCCCCCTCCTCCCATTCCTGCTCCCAGCTTCTTTTGATGATGCTCAGTGTCACAATCCGAACTCCAAATGATTGTTACTCACTAGTGACAGGAAGTATAACTAGAGTGTGGATTTCTCTGAAAAACATCAACAGTTGTCCTGAAATTTTGTTCGGTGTTCTAAGTATTTCTCTCTTTTACACTACACCGGTTGCTTCTAAAGAGAAGAAATGGCTCCATGTCCATGGCTTCCATGTGTCCCTATTTCTTATGTATTTATTTAGTCATTGGTGATGTTAAGTGTGGTGTAATTGTTATTTAATTTAAATAACTGGAGAGCCAGTATTTCAATATTTTTCTCTTTGTCCAATTCTGCAACAACTTGTTCTGTGTGTATTATAGCAAATAGATGTCCTGACTGGTTCTGACACCACTTGATGCATGCACAGACACTATACATATTCCTCTAAGGTAATAAGCTCCAAGATTATTGACCATTTATATTTTCATTCAACCATCTGAGATGTTGAACAAATGGTTACTCAAACAGAATATATTTTGCCTTAGGGATTCAATCAACCAGATTAAAATAAATTATAAGGAAATAAATT
Source organism: Uromys caudimaculatus (assembly GCA_028551405.1). Lineage (NCBI taxonomy): Eukaryota > Metazoa > Chordata > Mammalia > Rodentia > Muridae > Uromys > Uromys caudimaculatus. The sequence goes on along the minus strand of CM052712.1, from coordinate 12,958,626 downwards.
ATATTGATGTGAAATAAGTATGATTATGATGGTATTGTTTTCTTATCATGTTATCCTGAATATATTTTATACAATACTGGCATCTAAGAGGCTATTAAACCAATACCTAGTCCATGACAAAATAAACCAAACAACAACAAAACTATTATGGTCAACTAAAAGTCTTAAAGCAAGCATCTTTTTAATTATCTAGGTACATATTGACTAAATAGAAACTCAATTTTTTACATTAAATGAGAGTTAGTAAGTGTGTTTGAGAGTTCATGATTAAAATATATTTGTAGAATTTCATGTCAGCTTCCTTGATACTATTTACCTCTCTGTGCTCTTCCCAACACAACTTTCCCATGATTTACAAGGCCACATTTATCATCACATCCAAAGTTTTAAAAAAAAAATCCTTTCATTTATTGTCTACAAATTTGTAAACCTTGCTCATTTAGTTATATATATATGTGTGTGTGCGTGTGTGTGTGTGTGTGTGTGTGTATATATATATATATATATATATATATATATATACACACATATACACATATACATATATATATTTACAGAAGGAAGGTGTAGAGAATATATAGAAAGTAAACGAAGTATAAATTGATCTAAGCCTGCAAGGAGATGAAAGAGTTCATTTGAAAGTCTGTGTACACTAATCATCATAAGCTTGGGCACCGTGACCTCTCAGATGGTAAGGACCATTTTTTTGAGATAATTAGAGACTCCAAAATCATACATGATTTATTTTTCTACTTCCTAAAGTGAACTTTTATGTATATTTTGACTTGTTAGAAAATTTTTGATCTGTAGTAACAACTGGAATACCATTTCCTTTGATAATTTCCCTTACCTTGGGAAATGATTAGTTCTTCCAGAACTCTGTAGCTTCCAATGGGAATTATTTTAACATGCAGCAGTGATAATTGGAATACACAATGAGAATTTGTGCAGTATCTTCTCTCAACATGAGCATTAAGTTAGGGCAAGAGAAAGTGTGGCAAACTAATTTTGAAATTAATAAATATAGGGTGATACATCCAAATTTGCCTCAAACAAGCACTTTGATAAATATTAAAATGAAATGTAGGTGATCAATCCAGAAGATTCCAAGTCAGGATAGTAGAATCATTGAAAAGAAGAACTGAGGAGCTAGAGAGATGGCTCAGCAGTTGATAGAGCTAGCTGATCTTTCAGAAGACCCCACACAACCATCTATAAGTCCAGGTCCAAAGGATCTGGCACTGTTCTCTGGCCTTCACTGGTACTTGCACAAACAATAGACATACACATATATGTGAATGAACGTAATAACAATGAAGGATTCTACTGTTGACCATACATTGTAATTGAATAATAATAAAAATAATAATAATAATAATAATAATAATAATAATAATAATGTCATATTTATTTAAATCATGGGGAACTAAGAAAAGGATATTACAGGAAAATGTAATAAATATTACCCAAAATTTCTTGGAAATATTTTAGAGATTTCACTGGATGTATGATGCAACTAACAGTAATTAGAAGACATTAAAAGCTGATAAGGAAACTGAAACAGAAAAGTACAAAAGACTATTCACAGCATTTTGGAGTTTTAATATTATCAGTTTATATAACTATTAATACTATATAATTTAGATGCTACAACATGCCTAAAAATATATAAAAATCAAGCAAAAATTACAATTTCCCATCTAGTATTTATATCTAATATCATTTAATGTTGAAGGTAGATTAAAGAGACTTTCAGAAATGGAAATTACCAAATGGTTTCCTTTCAGAGAGCCATTTTTACCAAAGTAACATAATCCAGTTACAGAGTAATAAATAAGAGATAGGAACACACAGAATCAAAGGGAAAAGAGACACAACCAGTGTAAAAAAAAATCAGAAATTAGACAGTGAAGAAAATCCCAGGACTACTGCTAAGGTGGAATTTTTCAGAACAATTTATAATCATATAATCATATACAGATAATGGATATGGGAATATATTTCTAACAAAAGAGAATTAAGAAAGATTAGCTTATTTGCTATGGTTTGAAGAAGATTTATAACATTATAAAACAAATTTTTTCTATTGGAATCTAAGGAAAAGAGGAAAAATATAATGATTAATTCCAGGTAAATAAAGAGTTCAGAGGAAAAGCAAATATTAAGTTATCAGTTAGTTATAAGAATATATTTATAATGATATAAATATTTATGGGTAAAAATTGATTTGCAAACATTAATGTAACTATTGGAATGGTATGGAGAGTAATATTTGATAATTATAACAAAAGATGATATTTATTACCATAACAGGACATCAATAAAACAATCCAAAGATAATAAAAGACAATATTTCAAGGAAACATCAGAATCATATTGTTTAGAAACATGGAAATCTTCAGAGGAAAGAAAAGTTTGAACTATTTAATCAGGTAAAGATGGGATTATGTGGTGCAGATCTTTATTGTTAAAAATGTATCACTCTCACTTTCAGATAAGACTTAACTATAATTAGAATAATATAGTGTTAGATTACATAAAACATTGTTGAGAAGTCCAATTAATTGATGGCTCTGTCCCCTACATTTTGTAAACTGGTAGGCATGATATTCCTAAGAAGGAAACCTGAGGGATGCTGTTACACATACTTATGGCAGGAACTAATATGACTTCAGCAGATGAATGAAAACCGACTCATTTGCTCTATTTTGGAATTTTATATTTTTTAACTATTTTTATTTATTATTTGTCTTTAAATCGTTCAAACATGTATAACATGACTATTCATCTTATCCACACTCCACTCCCTCCCTCCAATATCCCATGCACACCCTAATCCATCTCCTTCCCAATGTCACCATTTGTTTTGTTTTATTTTATTTATACTCACTGAGCTCAATTATTGGTGCCCATATTTGTCAGGTCATCCATGGCAGCTTGGGTTATCTACCAGCTGACACCATCCATAAGAAAAGAGACTCCCCTTGCCTCTGAGGCCAACAGCTGCCCATAGTTCTATACTAGATATGAGGTCTCAAGATCCCATCCCCATATATGATTTTGAACTGGTTGGATCTGGTAAAGACCTTATGCAAATAACAAATATGCTGTAACTTTTTATGTACAATAGCCATGTCATGTCCGTTATATGTATTTTGTGGCTCCTTTTCTGTAATATACTTTGAGACTCATGATGTTAGTGGGAACTTTGTATTATATAGATGTCAGATCTCATATATATATATATATATATATATATATACATACATACATACATACATACATACATACACACACACATATATATATATATATCATTATATATATATAATGACTTTCTGCATTAACACTAGTAAACCACTATTTAAACAACAGTCAAATTATACCTTCTCTAACTAATATTGAAAGCAGCACAAAAACATGGATACTTGCAGAAAAATTAAGAGACAGATTAACAAAATACTTATTTAGTTAAACAATATCAATAAGTTCTATCCTTGAACATTTGATCTCACAAGTCATTAGTTTTGACCATTTTTACAGTACTGGACATAAATCTCCTCCTGTGTAGTAGGTTCAGTTCTAGTCAAGAGAGTGGAGCATTAGCTCCATGAACAGAATTTGAACTACTGCTTCAGTGAGGACTTCCTACCTCACAAGTCAATATTGTAATAGTGAAGCTCCATCACAGAAGAGCTTTCTAAATACAAAATACATTAGATCAAACCATACAGAATGTATCTTTTAGGCTGCACACCATACAGTCACTTGTTCTCTGCATTAAATTTATTACAGTTTCCTGTAATTTTTTCCATCTGCTGAAATATGTTTACTTAGTGGGGTTGAGATTTGTATGTATCTGGGTTTATAAGAAAAAAATCACAAGACTCTAATTAGGAGTTATGCTGTTTTAGCAAAATAGAAGTTTTATATTTTCCTCTAAGAATTATGACTTGACCAACTCCAGGCAGTTATCTAGGTTTCCTGTATAAGGCACAATTTATGTCTTTTTGAGTGTGCCTTAAGTCCAATTGGAGAGCTCTTGGTTATGGCCAATGTATGTATAACAGTTTAACACACTTAAGGTTATCAAGTTATACTGGCCACCACTGTTCATAGGTGTCATACAGACTGAGCATGCTGTATTTATATATTGAGGAATACACACACACACATGCACACACACACACACACCCCACCACCACTACCCCAACAACAACAACAACAGCAACAACGACATTTTTTTAAAAAGTCCATGAGTTTGTAAGAGATCATGAAAAGACATTGAAAATGATTTGAAGAAGGACAGGAAATGGGGAAGTTATGTAATTAATTTTTAATTTTAAAGAATTAAAATATAATTAAAATACAGGATTAGTGCTATTCTAATTTAGTGTATGGAAATAGTGACTCATGAGGTTCATTTAAACATATATATTCTACACATACATATTAATTTCTAAGTATTAATGCTTATTGACCCCTTTGAGACAGTAGAGCTGGAAACATTTTTCTTAGGGCTTTAAGATGTTCATCATTGTCTTTTTAAGTTTCAGTTTATAGAACTTGCATTGTTATCATTAGGAGAATATAAGATGCAAATTCTAGTGCAAATAGCATATGTAACTAAATCTATTAAGGATGTTATCGCAAATAATGGTATTTACCTAAAATGAAGGTAAAAAATGAATCCTTTCATTTCAAATTAATCTCCATTGGATGGAGAAAGAAAATGTACACATCTTCAGGAAAGCAATGGTATATGTCACTTTAACCAGAAAAGAGTGTTTTCTAGCACCATTTCAGAATGAAGAAAGGTAAGGACAAGTTTCCATATTTTCATTGATACAACTCTGTGTTTGTTTTACTTCTAAATTGCTACTTTTGAGAGAGCTGCACCATTTTAAATTATTCCCTGCACTGGTGAAACATTTTGACTCAATATGCAGCATTCTAGATTTCATGTAAGTGGAGAAGTAAGAGGTAGTTATAAGAATTAAACAACTGAAAAGGATGTGACACCAGAGATAATAGTCCATTAATTCAATGTTATTGCCACTTCAAGAAACATACAATGATATTAATATTCATTAAAATTAATGAAGGGAATGGCCTGTTGAATTAGATATAAATTTTCTTTTGAAATTCTAAAGGATTCTATCAGTATATGATAGTATGTTTTATCAATATAAGGGACTAAACTGAGCTTAATATTTAGAGACATTAATATCTGCATTAATGTAAGAAAAGGTTCAAATTAAATAGTTTCCTCAATAATCAATTCTAAGTGGAACATCTTGAAAGTAATCCAATAACTACCAGAGTTCATATGTTTCCTACTTTGAAAGTTCACAATTGATTATGTTTAAGTAAATTTAATGCAATTATTGTCATTTTAAGAAATTTCTATTTGTGATATTATAAATCGAATATATTTTAGATTAATGATGAAATATTTAAAATATAACTTCTAAAGTAAAATATATTTGAGGATTTAACTACTAACATAAAAATTAGCAGATCTAATTACTATGATGTCCAAAATTCATAGTATAATATTGAGAGATTAAATTTGTATGCAAATGTATCATACTGGGCAACTTTGTACATAAATGTAAATTTGGAATTTTTGGAAGTAAATGATTAGCAGGTACTAAAAAAAAATAATAACCTGGTAAATCAAATATATATTCTCTGTTCTCATAGTTGTCCCATGTTTATTATGAACATTCAAGTTTTAAAATCATGCTATGAGATTTCTCTGCCCTCCAATTCCAGAGCATGTCCAGATGCTCAGAGCATCATGTTATCGTCTCAGCACTCCATTGTCTTGCTATACCTCTGCCCACTTTCATCAGACCTACAGATCCAGAAACATACACTTTAGATTTCTTCCCTATACCCATTTTCCTGCTGCATAGAGCATCCTGCTTTCATCACAGACCTCCAATTTCCAGCCACCTCTCTTCCTGCCCTCTCCTCATCTACATGTCATGTCACCAGACTCACACCCAACTGCTAGGAGACATGTGTGGGGCAGTGGACTGTGACAGGCAGCCTGCCTCCTGGTCGAGCACAGGCTTAACCCCTGGTGACCCAGTGGAGTTAGCCCTGCAAGGTACTGGAAGGCGTTTTGCCAATGCTCCCCAGAGGCCCTTGGCTCCTGTCAAGTAGCTACAACCTCCACAGCCCCCTGTAGAGAGGTCTGTCACATAGAAGCAGAACACCAAGCCCTCCCACATGCAGATAAGTTATCTCTAAACTCTCAGACCAAGTCAATGGGAAGTATCTGTTGTCAGACCCTGACCCATCCCAAACTATATATTAGACCATCCCAAACTGCACATGAGAGATCCTATCCAGAAGGAATAAAGGTATGAGAACTACTCTGATGTCTGAGAGCTTCTATCATAAGAGCTATAACACTGCTTGGGAAGAGGTCTGCTCTCCCAAAATGCCACCAGAAGCATCCTGCACTTCCTGCCAACTAGTTGGCCTCTCACAAGCCCAGCCTGGGCTCAACTCAATGCAGGGCAAAGGGTGCAGCGTCTTGGAGCAACCAAGGCAGCAACTTTGGAGACCAAGGTAGAGGTGACTCCTGTCCCTGCTTGCACTCCCCCCTTTTCCTGAACTGTCACACTTGGCTGTGCCAGAGATCCCTGTGGAAAGCCTCCAGCACTCAGGCCCACAGACATTCACTGCCCCCTGAGTTCCATTGTCTAGCAAAAACTGCCCATCAGAGATCTGCTATAATAAAACATCAAGGTTAGTCCCCTTATCCCTCAGTATCTGCTGTGTCAGGAAATCCAGGAACAACCAGATGGCTAAAGGGCTGTATAAGAACACAAGCAATAAAAGCCAGACCAATATGACACCTTCAGAGCACAACTATCCCACTACAGCAAGCCCTGGATATCCTAACACAACAAAAGCACAAGAAAATGACCTTAAATCCAATCTTATAAAGATGATAGATGCCTTTAAAGAGGAAATTACTGAATCCTTTAAAGAAATACAGGAAAATACAATTGGAGAGGCCTCTAAAGAGGAAGCAATAAAATCCCTTAAAGAAAAAAGGACACTCTGGGACATATCAAGCTACCCTAAGCAACCTATCTTCTCTGGACACCTATTATCTCCCCATCTCTCCCCCCACCTTCATCAGACCTTTGGATTCGGAACCTTACAAGTTAGCTTTTCTTCCTCCACCCATCTTCCCTGCTCACTGAGTCCTCTGGGGCACAACAAGCTACAATGCGTAGTCTGCTATGGTAGGGGAACCTGCATTACCCTCCCCCCACTTCTTGTCCACTTTCATCAGACCTGCAGATACTGAACCATGAAGCTAAGCTTTTCTTCCTCCACCCATCTTTATTGCTCATTGAGTACTCTGAGGCACCCTAAGCTGCCCTGAGAAGTCTGCTATCCCTGACAGTCCTCCATTCTCCCACCACCTCTCTGTCCACTTTCATCAAACCTGGGAATCCTGAACCATACAGACCTGCTGATCAGAACCATAGTGCCCAAGGATACCAGTCAGAATCCTGGAACACCAGGACCATTAACCCCACTCTCAATACCTACTACATACAAAAACTTTAGCCATGAAGATGGCTAAAGACCCTCAAAAGAACACAATCAACAAAAGCCAGGGTAGTATGACACCTTCAGAGCTAAGCTACTACAGCAATCCCAGGATATCTTAACACAACCAAAGCACAAGAAAATGACCTTAAATCCAAACTAATAAGGATGATAGAGAACTTAGAGGAAATAAATAAATCTCTCTGAAAATACAGGAAAATACAATTAAACAGGTGAAAGATATAAATAAAACTGTGTAAGACCTGAAAGTGGAAAAAGAAGCAACAAAGAAAACAAAAATTGAGGTATCATGGAGTTAGAAAGCCTAGGTAAGAAAACAGGGACAACAGATGCGAACATCAACAAAAGAATATAAAGATAGAAGAGAAAATCTCAAGCATAGAAGATATAATAGAAGATATGGCTATATAAGTCAAAGAAAATGTTAAATCTAAAAATTTTCTGAAACAAAACATCCAGGAAATCTGGGACACCATGAAAAAAACCTAACCTAAGAATAATAGAAATAAAAGAAGATGAAGAGTGCCAGCTCCAACACCCAGAAAATATTTTCAACAAAATCATAGAAGAAAACTTTCCCAGACTAAAAAAAGAGATGAGTATAAACATACAAAAAGCTCATACAAACAACACCAATTAGACTGAACCTGAAAAGAAAATTCTCCAACCACATAATAATCAAAACACAAAACATAAAGAACAAAGAATGAATATTAAAAGCTGCAGGGCCAGATAACATACAAAAGCAGACTTACCAGAACTCTAAACAGACTCTAAAAGCCAAAAGATCCTGCACAGATGTCTCACAGCCTCTAAAGAAAACCCACAGATGCCAACATAGTCCACTATACCCAGCAAAATTCTCAATCAAAGTAGATGAAGAAAACAACACATTTCAAGGGGAAAAACACATTCTAACAATATCTATCCACCAATCAGCCCTACAGAAAATATTAGAAGGAAAACACCAATACAAGGAGGATACCTAAACCCAAAACACCACAGGAAATACGTAATTCCATGCCAGAAAAATAAAACAAGGGACACACACACACACACACACACACACACACACACCACCACCACCACCACCACCACCATCACCACTACCACCACTACCACCACTGACATCAAAGTAACAGGAATTAACAGTCATTAGTCAATACTTCTCAACACTAATTGACACAACTCCCCAATAAAAAGACAGAGGTTAATAGGATGCAAAAAATAGGATCCATCATTCTGTTGTATACAGCAAACACACCTCAGTAATAAAGATGGATAATACCTCAGAGTAAAGGGCTCGAAAAAGTTTTCCAAGAAAACAGACAGAAGAAGCAAACTGGACTAACCATTCTAATAATTTATAAAATATATTTCCAACAAAAATTAGCCAAAAAACATGGAGAAGGATACTTCATGCTCATCAAAGGAAAAATGCTGTAAGATGACTTCTCAATTCTGAACATCTGTGCTTCAAACACGATGGACCCATATTTGTAAAAGAAACATTGCTAAACCTTAAATCATATGTCAACACCCCCACACACATTAATAGTGCGAGACTTCAACAATCCACTTTCATCAACAGGCATGTCATCAAAACAGAAACTAAACACAGAAATAATGAAACTAACATATGTTATGAATCAAATGAACCTAATAAATGTCTTTTCAGCACCTTATAGAACCTTATCCAAAATTGACCAAATAGTCAGTCACAAGGGAAGCCCCAACAGGTGCAAAAAATTGGAAATAACACCTTGATCTTATCAGATGACCGTAGATTATAGCTGGCATTTAACAAGAGAAGTATTGAAAAGCCTGCACACTCATAGAAATTGAAAAACTCTTTACTCAATGATCTCTGGGTCAAAAAAGAAAGAGAAAAATTAAAGACTTTCTAGAATTCAATGAAAATAAAGGCACAGCATACCCAAATTTATGGGACACAATGAAAGCAGTACAAAGAGGAAAATTCATAGCAATAAGTGCCTCCATAGAAAAAAAAATTAGAAAGTTCTGATAGCAGCAATTTAAAAGTACAGCTGAAAGCTCTAGACAAAAGAAGAAGAAAACACAGTCAAGAGGAATAGACAGGAAATAGTCAAACTCAAGCCTGAAATCAATCAATCAGAAACAAAAAATAATAATACAAGGAATCAATGAAACCAAGACCTGGTTCTTTAAGAAAATCAACAAAATATAACAATTCTTAGCCAAACTAACTTAAAGACAGAAAGACAGTATCCAAATAAACAAATAAGAAATCAAAAGTGAAACATAGCAACAGAAACTGAGGGAATTCAAAGAACCATTAGGTCTTACTTCAAAAGCCTGTACTCTACAAAACTGGAAATCAAAATGAGATTAATTTGTCTACACAGATACCAATTACCAAAGCTAAATCAAGATCAGGTAAACTATTGGCATAATACTATAATCCCTAACAAAAAAGAAGCAGGCATTTAAAATCTCCCAACCAAAAAGAAAAAAAGAGAGCCCAGGGCCAGATGGATTTAGAGCAGAATTCTACCAGACCTTCAAGAAGAGCTAATGTCAATACTCTTCAAACTGTTCTACAAAATAGAAACAGAAGGAATACTATCCAATTCTATGAGGCCACAGTCACCCTGATATCTAACTCACACAAAGACTCAACAAAGAAAGAGAATTTCAGAGCAATTTCTCTTATGAACTTTGATGAAAATTACTAAATAAAATATTCACAAACTGAATCCAAGAACACATCAAAAAAAAATCATCCACCATGATCAAGTAAGCTTCATTCCAGGAATGCAGGGACTGTTCAATATTTGAAATTCTATCAAAATAATCGACCATACAAACAAATTTAAAGAAAAACTTCAATAACCTCATTATATACAGAAAAATCCTATGACAAAATCCAACACTCCTGCATATTAAAAGTCGTGGAGAGATCAGGAATACCAGACACACACCTAAACAAAGTAAAAACAACATACAGGAAGCCAATAGTACACAGGAAATAAATGGAGAAATGCTTAAAGTAATACCACTAACATTAGGGATAAGACAAGCTGCCCACTCTGTATCTATTCAACGTAGTACTTAAAGTTCTAGCTATAGCAATAAGACAACAAAAGTAGATCAAGGAGATACCATTTGGAAGTGAAGAAGTCAAAGTATCACAATGGCTTTCATAGTAGTATGATAAATAGTTTCATGAGATAAGATAGTATACTTAAGGGACACCAAAAACTCTATCAGAGTTCACCAACAACTGAAAAACACATTCAGCAAAGTGGCTGGATGCAAAATTAACTGAAAGAAACCAGAAGCCCTCTATTAAACAGATGAGAAATGGGATTAGAACAAACTTTTGGAAACAACATCCTTTACAATATCTACAAATAATATACAAAATTTTGGTGTAACTTTAACTACATCAGTGAAAGACAAGTATGACAATAACGTTCCTTAATCTTTAAGGTAAAAATGAGGAAGTTATCAGAAAACAGAAAGATCTCCCAAGCTCGGGGATAGGTAGGATTAACATAGACAAAATGGCCATCTTCAAAAAGCAATCTATAGATTCGTTGCAATGCCCATCAAAATTCCAGCACAATTTTTTACAGCCCTTGAAAAAATTCTCAACTTCAAATGGAAAAACAAAACCCAGGAGAGATAAAACAATCCTGAACAACAAAAGAACTTCTGAATACCTCAAGATCCCTGTTCTCAAGCTGTACTACAGAGCAATACTGGTAAAATCTTCATGACATTGAAACAGAAACAGACAGGTTGATCAATGGAATCAAATTAAAGACCCAGAAATAAGCCTGCACACCTATGGACATTTGATTTTTAACAAAGAAGGCAAAACAATGAAAAAAGAAAGCATATTCAACAAATGGTACTAGTTTAACTGGATTTCTGCATGTAGAAAAGTGAAAATAGATCCACCACAAGTGACAACATATGCTGGTGAGAATATGGAGCAAGGGGAACACTCCTCCATCTGTGCTGGGAATCCAAACTTGTACATCCAATTTGGAAATCAATTGGGAGATTTCTCAGAAAACTAGAAATATTTCTACCTCAAGTTCTACCACTCCTGGGCATATACCCAAAAGATGCTCACAAGGACACTTCCTCTACTATGTTCATAGCAGCTTTATTCATAATAACAAGAAACTGAAAAAAAAAACCAGATGTCCCCCGTATGAAGAATAGGTAATGAAAATGTGATTTATTTATACAATGAAAAACTTTTTAACTCTTAAAAACAAAGACATCATGAACTTTACAATTAAATGGTTGGAACTTGGAATATATCTGAGTCAGGTAACCTAGCACCAGAAAGACATATATGGTATGTACTGCTTTATAAATGGACATCAGCCATAAAGTGCCAGAAAACCATACTACAATACTCAAACCCAAGGAAACTGAGTAATAAGGAGTTCCAGGGGATGATGCAAAAATCTCACAGAATGGAAAACTAAATATCCATTGGAGGTAGATGGAGAGAGGGAAGTGGATAGAAGAGGAGAACAATGGGAATGTTGATCAGGTGTGGGGAGAGGCAAGCAGAAGAAGGCTGAGAGTGAAAATGGAAATTGGTAGGTGACATCTCTGGGACTATCAGGAGAACTGGGACTTGGGAGGATACGGGGAGTCTATGGTGGTGACCAAGCTGAGATTCCTACCAGAGGAGGATATAGAGACTGAAGTGGCCACCTCCTACAGGCAAGCAGAACTTCTAGAAGGAGGAAGAAGGACATCAATCCACCAACAAAACCTTCAGCCATAATTTGTCTGGCCTACAAGATGTATAGGGATAAAGATGGAGCAGAAAGTGAAGGAACAGCCAACCAATGACTGCCCCATCTTGCAACCCATCCATTGTGAGATAGACAAGCCCTGACACTATCAATGATACTCTTCTATGCTTGCAGACAGGAACCCAGCATAACTGTCTTCTAAGAAACTTCCTCCAGCAACAGATGGAGGCAGATACTGATAATCACATCAAACATCAGGCAGAGCTGGGGGAGTATTGTGGAAAGGTGGGGAATAGAATTGACCAAATCAAAGGGATCAATGTCACCACAACAAGACCTACATGATTAAGCTCCTTGAGTTCATGGAGCCTAGGCAACCAACCAAGGTGCATGCTGGTGCTGGACCTAGATCCCCTTCTATTTGTAGCAGCTTAGTCTTCATGTGGGTATCCTAACACGTGGAGCAGGGGCCTTCTCTGACTCTACTGTCTGCCTTTTAATCCCCTTCCACTACCTAGACTGCCTGATTGAACCACAGTAAAAGAGAATGTGACTAGTCCTGCTGAGACTAGATGTCCTAGGGTAGAGTGGTATACAAAGCCAGGGCTCCCCTTCTCTGAAGAGAATGGAAAGGAAAATGGGAGGAGGGAATTTTAAGAGTGGGACTAGGAGGAGATGAGGGGCTGTGTTCAGGATGTAAAGTGAATTAGAAACATGTGATGATTAGCAATGGTACACAAGAGAAATATACTTGCTAGATAATGTGTAAGTTCTTACTCATGAGACTCAAAAACACCCTGAACTCAGTTGAATGGAGTGTGCCTTTCATATTAGAAAAAAATACAACCACTTTATAGGTAGCACTTATACATGCAGTCTGAGCCAATGTTTAACAAGTTAGAGCTCATCAGAGGCAGTAGGACTGTTCTCAAAAGTCAGTCTTTTGACATTTGTGACTTGCAATTTACCCATTACTGTCAGGGAAGGTATATGTCACAAAGAGATTATAGCAATACTTCTGGAGAAGCAAACCTGGGCAAAGAGATTCCCTGAAATTAGGGAACTTATGAATAAATCTATGTTTTTATAGACAATAATTTTCTGAACCAATTGGCATGTTTAGATTTAGTGTGAGTCACTAGAAATGACAATTAGAGGATTTGGTTTATATATGACAAGCAAGGGAGGCAAAATTTTGGTAAAAAAGAAAAGCATATCATATTTCTCCACAGTATTATTTTTTAAAAACCTCATAGCATTTGATATTTGTGCCTAATATCAAATAAAATTAAATTTGAAAAATAAAAATTGCTCACCAATTGAAGCAAATTTTATTAGACCTACAAAATCTATAAATTTCTTCGCCTCAGACCTGGAAGTATTATTAACCTTTAAAGAGGAAATATTAAAATGTTATTATGTATGCAATCTAATTTTCAAACTAACAGGTATTTGTGGGAAATGTATCAATTATTAGGCAAGATAAATAAAAGAGTACCCAGAAAGAATGTATGAATATAACTTAGAAAGGAGAATAAAATAGTCATAGAAGGCAGATTGAGGGAAGGAACTGACTGGGAGAGGGAATGGGGAAAGGAATGAAGGGTTCTGGACCAGATTTTGAGGAGAGACAAGAGTGACACCCAGATAACTCAGAAAATGAATGGAAATCTGCAGCTGCCAAGGTTGGGGATGGGGATTGGGTAATTTCTAGGAAGTCCCAGAGACCTGGGACGGAGAGACTTCAAGGAGTCAATGAGAGTGACCTGAGCCTAGATGCCTACAGTGGAGATATGAAACCTGAAGAAGCAACCTCCTATAGCCAGACAGAACTCTCATTGGAGGGATAAGTACACCAACAAACCCACAAAACTTTTGACCCAAGGTTTGCCCTGTCTAATAGAAATGCAGGGATGGAGCAGAGACTGAGAGAATGGCCAAATAATAACCTGCCCAACTCAAAACCCATCCCATGGTCAAACACCCATCCCTGACACTATTAATGATACTGTTATCTTTGCAGACAGGAGCCTAGCATAACTGTCCTCTGAGGTGGTCTACCCAGGAGCTGACTAAACAGATATAGATACCCATAGCCAAACATGGATGGAGGTCAGGGACTCTTATGGAAGAGTAGGGGGAAGGATAGAAGGCTGTGAATGGAAGAAGAACTCCACAGGAAGACCAATAGAGTCAAATAACCTGGACCCTTGGGAGCTCTTAAGAGAATAAGCCACCAACTTAAAAGCATACAAAGGCTGGAACAAGGTCCCTGGCACATAAAAAGCCGATGTGAACCCACACACTTATGCTCACTTGATTTTCAACAAAGGAGCTAAAATCACCCAATGGAAAAAAGACAGCATTTTCAAAAAATGGTGCTGGTACAACTGGTGGTCAACATGTAGAAGAATGCAAATTGATCCATTCCTATCTTCCTGTACAAAGCTCAAGTCCAAGTGGATCAAGGACCTCCACATAAAACCAGATAAACTGAATCTAATAGAAGAGAAAATGGGGAAAAGTCTCGAACACCTGGGTACAGGGGAAA
>CM052712.1:12926467-12936526 GCA_028551405.1 Uromys caudimaculatus | reverse complement strand
ATAAAGGGGAATGTCAAGGTGGGAATATAGGAGTGGGCGGGCGGGTGGGTGGGAGGTGGAATTCCCTCATAGAGATGGGGGAGGGGGAAGGGAATAGGTGGTCTCCAAAGAGGAGACCTAGAAAGGGGGAAACATTGGAAATGTAAATAAAGTATCAAAAAAAATATTTGACTTCTAGTCACTTATGCATTCATGCATTGACCTCAATTCCAGGAACTGGTAGAGGATTTAGAGAAGTGGGATCCAGTAGGTGATTAGGTCCTGAGGATACCATACTGGGAAACATTAAACATAGTTCTTACTGAATGGGATATGTTCTTACAAGAATGCATTATTCAAAGCATAAACATTTGATGCATTTGACTATTTTTGTATGTGGCTGTTTTTCTTTCCAAATTTTTCTTTCTGTTATGATGCAGCCAGAAGAGCCACTGACTCTGGTGTCATGATCCGGTCATTTTCCATTTGCCATGTTTGAGCCTCATCACCCTTCTTTATCTATTCCCAAAAATTAGGTATTGTTTTAACAATACAAAACTTAGCAATATTTTCTCCCTTTCTAATCAAAGATCTTCACCATAGTATATTTAGGGTTTTACATGAAGATCCTATTTATTAATTATTGCTTATTTGTTTCTATGTGCTTTAGTGTTTACTTTACTTAGACTACATTTATGAGACAATGGCAGATAATGAGCACACATTCTCCAACACAAAAAGAAAACTCTATATGTGTCTAGGACAAACATCTTTGTCTATTGTACTTGGTAAGAGGCCCTTGCACTCTGAATTTGTTTTCTTTTCTTTTTTATTTTTTTTAATTGGATATTTTCTTTATTTACAATTTCAAATGTTATCCCTTTTCCTGGTGGTTCCCCCTCCTGGAAACCATCCCCTTTCCACTGCTTCTATGAGGGTGTTCCTCCACCTACCCACCCACTCCCACCTCGCTGCTCTCGAATTCCCCTACACTGGGGCATCTATCGAGCCTTTTTATAGGATCAAGGACCTCTCATCCCATTGATGCCTGACAAGGCCATCCTCTGCTACATATGCAGCTGGAGCCATGTGTACTCCTTGGTTGGTGGCTTAGTCCCTGGGAGCTCTGGGGGCTCTGGCTAGTTAATATTGTGTTCTACCTATAGGGTTGCAAACCCCTTCAGCTCTTTTGGTCCTTTCTCTAACTCCTCCATTGGGGAACCCTGCTCAGTCCAATGGTTGGCTGCAAGCATCCAACTCTGTATTTGTAAGACTCTGGCAGGGCCTCTCAGGAGACAGGTATATCAGGCTCCTTTCAGCAAATACTTCTTGCCATCCACAATAGTGTTTGGTTTGGTGACTGTATATGGGATGAATCCCCAGATGGAGCAATCTCAGGATGGCCTTTCCTTTAGTCTCTGCTCTACACTTTGTCTCCATATTTGCTCCCATGAGTATTTTGTTCCCCTTCCTAAGAAAGACAGAAGCACCCACACTTTGGTCTTCCTTCTTGAGCTCATGTGATCTGTGAATTGTATCTTGGGCCTGAAGATTGCCTTTGATCCTTGCATGAGCAGGTCTGGGCTATGTCTGGGTGTTCCATTTCCTCTTTTAGAAGCAAACAAGCATGGTTGGAGTAGGGTGTGACCTGGTGGTATCATTTGAACATTTTCCTTTTAATGCTGTGTTTCAAGTCTAGTCATATTCTGAAATGTTGGGAATTAACCTTTCAATGTATTGATGTTCAGATGGAGGCACGATTCAGTATCAAATTTTCTTCATTGTGGTTCTGACTGGGATCATAAATAAACTATTGTTTAGCTTCACTGCTTGGAGTTCATTGCTTAATGAGTTCTTGCCTCCGTGCTTGTTCCACAAAATGGCTGGAGGGACAGACCATAGTCAGAAACCACATTTGGAGGGATGATTTTAAGCACAGGCATATCAAACGAATTGCCTGAGATATTCAGGAATTTAACATGATCTGGCCTCTCCTCATAAATCAGATCTTCTCTTAAATATAAATAGAATAAGTACCCTTCCCTTTCAAGGGATTTGTGCAGTTCTAAATCAGAAGTGACAAATGACTAGGAGGTGTTCAGAATCTAATCATCTACTTAGTGTGCTGTGAAGTTGATAGCCATGCCACCGTAGCTCTCTCCCCAGTAAAACTCCCCAAGCAGTTGAATATGAAGCATGCAAATAATCAATATTCAATCTCCAAGGTTAGAGTTAGCATTCCATCTACTAGTAGTAATGCTTAAACTGTGTGGGATTAAGACACTTTTCTGTTCTGAGGGATCTTTTTCTCTCACTCAGTTGAAACAAGACACTTTCTCATATCCAGACTCTTAACTGAGGTAAAAAATTTTAGACTATATCTAACAATTATGCAAGATAAATGATTCCACTTTTTTCATCTTGTTATAAAATCTAATCTCTGCTCTTTATATAAAAAACTCAGAAAGAAATTACAGAAATACAAAACACTAGAATATATTGTCATTTCAGAAGTAGTCATTGTGAATATATTTGTACACATGTCTGATTGTTTATAAACTAAACAAAGAGAAAAGTATTAGTTTCAGTGATCTTTTCAGGTAAATAATTTTTATAGGTATTCTTCTGATTCTGAGAAAATATCAAGTGTTTGAGATTCTATCACAATTCTTTGATACCTGTAGAATTGATTTTAAATATATTTTCTAAAGTGATAACATAATTATTCATGTGTTTTGAATTAAAAAAAACATTTAATCTTCCTTTAATTTTAACTATAACTTACTACTCTCCAAGCAATGAGGAAGTGGGAGGAATTGGAGAGGGTGGAATGAGGGTGTGGATTTGATCCAAACACTATTTATGTATTAATAAAATATCTAAGATTTTTAAAAACTATCTTCAAGCAATCCAATGACCTTTTGAGTAAAATGAGATGGGCTTTCATCATTACTCCTATGTCTAAAGCTATGTCTCAGATGCTACACAGTTTATAGATTCATTAGATTCTCCAACATTCTTTGATGTATGAGTAACATCTGTTTTCTCTTTCGAGCATTTTGTTAACAATAGACCAAGTAGATGTTTATTTTCCCCTACTTCTGACCCTTGACATGCCCCTACCCTTCCATGATGTTCCTTTAGCCTTGGAAGGGACAGGTTGTGATCATTTATATAGTTGTCCCATTTAGGATCATTACTCTTTTAAACTGCCTAAAACTTAATAATATAGTTAATTATATGCTATAGATTGACATCTATGCTTCTATTTGGGTTTTTACCAAAAATAGCATCATGATAAGTATTTCTGATTGAGCTTAATTATGCACAAGAGAAGTAATATATACAAGACTAAATTAAAATATTTATATGAGTAATTAAATTTAACAAAGATATCCAAGCTGGCTTCATAATATCAGTATGCATTCCTACCAAAAGATTTAAAACTAATCCATTAACATATACATTATTGTTTAGTAAACTTTATACTACCTTCATTTCTCACAATTAACAGATAAGAAATAATACTCAATTCTATTAATTGGCAGTACCATAATTTACTATGTATTAAATTTTTCTTTTATCTGTGTATAACTTACTTGTATTTCATCTTTTTTAAATTGGGTTTTGAACATTAGATTACCTTTTCAAATTAAGGTTTTTATGTTCACTTGCCTTTTGTTGAAACTGAAATCTTCCATTATTAACGCAAATGATTCAAACAATCTATCATTGCTTTTAACCTTTGCTTATGTGACTTATAATTTTTATGTAGTTCAGTTTCTCAATTTTCTGTTTTGTTCAAATTGGTCTTCACTTTAAGATAAAAAACCCTTCTAATACAACTTTACATAACATTTTAAACTTCTGCATGTAAGCTTAGTCCTTTCACCAAGTTGCACATGGTTCTTTCTGCTGTATCTCAGTTCTGTGGCTAGGATGGGCGTTAGCTACAATCCCATTTGTACCAAAACTTCTCTTTCATTTTTTTCCCAATGACTCCAGCTAAGCATCCTTACACCCAGCAGGTTTTTGGTGGTTTCTCGAGCACTGAGTACAATAACAGTGTTTTAATCCTCCTTTTACGACATGTACGTCTATTCTTTTTCTAAAATCCCCATTTGAACTCTTCTTACTCTCTTCAATAGAGGCATGACTCCTGGGTCATCTTGAATATCTATAAACATTTTAATTTCAGACATTGAACCTTTCCTCTGTAACTACATGTTCTTCATATGCGATTTCATCAAGCAAACTGTAGTTCTTGACATCCACAAAATCATACCTATTTGCCCTGCTATTTAAATGATAGTTTTATGTATGTAGATGCATTTTCCTCAAACTGGTCCAAAAATAAATGCAGGAAAAAAATCCTCTCTGGATTTTGATTCTTGTTTCTACCTAGCTGCTGTGTTTCATCAGGAAGGTTATTGAACATCTTCATGTCGTAACTTTTTTTCTTGAAAAGATAAGCCCAATGATAAACATCCATTTTAACTGAAGAGAGATTTCAAAGTGACACCATGTACAAAGGTCTTTGAATAAAACATGTGCTGCATTTGTTAAACACCATTACTATTTAATGATGCTACATGTTATTATAATTGATTCTATCCTGTACCTTTCATGCTTTGTAAGTAATATTTCAAATTTACAACATTTTTTTTAATTTGGAAGGCTTCAGATTTTTCTCCATCATAGCTATGGAATTGGAGTGGTTTGAATAAGGCTCTTCTTTTCTCCGAAGCTATTTTATATTGGCACTTGGGACGCATTTGGATCAGAAAGCATTTGTTTATTCAGGTTTAAAAAGGTGCCAGCAAACAATTCTTAGAGTTAGCTATTCAGCTTTTTTTCTCATCTTCACATGGGACTCTATGTATGCAAAAACGTGGGAGCTTTAGATAGGTGTTCCACACCACTTCCCTGGCTTTCTTACACCTTCCAACTTCTTTTCTAACTACGCCCAAATCACTAATTCTTTACCTAAGCAAGTGTTGACTTTCTTGTGTGTCTTCACGAAACTTTCTTTTGAAATTTATAAATTTTCTCTGCTTATTTCTCATACAGAACAACACTCTACAAAGACACAACTGTTTTTTAAAATAAAGCTAATGAAAATGACTTGGCTTGTACTCTTTCAAAATATGGAATGTTTCAGAAATAGAAGGTACGTCTGGGATTCTGTGGGTGATATAAGATATTAGTCTTGACAAAGGACGAATGATGGTCTTATAATCAGATATAGGAGATTAGTCATTTCTCAGGACACAGATGTTGGGAGATTTTCTGTGTTGCTTTCTAGGTAAACATGACTCAACCTTGTGGACTGAACTGCTGTTGATGATTGTTAGTTATTTGTTTGATCTATTAGACACTTATGCTCAGTGACATACTTTATAAAATTAAGTTACCATAAGATTGTGGCAATATTTCAGGCCTGTTGTCTATATATGAATGAAATGAATTTACAACCTTCAGCTCTTTCCATCAGTCATCATAGATACTATAGCACTTCTCCGTCTAATCGTACTATGCCTAGCTAGGAAGTAGAAACAGACACATAAGTGAAAAGAAATTAGCAATTTCTTTTTTAATTACTGAATACATTATTAATTACTGATCATAGATCAGTAATGCTTCTTTATAAATATACATTTGATCTTTTCTCATAGGAAGCAACGTTCTTCATGTATACAAGCATATTTTCATTAAAACTAAAGCTATCCTGGCTGTTCTATGGCAGTCTTCAGTAATAAAATTATAGCAATCAGACCCACTAGGGGCTAGAAACTGTGGGGGATATCTAGAAACTAAAAATTACCTCTCTATTGCTTTTCATTGATTGTCCGTATATGACTGATAAGAAGAAACTTGTACCTGGACCACAAGTAAAACATTCTAGGATTCTTTAAAATGCATTACAAATTTACATATAAGATCCTATTGTCATTCATCAACCTAATGGTGGAAGTTAGATTGTCTAAATAGTTCTAGTTTGATTTCTAGATCATTTTCAGTTTTCAAATGCAGAATACAAGGACTCACCCTGCCTGGTTTCCCTCCTCTATTTCCAATGAAAGGCTAAAGCTTTCTAGAGCTCTCTAGATTATGTTAAACTCAGAGAAGTTAGAAGACTAAACTTGTTCAAATCATGGTGGCTGGGAGATGATTCTCTATTTATAGTAACAGATGAGCATTCCACAGTCAGTCTTTGAAGAAGAGTAAGAAAAATTCTCCAATATTCTTAAGACAGCAGTATCTCTGAAAGCCTCCTAAATCAGAACACGTCTGTTATATAGAATAACATCCTTCCTCTTGTTTCTTTAATCTGATTCTTTAATTTTTATTAGTAACAGTCTGATAATTATATTACAAACAACTTCTGATAAAATTCATCATTCTGATAAAATACATAGGGACAACTCCATCAAAAGACATTCAGCGTGTTGTACTTAAAGGCACAAAGTTTTGAAGAAGTATAATGGATAGAGAGACAACCATTATTTCACTTGAGTGGCCTTGATAATGCTAGACCTCGTGAAAATAATCAGCAATCAAATGAACTTGTCTAAAGTGGCTTAATTGAAAGACTACTCACTGATTTTAAGAAATTTATTATGTTTTAAGAAATATATTTTAAACATTTTAAACTTTAATATTCTGCAGCCTTCTTGAGAACAAGGAAGAACGTTGACTTAGACCTCATAGGTCTGCAGTACAGAGACAGAATGAAACATCCTTGGGTATGTCCTACAAGTTTTATAAAAGAAAGGTTGTATTTAAAAGTTCACACTCATACAAAGAAAGTGTATGGGTGTTACATACGTCGTTTTTCAAGGATTTTAGACTTCATTTAGCAACATTTAAGTTGCCTTCTTGGTTCAAGATTGAGTGAGTATGTGGTCTCTGACATTTTTACAGAAAGAAGCATGTTTAAGCACAGCAGTTTTATAGAGAACAAGAGGTGGAACACATAGATATCCAAGTATTAAATTAAATTCTCATGTATACATGTATCATACAAAACTTCCATTGTGAGACTTCATTCCATTTCAATATATTTCTTGAAAAGATAGAAATAGGTTTATACTTGACAAATATTGAAATAAATTTAAATTTTAAATGGACCTGGGCCAGGGATTTAGCTAGGTGGTTGTGGTGGCTGATTTGATGTCAACAAGATACAAACTGGAGTCACTTTCTGAGACTTTTCACTGAGAAACCCTCCATTGAAAAAGAAAAAACTATCAACAAGATTTGTCTGTAAATCAGCCTAAGGTGTATTTTCTTCATTGATTATTGATGATTGATGTGGGAGGGCCTAACTCACTAAAAGAAGTTCCATCCCTGGAAAAGTGATCTTGGGTGGTAAAGAAAAGCACACAGAAGAATCCAGAGGAACAAGTCAGTGAGCAGTGCTCCGTGACCATTCTATCAGCTTCTGCCTCCCACTGTTAGAGTATATATGACTGAAATGAATTTACAGTCTCCCTCTCTTTTATTTGGTCATCATAGATACTACAGCACTTTTCCATCCAATAATAATATGCTTAGGGTGAAATAGAAACAAACATATAAGTGAATATTATTAACAAATTATTAATTTCTCAATTCCCTCAGTGATGAACTATGATGGAAAACTTTAAGATAAAATAAACCCTTTCTTCCCCAAGCTACTTTAGGTCATAGTGTGTTACCATAGCAATAATAGTCTAGTACCCACAAGAATCTAGATTTGTTCCCCTTTACCACAAAACAAATAAGAAGAACAGAAAATCATTCTTAATACAACAACCCTGCAAAAGAAAGCTTATATACTTTTAAAACAAAAGGTTAAGCCTTCAGGGAGATCTTATAATTTTTAGTTGATATAAACCCAGGTACATGTGTGATTACATATAGGCATGGAGTGTGTGTGTGTGTGTGTGTGTGTGTATATATATATATATATATATATATATATGATTTGCTTCTTATTTCCTTTGCTTGTTACCTACTAACTTACTTAGTTTTTGTTTGTTTGTTTGTTTGTTTGTTTTATGACAGGTTCTCACTGTTCAAACTTGATTGGCTTAAAAGTTGCTATGTAGACCAGGTTGGTCCCAAAGTGAACAGTTCCACCTACCTCTGCCTCCCAAGTTGTGGAAATTAAAGAATGTGTCACAGTGTCCTGCAACTATGCATGTTGTAAAGATACCATGAAGATACTTTGGAGAAATAACTTTTTAGACAAAGTACCATGACTTCATCCTAGGGTCTACACACACACTAATCTAAAGAATAAAATTCTGTCACATAATGGGACCTCTTGAGTCAAACAAAAGATATGACAAATATGAGATATTTGAGGTTGCTTGCCAGTATAACAGAGCATCATATTTCACAGAAAATCCTTCCATATACAGACAAGAACATTCTAAAACAATGACTTAAAGTATGGTATGGTGAAATACGTAAAGACAGCTCTCACTACTAAATACTATGTATAGTATTTAATTGTGTATCCTAAGCTTTTAAACAATTGTTCTTGTAATATGTTTATACTGTATCACCACAAACACATAAGTAAATTTCTGAACTATGACTCTGCAATAGGTATATCACTGAATTATAGGAAGTTTTCATCTCTGCTGCACTTAGAATCGATAGATAGATATAGATGATATATACAGAGAGAGAAGGAGAGCGATAATATGATAGATATGATCTTTTAAAATGTGTTGGATATTGCTAAATATTATCTAAAGGAATGTTCTATCTTAAATACAACAATATTGAGTGATTTTTTTGGTTTTTTTAATTGTTGAGGAAAGCCACCAGCTTACAATAATTCAACTTAAAGCTGCTTTTATTGTTGGAATCACAATGGGGGGAAAGTAACATGTTTTTAGGAAAAGCTCTGGTTCTATTTTGGAGCTTGCTCCTTTTCTTGGGCTGGCATTGTGTAGGCAACATGTAGATCTTTAACAGCAATTCACTATACTTCCCAGTCAGTTGCGTAATCTCAGATAACTGATATTTAACTGTGATATTTGTAGATATGGTCCATACAGTACATTTTTATGTCTTCAACTTATTGTGTGTTACACAGGATGTAACTCTACCATAAGTGAAGGAACACGTTAGAAAGTTAGAAAAGAAAACATAAATGTAATCCTTCAAAACAAAGGAATTTCACGGATGTCAGGAAAGCAGACCAAATAGAAAATTCACAAACAAAGCAAAACAAATGTCTTTATAAATAACTAGTAAAAATGTAAAAGCTGATACAATTATCAATAAAAAGAAAGAAGAACATAAAATTATGCAAACAATGATAAGAGAGATGTAAATGCTCCATAGATATTACATAAAAGGGAATTATTGTGAATAATTTTATTTAAATGGGCACAACTAGAAGAAACAGACTAAAAGAAGTAACTTTCTTTTAGAAATCTTGTAGTGAATAATATATCCATCATACGAAGCAATCTTTTATCTCACATCTATTGTCTTTCCTTTCATATATTAAAAAAAGAATATGTGATTTTATGACATTCGAAATAAATCAGAGTTTGATGTTCAATGAGACAGGAAAAAACTTGATACCCTAGTTCATCAAATATATAATAGGAAAGTAAAACTGTAGCCCTATAGAGATTACTAGAAGGAATACTCAGATGTGAAGAAATGGTTAAATATGCCCAAGAAGGCACAGGAAATTGACAAACAACTTCAGAATATTTAATCAAAAGAGGTTTAATAATATACCACAAAATGACAAAAAGATAACTGTACAGTAATAAATAGTTAGTGGTGCCATCATCCTGTGAAGATCAGAGATGGTAAAAAAATAATATTTTGTAGAGATATTCTAGAGCAGACCTATTAAAATCATACCTGTTCAAACCTGGTAAAGAGATTAAGAAATGACAGGGCCCCACAGCTAAACAGCGCCGGGACAAAGATCCCTCGCTGGAGATCACAAGACCCAGCA
The DNA here is from genome assembly GCA_028551405.1 of Uromys caudimaculatus. NCBI lineage: Eukaryota > Metazoa > Chordata > Mammalia > Rodentia > Muridae > Uromys > Uromys caudimaculatus. The sequence continues at coordinate 12,926,568 of CM052712.1, read as the reverse complement.
GAGGGCCAAAGACATGCCCCACAGCTCACCAGGAACGCAGAAAAGCTCAACCCGCTTTCTGCGGGCCACAGAGACTGACCGCCAGCAGCTTCCGGCGACGG
>CM052712.1:12870250-12925967 GCA_028551405.1 Uromys caudimaculatus | reverse complement strand
ATGAGGCAGAAGAATCACCTCGATGGCCACCAGGGAGAAAGGAGAGGACTTTGGGCCTGAGGGTGCTAGGGGCACCAGTAAAAGGGAATGTCAAGGTGGGAATATGGGAATGGGTGGGCGGGTAGGTGGGAGGAGGAATTCCCTCACAGAGGCGGGGAGGGGGAAGGGACACGGGGTTTCTAAAGAAAAGGGGAATCATTGGAAATGTAAATAAAATATCAAAAAAATAAATAAATAAATTAATTAAAAAAAAAAAAAAGAGATTAAGAAATGCTGGCCTAATCTGGATCTCCCTTTGGGGTGAATCAGTTAGTGTTGTAACCACCTTGCCATATGATTAAAGGGAAAAACAAAACCTAAACAGAAATAAAGCACTTAGCTGTAAGTAATAACCTATTTTGATGATTGTGATGTTTTGCAGATAGTTTTTTTTTTTTATTCAAATGTTATCCCCTTTCCCCATCACCCCTGGAAGTGCCCTATCCCATTCCCCTTTCCCCTGCTTCTATGAGGGTATTCCCTCACCCACTCATCCACTCCCACTTCACCACCCTCGAATGTACCTACACTGGGGCATCGATCGGGCCTTCACAGGACCAAGAGCCTCTCCTCCCACAGATGCCTGACAAGGCCATCCTCTGCTACATACACGGCTGGAGCCATAGGTTCCTCCATGTGTACTCCATGGTTGGTGGATTAGTCCCTGGGATCTCTGGAGGGATCTGGTTGGTTGATAATGAAGGAGCTGAAGGGGTTTGCAACCTTACATATAGTTTTTGAATACAGAAAATTTAGCATTATGTATAGTAACTTATATTAAGTTTAAGAAATAAATCACAATCTAGATAAATATTCTTTATCTATCAATTTAATTTACATATCAAGCACTAACAATAAGTGGATCAATATTTTTATACTGACCAAATATTTATGAAATCCCTCCCTTCTTAGCTCAGGGAATCCCAAGGAAGAGGAAACAGAAAACTTGTAAGAACCAGAGGAGATAGGAGATATCATAAGAATAAGGTCCTATGGATCAACTAAGCAAGGCATATGTTGGCTCACAGAGACTGAAGCATCAATCACAGGGCCTGCAGGGATCTTCAACAGGTCTTCTGACTATATATTATAACTACTAGGTCAGTATATTTGTATGACTCCTGACTGTAGGACTAAGTGGGTCTTTGACTATTATGTCTGCTCGTGGGACTCATTTTCTCCTGTTGGGTTGCTGTTTCCAACTTCAACATGATAGTTTTTCCTTCATTTTGTTGTATTTTATTTTGTCATGTTTGGTTATTGTCTCTTAAAAGCCTATTCTTTTCTAATGCGAGACAGAAAAGAGTTGGCTCTGGAGGTGAGGTAAAAAGACGAAGAACTGGGAGAAGTAGAGGGAGGGGGGACTATAATCAGAATAATCAGAATATATTATATGAGAAAAGAATCTATCTTCAAATGAATGAATGAATGAATGAATGAATGAATAAATAAATAAATAAATAAATAAATAAATAAATAAATAAATAAATAAGTAAATAAATAAAATAAACCTTGGTTCTGCAAGGTGGCACACAAGCATAATCTCAGTATGGACACAGAAGCAGAAGGATCTTGGAGATTATATATGAGACAGACAGACAGACAGACAGACAGAGACAGAGACAGACAAAGAGAGAGTGTGTTAGAGGAGTCAAAATCTATCTCAAAAACTAAAGGCTAGGAAAGGCTAAGAGTGTATTCACTAGTACCACTGGTGGAATATTTGATTAATGTTGTGGAGCCTCAATCCCACTTGAATTTTACTCAGAATTTCACATTTTACTTGTGGAAGTAACAAAATTACTATAGTGATAGATTATTGAGAAATGTCTATTATTTCGAAAACAAGGGTTTTTTATTTTTACTATTTCTCCATGTGCTTTCAATTTCTATCATATTATCCATAATTCATTTATCCTCCAGGGAAGAAAGATGAAGACCATGTTCTTGCTTTTGTAAGACATTGTTTATTCACAACCAAAATAAATGCAGAAGGAAATAAATGCTCCTTAACATCTCCCTAAAGTCTTAGTTCATGCTCAGCTTCATTTGTCTGAGATTGTTACTATAGGGTGCCCTACTCATAAAAATAAAATAGGGAGACCAAAGTACATAGAATTAAATCTTACTCTTGTATTTCTTTAAAGTTATTCAAGAAAATCAAGTATTCTTGGGTAGTTCATGATTTCATCTAGGCACAAATTGTTTATCTGTCAGATAAATGTACTGCTAATTAGATATACATAAAACAAAGAACGCACACCAGTCTTTACTGCATTAAATGAAACTTCCTTCTTTCTATTGGGAATGTATCTTTGTTTTACAGATGAGTCTCCATCTGTTACAGTGGATAGAAAATGTAATATTCTGCTCTTTAGCTCCTACTTTCCCATTAGGCCATATATGAAAAGGAAATGAATTCTAGCCTACACTTTTGATTTATTGTAGAATTTAACATATTTACACAGGGAAAAGTGCTGTTTTAATTTTATGCACTTCAATAAGTACACATACATATGTTCAACCCCTAGACAAAGTTATAAAAATGACGAACTGTGGATTCTAAACATGAGTGAGAACATTCATAAAAGTTTTACTCCTAATAATTCAGATAATTCAGAATATCTTCATGAAAAATGGATATTCTTAATATTTGAATACACACATTCCTAAATTTAATCATCTTAACCTATTTTCCTATCAAACTGTTTTGTCTTTCTCTCATTATATTATATTTATGCAGATCACACTACAACTATATTTTGTGGATTGTTTTCAAAATATTTTACTTAATATAGGTTTTATGGTCAATAAAATAATAGAGAAATGTAGAGCCATACATACCTATCAATGTACATGTTTCCTTTTCCTCGTTATTAGCACTGAAATGCCACATCTGTTGTTACACTTGATGAGCTTACATTGTCACCCAGAATCCATTTTTCTACAGTATGAATAATTTCTTGTGCATGCAACGAGTTTCACCTCATGTTTATAATTTGTATCCACTGTTGTGGATACCCATGTCTACATGCCACAACTGTTGATCACTGAAAAAAAAATCATTGCTCTTCTACAGTCTCCAGAATTTTGCATTTCCCAGAATGCCATCTGCTTAATAGTTATCATTATGTAGATAGTTATTTAAATGGCATATATTACTTAGTAATATTCATTGTAAGGCCCCACTATTTATATTTTTGTCAGTGCCATCACTTTTAACACTCAATAATAACTAAAGATATATTTATTGCTCTACATTTGGGCCAAGAATAGATTTTACAAATGTCCATGAAGAGATTTTATGCACTTTACTGATACTGGGTCACATGCTAAGAATTTGTTTTATTCCTTAAGAAAACATGGGATTGCTTTCAGAGTAGCTGTACCATCTTGCATTTCCACACTAGAAATTATCATCCTGAGTGAGGTAACCCAGACCCAAAAGAACACGCATGGTATATACTCACCTATAAGTGGATATTAGCCATAAAGTACATCATAACCAGGCTATAATCAACAGACCCAACAAAGCTAAATAACAAGGAGGGCTCAAGGGAGGATGGCTGGATCTTTCTCAGAAGAGGAAACAAAATAGATATCAGACAAGCAATGGAAGAAGGGAATTGGGTGGAAGAGGGGATAGGGAGGGGATTCGGGTAGGAGTTGGGGAGATTTATATGCAGGCAGAGAGAGCAGGTGAGAGAGAAGAGAGAGCAGCTGAGCGGGGCAGTAATCTCTAGGAAGTGACAGAGGCCTGGGATGGTGTGAGACCCCAGAATGTCTGTGGGGACCACTCTAGCTGATACTCCTAGCAGTGGGGAATATGGGTCCTGAAGTAGTCACTTTCTGAAGCCAGGCAGGACTCCTAATTAGGGGGATAAGAAGAGTAAGACAAAATCTTTCACACAAAATGTGTCCTGCCCACAAAATATGTAGGGACAGAGCAGAGCCTGAGGGAATGGCCCAAATTGAGACCCATCGCATGGGCAAGAACCAATTCCTGACACTATTAATGATACTCTGTTATGCTTTCAGACAAGAACTGCAAGGCAGGGGGCCGTGAGAGGAAGCCTGGTAAGGCTGAGCTAACGACTTGGAGCCCTGGAGACCATGAAGAGACAATAGGAGCTTCTCCTGCTCCTGGTACCAGGCTCCTGGAACATAGCTGCAGTCCTCTCCATAGAGAGATTTGTGGCCATCAGTCTTATATGGGCAAAGCCCTGAGCCCTTCCACAGGTAGATGAGGCATCCCTAATATCTCAGACTACGAAGATAGGAAAAGAGACCACAGTCAAGTAGGCTCAAAACAGAGTTCTCCAAGCTAATGATGTACCTAGAAGGCCTTTGCGTACAGAGTCACAGTCTAGTTTCCAGTAGAAAGCCTTTCTGCTCTCCCAGCCACAACTGTAACCAAGCCAACTGCCCATCAAGCCAAGGACTATCTTCCCCACTGGGACCAGCTGGATCTCCTCTTTTCCACTAGCCCTGGGCTAGACACAGCCTGCAGGCTCCCAACCCTGTGTTCTGCTCTTCTGGCCTTCCTAGCGAGCCCGAGAACCTCATGGCCCTTGGGAACCACCAAACCAGCTCCTGCTTTCCCACTTCTCACTGTGCTTTCCCACCCCTGGAGCAGTGTCTCAGCCTTTCACTACAGCCCAACACCTGCTCCAGCAGCAGTCGCGTGGGATAAGTGCAAAGTCACCACATTCTGCCTCCCCAAGTGGCCGTGCCCTGTGGTAGAGCTGGTGAGGGCCCACAACCCTATAAAGAACCTACCATATCTGTCTTCTGAGAAGCTCTACCCAGCAGCCAATGAAAAGAGATGCAGAGACTTACACACAAACGTTAGATGGAGCTTGGGGAGTCTTACAGAAGAATTGGGAGAAGGATTGAGGAAGCCAAAGAGGACAGGGAATCCACAAGAAGATCAACAGAGTCAACTAACTTGGACCCTTTGGGGCTCCCAGAGACTGGATCATAAACTGAAGAGCAAAGTACAGGCTGCACCTAGGCCCCCTGTACACATGTAGCAGATGAGCAGCTTGATCGTCACACACGTTCCCCAACATTGGAGCAGGGGTTATCCCTGAGCCTGTTGTCTGCCTGGGGATCCTGAGCCCCTAAATGTACAGCCTTGTCTGGCCCCAGTGGGAGAGGATGCACCTAGTCCTTCATAGACTTGATGTCATGATTGGGAGTGTGAAGGTATGTGGGGGGCTGACACCCAGAGGGAAACCTCCCCTTCTCAAAACAGAAAGGTAGAATAGGCAGAGGACTTGTGTGAGGAGGGTTCCTGGAAGAAAAGGAGGGGCTGATATTGAGTTGTAAAGTGAATAAGTTAAAATTTTTTAAAATAATTTGTTTTATTTCATAAAAATCTGTAAGATTGCTTTCATAGTGGCTGTACCATCTTGCATTTCTAAAGCAATAATGAAAGTAATAGTTGTTGCCATCCTCATCTGCATTGGAATTAATATCCAAAAGGGAAAGAAATGGAACGACTAGATTCAATACTTTAAGCCAGGGTCTTAGTAGCTAAGTCCACTAACAACCCGACAGCTTCTGAAAAAGAGAAAATCCCTTGCTAGCCTGGACCAAATTCTAAAATTTTCTGAAAATGAGCCTAAGCAAAAGGCTATCTACCTATTAGGAAATCAACAAACTATAGATGGTTTCTATTACTAACAGCAAAAAACAAAACTTTTAAATGGCCTTTTGAAGGCCCAGTTTCAGAAGTTGAGGCCCTGAGCACCACTGAGTGAATCTACAGGTTGGAAAGGGATAGATAATGATGAACAGGAGAGAAAACTAAAGCTGTTTGAAGTATGGTCATATAATTAAATCTGTAAGCCATATTACCAAAACAATTCCTGTAATCTGATGCTACCAATGGTGACCAACATTGTGTATCATGAATCATAGAGACACAAATACGTTTCAAATGAAATTAACTTTATGGAACATTCTGAGTTTAAAATAAGTATATCTACAATTAGATAAAGAGGGCATGATGCCCATTAAAATTGTCACAAATAAAAAAAAGTACAAAAACAAAACTTTACCAGATTAACAAAAGCAACCCACTGATTGAAATATAGACAGTTTAAATAATCATTGAAATGCAAAATGTGCAACTAAGAGGATAAACACCATTAGTCCTGATCGATGTATTTGAAGCAAGTCTCGAGAATTCACTGAAAAGGCAGTACAGTTTTGATCATTGCTTGTTATATATTGTGCTAAAATTGTACAGTGTACCTCAGATATGTACAACTCTTTCATTTCATTTACTATTCTTTAATACAGTGATATGCAAAAGAATAACTAGAAAAAGATAAATCCCCAGTATATCTCCAATGGGATAGAGTTTTAAGGGGAAATAATGAGGAGGAGACAAAGAAGAAATATACAAAGAAATAAAAATCAGAAGTTTATGTAAATAATCATGAATCTATAAGCTAAAAAGATAATAGCTGAAATGGACAGGCAATTCTAAAAGTTACTGTAAAGTACTGACACTGTTAGTGGTCTGTCATTTTAGTACCACCATTCACATCAGCGATAAGAAAGTCAAAAGACAGACAAGTAATAGCTACATGATGATAACTAAGAGAGACCATCAAGCTAGAGCTTTGAATTTACCATGACAGAATTTAACATAACAGAATTTCCACTGAAAAAACTCCAAAGGAAGTACAGAGTAATAAATTGTATCCTTCCCACCCAACCCCAAAAGTGAGAAGCCAGAGAAAATATAAAGAAAATATAAAGATATTTCTCTCTCTCTCTCTCTCTCTCTCTCTCTCTCTCTCTCTTTCTCTCTCTCTCTCTCTCTCCACACACACACACACACAAATGAGAGAAAGAGAGAGAGAGAGAGAGAGAGAGAGAGAGAGAGAGGATCCAGATAGTCCAACAAAGATTATTTTGTACTTAAGAAGCTGAGAATCCAGTAGCTGCTCAGAGACTGGTTGTCTCAGAAGTTGCAATCTTGTATGGTAGGCTTGGAGACCCACTTCTCATTAGTCTATGTTGAAAGCCCAAGAAAGCTGCTTCTGGCTGTAGCAACAGAATAGATGAACTCATTCACAACTATGATCAATAATCATATCTACCGAATTCTTTTATATGTTAAAAGAGACAGAGGTGATAACTGGATTAAAGAATCAAGAAAAAGAATGCTGTTCATAAGATCAAATTAAAATAATCCATATAAAAATAAAACAAATATATTGGAAAATATTTTTATTCAAACACTAAAAAATAATGAAGGTAGCATCATTTAACAGAAAGACTGCTTGTCTAGCATCTCATCACTATGGCCAGATACCTGAGATAACCATATTGAGAGGCAGAATGGCTTATTTAGCCTGTAACTTCAAAGGCTTCAGCCCCTATCATTGGATCCTGTTGCTTTAGGCCTATGGGGATTCATGGAGCACATAACAGAGGAGGCTTGATCACCTAAAGCTGAAAAAAGAGAAAACTGAGAATGTCAAGATTGAAATAAGTTCCCAATGTCTCTTCCAGCACACGCCAAAAATGACTTTACTTCCTTACTGTAGGCTCTATCTCCTAAACATCTATGGCATCCCAAAAGCACAATAGTTCTGCAACGAAACTGTCAGTATATGGCCTTTTCTTTTCACATTTCACACCCAAATTAGAGCATTCTAGTCCTGATCCCAAAGGTACTTGCTCATCTTTAGATTAAAAAAATCCATTTAGGTCATTTTAAAGAATCTCCTGTTGTAACTGGGATAGCATACCTTGAAAGTTCAAGTTTAAATTGTCCACTGATACTCAAAGAAACCTTGGTTGTGAGTTTATAAAATAAATAAGAAAGGCACAATGGTAGCCACTAACATTCACATTTCGTGGAAAAGAAATGGAGAAAAAGGAGCAGTCAGACCAAACCAAGACTAAAACCCAAGACCACAAACATTAAATTCTCTAGTACAGTGTCTACTATGGAAGGTCCACAGTTCCAAGATTGAGTTCCAAATGGCTTGAGTTTTCCTGGTTGCACAGGATTCATGGATTCATACATTGCACTATTAGGGACCACTAGCATGGACTCAAGTTCTGTAAAACACTGTCCGGTCTTCCTCACTTCCCTTTGAAATCCAAGTAGATGCATCCATGATTCATAACTCTTCTTTGAGCATATCCTCAAAACCTGCATCATGTGCACAACAATTATGTCACTATGCCAACCACACCCAGTCCTGATTAATCCACGACTGCAGTGGTCTCTGAGTCCTTGATATCTGAGCACAGCGAATGTATTTTGGGGACTAATTTGGCTATCCTGTATGATCAGAATCCCCCAGAGCTTTCTTCTCCTATACGAGTGTTTGAGCCAAAATGAACAATCTTCCTCTTTTCAATTACTTGGGATTCAGGTGTTGAAACAAATACCTGAAACAAATCAATTTTCAAAAGAAAAAAGGCTCCTGCTAAAGTGATGGCCCAGCAGTTAAAATCCTTTATTGCCCTTGCAAACCAGTATTTAATTCTCAGGTGGCTCACTCTGCCTATAACTCCAGCTCCTGTGCATCTAATTCCCCTCTTGATACCTCGCACCCACATCCCTTTGTATTCACATATATACATACATACACACACAGAGAGAGAGAGAGAGAGAGAGAGAGAGAGAGAGAGAGAGAGAGAGAGAGAAAGAGAGATGGGGGAACAGAGACAGAGAGACAAAGAGAAAGTGACAGAGACAGAGAGAGATTTAAAACTAAATCTTTCTAAATGGGGGAGGGTTATTTTTCTTCCAATTTTGGACCTTTTAAAGCCAAATTTTGTGCCCAATACAGGTTCTCTGTTCAGTATTCTGTACCATGGACATGCAACACAATCAGAGAAATCTGTTCATCTCAAGGTTGCTGTGAGAAAAACAGGGAGAAAATGTGTCTGGGGTCCCAATATCACCTTCAAAGACTTGCTTGTGGTGATCAAATACCTTTTTCTGTAGGGTACAACTTTTACATTTCCTTCCAACCCCTTGCTGGTGGTGCCTTATCCCTTAGCCCGTGACCTTTAGGAAACACTTGTACAAACCGTGGTAGAAGGCATGAAGATAAATACACAAGTCCAGCCCTTAGACCCCTTTATCTTACTAAGAGAGTGAAAAATGAAACAGGGAGGCATTAGTGAAGGTCACATCTCACTGAGGAGCAGAGCACTAATCATTTTCAATTGCATGTGACCACACGTGACCAAGACACCCTCCTTTTTGGCGGAGAAATCATTAAACTGCTACAGGTTATATCAAGATGCTCATTATAGAAATTATTTCCTTTATTAATTGTTTTCTGTGTTCACAGTAAAGTGGTGATTTGAGATAATGACATTCTATTAGGGTTGGAGACTAGAAAAGGTCTGCATTTCAGTCTCCAGTCTGCATTGTAATTTACAATAAATAGCATGGCATCTGTAGGACTTAGGTTTCTTATCTGTAATGAGAATTTAATGCTGACTTTTTTTTTTTTTGCTTTCTATTAGATTTATATAATTTTTTACTTTTTATTATTTTATTTATTTACATTCCAGTGGCTGCCCCCACCTCAGGCCCCCTCCCACAGTTTTTCATCTCATTCTTCTTTCTCCTTGCTTCCAAGAGAGTGCTTCATGCCCCCCCCCAGACCTCCCCTCTGGAGGATTAAGCACATCTTCTCCCACTGAGGCCTGACCAGGCAGACCTTTGCTGTATTTGTGCCAAGGGCCTCTGTCTTGTCTCCAAGAGGGCCCCCTCCCCACCAAGCCTCTCTCTGGAGGAGGATTAAGCACATCTCCCACTGAGGCCTGCTGACCAGGCAAACCTCTGCTATATTTGGGCCAGGGCCCTCTATCTGGCTGCTGTATGCTGCTTGGTTGGTGCCTCAGTCTCTGGGAGCTCATTGTTTCTGGGTTAGTTGAGACTGCTGGTCTTCTTATGGGGTCATCCTCCCCTTCAGCTTCTTCAATCCTTCCCCTAATTCAATCATAGGGGTCTCCGATTTCAGTCCAATGGTTGGGTGTAAGTATCTGCTTCTATCTCAGTCAGCTGCTGTTAGAGCCTCTCAGAGGACAGCCATGCTAGGCTCCTGTCTATAAGCACATCATAGCATCAATAATAGTCCACCTTGCCATAAGATGGATACCAAGTTGGGCTGGTCATTGGACCACCTTTCCTTCAATATCTTTTCCATTTTTGTCCCTGCAGTTCTTTTAGAAAGGAACAATTCTGGTTCAGAAATTTTGACTATGGGTTAGTAACTCTGTCCCTCCAATAGAGGCCTTGTCTATGAACTAGAGGTAGACTCTGAGTTCCCTCTCCCCAGTGTTGGGCATTTTGGCTAAGATCACCTCCATTGAGTCCTTAGAGCCTCCCACCTCCCAGATCTCTGGTACTTTCTGGAGGGTGCCCCCACCTCCCACCCCCTGGGGCTGCATATTTCCAATCATTCTCTTGACTCTCTGGGCTTCTCTCCTGCCTTCCACCATAACTGATCTTGTTCCTCTTTCCCGCCCCTCACCTCCCGTCTCCCACCCAGGTCCTTCCCTCCCTCTGTCTCATGTGATTATTTCTTTCCCCCTTCTAAGCGGGATTGAACCATGGTCACTTGAGCATTTCTGCATGTTTCACTTCTTATGGTCTGTAGGTCATATCCTAGGTATTCTGTACTTTTTGCCTAATATTCACTTATCAGTGATGACTTATCATCATGATCACTTATCAGCATGACTTATCAGCCATGCATGTCCTTTGGGGTCTGAGTTACCTCACTCAGGATAATATTTTCTATTTCCATCCACTTGTCTGTAAAATTCATGATGTTTTTGTTTTTAATAGCTGAATAGTATTCCATTGTGTAAATTAAACATATTTTCTGTATCTATTCTTCAGTTGAGGGATATCTGGGTTGTTTCCAGCTTCTGATTATTGCAAATAAGGCTGCTATGAACATGGTGGAGTACATATCCTTGTGGTATAGTGGGGCATCTTTTGGGTAATGTTGGCTTCTTTTTATTATTTTTTCATTGGATATTATATTTATTTACATTTCAAATGTTATCCTCTTTCCAGGCTTCCCCTCCACAACCCCCTATCCCATCCCCCTCCCCCTGCTTCTAAGAGGGTGCCCCCCACCCACCCATTCCTGCCTCCCTGCCCTGGCATCCCCTTACACTGGGGCACTGAGCCTTCACAGGACCAAGGGTCTCTCTTACCAGCGATGTCTGACAAGGCCATCCTCTGCTTAATGTTGACTTCTTAATGCCATTTTTATTTAGATTTCTCCAGCTGTTGACTAAATTAATACAAACTTGGGTCTTAAAACAACACAACACAAATTTGTGATCTTATAGTGTGTAGATAAGTTTCAATGGGCTAAAAATCCCAGTCTAGGAAATGGAGCCACTGATGAAGGGGGGAGGGAGTGGAGACACAGTGAGGGAAGAGTAACCAGGATGCAGCTTGCACATGTATGAAATCATCAAAGTATTAAATAATAAGAAATACAAACAATGATAACAACAATAAACCCTTGAGACATCTGCAGAGTTTCTTCTTTTCTACAGGGAAGAATCTACTAACTGCTGTGTTCCATTTCTAGACAGTGCTGCATCAATTAACTCATGAATCTTTCTTCTAGCTTGAAAGTCAGCAACAATTTGCCATGATTTGTTTATGTAAAATGATACAGACATTCCATCTTCTGTATCTCTCTTTCTCTTGTAAAAACTGTTATAGTCAAATTGCTCCCACACAGACAACCAGAACAATATCTTCATCTCATCTATTAATTACTAATCACATATACAAAATAGAATTTATCCTGTTATCTATAATATTCAAATATTCTAGAAATTATATTAATATGTATGGAGTTACAACTCTGTCTTTCAAAGTGAGACTGTAGAACTTACAAGAAAAACATATCTTAAATGTCTAAAATATATCACAAAATAATTCTCCTCTCTCTCTCTCTCTCTCTCTCTCTCTCTCTCACACACACACACACACACACACACACACACACACATACACACACACACAAATCTTCCTTCCCTCCCTTCTTCCATCCCTCCCTCCTCACCTTCCATGAGTATGTGTGTGTGTGTGTGTGTGTGTGTGCGCGTGTGTGTATATGTACTTTCATATACCCTCACTTTTATGGAACTGTTTTTATTTTTTGGCATTGTTCATTGGAAATCTAATCTTAGTTTGATTTACTGTGTTTATTTCAATGTTATTATTTTTGTTTTTTACAATGCAATGTTCATTTCAGCATTCTTGAATCTTATAGCAAGTTTTGCTTCTTAGGTTTGATGACTGTATATGTCATCTTCCAGAAATCACATGCCTTTCCTACTCAGCCTATTTCCTGTATAACAGCCTGTGTCCTGTACTACTGAAGATGTGTCATTTATAAACCATCATCTTGACTGTTCAGACAATATGTTCTTTTTAAATGACAAGCTTTTTTCTTCATACTGTAAACACACTGATAGTCCAGCCTTGTGTAAAGCTTGAGAGGCCCTGCTTCCTCCCTGTTTCATGGGCAATCTTTCATGGCAACTTTTACACTCAAATGTTTTCCTCATACGATTTAAGACATGCCAATGGGGAAAGAATTCTATCAACCCCATATTTGTTCTGTATAGCAAAGTATAACTTTTCAAGAATCTAGTAAACAAGATCAACATAGGCAATTAATAAAGTAAGAACAGCAAACAAAATGACATTAATGTTAAATGGAATTATCAAAGTGCATGTAATGCAATGAGATAAGTATCTATGGGCAATTGCTTCAGTCATTTGATCAATGCAGAATGCCAGCACAGATTGTTTGAATGAGGAAACAAATGATCTGTAAGCAAGAATTGCTTTGCGGAATTTTATCCATTAAGTAATGTGTTTCGACTCAACCTTCTCTTACCTTCATGAATGAAAATAGAGTATTCTGTTTACTTAATGGCCGTGTCACCTCTTGTCAACTTTTTACTACTAAAATATTGTATCAGTGTAAATATACTGATACTACACATACTGCATGATGTACACAAATCATTCTATATTTTAAGTAATTCTATAGCAATGTACTAAAATACAAAGTTTATATCTAAATAATGACTAATCCAAAAAGAAAACAGAAAATACATAAAAATTCAAAATGAAGTTGAAGTCTTTTATAAAGTATTCAGGATATGGGTATATTTTCATCAGTTTCATTTCCATATTTGTCATTTTGCAAGCACACTTCCTTGTGAGGCCTTTGACATTCTGCAGTTCCATTTGATACATTGGCAACATACAAGGGTAGACTATTATACTAACTTGTGACATTCCATTTGTTTCATAAAGAAAGGCGATATTAACTCTCCACCAGCAATGAAGGCACATCAATGTTAGTCATAATTATAACCATGTTTTCTGTAATGTCATAAATTAATAATAGAATAAAATTAACTCAGCTGACCAATACACATGATAAGTACCTTAATCACCACTGACACTGACTTATAAATGCATGTATCCCATTGTTATGCCATGGAACAAAAAAATGGAGCAGCACTTTATTAAAGTTCAGTTGCTATATAAGAAATTTGATTCATTTTTTAATGCTCTTTTTCTTAGACAGAGCGAAGCTACATAACAGTACAAATCAAAGTAATTTTTCTTTAGCAGTTGATATTTCTAATACTTGTCCAAATAGCTGGGTACAAATTCGTGAAGGATGTGACGGTGATTATAACCCCATGTGACTCAAACTGTAGCACTGACAATGTACAGCTATCAGACCCAGTGCCTGAAGGGATGCTCTTAAACATGGTGGTGATGCTTGTCATCATGGAAGGTTGTTTCTTATGACCTTGAGGCCTCCCCTTGAACTGGATCCCACTTTGGGCCTGTCACTGGACATCCTTTTCCTCGGGATCCTCTCCATTTCTGTCCTTGCAGTTCTTTCAGACAGGAACAATTATGGGTCTGAGTTTTGACTGTGAGATGGCAACCTCATCCCTCACTTGATGCCGTTTTTCTGCTGGAGGTGGGATCTACAAGCTCCCTTTTCCCACTGTAGGGCATCTCATCTAAGGTTCCTCACTGAATTTAAAATTGAGTCATGGTGAGGTCAAATATGTTGATCACACTCACTTACTGAATCTTGTTTAAACACTAAGTAGCCATTTACTGTAAAAATCTGATTATTTCTATTAAATATACTAATTCAGAAAAAATTGAATTAAATCAAAACATAAATATATAGCAGTCCATTCTATATCTTTTAGCAATAGATATCAACAAATAACTATATAGCAATTCTTTGTTGCAATATAACTCATATGAATCTATGATACTGCCATTTCCATTTTTAACTGAGTCTAATATTTAAAGAGTATGTTCATTTTGTTCTATCTAGTTTTTTTTTTTTTAAAAATCTGTCTGCATTAAATGACAACGTTAGGCATAGATTTCCCAAAAAGTTACCATTAAAATATTATAATATAGAATACTAGAAGAGAGAGAGAGAGACAGAAAGAATAAGAGAGAGAAAGAGAGAGAGAGAAGAGAGATATCAGTCATCAGTATAGGGACTTGGAGAAAGAAAAGAAACTACAATTTAGAAACATTCTGTTCTACTGTCTGTCTTCTATGTGTGAATAAATGTTTTTCTCACCAAGTTGATGGAAGTCATAATAATAATCATACTATTTCTTCTATTTTTTTCCTCTTTTTCTCCAAGTTCTTTTATTTTAAACTGTCTATCTGCTTTCTCCTGATTTTTCTCTTATCTTTTCTAAGGGAAGGAAGGGCATAGTTATCTGAGATGGAATATGACACATATATTACACTTCTTTCCTTTTTCAAGTGATAATGGAAATAATGAATTAACTTTACAAATTATGGTATATAAGGAGAATATCACTTTAAAATATTGAGTATTATTACAGCAGTTATTTTACTGCCTTATGAAGTATACAAAATTCTATTGTTTGCCAACGTCATATCATATGTAAAATTTATTTATAATAAAAATTTAATTACTTGATATAATTTAGTTGAAATAACACCTTAAGATGTTAAAAAAAAATGTATTGACGTAAAATGAGGTTTTTGTTCTTTATTTTGAAATGGGCTAAATCTCAGAGCTAAAAAAATATGGACAATTGTTAATTAACATAAAATAAGGGGATTTGTTAATTCATCTGAATTATCTATTGAAATTAAGGCATTGTGAAACTATGTGATAGTTTTATGGGTCATCATAAATTAATTTTTCTCTTATCAGTTCAACATCAGATAAGGAATGATTATGAAGCTCTTTCTAGTCTATTTAGTGGTCAAAAGATTGTTTTGTCTTTCTAATATACTTACCGTATGTGTTTAAGAAGACTATAGAGAGGCAGAAGTACACTGGAAAAATCTGAGGTTGGTATTGTTTTAGAATTTCTTTCAGGTGGTGATTTATAATCTGCCAAGATCACTAACACAATCTTTAACTCTTATCCAAGTCTCCATTGTAACTAATTACTTACATTTTAATTATAGGAAATTGCTATGAATTTAACAATGTACCCAGATATTTTATAAAAGGACTTTAAGTCAAATTATGGTGGCTACAAAGTTCATTCTAGACAATCTTTAATCATATAAAATGATGAAACAGTACTAACTTTCAGCATATTTACACTAGAGTAATAGGTGCAGCATCTCATATGATAAAGACTTACTAAAATATAGTAGAAAATTATTCCAGGTATAACAATATATTTAAAGTGATAATGAATTCAAATTCTGTATCTGATTTTGATAGGTTTACAAATGACAATACAGAGCTAAAATAAGAGCATCAGTTTAACATCTAAGAAAATATAAATGCATGCAACATGGATACTCTTCAACTTTTTTCTGTAGAGTTTAAACATTTTTATCTCTGGATAATAATGCTATTTTTGCAAATATGTACTATTTTTGCTATTGCTGTCATTATTCTTGTTTGTATTTGTTTGTCTTTCACATTGCCTAGAATCTTCAATGATATATATTTCATACTTATTTGTTTATTTATATTGTGTTTTTCATCTTTTGGTGTGTGTGCATGTGTGTGTGTGTGTGTGTGTGTGTGTGTGTGTGTGTGTGTGTGTGTCCTTGTGTGTGCCACAGAGTCCATGTGGAACTCAAGGCCAATTTTCAGGACTGGTTCTTTTGTTTACCTGTGATGTCTTGGAAATGAATTCATGATTGTCAGACTTGAAAGCCTAGCACCCATACAGAATGTATTAGCTATGGTATATATTATTATATATCATATATACTATTGTAAAATAATATATATTTTGTATATATATAATATAGTTGTAGGCTTATATTTTTCAAAACCTACTTTAATATGTGTACTTAAATGCTTTAACCTCCCTTCTAGACCACTATCCACCAGAAATAGTGGAAAGGAAAGGTTAATAGGGCAATGGAGGATGTGGACCTTTTTAGAAATAATTCTTGGGAGTGAATCCAATCTGCACTGTCAAGATATTAACAGTTCAATTCACACAAATCAGCAGTGGTAGCTCGATCCACTCACAAACACCATTCATGAATCAGTAATGACAGTCCAATCTGGAAGAAACCAAAAGGCTCTGCCAATAGGCCCACGTCCTTCAATGTGGCAAGAATCTGTGGGAACAACACCAGAAGTTCTTTGGTGCATTTATCTCTATGAAATCGCAACAAATGATGATCAGCAAAGAGTGGTGAGGAGAACCAATGCACCACAGAATTGTCCACTGTCTGTTGGGTTATATTTACAGCCTTCAAAACATCACATGTTCTCTCAAGCATCCATGTTAGCAAAATATCACATGTCCGTTTCCAAGGCAGCTTCCAGAAAAACACCACATGTCTGTTCTCAGCAAAACATCCTCCCATGTGTCTGCTTCAGCAAAAACATCCACTTATAAGACAGTTTATATTATATAATTTATATATATATAATGTTATATTATAAGTGTATATAGCATATATAATGCATATACAACATTTATGTGTCTTCATATATTAATGAAATAGAAGACATTATAATGTATGTTCACATATATGTATATATACATATATATGTATATATATGTGTGTGTGTATATATATATGGTATAAGGATTTATTAGAATGGCTTACAGGACAGGCTGTGGTCCACCTCATCCAATAATGACTATCTAACAATAGAAGGACTGAGAATCCGGTAGTTGTTCAGTCCATTAGACTGGATGTCTCATCTACTCTTCAATATATGCCCAGATCCGAATGAAGTAGGCTCTAATGATGGTGAAGTAATTTACTTGCCAGGGAGAACAACAGAATAAGGCAAATATAAGACAAGCTTCTTTCATTCATGTGTTTTATATAGGCTACCAGCAGAAGGTGTGTCCAAGATTAAAGATGGATCTTCCCACCTCAAAGATGCAAATTAGAAGCAGGTCTTCCCATTTCTACTCATTGAATTATAGAAAACTTTCTCATAGGTGTGTCCAGTCATTTGGATTTTAGTGAATCCCAGATGTAGTCAAGTTGATAACCAAGAACAAACATCCTACCGATCCAGTCAACTCACCAGCCCAATAATCCAAGTATCATGTTGCTAATACAGTATATAGTAAACATAAAACAAATGAGATTTTCTTTAATTTTAACAATGGCTTAAAAGGAATTCTAAAAGCAGCCTGAAAAACTCAACCCTGAGTTCGGTCAGCCTGTTCCTTTATCTTATTCATGAATTAAACAGAGTTGAAATAGATTTCTATTTTTCCTTAATTAAGTAAGTTAATTACTTTGATTGGTTGATTATTTGTTTTCACATGATGACAAATAACACTGTAAATACCGATTTCTTAAACGTGACCTGACTGTATGGCCAGATGTTGTTTCTTGGGGCATTGGATCTAATCTCTGATTCCATCATGTCATTCACATAGAACATTCATTCATACTTTCATTTGGATAAACCTCAGAGGTATATTTTTTTCTATAAAAATCAAACAGTAAATACTATGTGTGAAATACTGGAGCTCCCCATTCCTTCTTCTAGAAGACTGTATGTTCATGTACAGTGACATTCATATTTAACTCTCTTGTCAAAACAGTTATTCCTAAATTACATAGATAGCACTTCCTATGCTAAAATTATTAATGGACACTAAATTAGAAAGACATTGTTGTATTTCAGTTATGAAAATTAAATCAGCAGTTTTATCAGTTACTAAAATAGAATTTGAAGTCCATTACTTATTTAAAAACTGTAAATACAAAAGTAACAAAAATTAGTACTATATTAGGACATCACTTTATAACTAAACATCATGACATAAATTGGCATCTTAAATTATTCTTACATATAGAAATATTCTATTTGACTCCACATTTTCCCCTCATAGCCTACCACAATAGAATGAAATTCTGTTCATATAGACTGAGAGAGAGTGATCTCTCACAAACTTAAGCCATCTTTAAAATGGTAAAAACTGAATAGTAATTTGTTTCTGTCTGCTGTATTTTTTGGTAGAACTCAGTAATTACCAAATAGGAAAATTTAGATTATGGGTTTTTATTCAGTGGCTAATTAACCATGGTAGTGATGCATCCATTGTTATATCACTACTTAGAATAAAAACTTGCTTTTAAATTTATGAATATTTTAAATAAAGAATTAATTAATTAAAATAATCACATTAGGGAGAAGTCAATAGTTATTTAATGAAAATGTCAGCATTGGAAATGGAAAATCACCCTATGAGTTGTTAGTTAGGGACACTGTAGAAAACCACACATAACACATATAACAAAACATATAAGCACACATAACAACACATATAGTTGTTAGTATCCATTGTACACTAGAACCTGATGTCAAGATCCTATTGCTGATGACACCAACAATACACTTGTATTCAGAACACAGAGAAATTAAACCAGAACTGAGAAGAAAGCTTTCACCCTACTGGCTAATAATCAGAGTGCCACAACATACTGTGTGGTTTGCTGAGGGAGAAAAGACATCAATAGTTGCATCCAGATGTGAAACCACTGAGCTGCAATATCAACTTATCAGACAATCTGTACAGACCTGTGCAACAGTGATATGACTCTTTAGGGGATAACCAATCACTTTATGATTAGATATGAGGCCCACGCCACGTCAGGAACCCTGCTTGATACTGTAAATATGATCAGGAATTCGTGGATAGACAGGTAATAAACTCTATAAAGGAGCCTACTACTGTTGCTAAATAGAAATATTGTCAAATTGCAACCGTAACACTCCTCAATCAGCACTGTTCTCAGACTTCTTCAGGCAATAGTTAAGGCAGAGACTGGTAATTCATCCGAGTTCCAAAACTGAGTGAAAGTTGATTGCTAAGTCCTAAGGAGGATGTCTATATCATTTCCTCTGATACTCAGAGAACATCATAAAGTAGGGTTTTAAAGAATATAAGATCTAAAGAATAGGGAGGTGTGCTGCTAAAACAAAATAAAAAATAAGAAGAATTGCCTGGACCTGATTTGACCATTTCACTCTTGAACTCACTACAGCTGTGATTATTCGGACCAAACAGGCACAATACTGGCCCCTTCAGCATTTCCTCATAGATTAATGAGTGAGTCATACATCCCATCCCTCGCTGAAGGACTACTGACAGTTAATTGTTTCTATAGGATAAGAGTCTTTTTCTTTTAATTACCATCTAACACAATATAGATTCACTGGGAACCGAGCCTTACTAAAGTATTGTCTATAGTTGAACTGTGGGTATGTCTGTGGGAGATTATTTTTATTATTTCCCATTGAGATGGGAAGACCCACCTGTTGTTGGTGACACCATTCCTGAGGCGGTGGATCTATACTGTGTAACAGTGGAGTAAGTCAACTGAACATTATCATTCATGAATTATTTTATTGGATGCAAACATAGTGTGACTAGCTGCTTCAAGTTCCTGACCCTTTCACTCCCCTAAAATGATTGTCTGAGTTACTATTCTCTTTCTGTGAAGAGACACCATGACGAAAGTAACTATAATTAAAAGACAAAAATCAAACGAACAAACAAACAAACAACAACATTTGATTGGGAGCGTTCTTATAGTTTCATAAGACTATTCCATGATCACAATGACAGGAAGCAGATAGGCATGATGCTTAAGCAGAGGACGAAAGCTTTATTTTGAAATCTACAGACATCCGGAAGAGGGAGACACTGTGCCTATGTTTTTGAGATCTCAAAGCCCACCCCTAGCAATACAACCCCACCAACAAGACCATGATTACAGAATAAGCATACAAATGTATGAGGCTCTGTAGGCCATTCTCATTCAAGCCCTGGCCCCTATACACTTATACCTGTAACCAACATACTATTTCTTAGGGTTTTGTTGTTGTTGTTGTTGTTGTTTTGTTTGTTTGTTCTCCGCACAATGTACATTTTCTATTTCTCTTTGTCTTGCTTGTTCCTTTCGTTGTAGATCTGAAAAAGAGTGATAACTAATAACCACATGACATATTCAATACTAGGCTGCCCTGAAATCTTTTCTGCCAATGACATTAAGTCAAACATCTTCAATTTCGCCTCAAGTAGATTTTTATGTCAAGAGCAAAATAGCAGCCTTATTCTGTGCCAAAAATGTCTCAAGAATGGCCTGTAGGTCATTGGCTCTCTGAAACCACTTGAGCTGGGCCTCTATAGTCCATATTGCCCTGAGCACCAGTGTCTTTCATGTTTCTACTCCGATGGCCTTTTAACATTTAACTGCTTTTCTAGTCTGAAGTCTTCCACATTCCTCTAACCAACAGCATGGTCAGGCCTGTTACATAAATATCCAACTCCCAAGTACTAATCTCTGTCTTAGTTACTATTCTATTTCTGTAAAGTAACACTATCACCATGGCAAATCTAATAAAAGAAAGTGTTTAACTGGGGCTTGCTTACAATTTTAGGGGTTTAGTACATAATTATCATGGTAAGAAGCAAATAGGCATGGCACTAAAAGCAATACTTGGTGAAAGTGTCCTGATCTGCAAACGGGGGGGGGTGGGGAGACGGCGGGGGCAGAGACACAGAGACATAAATACAGAGACTGGGCCTGGCGTAGACATAAAACCTCAAAGCCTGCCCCAGCAACATACCTCCAACAAGACCACGCCTTCCTAATACTTCTGAACAGTTCATCAAATGGGGACTAAGTGTGTAAACATATAAGCCTAACGGGGCAACTGACATTCAAACCACCACAGTCATGAACTGTAAACATGGAATTTTGAGTCAAGTAAATCATCTCTCTTATGTTTCTTTTATCAAAGAATTTTGCCAAATTAAAAAAAAAAACAAAAAAACTAAAACACTGATTTAAAAGAATTCTGGGAATAGAATAATGGTTATCTATTGACAATTTGAACTTCTCTGAAAATTTGAATTCCAATATTTTTCTTGATTCAGCCAATGTTTTAGAGTTTCTTTGCAGGCATTAGCTAATAACACACCCTTAGTGTTTCTGCTGAGTATCCCATGAACCAGTTTAATGTGAAAATATTTTTTAGTCAAACATGCTATATCTTTTATTTTCTGTCTACTCAAAAAATTTATTGCCACCATATAAGGTTCAGACACACTGCAATTTCATCCTACACATAAAATCAGGAGCCTATGTGAACTCTCTAGAGTGACAAGTCTTCACAAAATAAACTTTCTGGATCTGGAGGCAAATTTAAGGGACTGTAAAAATCACACACCAGAAAAAATCTAGAGCACATCTTACCCATCACCATAAGTATCCCAAAGTGTTACAAAATGAAATAGTTGCAGCATTTAGAATGTCTAATACATTCCTTTACTGCAGGCAGCTTTTGGAATCACATTAAAACCACAGGGTTGGAGTTGCCATGAGTTGCATTTTATCAGCACAAATGAGGGTGATTTTTTTTTCATACAAATTAGAGCGATTCTTTCAATTCAAGCTGTGCTAGTTCTGAGGAGAATGATTGTACATATATTATTCAAAAAGGGAAGAAGAAAGAGAAGGAAAAAGAAAAGTTCACAGTAGGATTCCACAACGCAGTGCTTAGTTTTGTTTGTTTTTTAATCTTGCTACTTAGCAGTGATTTATTACTCTCTTACTTCCACACTTTGTGAATTCAAAAACCCTGCACTTATCATGTTTACAATAAAAGATATTCATAATATTTTTCTGTACTGGATTTTTTTTATTATTTTTATTTTTTTTAAATCCAGCTGTTTCCCATCTCCTGGTCCCCCTCCCACAGTTCCTCACTCCATTCCTACTCCCCACCCTGGCTCCAAGAGGATTCCCAGCCCCCCTGTCAGGCCACCCCATGCCCCAGGGCCACAACTCTCTCTAGGGTTAGGTGTGTCTTCTCCCACTGAGGCCAGACTAGACAGTCTTCTGCTATATATGTGTATGGGGCCTCCGACCAGCTCGTGGATGCTCTGTACTAGAATTTTAGGAAAGCTGCATTTCCTGTCAGAAACCAATTAAAAGCTGCTACTTGTAAATTTACAAGTCATTAAATAAAAATTTTAAGACACCACTCACTAAGATTCCAGAGTGCGATCACTCCCTCTCCCTGCCTGCCTACCCTTTCTCTTTCCCTCTCCATTTCCCTGACAGGAAGAAAGAGAGAGAGAGGGAGAGAGGGAGAGAGGGAGAGAGGGAGGGAGGGAGAGAGAGAGAGAGAGAGAGAGAGAGAGAGAGAGAGAGAGAGAGAAATTCTTTAACAAAGCTTGCTTGTGTTTCATCACAGTCTATGCTGAGACAAAGCCCAGAAACCAGGACCCAATAGTTGTCAGGAGCCAACTGGGAGAGGCTAAGGTTAGCAATTGACTTTCCTCATGGAGGTAGCACACTGCTTTTGAATAGTCTATGATGGATGAGGTCTGAGAGGCAAGGTCTCAAGAGAGTTCATCTCAATATTTCTTCTTCTAGAATATATGCCCTTTTCTGCTGTTGTTACAAAGTCTAATGATTCCTGGGAATTAGTCCACTCTTTTGGGTGGATTTTCTACAGAAGTGAAGATATACCATCATGTAATCATGATGCATAGACAAGGTAAGATTTCATAGTTCCTGATAAAGATTTTATATAATTTCTGATTTGATTCAAATAATCTTAGGAAGAAACTTTTAAGAGATGGTTTTAATTGTTTTGCTATAAAGAGATAGTAAAGTTAGAATTAAGAGTAAAATGTGCCCACTCCTCATAGAATAGTAAGTAAAGGTTGCATAATAAGGAATACAATGAGCTTTCACAGTTACATGAAAAAGAGAAATAGAGTTGGGACAAATTTGTGATCAAGGAAAAACATTCATTCTAGGCCAGATCCAAGGATGAAGCCACAGGTGTGCACTATGATAAAGCAAAGCCATGTGAAACTGTTGCTTTGAACTTATAATGAGCTCATAGAAAGAAACACTGCTTGAACTTAACTATCAACAGCCTTCTGTTACTCCCTTTTTATATAACATTTAATCATTGGGGTAATTTTCTAAGAATTTTTGTCTAAGAAAGTATACAAAGCCCAGAGAAAAGTAATGAAGCATGACATCTTGGGCTCTGCACCATCCACCAACCAAATGTATGCATGTGGCTTGAGGAGGCTCTGCCCAATCCACCAAACGTATATATGTATGTGTCTGTCTATCCATAGATGTGTAGGTATGTTGTGGATTTGGTTTAACACTTGCATTATGTTATTTGATTTCCCCAAATTGCACGAGAATCCATATGTAAAACGCTGAAGGTCCCTGCCCTCAGTTGGTTTGAATGGTAAATAAAGTTGCCATTGGGCAATGGTTGGGCAGGGAGACAGAGGCAGGACTTTGGGATTTGGTGACAAAGGGACCAAGTAAGGAGAATTGCCATGCTGGAAAAGGAATAAGATCCAGGATTGATTGACTCTTCCTTCAGTCTCTGTTCCATTCTTTGTCCCTGTTCTCCTTTGGATAGGAACATTTCTGGGTTAAAATCTTTGAGATGTGTAGGTGACCCCATTCCTCAACCAGGGTCCGTGCCTATCTACTAGAGGTGGTCTTCACAGGTTCTATCTCCCCCTTCTCTGTGCATTATGACTAAAGCCAACCCCGTGGGTCCTCGGAACCTCACATTTCTCTGGTGTCTGGGACGCTCTAGTGGCTATCCCCAGTTCCTCACCCTCCCTGGTACCTATTTTTATTCGATTTTCTGACTTCTAAACCTCTCTTACATCTCCTCCAGCTTCTGATACTGCCACTCTTATTTCCTCTTCCTCCTTTCTCCCTCACCCTCTTCTTCCACCTCCCACAATTGTCCTGTCCCCCCATCAATGCAGTACTGAAGCATCCACCCCTGATCTTCCTCCTTTTATTCTCCATATGGTATCTTAGGCATTGTGAGCTTTGGGGCTAGGATCCACTTATTAGTGAGTACATACCATGTGTGTTCTTTTGTGTCTAGGTTACCTCACTCAGGATGATATTTTCTAGTTGCATCCATTTGCCTGCGAAGGGGATACATCATGTCTGCAGACACCAAACCCAACACTGTTGCTGTGGTCAAGAGGCACTCGCAGATAGGAGTGTGGCAGTTCCTGGGGAGGTCCAGCCAGCAACTAATCGATGCAGATGCAGGTGCTTGGTGCCAACCATCAGAATGAACTCAGGGAGCCTGGTGGGGGTGATGGCAGAAGGACTGGAGGAGCAGAGGGAAATTGCAACCCCATTAGAAGAACAACATAGGCTGGCCTGACTACCCAGTTCTCCCAAAGTCTAGACCACCAATCAAGGAGTGTACCTGGAGGGATCCTTGGCTCCAGATACATGTGTAGCAGAGGATGACCTTGCTGGACAGCAATGGGAGGGGAGGCCCTTGGTCCAGGGAAAGTTGGATGCTCCAGAGTAGGGGGAAGTTAGAGTGGTGGAGTCGGAGAGTGTGGGGGAAGCACTCTTATACAGGAAAAAGGGAGGGGGAGGGCAGATTTTTGATGGGGGTTTGATGGAGGGGTAACGAGGTAGTGAGATATTTTGGGATGGCGTGTTGGGGAGATAACCAGGAAATGGGATACCATTTGAAATGTAAACAAATGGAATGATAATATATATATATATATATATATATATATATATATATATATATATATATATATATATCCAGGCTTGAGAGCTGTAGAAGAAAGAACATATCAATCATGTAAGAGCCAGGGAAGAGTCCCCAGCTCACATCTCATTGGGTCTAGAGTAGCAAAGATGAAATATAGATTTTAGTAAGAACTCAGGAGTATTTCAGGGGAGGCGTTAACAACATGGAAGTATGAGAGTAGCACAACCATTGAGCTGTTTAAGGCATATTTAAATATAAGGCTATGTGTGTATGTGTCTGTTTGTCTGTCTGTCTGTGTGCACGTGAGTGTGTCCGTGTGTGTCTTTCATTTGGAAATCCAAAATATTGAGACAGGTAACGAGGAACTTGCACCAGTACCACTGGGGGCAATTTGAGTAGTTTTAATCACCTAATGCAATATAGGTATATGTGTATGTATGTATGCATGCATGAACTCTTGTGGAGTTGGTGAAACAGGTGGTCAGACTTGAATAGAGTGTGTCTGTGAGTGTGTGTGTATGCTTATTGCCTTTGTAAAATATTTTAATTCTTTTCCTTTCTTTTCTTCATGGTTGATAGAGAGTTAATGAGTTCCTAGCCTCTCACCTAGTCAGCAAAAGGTCCTTGAGTGAGAGAGATAGGAAACCAGTGCTTATTAAAGCACAAATAGTAAGAAGCCAGCGCCAAAGAATTTTCTGGAGAAACAATTGTCATTACTCATGATTTTCCCTTAAATATGTTTCAATATAAAGTTCTACACTAAATTATGTGAGTGCAGGATAGAGTGTATCTAATTAAATCCTTGACATTTTTCTATTAAAAAGAACCTCAATTATTTTATAAATCTCATTGCTCATACATAAATTGAAGTTCAAATAGTTTTTTCATTCTGTATATTAATTAAAGAAAACTTCAAAACAGGATTGAAAATTTAATCTATTAAAAGACCAGTTAATTTTTTCCATCTTATCTCTAATATGAGCTGAACTCTATCCAGGAGAGTATGCAGTTGTCAGTGACAAGCCATGTGAAATGAAGGGCTAGATCGCATATAAGACATCACCCATATAGGGAGGATTAAGCTTCTCTGCTTTGGTGTCAGAAACCAGGAAAAGCAGAAGATTAGAGAGTTGTTGTTGGAAGTCACTGAGTCATGCAAGCCATAGAAAGATGAATGTATGTTCATGGTTAGTACTCATTGGAGCTATTTGAGTATAACTTGTTGATTTGAGGATCAGTACCATATTAATGTGACAGGATTGTAAAGGGAAGATGCCTATAAGAGGCATCACTTGAAAACAATTACTATAGGAATTAATGGGAAATGCATGTTAAAGTTATAACCATTTTACTAAGCCAGTGAATTTTTAATTTGCAAATTTTAAAGGTGCACTGCAAAGAGCAATACTCAAACATGCTGCCATTTGAAGAACTTTTCATTCATGCTACAAACATTAACCAAAAAGCTCTCTTTCAAATTCATGTAAGACCTATATTTGGGCAAAATATTACAGATGTGAATGTTAATATTTTACCTTCACCCTCATCAAAGCTAGTGTTTTCTTTGTTATAAATATCTGAATGCTTGTTCAGAAAAAAGCAAAAGCTAAAACCACTGAGTTCCAGCAAAAATCCCTGACAGAAAGATGGGTCAGAACTGTTTCAGATGCATGTACTTTACCGAGGTTCTTCAGGTGCTAATCTAAAGACATATGTCTTTAAAACATTAACATAAGCTGGGCAGTGGTGGCTCATGCCTTTAATCCCAGTACTTGGGATGCAGAGGAAGACGGATTTCTGAGTTCGAGGCCAGCCTGATCTACAGAGTGAGTTCCAGGACAGCCAGGGCTACACAGAGAAACCCTGTCTTGAAAAATACAAAAAAAAAGAAAAAAAAAAATCAAACAAACAAACAAAAAAAAACATAATTAAATTTGGAGTTTTTCATTGGAATATCAAGATGTATCCTCACTCTTCATGAAATAGCAGATATTCACATTATTCCAACTGAGATTTAACTTATTGAAGGTGCCCTTCAATCAGGAGCCATAAATTATAACTTGCATATGAAAGAAATTGCAACATGACTATACATAAATCATTAAAAGTACAATCTTTCTTTTCAAGCCTTGTATGAAATAGAATGAGATAAACTATATGACCATATTTCAAGGCAGAATGGAAACCCGGGAAAAAATCCACTAAATGGAAAATAGGGAAATTATCTTGAAAAACTTTCCCCCAAATTGTCATGAATATATTTTACAAAGAAAAGATGGCAATTATTACCAGATTAAATTAGAAAGACTAAATGAGAGGAGTATCACTGAATGTGTTGTAGAAAGGGATAGTGTATTTATAAGGGTGTACATTTTAGTTATGAGACAAGTTAAGAAATGAAACAGTTGACCAGGGAAATTCATTTTCATCACTGTAAAATCTGACTTCAGATCTAGGAAGAAACTCTTTTAGAAAGCTATTTTAAAGAACATTGTTTACCAATTTGCCAAGTATCTTATTTAAAAAAATAAAAATAAAAAGACAGCCTTGGAGAATACTTTGCACTACAACAAAAGATATAATGTAGTTAAATAAATTTGATATTTAAATTAGCAAATCTCAAAGTGCTTTCTACTTGCTCTTAAATGTTTAACATGGCTCCAGAAAACAAAAATTAAATGAGAAAAAATTGACTATTTGAAATAGCACTTTTGCTATCAGGGAAAACATTGCAGCAATATCATTGGTATGCAAAACATTATAGCAAAAAGTAAAACTATTCACAACCCAGAGACCATTTTGTATTAGAACAATTGCATAGATGGTAGGAACCAATAAAGATGCTCACTAAAATTCAGTATTAAAATACTTTTATACATACAATAGTCTTACATAGAAAAGCGGGCATAAAGATGAATAAAAACAAAATAATTACTACTAAAGAAAAGCATAAATTAAAATATTTAGAATCTGTCTGAGCTCAGATATTCCCTATGAATTTTCCAAAAGAATACCACTTACTAGTGAGAATAATGGTCTATAGTATGATGATATAATTAACAGAAGAATTTGAAGCCATGAGATGAGAAGCAAACAAATATGTAGTACAATGCTTTAGTGACAACTATCATAAGTTAGATTATATCTTAAGCAACATGTGACTTTGGTGACAGACACAAAAAGTGAATGGACTGAGGTAGCAGAATAAACTCCATTTTGTTCTTAAGACTCCATTCTAAGTTAACTTGCCCTTAAAGAGACATGGCCAATGAAGAGACAAAAACAAACAAACAACAACAACATCAACAACAAAAAGCAGGACAGATTCCAGATTCCATCTTGTCCTCCAAACTCTATTTTAAAGTTGCTGTCCTTGGACAAAGCTACTGTCTAGAAAACTACTGTCTTCTGTCCATGAAGTGATATCGTCCCCACTCTTTGGGCTCTGGGAAAGAGACCAACATTCCTTTACCCTCCCATGCAATGACAAGACTTAGAAACCCCTGCTTGCATTTTATTTCCTTTATAAGCCCCCTTCACCTAGAGCTGGGGGTCCCTCTTCTTCTTGTTCCCTCAGGAAGGTTTGTAGCCCAAGCTGGAGCTTGAATAAAGACTCTCATGCTCTTGTATCAGAGTTGTGGTCCCTGGTGATCTCTTCAGGGTCTCATGAACTGGGCATAACAAAAGTAGCATATGATTTCTTAATGATTCTAAAAGGTAGGTACTCTTACAAGTGTGGCAAATGAAAGACTAGGAAAGACACAGTGTCCATCTGCAACAATCACATGAGGGGAGAACACATGAGGAAAGAAGTAATATTAAAAAAAAAAAAAAAAAAAACTAGTTAATATAACAGCTACTGACAATACTGGATATTCCAGATATTCTAGAATATTGCCCCATCTGGTCCATGGCAAGATCCTTGCTTATACCTTTAAACAAAAAACAAGATAATATTAACACAAGGGATTGGATTATGAACATGTGCCCCAAAAGAAAGATGTATAGCGTAAAAAGAAAACGTAAGTAGAAAACCTAACATAGCTTGAACATCCAAGGAAGATATAACTCAGAAATTAAAGAATAAAATATTAACAGGAAACACTGGGGGTGAGCCTGTTGCAAGCAGAAAAAGTAATGGAAAAAACCACATAGGCAAAGGCTCTAAATCAGGAATATCTTAACATATATAATAGCTATATTTACCTTACTTTAACTCACAAAAAGACAATTTATGAAGACAAAAGCTATATTTTGGCTCACAGTTTTGGAAATTTAGGTCTATTATTGATTGTCCCCATTGCTTTTAGTGAAGTCTCGTGTACACAATGACAGGGGCATGTGACAAAACAAAACTGCCCAACTCAGGGACACAAGGTGAAAAGAGAGAATGTGTCAAAATTCCATTCAGGTCACGCATTGGTGACCAAAAGACTTTCCAGCATAAACCAGCTTTAAATGGTGCCACCACTTCCCACTGCCACCATTCAGGAACAAATAGGCTTCTAGGAGATATTTAAGAACAGAGAGTATTAGACACAAAGAAAGGTGAGTCAGTGAGTTCAGGCATTAAAACCGAAGGCAAGTGTAGAGTATAGGCTGATTGATCTGAAGATCCAGGCAGCACACAGGTCACAAAGATTTTCAAGCCTAAGTCGCATTAGAAATATTACAGTTGTTCTGAGAATAAAGCAAAATGACCCAAAAGCGTCAAGCAAGAAAACAACACAGAGATTGTATTTATTGCACAAACAGAATTCATCACCAAAACTACCAGGGAGTTAGACAGAAGTCTGAATTCCAGTGTCAGGAGAAGAAAGGAAATCCCAAGCACAACTGAATTGTAAGTTGCTGTTTAAGGGGGTTTTCAATTGAAAGAAGCAGTGTAATAACGGAAATATTTAAAGTTTTCTATAGTTTGTATTGAGTTTGTGCTACAAATACCGATTTTGGTCCTTGCTCCCTTGAATCAAAATCCAAGACAGTGAAGAGATGTGTTAAAATATGGGTGGGCCAAGTTCTGGACACAAGAATCCACATAGGGCAGAGAAGAGCTGTTGTGCAATGGGTTAAGTGTAGACTGAGGTTTGGCGTCACACTGTGAGACTGCTAGAAAACAAAGGCACAAGCTGAGGTACATGTGAGCAGAACATGGTTACACATGTATTTCTCTTCCTAAAAGAAACAGCTGAAAGGGTCTTTAGTGCTCTGTTCTTACTTAAATATTCTAGACAATTATTTTAAAGTTCTTTCTCCAGGGTAATAAAGTACTGAAAAACCAGTGGCTCAAAAGTATCCACATCCATTTCTCTTCCAGAAGTGAAAACTCTGAAATGGTTTCCATGGGGCTAAAATCAAGTTAGCTACAGGAGAAAATATTAAATTTTCAACTTGTAGAAGAAGCTCCCTATATTCCTTTGCTCTTCACGGCTTTCGCACATCACTGTTGGAAATGGGTCTGGCGGTTTCAAGAAAATGACTGTACAATTTGAAGTATTTCAGATAAAATGTTTTGCTTCTGTAGAAGGGTGAACAGTTGTCACCTAAGCAAACAAGCATGTCCATGGAGTTGCTCCTTGGCTTTTATTACTAGCAAAATGTGGTCCTGTGTCTGACTCTGCATGGTCAGTTCTCTGCTTTACATTTTAAAATAATTGACCAACGTAGTTTTTAGAAAGAAATGAAAATTGGGCATATGTTCTAATTTTAAGAATTTCTAACACAGAGAAATTTAAAATTTTGCTAAAGTCTTCTTTTTAATTTTTATGGAGTTTGTCCTATTTAACAAATTGGTGGAAGAGACTACATTTTCATTACATTTTTAACATCAGTTTTGCTCCTCTGCTTCCTGCTGTAACAGCACCCTACAGATTATCCAGGATATTCCTACATCCAGTCCACAATATTTTCCTTATCCAAGTCATCAAAATCCTCCTTGTCTTACAAGGTAATATTTTCATAGGTCTGGCTTTGAGAATATGAACATCTCCAGCTGGCAGAATGATTCTGCGATTAAAGGCCAGGCTCACAACCAAAATAACAAGAATATGGATGTCTGTAAGGGATCTTTGTTAGCATCCAAACCTCCTTTCACAGAAAACAATTGCAATAAAAAGTGCCCCCAGCAAATGGGGAAATTAGGAATATGAATTCTCTTCCTTCTCTCTGAGTGAAGGATCCAAAGGATCCAGTCAGGTTTTTCCTCTAAATAACATAAAGATTTCCTTTTATACATGAATTTTTCTGAGGGAAATACTTTTAATGAGGCCTGAATTAACATAACAGAGGTGTAAGTAAGAGTGTGCCTTGAGACTAATCTCCATAGAGCCCTGAATACTACTGGAAGCCAACTGAAGATATGTGGGCTAGGCCTCCTTGGGAAAAGAGAATTGTCTCACCAAAGAAACTTGAACTGTGGCCAATGTAGAAAGAACACTTAAACTCCTCTTGCCATTTACTAACTCTTTAATGCTATCATTCAACACATATTTATTTAGTAACTCGCTCACTACAGGTGCTATGTTATTTCCTGTAAAGGTCTGTAGGTTTTGTCTAGAAGGAAAGACAGTAAAAATAAATATACAAATTGTGAAAAGTGGCACAATAAACCTTACATAAAAAGAGATGTAGACTTGAGTAACTGGAAAAATAAAAGGGAAGTAAGAGACATTGGAGCAGAAACGGCAAAGGAGCTACATAAATGGATTCAGATGAGGAAGTGAGATAGGAAAGAATAAATATCACCATTGTGTACTCAGGACTGTGAAGATTCATCGTATCTGGGAAAGAAAAGAAAGGAGACAGTTTTTGATATTCACACTACACGCAGCTTGTTTTTGTAACTTAAGCTAACTCCACTCCCCACCTGTTTGATGTTCTTGATGGACATCCTTCAGCCATGGGATCTCTAAAATAATGGTGTCTCCACCACAACTGAAGTTGTACAGTCCTTGACCAATGTCCTTCTGGCCTCTCATGCTACAAAGCCTCAGCTTCTCTCTGTGAATCGTTCAGTCCTCCAGCTTCCAAGGTACCCGAACCAGTACTTTGTGGGAAGTTCTTACACAAGCGAGCTTCAGATTGAGATGTAGCCCTAGCCCTTCTGAACAACTGCTTCCATGTGCTGACCTTAAAGAAAGACTTCCTAGAATACTTCCCCACAGAGCTGGTCTCTTCCTAATTAAGCTGATTTTACAGTTCTAGGTAACTACCATCCATTGTTCCAGTAAAGAGTTAATTTCCACAGACACTTACACATAAATATTCCTATAAAATCTTTGTTTTTCTCAATGATATCACAAGCTATTATCTTTATTGCTTGAAGGACTCTCATCTTCTGAGCCCACAGGGAGTATAACAGTAAGCTCTGACCACGCAGTGGCTTTTCTAGGTGCATATACCAAAACCCTTCCATAAGCCTCCCACATTAGTGACACAGCTAGGCCCAACAGAACAATAAACAATTTTCTATTACCAAAGTTTGCTCTAGTTTGCTTCCTAATGATGTGCTAAACACCATAGCCAAAAGAAAATTTGGAAAAGAAAATGTATATTTAATGAATTGTACATCCACTTCACAATCTATCTCTGAGAAGAGTCAGGGCAGGAACCTGGAGTTGAGAACCAAATACAGACCATGGAGGAATGTTGATGACTCTTTCCTTCTTGTGACATGCTCAATTCCTTTTCTATACACTCCAGGACCACCTGCCCAAGGATGGCATCACTCCCAATGTCCTGGACCCTCATTCTTCAATTAGACATCAAGAAAATAGGCCAATTTGATGGAGGCAGTTTCTCAGTTGAGGTTTCCTATTCCAGGTATGTCAAGTTGATTAGACATTACAGGTATATGTTCTCAAAGAAAGATGTGGTCTGAGTACAAGCATATTGGGGTAATTGGTGTTGAACACCATCATCTGAAATGTATAATGAATCATAAGATATATTTTAGGCTAACAGGAGAACAGTAAATATAGGAAACTGCAGGTACACAAGAAATTTTTCTCAGCCTGACAACTCTTGTCCATACACTCCTAAACACAAAAGATTGGCAAGATGCTACATACCTGCCTTTGATCATGTGAGCCTGACAGAGGCAGAGTAAGAATTGTCTCAAAAGCACAGGATTTCGATGGCTCCTTCCCTATCTACAAGGGAGTAAATTATAACAATTATTCAAAAAAGCTACTAGCTTGAAACACATACACATATACACACACACAACATCAATAATATCAACTACTTAAACATTAAACTAACCCAATAAT
Source organism: Uromys caudimaculatus (assembly GCA_028551405.1). NCBI lineage: Eukaryota > Metazoa > Chordata > Mammalia > Rodentia > Muridae > Uromys > Uromys caudimaculatus. The sequence continues at coordinate 12,892,528 of CM052712.1, read as the reverse complement.
ATTGCGCTGAATTATTTTTAGTCATAAAAATTAACCCACAACTTGAAGATATTGGTGATCAAACCTAGTGTCATCTGCATAAGGTAAGTATGTAATTTTATAATTATGCAAAGTTACCTGGAAGTTTCAAATAAAAATTTCTCAAGGAAAAATGCCTAAGGTAGTTTCCTTGTAGGAGTACTGGCTGGACTATGATAAAGGGAATGGGTAAGTCAGGATTTTACTGTAGAGTATTAAAGACAATAAAATAGTGACCCCTATCTGCATAACACATCTGCATAACAGATCTCACTCTGAAGAATCTTCAAGGTTTATTCAATTTTGACTGAAGTTAAATTTTATAGCCTTTCAGAAAGGATCTGCCTAACACAGGATCTGACCAGGGGTGATCATATGGAACTCAGTGGCCATACAACATATGGCAAAGCAAAGTCAAAAGAGTCTACTTAATTTTTAAGTATGTTTTCTGATTTATTCAATAGAGATTAGTAAAAGAAAAACAAAAGATTCATTGTGTCTTTTCTTGGCAGCTATGTATTGAAAATATATTCTTGGTACAATACATTGGATTGAACCTAGGACTTCATACATGGCAGGCAAACATTCAGCATGGCACTTTATCCCCAACATAGTCACGCTGTCTGTGTGTGCCTGTCAGTCTAACCCTAACCCTAACTCTGAACTACAACAGCTGTCTGTCTGCCTCACCTTCTGTCTAACCATAACCCTAACTTTATTATGGTGACTAGTAATATAAAATTTGGCACAGGAAGCTTTTGACAGTTTCCTACAGCTATAAGATACCTAAGAATCTAATAAAGGTACCTAAAGATGTAAGAGCTCATAAGAAGCAAAAACATTCGATAAGAGTCGTAGAAATAACCCAACTTCAATCTGTATCATGGCTTGGAAGCAAAAGAAAAAAGAATTTTATGAGTAAGTTCTATATGAGATCAAAATGAAAAGGAAATGATAAAATTGGACTTGTGATCAAAGTTTCTATTTTGTACGGGAGTAAAAGGAAACATCACATTGACGAACCCTTTGAGTTTCAGATAGATAGCAGATAAGATGGAATGACCTTGCTCAGAGATGTCTGTGGCTCCTTTAAAAACTAGAGTCGCTATGAACAATAGGAGTTGTGCAACAATTCCAGACTCTTTCCTTGGAAAATACCTTTCTACATAGAGTGAGACTGAGCCTCACCCAACTCTGCCCCCCTTAAAGTCGTGCCAAGTTTATAGGAAAAGAAATTTTTCAACCAGATCAATCAATAGAAACACATCACTCTCTGCTGTGAGGATAGTAAAAATAGAATCTAGAATTTAGGCTTTGGGACTCTTGGGAAGAGAAATGCACATAAGTAAGAGAAGTGTTTCACTTTGAATTCTGATACCTGACATTTAGACCTGAAAAGTGCATAGAAATGGCAGGAAAGACAAGAAATGAAGAAAAGGGAGCCTCAGAGGGAGGGAAGCCATTATAAGGTTCCGGTCTATTTCTCTTCATTTTAAACTTTGACTTTTTGGATATGAGAAAACTTCTTGAAGCTTTTTTGGACCGAAGTCTAAGGGTAAAGAACTTTCATGAACTTAACATTTATGCATCTTCTGTTAGCCAGTCACAACTGGGTTAGTAATCATTGTCACCTGTGAAGACCATGCTCTCTCCAAGAGAATTTCTAGAATCAGGAGAAGACTCAAAAGCCTATACTTAGCAAGAGGATGTGTTTGTATCAGTTCCTTAAGGTTTCAAAATCAAGCAAAATGCTTGGTCACGTGTTCTATCTTCTTATAAATGATCCTGACTCCAAAGTAACTTCATCTTTACATAAAGGAAAAGATGTCTGCACTTCATGTAAATCTAATCTTTCAAAAAATGCAAGCATTTGAATAGGGAGAAATCTTACAGAGAACTTAATTCACATGGCAGTGTTTCTAAATAAATAACAGATAACACCAGATTCTATATCCTTCTCAGGTACTGCCTTTTGTGTCATGTTAAAATTTAACTTGGTGCTAGAGTAGGTATATGGGGAAAATGCTCTTATCATTTTTAATTATAATTACATCACTTTCCCCTTCCCTTTCTTTCCTCCAGCCCCTCCAAAACCCCTTCACTCTAATTACTTCCATGCCTTCTTCTCCCTTCTCATTTACAAATTAAGAGTGTCATTTATTATTGTTGTTATCCACATGTATGTATATTCATGCACAAATATATAAATGCAACCTGTTTAGCCTGCTTTAGTTGCAGGGCTGACCACCTAGCACTGGAGAGTCAATAAGGACTTTCATCCCTGGGAGAAGCTAATTCTCCCTCTCTCAGCAATCGCTGGTTGCCCATAGTTCCTTTTCTAGAGATAGGACCCCATGAAATTCTCCCTCTTCTATGTAAGCGAGTCTATTAATAGTGTTACTTGTCCTCATTATGCAGCCATTTCTAAGAGAGATTATTTCACAACAGATTTCTTAGTGTTCTGGCTCTTGTAATCTTTCCTTAATGTTTTCTGAGTCATAGATGCAAGAAGTGAGATATAGATGTGGACTGTGGATGAAATCCAGATGATTTGGTATCTGTGCAATGTGTCTGACTGTGGATTTCTAGGATGCTCTTCACTTGGTGTAGAGAAGCTTCTTAGATGGGGGATGATAGCTACACTTATCTATTGGTATAAGGTTAAGATTTAGAATATAGTTAGGAATAATGTTTGTATAGCAAAGTGATGGCAATAGATTCTCTTTTAAGATCTATGGGTTCACTAGGCCCAGGAACTGGGCTCAGCAGTGTTGATTGCCTCCCTACTCACAATAGGAAACTGTGCGTGATGTCAATATAGAAGGGCTAGAAAGGAGGAAGGACGAATAATACCAAGACTATTGGGAAAATGATCTCTTACCCTATGGTATTTTTTGAACCTATATTTGAGATGGTGGTATATTTAATAACTTAGACCTTAATAACTAGTTATTCTCAAATTGTCCTGCCAAATATATTTATTGCTTTCAATAGTTTTACCCCCAGTTCCTCTAAACATTCTTTATGCCCTGTTCTGTCTTATTAGAGATTCTTCAAAAGGTTGTATTTTCAAAAGATGTCTGCATAAGAATTTCCATTTGACTTTGCCACAGTTCTATTCAGAGATGGCTCTTGATCTTTTCCCTTAAATAATGCCAGTAACATAGATACAGCATTGTGTGACTTCTGAATTAATCATAAAAGGCAATGCAACCTCGATTAAGAAGGAAGAAAATCCCGGGCAGTGGTGGCGCACACCTTTAATCCCAGCACTCGGGAGGCAGAGACAGGTGGATTTCTGAGTTCGAGGACAGCCTGGTCTACAGAGTGAGTTCCAAGACAGCCGGGGCTATACAGAGAAACCCTGTCTTGAAAAAGAGAGAGAGAGAGAGAGAGAGAGAGAGAGAGAGAGAGAGAGAGAGAGAGAGAGAGAGAAAGGAAAAAAAGAAGTCAGAAAACTATACAATGAGTATATGAAGAGGTGCTGGTGCCTCATATTTCATCAGGAAAAATGTAGGGTAATACAATGAGACACCACAACGCATACACTAAAATAGCAAGAGAATGTGCAATCAAGCCAAGAAAAGACAAATAGGAACCTTAAAACAATACTGAAATTCAAAACAGACCATTTGTGCTACATGACATTACTAGTAATAAGTATGACACTCTCAAAAGAAATATTGCCTCAGGAAGAATGAAGAGTGAGAGATGTGACGTCATGGACATCAGAAACGATAAGTAGATAGTGACTTCACCAATCTACCCAAACCACCACAGAGTTATGACTTTATACACAATAGCCCTCAGACATTTGAGACTACACAGCCAGATCAGAGATCTGTAAAGAAAGACACATCAGGCTCATCCTGTAATGTCTGTCTTACTATCTACAGGGTCCAGACAGTTTGTCAGATAGAGGTGGACATAGTCCTGATTTCTGCTTGAACTGAAGACACTGAATAGCTCTTGAGGAGTACTTGGAAGCACTGTGCAAAAGCACAAATTTAAGGAAAGAATTCTGAGGGACAAACAGAGCAGACTATCCCTAGAAGTCATTCACTTGCTACAGAGGACACAGGACAGTGGGTAAGTGAGTCGGGGTGTCTTGATGAGATCAGGTATCACTATTCTAAAACTTAAGCTTTATCTATAAAAGATTAAAATGTTTCCAAGTTGTTTGACTTCATCACAGACCTGAACTCAACATTTTTCATAAGAATGAACAAATTGCATGGAACTCAAGTTATATAGTTTCTACCATCCTTCTGCAGTAACTATACTTGTTAGGGAGCAGTAATGTGACTCATATTGAAGATAAAACTCAATCAATCTAAACAGACCTAGATAGGACACAGATAATAGAATTAGCCGACAGTGATATTAAAATAGTTACTATAAATATATCCCAAATACTCAGGAAGGTGGAAAATATGTGAGCTTTGTTAAAGACTCAGAGAGAACTTCTTGAAAAGAAAAATATGTCTAAGATAAAAAATTTTAAGGAATATTATTAATAACACTTTGGACACACCTTAAAGAATGATTAACCAATATGGAGAGAGCAGTACAACTATACAAATTGGAATAAGAGAGGAAAAATATAAACAGTGAGAAAAAAAGAAAAGGGAAAACAGAAGCCAGACAATTATAAATGCACATGAGAGATCCTGGGGCAGAGGAGAGGTGAGAGAGAAATTGAAAATTAATGAGCAGCAACTAAAGGCCAGTAAGACACATTATGCCATTGGTTAATTAAGGGTACCACTGCTGGTGATTGCCCACTATGGCTATAAGATCATCTAAAAGATGTCATGTTTCTGCTGCTTAGAAATGTATAAGGTCTTAAAACAGCTTCCACTTAGTCAAGCAAAAATAGCAAAGAAGGATTAGTGGAAACACATCATTGAATATATGGAATTACTCCTTCAAATGCATGAAGTGCTACATCATAGTTACCATTTCTAATTACTATTTGTTATATTATACATTTAACTTTTATTTTTCACAGCAGATAAAACAGCCACAAACTGGCACATATTTCTTAAGCATTTCATTACAGGATAATTAAAAATTCATGAGAATTAAGGAAACGATACTGAGTGGTCGTTTCCATGTTCCTCAATGAGACCATAGAACAAAAATAACATCAACAATTTGCCATTGAGACTCATTTATACTTCTGTGTCATCTGGTAACTGGTACAGATTTATGAAAGTAGTACATTTAAGTACATACCACTGTTTCATCAACACAAAGAAATTCCTAGGCTACACTTTTATAGGTACTTCTCATGTGACCACTCCCACATCTAATTAGTTATGTGTCAAGAATGCTAAAGTGGTACAGTCTGTACTACATACCCTTTGGGCATTGGATATTTAGGTCCCCAAGGTCCAACCAGTTGAGTTGTTTCATTTATTAACAATTTATACTTTTTATTTAACTTTACTCACAAATAATGTTCCATAGTAACAAAATTTCTTTCATTGATACATATTCCTATTATAAGACATAGTAGTTATTTCCAAGCTTGAGATATACATATAAAATAACTCTCAACTATCATATTCTTGTTTATGATTAAGCATAAGCTAGGTTTTCCCCCTTGGGCATGTATAAATGACCAGGACGTAAATAGCTGACATTACCAACAACCTCCAGGTTGGTTGAACAATTTTGCGTTCCTACCCACCATAAATGAGAAAGCTGAGTGCCCCAACAGTGTTAACAACTGTCATGATATTTTTATTGTAGCTGTTTGAATATCTCACTGAAGTATAAATCTGAGTTCTCTGATGCTCTGATGGGAGTCCTGCTGATGTTCTTATGCCCTAGGAAACATCTCTGTATAATGTTCCCACTTTAACCAGAATAATTGCTATTTTACTACAGAATCTTAACGTTCCATTAATTGCTCTGCAGTTCTTTTCATTTTCTGTTCTTCTTTTCTTTTTTCTTTTTTTGTTTTTGTTTTTGTTTTTTTGTTTTTGGAGACAAGGTTTCTCTGTATAGCCCTGGCTATCCTGGGACTCACTCTGTAGACCAGGCTGGCCTCGAACTCAGAAATCCGCCTGCCTCTGCCCCCAAATGCTGGGATTAAAGGCGTGTGCCACCACTGCCCGGCCATTTTCTGTTTTTCTTTCATTGAAAATAGATTTTTCTACAAAAATATTTGGATAATGGTTTCCATTTCCCCAACTCTTTGAAGTTTTTTAAAGATTTGTAATAGAAAAAAAAGCTGTTTTTTCCATACACTTAGGGAGATCTTCATGAAAAATTAGTCTACATATTGGTGAAATATGCTTCAATGATTGTCCTTTCTTCTATGGTTACTCTTCCTCTTGGTACCAATCTAGGAACTTTCTCCATGACCAAGAGCACAGAATCTTTTCTCCTTCAAGTTGTATGGCCTTATTCCTTTCATATATAACTTATTGCTAGCTGTTTGTGTGTGTGTGTATGTGTGTGTGTGTGTGTGTGTGTGTGTGTGTGTGTGTGTGTGTGTGTGTGTGTGTAAAACATGAGATTTAGTCCAAGGTCCTCAATTTATTTACAGATATCCAGTTTTCCCTATGAAATTCATAAAAACAACTACATTTATTTGTTAAAATACTTTCTTTTTGTCAAAATCATTGGTTCAAAATTCAGTGCATCTATTTTCCCATTCTATCCTATTGCCTATATGTCTATTCATTTTTAATCTCGACATGATTTTGATTACTGTAACTGTAAATTTTGAAACCTACCTATTTCATTTTACTTTTGTATTGGTATTCTAGATCCGTACCACTTTTAGAAAAAACAAGCTTATAGTTACAAGAATTCTAGCTGAAGCATTGTCAGATTTTTAATGAATTTGTGTGCCAACCTATGGGAAAGCATCTTCATCAGCTCTACTGTCTTCCAAACTTGACTGAACTGTGTCTTTCCATTTATGTACTTTCTATTGTTTCTTTAACTTTTGGTATATTTAAGATTCCAAGTTTAGCTCATACTTTGCTATGGATACACCGTTTTATCTAAATTTGACCAAATGGCAATGAGATGAGTTTCCCTAAGTCCTTTACCAGAATTTCTGTGTTTATGCTCTTTTGTTTTCTTCAGTTTTCCTTTTTCTCTTATTCTGTGGTCATAGAGAAATCTCCATTTAGTTACAGAGGGACTTTGTTTGGTTAGATCCTTAGCAGTGGTGTGTGTGTGTGTGTGTGTGTGTGTGTGTGTGTGTGTGTGTGTGTGTGTGTGTGTGTGTGTGTAAATAAATTCTTTCTTAGGATGGTCCACTTTATGTCATATTTTTCAATCTACATGCTTTTCCTTACTTTTAATCACCTAAAACTTTTATCAGCAATAGTAGGAATTCATGAGTTGTTCCTCATCTGAGGAAGTCTTAGATGAGTAGTATGAATTATAATGTAAGCTGAAGAACTTTAAAAAGTGTGATCTAACTGTGGACATTTCCATTAGATTTTGCTTTCTGAAACTTTTTACTATTATTATGAATTGGTGGGTTGTGGCAATGCTTTTTCTGCATTACTTTAACTGAATGTGTTCATGGTGCTTATAAATCTTACAATGACATATATTGGATTTTTTTATTTTTAACTTATTGAATTTTTCTTTCTTATAGTTTCTATCCAAATTTATTGGGTTTTGACTAAGAATTTTAAATCCATATTCGTTAGTAGAATTAGTCTGTTAGTTTTCTGGTTTTGATATCAGTGACTATGTTAATATAGCTGAGTTCAGTCCTGTTTCCTCCTCATCTGTCTTTTGAAAGGCATTGTGAAGACAAAGTTAAAGTATGTTGAAATATTTGGCAGAATCTCTATAAAACTCCAATGCCTTGAGATTTGGGAAAAGATAACTCAAATTACAAATTTGATTCCCTTTATGGACATGGAATATTCAGGTTATCTATTTCACAATGTTTAAATTAGGGTAGTTTGTGTCTCTTGAGGAAATAATCCATTTTGCAAGAATGTCCAGGTAGGTGTATATAGAATAGTTCCTAGTAAAACCTCATCAGCCCTTTCATTTCTGCAAAGTCTGTAATGAAATTCCCTCTTCTTTCTAGTAATTTGTTTCTTTGCCTTTTTCTTGTCAGTCATGCTAGGACTTAGCAGATAGTATCAATTGCTTTTTAAAATCAGACCTTTGCTTCTTGCATTTTCTTTTTCAATCAGTTCAATTTTTTTCTGTTATGAATTCTTCCTTGAACTATGGATAACTCAGCAGTGTTTTATTTAATTTCTAGGTATCTGTATATTTTCCTATCAGTTTTCTGCTACTGATTGCCAATTTGAATACATTGTGGCTAAATAATAAATTGTTTTAAATACATTAAATTGCTCAAGGTTTTTACCCTGATGAATCATTATGTTGATCATACAGAAACAAATTTCATGTGCATTTCAGAACATTATTAGTCTTTGTTGTTGTTATTTTTCTTGACGTTATTGTTGTTGTTTTAAGAAAGTGTTCCTCAATTAGGTTAAAAATCTAGTGGTTTACAGTTTTGCTGTAACCTAGATGTAAAAAAAAATGATTTTTCATAGTTATTTTGAAAAAATAAACTAAAAGTAAATAACTTAAGTGTAAAATGTCTGAGAGAAAAATTAACTTAAGTTACAGAGAGTTATTATGAGACAAAAAACAAAACTACTGATTCACAATCAAAAGAAATATTAATTCATAATAAAAATTGAACCAAGAGAGAACCTCACAGTGAAATAGAGTGACCAATACACATTAAAAATGGAGTGACCACGATGGGTGAAGAAATATTTCTTTTTAATTCATTAATGAGGTTTTTTTAAATTGTCACAGTAACCCTGTGATACTTCTTTAAACTGAAACTCTTACTGAAATAGAACTATGAATGGAGGAAATGTTAGAGGAATATAAGATTTCTGTTTAAAATTTCTATACAAAAATTTTCCTAATGCATGAGTTTGCAATCTTCCTTGTCAAGTAAGGATAGAGAAAATAATAAGTCTATTTATGAGGAAAAGACATTAATATAAAAGTATCATAATTTATTAAAATTTTTCCTTATTTAGTTGAGGTGATAGTTGTGAATATCACTTTTTGAAATGGTGTGAATAGTTGCCATGAATTCTCACATTGCGTGCAACACATGGTAGAGGGTAGAGCAAAACAAAGCAGTGATGAAGGAAAGCACAGCATGTACTTAATGACTAAGCCACGATCAAACCATAGACAAACACAACCCAATTCTTGCTCTTGCAAACCTGCTCACCTCCTTCCCCACTTTAGATGGTCTCTTCTGAAAAGGCTAACTGTTGTTGAAGATGCATTCAACAGCAGCAACTAATACTGTCTAAGCATCAGTAACTTCAAGGGCTAAGCCAAGAATGAAAAAATAAAGTTGAAAGTATGTCATTTCACATTTTCTGGCTGTGTCCACAGGTAGAAACTGATACACCACATGCATCACCCATCCTCTTCCTGTTTCTTTTGTTTGATTTTGGGTTGATACCAAGAGTGACATTTAAATTTTCACTTTGCCTTTGTGTTAGTTAAATTAGGTAATTGTGGTCTTATTGTTCTTCGAGAAGTTTCTGATGGTTTTTCTAGACTTATATAACAAGGAACTCTCAACACTCACCTCGCAATAATTCTGTCTGTCTTTCCCAAGGCCCATTGACTTAAACCTTCACGCTTACTTGATTCTAATATATCCCAGATCATACTACAAGGACACATGTGTCATCAGTCATTTCAAAATAGCTGGGATGAAGCTTGGTTTCTAAGATGTACCTCAGGATGGATATCTAAGTAAAACACTCTAGCTGTATAAGTTGCATTCCTGGCTCTATAGAATGCAATATATAGATTATAGAATATACATATAGAATAACTGGATATTAAATTCTTGATTTACATTTTGCCCTAGAGATTCAAACCATATTTCTTTGGTGGTATTTATCTAATATAATGCATGCCACATTATTTTCTTTCTATTCAAAGAATGGGGCCTTGTCTAAATGTCTTAAAGACTGTATCTGATCTTCAAGCCTAGTGACATCATCAAGAAAGTATTGAGAATCAGCCATTCTCTATCAATTTCTTCAAAGGTATAAGCATTCTCTCTTAGAGATCTTTTTCCTCTTCTTTGTACAAATACTCTTCCCTTGCATTTTAAATACCTTTATTCCTTTACATTTTAAATACTGGTTCAGTCTCATTGTTTTTTCCTCTTCATTAACTCTAATATCTGTTTTAAATTCTTTTCCCTGGTGTTCTATGTTGTCATAGACTTTCTTCCAGTTGTTATTTTCTTTTCTTAGTATATTTGAATATTTTTCATTCTTATGATTCCTATCATTCATTCTTTTGGCACCATTGATGACATCCACTAAAGTTTGAGTCCTTTGTAATTGAGCTGATAATATTGAGAGCAATTTTGTTTGTTTTGTTTTTCAACGACTAAGGTAGAGTTAGATGGACTGACCTTACAGTTCTTCATAGTTGCCCATTTATATTATGGCTTCTGTAATTACACATGCCTTTTTGTCCAAGCTGCAATGATTTATTTTGTCATTCTACATTTCAATGTGTTTCTGTTTTTTAGAGTATGAGCTTTTAAAAATATATGCATTTATTGCATTTTTCACTCTTTTGTGTGGATGTTCACAATGCAGTTTCCACAACTGTTGTCTGTTCACGAACTGAAAACAGCAACAGCCACCAGCCCTAGGCTAGAGGTAGCAGCTATGCAGCTCCAGGGACTTCAGGGGAAAAAAAACCGTTCTATTCTGAAAAGCAAGAAAGTTTCCTTCAATGGATTAAACCATATGCCACACTTGTTAACTTGTTAATGTTGTTAATATGATCTGGTCTCTTTTGATTTTAAAAACTAATCTTGCTTCTGAAATGCTTCCTTTCTTCTGCTACCTATGACTAACTTCCAGTAGTATTTCCTTCTTTCCAACAGATGTTCACATTCATGCTGCACTTCCTCAGAGCCATGTGAACCTGGGAAGATAGACCTTTTAACACACAGTGAAGGTGCACAGATTTTCAATACTGTGAATTGTTCACTCTTACTTTGCACAAATTCTAGTTATTTTTATTTATACTCATCAAGGTAATATATATCTACTCTTCCTCTCCCACTCCAGGCTCTTGTGTGTGATAATGGTTCTGAGGTGTTCCTTCAAGTTTGAGAATACAAAGTTTTCCTTATTTCTGTTTCCTAGTCTCATTTTGGCATGCATTATAGGTAACTTAATAAACCCAGTTAATATCTATGCTATTTCTCAGATATTATGAACAAATATCTCTACATTTTATCAAAGCAAAGAATATACTATTCTCATAATTAATTCTTTCATGTATGTTAATATTCATCTGTCAACACCAAACCTTCATTTGTAGGACATAACCCTAAAAGTCCTTAGAATTCAAGTTTACACACACTACACACACACACACACACACACACACACGCACACGCACACGAACATGCACACACACACACACACACACACTTCTATTCTATAGAAATAGAAATACGACACCATACAGATATACAACTCTTGGGCATATGCCCAATGGACTCCAGATCCTATTATTACTTGCTCGTTAATGTTCATAGCCACTCCATTCACAATAGTCAGGAAGTGGAAACAGCCTAAATATCCATTAACTGATGACATATAAAGATAATGTGGTACATTTACACAATGGGGTATTATTCAGTTATTGATAAAACAGTAAAATGTGAAGGAGCTATAAAAATTATTTTGAATCAGTAACCCATCCAGAAAGAAAATGACTTTTCTCTTACTTTGGTTGTTGGCTTGAATCTTCAGATATGTGTGTTTAGGTTTCCATACACATAAAGGTCAGAAAATTACAAAAGGGAAGAGCTTTTAAGGGAAGAATGGTAAAATATACCGATATAATGGATTTGAGAGAAATAATGAAGAAAAGGAGGGCTTAAATTGGGTAGAGAGCAAATGATAGGGTAGACTGGAGGAGAGAGAAGTACAAGAATAAATAAAGTTGAACACATTTTGAAAAATGACATACAAAAACTACTGTAAGCTTCCTAAAACACAAACTATACACACACACACATACACACACACACACACACACACACACAAGAGAGAGAGACAGAAAGGGGGAGAGAGAGACAGAGAGAGAGAGAGAGAGTCACAGATACTCACACAGTGTTAAAATAGAGTTACCCTATAAAAGGGCAACAATGTCCCTACTGGACACCAGAAGTTAATAAATAAAATGTTCAGTGCCTCTTTTAAATTTGTTGTCCAGGAAGGTCCCATAGACACCTCCTTCCCCCAATATTACAGGTTATTTATTGCTATTGCTCTTGACTGCTATATAGAATGTGAGAGTCAAGCCCCACTGCTGAAGACACAAAAAAATTGAGTCAGAGAACATGACAAAATCAGGTTGCCACTGATCTGGAAGTTTCATCCCTGCTGACTAGTTTTCATCATCTTGGAATGTACTATGTAAAATACCAGGGGAGAAAACTAATCATCCATCATCCCAAGGCTGTGACCACTGTGATCAACAATGGTGACAATGACTGAAGAAGACAGGTTCTTTAGATGGTACCATTGATACCCTTTATTTCATTCTTAGTTCCTGTTACTTTGTCATAAAAATATGAATACATCTCTTTTCATATAAAAACTAATAAAAAGAAAAATATTGCTTTTTATCTTATCGCTGCACTACTTTCAGACCTGCTACCTTGCTCGATACCATGGCACCATTTACATTGTTCATCACTAGTCATTAAATACATGCTGATCTTAACATTGATAAGATTCCCAATTCCTTACATAAATAGAGTCATGTAAAACTGGTTGACAAGATCAACTTGTAGTTTAAAATTCACACTTCACTCTTAGACAGACAAGATATTTGAGTCAGTCCAAATAGTATACACTCTCCCGAAAGTAAGTTATTTTTATGAGGTTAAAAGATAAACATGAGTTCAAGGAGAAGAATTGAGTTATATTTGTCAGGTCCAAAAGAAACTCAAGACAAATGGCTGACTAGTGCCTACTAGCATACCAATGTGTCTGCTGACCTCCAGGATCACTGTGCTTATGGCTCCTGTCAGCTCTTCTCCTTCTCCAAACTTCTCTAGCTCATTCCCATTTCCTAGTTTCTGATACCTATATAACCCTGCCATGTACTCTCTTAGAACCCTTGACTTCTTCTTTCTTGGTCCTCTTGGTCTCTGCTATCTTGGTCCTATCTCTTAGTCCTTCTAGCCACTCTCACTTGTCTCTCTTTGTCATTCTATCTCTTCCCTTCTTCTCTTACTCTCCCTCCTCACTTTGTTCTCACGGCCCAGTTCGGTCTACTGGCCCCGGTTCAATCTACTGCTTTCTTTCCCTGCTCTGGACAATTCCAGATGTCTCTGGCTGTACTCTCCCTCATGTCTACAATAAAAACCTTCTCCTCAACAATAGCTTGGAGTAATCATGTCCTCACCTTATACATTTGATGCCAAAACTCCTACTTTGTATAATGTTATTTAAATTTAATATCATTAATCTCATGAAAATCTTAATACAATCTTAGTTGAACTCTTTAATAATGTGACGGGGTGGGTTTGTTTTTTGTTTGTTTGGTTGGTGGGATTGTTTTGCTTTTTGTTTGTTTGTTTTATTCAGGAGAGTGCAACAAACCTTTGTCACTGTGGTTGTCCCTTTGCTACACTTCTATGACTTAACGGCTACCACTTTTCTTAATATGCTCTTTCCTTATTTAAGTCATAAGAAATAATCTACTGTCCTTACATTTGTGATGTGTATTTTGTGAGAACACTCTTCAGGAGCTAAAACTATTTCTAAGGAAAGCAGAGTTTGGATTGCTTTTCTGTGGTTTTAACTGACCTTCCTCTCATGCCTGTAGCCACTCACACACACAAAAATAATGTTTATCTCCTTTCTAGTTTGTTTGTCCAGTATATTAAGATGATTGTACAGAGTGTTCATTGAGTCTTAACCATATTCAGCATCTTCAACTAATCTCTGCATTGTAAGACTTGAATTATTCAAATTACCTTTGTACAGTCTCTGATGTATATATAATCTTATTAGAGAAAAACATTGGGAATGAGACGCATACTCACCATGTGAAAAGTGGGTAGCATAGCCTCTGCCATTTCTCTGTCCATTATCCTTCATTCATTCAGCTTTATTCATTATATAAGCTCCTTAAATTTGTTAGTCATGTACTATGGACAAATGACATAAAGTTAAATGTGAAGACCAGAAACTGAGACCTGAAAATACATTGTATAAACTGTATAAAATGGTTTGATTCAGAGTTCTATCTAGGCTGTCAAAAGAGAGATGTTCCAGGAAAGTCAGGAACTCAGTTCAGCAATTTATTTTAGAGGAAAGATGAGAAAAAAATTACAAACAGAGGTGATGACACCACAGTTTATTCAAAAAAATGCAAACAATTTGCAAGTTAGAAAAAGACATCATACATAGAAAAAGCACTTGGAAACTTGTGAGACAGGTGGGACTGGACAAAGTAGACAGTACAAAAGACAGGAAAGTCAAATGGTAAATGATGAATAGATGATAGATACCTAGATAATAGATGAGATAAATGATAAATTATAGATAGATGAAGGTAGATATAGAGATGATAGATAGATAGATAGATAGATAGATAGATAGATAGATAAAACATAGTAAATAGATAGATGATATAGAAAATGGAGGCAATACAGAGACTCTACATGGAAGAACATAAAAAAAATCATGCTATATTACAGCTAGTTGAAACACAAATAAGTGCAATTTGGGGGTGTGTCTGAGTGTGTGTTGTGTGTATGTGTCTGAGTGTGAGTCTGGGTGTTATGTCTGCATGTCTGTGTGTATCTTAGGTTGCTTGTGTTGTGTTTAGAGAAGAAAACAAATATCTCTAAGGGTAGGTAGTAAAATACAGAAAAAGAAGATGGAAGTGGCTTTAATAAGGCATACCATATATATCCATGCAGTGTTTATAGGGTTTGTTCTGAAGGCAGAAACTAAATTATCATAAAGAGTGAAAGGTAGCAGCCAATGGTAATTCTGTGTCTGCCATCAGTAATTGAACAATGAAGAATTGACACACAGAGGCCGAAAACTTATCAAGAACCATCTGAAACAGGGGAGAGATTTAGTTTTAGTCTCTCTCTCTCTCTCTCTCTCTCTCTCTCTCTCTCTCTCTCTCTCTCTCCACAAACACACACATGCACACACACACACACACACACACACACACACACAAACATGATGAAAAATCCATTGCAGTTTGAAGGATAATTTAAAGTGATTTTAATAATTATATAAAACACATTTTAAGCTATATTATTGCAAATATATAGAGTAAAATTAAGAAACTTTAGAAGACAGATTTCAACTTGAATGTGAAGTCTACAAATATTAGCTCCATTCATGTGTGAACTTATTTTCTATTATTAGAAGTTGAGAGACTTAAATCTGACTATTTTCATGCAGTTTTTTACTTTATCGGGTTTCCCCTCAATCATGACTAATTTGTAGAAAATAATATTTGAACATATTTATAATTAAGAGCCCTGTAGGTTCCCTCCTTGTGTGGAGGAACTGAATTAATGAGGTTCTAACCTATTTGATAAGCATCCTTGAGTGTCCTGGTTTCAATTACCTCCTATTAATAAGTGTCACATTTAGAATCTCTATTTCATTTCCGTATATCTTCAATTCATAAAATCTATGAAAGTTGTATCTTGTCATTTCATACACAGGTTAGACATACAGATGGCTAATAAACTTCCTTCAGTAAAATGGCTCTTTTATCATCATTTGCTTGGAAGTAATAGTATAAGCAGAATAGTTGGTTCTCTTCTGTCTATCCCAGCCATAAAAATCAATGATGGAGCAGTCTGGCTCTAAAGTAGAGACAAGATCACTTAAGGAATAACAAATATGACTGAGATATGACACCATGGTACAACATAGTATAGAACACATCAGGCTTTGACTATTATCCTTAGCAATACAGATTTTAAAAGAGAAAGGACTGGTTAAAGTGACAGAGGAAAACAGATCTTTTCATGCTCAGCAAAACAACTTGCTCCAGGCCACTATGGTGCTGGCGGAGAGTGACTTTCATGAAATGAAAATCCAGAGTACTCATATGTGGCAACAGTCGGTTTTCTGATCACTGAGAGACCTCTCTTAATTACAAGCAGAGATAGGAAGTGCATTAATGAGAAGCTGCTGAGCAGAGGTACCAATAACTTTGACTGGTACTCTTATTTACTGCTTCTTGTCATAGTTGAAACTCACAGAAATGCTGTACATAGTCTGGAGATAAAATGGTTGTCTAAGAAACTCATGGGTCTTGTCCTCAATAGTATTCTTGAGGTTTCAAATCCTTTGACTAACGAGAACCAAGCTGTCTGGGAGGCTTCCCTAGCCAATGACAGGTATGGCTCCACCTGAGGTGATTATGTCTGCTCCTTAGTCCTTAGGGGTGGACATTTGTCCACCAGCAAAATTTATTTTGTGCTCCTGACACATACTCTGTGGTTTTTCAAAAGACATCTTAAAGCTGAACTCTAATATCCTACTGTTGGTACCACATTTCCTATGCTGAATTCCTTGTGTGTGACCTGCATAGTTACAATTAACACCTCTCTCTGTCTCCCTCTGTCTCTCTCTCTCTCTCTGCCCCCCCTCTCTCTCTCTCTCTCTCTCTTTCTCTCTCTCTCTCATAGCTGTTTGTATTCTGAATGCTAATTATGTTCCCCCAAAAAGCTGCTTGCACTAGCATGTCTGCAGTAGCTTCTAGGAACCTGCCCCCAGTTGATGCTAATTGGTAAATAAAGATTCCAGCAGCCAATATTTGGGGAGGACAGACAGAGGCCTAAATTTTAGGGTTTCCCAGGCTTGGGATTGGGAGGAGGAGGAAGCAAGAGACCCACCATGATGAGGGAGTGTGGAGGTAGAAGAGAGACATCATGTGTAAGAAGAATGCAGTTCAGAGAGGACTAGCTGCCATGTGAAGCTGGGAGGAGCTGGGAGGGTTCTGCCCAAAGGACTGCCTAATGGAGTCCAGAGCAGCCAAGATAGAACATGGAATTAGTAAGTAATAAATTGGTATTAGCGGGAGTGGGGCAGTGGGTGGGTGGGAGGGGGAATACCCTCACAGAGGTGGGGGAGGAGGGGAGGAGATAGGGGGTTTCCAAAGAGGACACCTGGAAAGGGGGAAACATTGGAAATGTAAATAAGGTAACAGAAAATATTTAAAAAAATGGTATTAATCATGTGAAAATTAGGCCCAGCTATTGTGCTGTTTAAGGCATATTAAAATGTAAAGGCTGTATGTGTGTCTTTCAGTCAGGAACATAAACCATTGGGGTGGGTAGCAACCCCATGCCAGGATGTGATGGTTTGTATATTCTCAGCTCAGGGAATGGCACTATGAGAAGGTGCTGTGTTGCCCTGTTGGAGTAGGTGTGTCACTGGGTGTGGGCTATAAGACCCTCATTCTAGCTGCCTGGATGTCAGTCTTCTACTAGCAGCCTTCAGATAAAGACTCAGCTCTGCCTGCACCATGCCTGCCTGGATGCTGCCATACTCTGGCCTTGATGATAATGGACTGAACCTCTGAACCTGTAAGCCAGCCCCAACTGAATGTTGTCCTTATAAAAAGTTGCATTGGTCATGGTGTCTGTTCACAGCAGTAAAACCATAACTAAGACAGGATTAATTACTAATTAATGTTATGCTCACCTGTTATTTTTTTCCTAGTTCTCTTCCACTGGACACTGAATCTTAGTTGCTCTTCCATGACTTGAGTTATCATGTGGTCACATCCCTGTTTGAGGGACATTAAGATCAGGCAG
Source organism: Uromys caudimaculatus (assembly GCA_028551405.1). Lineage (NCBI taxonomy): Eukaryota > Metazoa > Chordata > Mammalia > Rodentia > Muridae > Uromys > Uromys caudimaculatus. Next base: position 12,874,602 of record CM052712.1, on the reverse strand, counting down.
AATATCATCTATATTGACAGAAATGTCACAACAATATCTTATATTTCAGGGAGAAGAAGGGTCCAGCCTGTGTGTCCCTACATGACAACACTAAGCTGTGAGTCATTCCATATAAATAAGAGACAAGCTCCATGCTGCAACATCACTGATGCTGGATAGAGCCTTTTGTCAAGAAAAGCCCCAGTTTTACCCAAAATACCAGAGTGGAGATTTCTCTCCTTGATTCTCTCAATGAACCAACAAACTGTCATTATGGAATTGGGCACTATTTCTCCCAGTTATGGTGGTAACTGGTCATCCATAGCATCATACACTAGTTGATATTTCCACAGTGTGAGCCTTAGCTCAGCAGTGTTAAAACTCACATGACATAGTTCAGATACTCTGACACAACCTGGAGCAGGAACTGCAAATCAGAGACTGTTTACCAGCAATCTTTGTTAAACAAGTAAGTGACTCCTTGGCTAAGATTCACAAAGTCCTAGGAGATTTACAGAAATTCAAATGTAGCCTACTCTGAAAATGAATTGAATCAAAAGTCTTAGAGATAATGCACAGGAAATGGAATTGTAAGCTCTCTAGGGACCTCTCCTGTTCATTTGACTATGAGAACCCTGTCATCAGATGGCTCAGTGAGTAAAAGTGCTTGTTGCCAAGCCTGAGTACCTGAATCTAATCCCCAGGGCCTACATAATGAAAGAGGAAAACCTCCTTCTGCAAGTGGTCCTCTGATCTTATGTTTACCATATATATCATCTTCATTGAGCATACTCATCAAATAAACAAACAGATAGATAAATAAGTTCTGAAAAAATAAGTATATTGAAAACTAGAAAGGCTAAAAGATACTGTTTTATGTGTGTGACTTTTAAACCTTTTCCTTTCATTATCTTTTTTCTCCCATGAAATTTGTGTACAAGCATGTGTGTATACATGAAACATTTACTGATAATCAATTATAAGGAAAATTATTTTAGAAGTCAAATGTGTGATCAATTGCACCATACAATCACCTACAGACACCACCTCTAAAACAATTCATTGGTAAATTAATAATTTTTTCATTTGGAAAAAACAAAGAACATTTTAAGGATATGGATATGGTCAAATCCACTCTTGCCTGAGCATCTTCAACACTTTTTGGAGTTGGCCAATATTCTGATTTTATAATTATCAATGATGAGAGTACTCTTTTTGGAATAACTATGTTTTCCAAAATGCCAGAATTGGGGCTAGAGAGATGGTTGAGAGATTGTCAGTTAAAGCATCTGCTGCTTTTTGCAGAGAACAGGGTTCACTTCTCAGCACCCACATGATGGCTCACAACCATCCACAGCCTCAGGTTCAAGGGATACTATGCCCTCTTCTGGTCTCTGTAAGCACTGGACAGTCATATAATACACATACATATTCACAAAGCAGTAGAAGTATATTTATGGTTATTTTTTTAAGTTAAAAATTTCTCCAAATCTGAGCCAAACTTCAGTTAACATTTTTTTATGAAACTGGTCAGCAACTCAAACAAAAATTTTAAAACCAAGCATTCTATGGCAAATATCAACTGAACAATCATCATTAACAAATTTTGGGATGTTAGGACAAAAATCCGTTGTTCACAATTGGTTGGTTTGACAACTGGTAAAATCACTCTAGGAATGAACAAGGCAGATTCTCAAAGGCTAAAAACAATTCTACCACATGACCCAACAATACCACTCCTCAGCAAATATCCAAAATACTCAATATCCTACTCCAGGGATACTTGGGGCCATATCCATTGCTGATTTATTCAAAATAGCTAGAAAATGGTGGGGAGAGTCTAAATGGTCTTAAATGAATGAATGAATGAATGAATGAATGAATGAATGAATGAATGAATGAATATGAAAATGTAGTACATATACACTATGGAATACTGACTCCACTATAAAGAAAATAAAATAACGAACTTTGCAGGTAAATGGATAAAACTAAATGTGACCATATTGATTATGGTAACCTAAACCTAAGAAAGACAATGTTGCATGTTTTCTCTCTTTGGAGGCTCCTGGCTCCAAATCTTCACATGTGAGTACATGACCTGGAGTAACATCAGAAACCATAAAAGTAAATCACAACCATTGCCAGGATAGGGGAGCTAGGGAGCAAAAGAAAGAAATAGCAGAGTATTACTAATCTTTTGGGGGAAATGAGGGAGAAAGGTGATAGAGAAGAAGAGAGGAGGATAAAGAGGTACAGTTGATCTCATATGCAAAATGGGCTCCTTGTTGGAGAGGGACGAAGATTTAAAAGGAAAGAAAATGGCAAAATAATAATAAGAAGGTCTTGAAATGTCACACTGAACTGTTTCCCTAAAAGAAACATGCACAATTCTGGGTATTAATGTGTGTGTGTGTGTGTGTGTGTGTGTGTGTGTGTGTGTGTGTGTGTGTGTGTGTATACATATACACATACACATACACATACACACATACATACATTATATATATATATGTTATTTTTAATGAGTTTTTCTCATCTGGGCTAATAGTACTATCTCCCAGAGCCAAAGACTACTTTACAAAAACCCAATACAAAACATGAGAGGCCCTCTATTGAGTTGTTGGCCAGGTTCATCCAAAACATACACCATACTTGGTTGTTTTCCAGAGGTACAAGGTAAATTCTTATTGAAGAAGACACCATGAACTTCAGAAACAAGGCACAGAGACTCCTGAGCTGGAACTGACCTATCTGTCTCTTCCCTGAAAAGTAGCTTTCATGATAACAAAAGGCACCATGCAAGCTTCCAAAAGAAGATGGTAGCTAACAGTCCTACCCAGTTGTAACTTGTATGAACCACATCAATGGCCAGTACAATAACACTACAGGTACAGTAATGGCAGTGACTTGTGGGAGCAGTGGTCTGTAACAGGCACTCTTATACCTGGTTGAGCAAAGACTGAAAATTCTGGGAGACCCTGTGAAATATTCACGAGGGACCAGATTATATTTTTAACCAACGCTCCAGGTCACAGCCTTTAAAACCCCTGTACAGAGAGAGGCCTGGCGTGTGAGACTTGAAAAGCAGCCCTGACTCCTCCCATAGGCAAATGTGGCACTAGAGAGCTCCCAGACCTAGCCAATAGAAAGCGCCAGTTGCCAATCCCCTGACTCCTCCCAACCAGCATATCAGATTGTCCCACCTGCGTAGCTCTCTCTCTCTCTCTCTGCACAGCTCTACCCACCTGCTCTCTCTGCACAGCTCTGCCCACCTGTTCTCTGCATCTCTCTACGCTGCTACCCGCCCGCCCCTGCCCACCAGCCTGCTCTGTCCCCGCTTCTGCCCACGCCCACTGCCTGCCATCCAGAAGGACTAAAGCTGCAAAACTACTTTGGTGTCGGAGAACTTTGTCTAAGGGACTGTAACACTTGGGCCCACGAGGAGATCCGCTCTCCAGGCCTAGCAGTGGGGCATGCATTGACAGTGGCTGGGGATCTCCCAGGAACTACCAGAAGTCTCCCACACTCCGTAGGCTAGCTGGCCTCTCACAGGTCTAGCCCCAGGCCAACTCTGCAGGGCGTCGAGCACTGAGCAGGCTCTGTCCTACAACGCTCAGTCCAACAGTGACCAACAGCACTCTATTGTTATCTAAGACCAGACCAACAAAAGGAATACTATGCCTAATAAAAGAAATTTAGTTGACTACTTGGTGCTATTGAAGTCATGATTATTGGAGAAGCATCTGTAACCACGCCTCTGTGAACCAACATAACTGATAAGAACAATCTATAACCATTTATCCGTATACCTACAAAAAAATGTAGTCTTCACACTTCAAGGAAACTTGTCTTTGAAATAGACAGAGAACAATACAGAAAACTATAACCAATCAATACACAGAGTTATGGAGCCCAGTCCCAGTGGATGCGTCTACAAAACACTCTAACACCTTAGGGTTAGGAGCATTGTAGAAAAGTGATGGGGCAGAAGGATTTTAGAGTCAGAGAAAAACAGAGTCTGTTGTTAGATTGTGTCTCCTAGGAATTTCAGAAGATATAGCCATAAAGTCTCAACAATCAGACTGACCAAACATGAGCTGAACAAGAATGTTACCAATGGACATGCCAAAGTAGATACAGAAAATCCCAGGAACTATAAACAATGGAGAAAAGCTGGAACTAGGAGAAGAGGCTCTACCAAGGGGAAGACCCTACTCATTGGTTATCCAGTGTCAATGGTCAGCCATGAAAGATACAAGTAATTTATATGGATAAAGCATATTATATATATATATATATATATATATATATATATATATATATATATATATATATATATATATATAAATCCACATTCAGGCACATAAACA
>CM052712.1:12816606-12861671 GCA_028551405.1 Uromys caudimaculatus | reverse complement strand
TGGAAATAAGTGTGGCGGACCCTCAGAAAAATGGACATAATACTACCTAAGGACCCAGCTATACCTCTCCTGGGCATATACCCAGAAGATGCTCCAACATGTAATAAAGACACATGCTCCACTATGTTCATAGCAGCGCATATTTATAATAGCCAGAAACTGGAAATAACCCAGATGTCCCTCATCAGAGGAATGGATACAGAAAATGTGGTACATTTTCACAATGGAGTACTACTCAGCTATTAAAAACAATGACTTAATGAAATTTGCAGACAAATGGATGGAACTTGAAAACCTCATCCTGAGTGAGGTAACTCAGTCACAAAAGAACGAACATGGTATATACTCACTGATAAGCGGATATTAGCCGAAAAGTTCAGAATACCCAAGTTTCACTTAACAGTAACCGTTGGACTGAGAGTGAGGTCCCAATGGAGGTGTTGGAGAAAGGTCTGAAGGAGCTGAGGGAATTTGCAGCCCCATGGAAGGAGCAAGAGCGTCAATGGACCTGACCCCCCTGTCATTCTGGAGTTTGGACCACCAACCAAAGAATACACATGTTTGGACCCATGGTTCAGACCGTATATGTGGCAGAGGATGACCTCATTGGCCATCAGGGAGAGAGGAGAGGCCCTTGGGCCTGAGGATGTTAGAGGCCCCAGTAAAGGGGAATGTCAAGGTGGGAATATGGGGATGGGTGGGCGGGTGGGTGGGAGGTGGAATTCCCTCATAGAGATGGGGAGGGAGAGGAGATAGGGTGTTTCTAAAGAGGAGACCCAGAAAAGGGGAAATATTGGAAAAGTAAATAAAGCATCAAAAATAATAATAATAAAAAAGAAAATTAAAAAAAGCAACATTGGAAAATAGGTATTTTACTACTTTCCTTTATATATATATATATATATATATATATATATATATATATATATATATATATCCAAAAACTTCTCTCTAAGTATCTTCAGTTCATTATCACACAATTGATTATGATGAAATCAGATCATGCACCCTCACTAACAGCTTGATGGAATTTCATTGCCAACAAATCATCATGATTAGGTCAAACTCCCTTGATTGGAGCTTTCTCTTAGAAAATAGAGCTCCACTGTTTTGGTACGAACATGCTCTTCCCTAAACTTTTTCAGTCACCAAAAGAATAACTTTCCTATAAATAATTTAGTTATTATTTTTTCCATTTATTTCACAGGAACATTTCAGGGAGAAAATACACAAAGGAGAAAATAAAGCTAAATGTTTGTGCACCAAATGATGACTGTTCTGCTTGTGTTGTTCTATTTCTTCCCAGTATCAATATTGAGATTAGCCCTTAGTACATCCTATTCTTTCCAAAGGTTTGGTCATCATATTACAGTATGATTTCCTCATACTCTCCAACATGATCCACACAAAATGGAAAAATATGTAATTTATTTTATAATTCCATCACACGATTCATGAATATTCATTGAGCTCCTACCATGTCAGCACTTCAGAGTCTAGGATAATATCTGAGAACAAAGACATTTGTCGTACATGTGTTCTAAAAGCTAGTAGAAGACTGAAAAGACAGAAAGTAAAATATGTAAGGTCAGTGGGATCAAAACACGGCATCATCAGCAATGTGAAATCTGAAGAATGGAGATATATCTTCCACTTGTGTTTACATGCATTTAGTAAGTGTCCTGCAGGACATCAACAATCAACATTTAATATATCCATGTTATATTTTTAATATATATATTTATAGTGTGGATATTGATAGTTGAATAAGAAACACAGAAAGAAATACAGAGACAGAAAATATGCTTGTATGCAGATTCTTTAGTTTTCTTTAACCAATTTATTATTTTATTTATTATTAATTTAAATATATATATAATTTGTATTTTGTGCTGATATTTTCAGAAGGATGTTCAGTTGAGGTCTGTTCTTTTTTATGTCATCTTCTGCATGCTTGAATGTACACATAGGATGCAGCTAGTAAGCTATGTTCTAAGCATTTTATTTTACAGTCACTATAAAGGCATACTATATTCCTGTAAAGTAAAGCTTTGTAGCAGTTCTATTTGTGTTTAAAAAGGTATTAGCAACAAGTCTAATTCCTTCACCCAAATGAGTGGTAGCTGCATATTTTTGTTGCTTTTCTGCAGCACAGTTCCTGGGTATTTGGGGTTCAAGAGATAAAGTCTGTATGTGCTTTAAATAGGTATTTTTCCCTCCTCATGAGAAGATGTAAGAACGGCCACAATTCAGGTACCTCAAAAATCTATCATCTCTCTATTGATGAATAAAATCAAATCATATACTAAAATATCCAAAATGTTCAAACAAATGTTATATAACAGGCAAAGACTTAAAAGAATAAGTGTTCCCCTCAGCTATACCTTACGCAAAACATCTGAATTAGCAGTGAACATCTGGACCATGCTTCTATACTGGTAAATCCTGCTAATATAGGCGTTTCCCATACAACATTATCACAATCACTCAGAAAGATGAAGAGACACACTCAGACGCTGTAGTTTTATCAAGCCTAGCAGGTCCTTCAGGAGATCATTTAAGCACTTAGCCTTGACTTAGCTAACAAATTCCTAGCTAAAGTTCTACACTTGCTTTCTAAATGTGACTGGCATTTTCTCATAAGAAATGTCTTCTTTTCCTTTGGTTTCAAATCATTGAAAAGTAGGACAGTATGATTAAAACTTCACAAAGGTAGGTCTTCTTAATTTGTGTTGACATTCTCACCCTCTAAGTGACTTTAATAGTGGCTAGATAGTGGTAAATGCTTATGAAGTATTTTAAAATATATGAATGAATGGAGTTACCAAATCTTGGCCCAGAGAATCTATTATATTCCCATACACTTAACAAAAGCAGTTGGGGCAAGGAGATACAGAATGAGCAGCGCTGGCCACATCCAATAGATATGTAAATGAGTGGCATTATTGTCATTCATATATACTTCCATTTTTAATTACATATGTGAAATATTAATTGTACAAGATTATAGCCATATATATGTGTTTTATATATATGTATATATATGTGTGTGTGTATATATATGTATAATTTATTTGTGTAGATGCTTGGTTTGCAAGTATGTCTATGCACCACATGGAGACCAGAAGAGAGCAATGGACACCCTGGGACTGGAGTTAGGGATGGTTGTGAGCCACCATGTCTATGCTGGTCATCAAATCCTGCTCCTCTGAGGAAGAAGCCAGTAATCTTAACCACTAAGCCATCTTTTCAACACCTATATTTGTTTAACCCTTAAATTTATTTCAAGAAACTATTCATCTTGTTTTTGTAAGCCATCATTCCAAGTTCTAGCATTACACCTTTAATAAAGCCTTTATCAAACTTGCAATCTAGGAATTGTAGGGCAATGGGAAAGCCATAGTGAGAACCCAGGAGATTAGCATCCATGCTGAAAACTTAACTTTGATGAAAGACAATGTGTTTGAGATAAGTGTTTGAATTGAAACCCAGTTTATAACTTTACTATTTGCCTTTTTATGATCATAATTTTGCTGTAAGTTATTTTTTTTGATTTATTGTTTGAGAAATTTTTATATGTGTCTAAGGCTTTTTAAAAAAATATAATCCTCCCCCACTCCCTATTTTCATATCCTCCAAGGTTAGTATTTCATGAGCCCATTCTCTATCCATGCAGGGATTTTGGCTGCTCTGATCTTGACAGGGCTTGTACACATAGTCACAGCAACTGGGAGCTCATATCTGAATAAGTAGGGGGGGGTATGTTAAATCAACAACCCTGCTATATCCAGAAAATAGTATTTCACACCAGTCTTACACCACTTCTGACTCTTAAAATGTTTCCAACCTGCTTCCAAGATCATATCAGCACCTTTAGGGGAGGAGCTGTGATATAGATGTCCTATGTAGAACTGAACACTGCACAGCCTCTCACTCTCTTCTCGTTGACCAGATGTGAGCCTCATTATTACTCACCTTTTACCACACAAAGAAGTTTCTGTGATGAGGGCCAAGAGCTAAACTAATTTATGCATATAAAGATATGAACTTAGGGCACAGTTTAATACTATGTCCATTTAGCAGAATAATGGTAATAGGTTTTCACCTCGGAGCTATGACCTACTCAATCATAGGTTCTTGGTGGCCAGATAATTTGATAATGTTTTGCTATACTAAGTAATGTGACCCTTTTTTCCCTACACTGCTTTCTCAGTATCTAACATCTTGAGAAATTCTCTAATCAAATAGCAGTAGGGAAGACTTTTAATAACATAATGTAAAATATAAATGACCCAAGTCCTTGATTTATGCACTTTAAATTCTTACATCTGCTGTAGGCTGAAAAAAATCTAGTGAACGTGTATATAATAGAACAAAACAGAAAAACGAAGATACCTCTAAGAAAGATACCTCAGCCCTAGGGGAATTGAAACCCCATAGGAAGAGCAACATCAGCTGGCCAGACCACCCAGTGCTACCAGGGACTAGACCACCAACCAAGGAGTGTACAGGGAGGGATCCATGGCTCCAGATACATATGTAGCAGAGGATGGCATTCCCTAACATCAGTGGGAGGGAAAGCACTTGGTCCTGTGGAGGTTTGATGCCCCAGCATAGGGGGATGCTGGAGGGGTAGGATGGGAGAGGGTGGGTTGGTGTGGGAGCACCTTCATAGAAAGAAAAAAGAGGGAGGAGAAAGAGGTTGTAGGATGGGGGCTTGTGGAGGGATAACCAGAAAGTGGGATATCATTTGAGATGTAAACGAATAGAAGGGTTAATAAAAAAAAAAAAAAAAAAAAAAAAAAAAACCTCAGTCCTAGAAACACTTTCATAAACAGATGAATTTTAATTCTTAAACATTCTTCTCTAAAAACTATAAATAGAATAAGTTCAAGAAAGGTTTCCAGAATGTGTGATCTTTTTACTGATGTGTGTTTTATTATTCATTTATATATAATTTACATATACATAATGCAAATAAAAGTTTTATTTCTTTAACTATTATATTTCCCATGAGCCTATTTGATATTTTGATTTAAAAAATAAAAATAAAATGCCAGTCTGGTTTTTTTAAGGGGCAGTGGAGGAAAGGATTTATTCAACTTACACTTCCACATTGCTCTTTATCACGAAAGGAAGTCAGGACTGAAACTACAGCAGGTCAGGAATCAGGAGCTGAGGCAGAGGCCATAGAGGGACGTTTCTTACTGGCTTGCTTCTCCTGGCTTGCTAAACTTTCTTTCTATTTTCTTTTTTTCTTTTAAACTTTATTTTTTATTGGATATTTTATTTACATTTCAAATGTTATTCCCTTTCCCAGTTTCCCCTCCGCAAATCCCCTATGCCATCCCGCCTTCCCCTGCTTCTATGAGGGTGCTCATCCACCCACCCACTCCCACCTCACCGCCCTGGCATTACCCTATACTGGGGCATCTAGCCTTCAGAGGACCAAGGGCCTCCCCTCCCACTGATGCCAGATAAGGCCATCCTCTGCTACATATGCAGCAGGAGCCATGGATCCCTGCCTGTGTATTCTTAGGTTGGTGAGCTCTGGGGGGGTCTGGTTGGTTGATATTGTTGTTCTTCCTATGGGGCTGCAAACCCCTTCAGCTCCTTCAGTCCTTTCCCTAACTCCTCCATAGGGGTCCTGTGCTTAGTCCAATGGTTGGCTGTGAGCATCTACCTCTGTATTTGTCAGGCTCTGGCAGAGCCTCTCAGGAGACAGCTATATCAGGCTCCTGTCCACAAGAACTTCTTGGCATCAGCAGTAATGTCTGGGTTCGGTGTCTATATATGGAATGGATCCCCAGATGGGGCAGTCTCTGGATCACCTTTCATTCAGTCTCTGCTCCACACTTTGTCCCTGTATTTCTTTTAGACAAGAGCAATTCTGGGTTAAAAATTTGGAGATGAGTGGGCGGCCCCATCCCTCAACCGGGGACCAGTCTGTTTTTATTTAATGCATTAGTTAATTCTTATACCCAAACTCTTGGGATTTATTAATGTAAATAAACAAAATTGGAATATCTAAGCTAAAGGGAATGGGTTTCACTAAACTTCCCTTCATAAAATTGGTTTTAACCTATACTCTTACTAGAGGTCTATATCCTTCTCTCTCACATCATCTTTGATATTATTTATTTTAACCAGTATCAGTTTGAAAAAGATGATATATAATTGGATTTCTAATTATATTTCTCAGATCCCATGTATATATTAACTAAATGTTCTCATTTCCCATCCTGATAATTGATTGCCATGGGCCTTTTGCTTTATGTTGTATTAGTATCCTGAATGACCAGAAAAAGATTGGCTATTACAGGGAACGTAGTACCTGCCATGCATTCTTAATTACTTCTACCTATTATATTCAGGTTGTGAGCTTTATTTATGAAATTTTTGTCATATTCATACTTATGTACACCCACATATGTGGGCTTGCATGCAAACACACACACACACACACACACACACATCGTCGTCATCATCATCATCATCATCATCTTCCATATATTTGCTCTCAGTGATTTTCTGTAAGTAAAATTATTGACTAGCCAATAATGGCACAAATCTTCAATTATAAATATTGCCATTTTATAACAAAGCTGCAAATTTTTGTGCATCAATTATTATAAAACAATGCCGTGCTTTATCAGTTGATTATTCTATTGTAACAACATCATAAAGGTTACACACTATCTTATTTAATTGCATTTATGTCTAGAATTGTTTTCCAAGGTCTTATTCTGCTAAATAAATCTTCTGTTTATTCCTATTTCCATTACTGAATTATTTTTAGTTCCATTACACATTTTAATATCTAGTTTATCTGGTTAACTTGTAACTCTCCATAATGCTTTTAAAATGTCTTATCCTCTTCTGCTTTTATTAATCCAGTTGAACTTTGAAATACCCTTTACTTAATTCTAAAACCTACTCTAATTTTTGCAATGACATCAATCACAGAGGCTCATTTGGGCAAGCATAATATTTTCACCATGCAGAGAGCACATAAGCTGATGTTACAACAGCAAATAGTAAGAAATCTACGCTAACAGGTGAAAGGGCCAGAAAAGACCTAAAGCTTGAAGGTGGGTAGGATGAAAAGATGCTTAAGGGAGAGGGAATGCCACTGAGGCCAGGTCTGTGTCAGATCACTGAGGGGAAAGGTGGAAGATAGAATATAAGGTGTCTTTCTGTGAAATGAAATTTTGAGGTTAGAGTTAATTCCAGAGACAATAGAATTATCAAGAATTTAAGTAAAGAACTGATGTCAACCTATTTCACTTTTGAGAGTTATCTCTTCTTGTGATATTGATAATTGATTGGACTAGAGTAGTTATAGAGGAAGAACTGTAAAAGAAGTCACGTGAGAGGTGCTAATGAGCTAGTATTAGGATGGGGCTAGTGTAATGGGAAAGAGGCAGTACAGCCTAAACCTAACTCTACACCACAGTAAGTATGAGGATGCAGTCATAAAATGTTGCTTTTTTCTTAAGAGTAGAGCTGCTCTAGAACTGTGGGTTCCCTGAATTCTACCAGCTAGGTAAAACTAGATTGTAAAGACTATATGACACATTTGAGAACGAGCATCCATTCCTGGAAATTAGCCAGTTAGCCCTCAAATTATGAGGATGAAATGTATTGTGGGATAAGAACATATATGATTATACTCTCTTAATGGAAATGGCATTAACACAGAACATTTGGGGAACCTAGTATTCTGCAATCCGTCTTGCCCACTTGGATACTTTAACAACTAAATGCTCTAATTGCCATATGCTTTTAGGTAAATGGCAAAAGAAAACAAAAACAATGTTAAGCTAAGTAAGAACTAAAAATTTGAATGGACCTATAACTATCAAATACATGTTTTCAGGTGTGTATTACCATTTTGGTTTTATTATTTTTATTTTCATTTTAAAAATAATATGCCTAAGCAATAAAACCTAAAGCGATAGCTCACAAAGAATTCCACATAACACTGACTAGCATAGATACATAAACCTATGTATTATCATTTAAAAATTGTAAAGACAAAGATGTTTCAGAAATGTATTAATATCGGGAAATTAACAGCAGAATTTATATAAAATGGATATATGCCAAACATCTATATAATAATATTAAAATAGTTTAAAGAGCAAGGCAATCTCTTTGAGTATTATACCTGATATTGTCAGATGTGATATTAACATTTGAAGGTACCATGTAGCATAGGAAAACCTAAAATCAGCAGTGGAGATAGACTTTTCTCCAAAAACTTTGACCAACTTTATGCACACTTCTCATGTTAGTCTGATTCTTCCTCACCAAATCTGGGCAGCCAGAAGTATTTAACCAGGGGTTTATGCCAGTTTTCACTCTGTCCATCTCTCTTAACCAGACTTTCTCAGGAAAGTTGAATTAGTGACCAGGGGGCATTCAGAAACTGCACATGCAGCACCTACTGTTGTAACTGCTCTCTGTCACTCCTGCCATTCCAAGGCTGTTTCAAGGTCCTGGATAAAGAGGCCTGTCACCTGACCGTGACAAAGGAGGGGCTCTGAATGATTCCGACTCAAGGAAATAAAGGCATGAGAAGTCAAAGCATCATATAATGTAAACAATATACGTATCACCAACCTCACATAGTTCATGCCTGTTTCATATATGTAAGATGAATATCATTGTTAAAAGCAGAAGCTATATTTGATGGAAGTGGTTTCCTGAAGACCACTAACAACAGGTCGTTTTCACTGGGTTGGGTAGCAGCAGTGTGCACAGCCCTGCAAATGACATTGAAAACGTTCCTGTAGTTTAATTTTGTATTAAAATTAGATCCTACTTTGAAATATGAAATAGTTGAAGCAACTAATTTGCAATGCCTCAGTGAAAAGTTTGCCAACCCTAATTAACTCCTCCAGTCTCACAAGACTTTCTCAGTTGGCCCAGAAATATCTATAAGAATTGTGAAGAGAAATTAAATCCTATTACTGTCATAGTTGGTAACAAAGAGTCAAGTCTAAAGATCAAGCTTTTACCAAGTGTGGCTATTAACCAGAGATGGCAATGAAGGCTGTGTGTCCAGAATAACACTTATTGTTTGCAACTGAGTAGCTCATGCTGCATGTGAATGTTTTCCTTCATGTATATTCACTTCTGATTTCTGAATTTTCAACATAATTTGAAATGAAAAATAAATTTATAGGAAAATGACCTGTTGAGATATTTTCTGTTTTCAATATACCTAGATGAAATGACACAGATATTTGTTGTTGTCATTTTTCCAAATGTTGTCATTAAAATGAGAAAGAAAAAATCCATCCAAAATAAGAAAATCATTCTTTCAGCTTCAAAATATCTAATACTTTCTCCTATTTTTCCTCAGATTCAATAAATGTTCTGAATTTGTTTCCCCTGACAGTTATGTGAAGCTAATCCTACCAGATTTACATTACCAACACCAAGAGATAGGCTATATCATTTACTAGAAAGAATTAATTCATTTATATTCTTAGCGACACTCAAATATATAGTTTAATTTTCCATGGTGTTCCATCCTTAGTAGTAGGCAACAGTGTTTACAATGTTCTGTTCATGAATCTCTGCAAGTGAATAACGGTCATAGAACGCCTTAGCAAGTTCAAACTGGCAGCGCTAGACCTGAAGCAAGGGTTTGGTCCAGATGCTTCCAATCAAATGCCATGCTAGTTACTTCCCAGAACTCAGTCTGCAGCCTCCATGCCTGACAGTCCCCAGCTGCTGTGGAAATTTAAAAGCGTGGTCCAGGATGTATAAATATCTTCTTTGAAAAATGGTATCTCTTTACTATGTTATAGTCTATTGCTTAGCTTTGACCTCCTTTACATTTTCCTACATATAGTATATATTTCATAAAATAATTTCAGAGTCTAAAATGAATAGGAATACATATCTGATTAAATTGCATGAGTTTATCCTAGATATATTTATATACATATAACATCAAAGTTTAAAATAGTAGTGCTTGATTTCCATTCCTAAGATATGAAAAATTTTGATACATTTAATTTAACATGAAGTTCTCACCAGGTGTTTTCAACTAATATAAATGAACATTTATCCAATCCAAAGATCTTCTCCAAGTGCCTGCTTATCACGTAGGTAGTCCTCTCTTGTTCTCTCTCTGGGAGTATAATTCTTCTATCTGAAGACATGTGCTGAGGCTATTATTCTCTCAACAGGGATGTCAAACCCACTCCTCCTTCTGAGATCCTAACACCTACAAATGAAGATGTAGGCTTAGCACTTTCTCATTGCATGGGTATTCCTCACTTCTCCTTTCTTTTGAGACAAAAACACCATCATATGGGGATCTGTTTGAATGTCTGTGTGTTCCACTGATGGCACTCATCTCAATTTCTCCTTAGTATGTCTCCTCAATTTCTGAGGAACTACATAAGAGCCCACTTGTCCTTTAGCCTGTCTGCTCTTGAAATCAAAAGCTGCATTTTATCATAGCTGAATGAGGACAACCTGTGTTATCTCATGCACTAATCACCAATGAGTGACACAAGACTGATCTTCCATCATCATCCAGTTGAACCAAAAGCTGCCAACCTCAGTTAGCTGCAAATAGATATGTAAATGCCAACTCAGCAAAGCAGGGGCAGATATCAACACTAAAGTACATATCCAATGACCTAATTCCAGATGCCCAAGTTCCATCATAGAAATACATACATCATGAAAAGTCAAGGCAATGAATCTTCTTGGGAAAGTATTAAATCCATAGCAATGATGCCTGGTGAGGTGAAATTATATAACATTCAAGATCATGATTTTAAAATAACAGTATGATTCTGTTCAAAGAATTTAAAGGAGGAATAAATAAACACTGGAATGAAGACCACTAAAAACATAAACAAACAGGTGATTTAATAAAAGAAAACTTAAAGACAGAAAACTAGTGCAAAATAAAAAGAAATATTAAGCAACACTCAAACCAAAATGAGAAATTCAGTAAGTATAGTAAAGACTCAGTAGAAAACCTAAACAATAGAATGAATCAATTGTAACTCAGACTATCAGGCATTGATTTCATAGTAGAAGAGTTGGATCATTCAATCAATGAAAATAATACATTTTTGAAAATGAATGGAATATACAGGATCTTTGTCACCCCATGTAATGATAGAACCTACAAATAGGCATAGAAGAAGTAGAAAAAATCAAGGCCAAAGGCATAGAAAATAGTTTCAATAAAATTATAGACAGAAGTTTACTAAATCTAAGGAAAGTGATGCCCACTCACATGGAAGAAGCAAAGGCAGGACCAGAAAAGCAATTTCCTGTGTCATATAATAGTCAAAACATTAAATGCACAGAACAAAGTAAACAGAGCAAAACCTTCAGGAGAGAAAGCTCACATATAAAGATAGCTGATCTTTCAATGGCGACTTTAAAAGTCATAAGGGCTTGACTGATGTCCAAGTTCTGAAAGAGCAAAGAAAGCAACACAGAACACTATAGCCTCCAAATCAATCTGTCATAACAGAAGGATAAAGAAGCTTGTCATGATAAAATAAAGTTATCTGAATTTATGATCACCAATCAGTCCTACAGAGGATGCAAGAAAAATACTTCAATATCAAGAAAGTGTAAGAGAATCCGAGAGTCTACATGGGAAAATAACTAGTGTTGGTCACTGGCTAGGCAAAGGGCAAAGAAAACAAGCACCACATAAGTAACAAAATGGCATGAATTAGTACACATTTCGAATAATTATTTTGAGTGTCAATGATCTCAACTCCCTCTCAGAGAAGTTAAAAAACAAGGCTATTCACAAAATCCACTCTTATTCAATATAGCGCTTGAAGCCTTAGACAGAGCAATAAGAAAAACAAATAAAGGAGATAAACATAGAAAAAGAAGTAAGGAAAAATCCTTGTTGTGTGATTTTATGCATGAGACCACAAAAGGATGACAACAAAAAACTCTCACAGCTGTGTTGAGGTATTTTCCCTGTCCAATTACATTAGGGCAATAGGCGCCCTGTGATTGGACAGGGAACAGGGAGGCAGAGCTAAGAGTTGTAGAGACAGAGACCCTCTCAGGGGAGAGGAGGAAGGATGACTGCAGCAGACGTGAACTGGAGAGCGCCAGCAGTAGTCATGATATCATTAAAGGTTGGAATATTGGGATAATTTGTCTAATTTAGGTGGGCTGCTTTTATCATTATCATTTGGCTCTGAAAGTATTGTATTGCCATCTTGTAAGTTGTGATTTTATTGATACATAAATCTGATTGGTTAACTATATGCTTAAGAGTTTAAATCTACCAAGTAATTGGGTGTTAAGATTGCTGACCATGGGGTGAGAGGTTATTGTGTGGGCTTGGTGGCAGAGATCTGCCTGACACAGAGACACGGCTGAACTGAGACCACCCGGCGAGAGCTCTGCAGTCCACCAGCACTAGCATAAGACGCAAGAACATGCCAGCTCCATTTTTTAATATTTACCACAAAACAGCTGATACTGAGTTTTTAAATCATGGTAGGATACAAAATTAACACTAAAACTCAGCAACCTTCTTATAGACCAGTGACAAGCATACTTAAAATAGGGCCCATTCACAATAGCCACATAATTTATTATTATTACTATTATTATTATTATTATTATTATTATTATTGATCTGAAACTATACCTACCTAAAGAGAGAAAAACTTTCAGACACTTAGTCAAGCAATTGAAGAAAACACAAAGAAAAAGGAAAACCACTAATGCTTATTTTTTTTGTTGTTTATTTATTTATTTTTGATACTTTATTTACATTTCCAATGTTTCCCCTTTTCTGGGTCTCCTCTTTGGAAACTCCCATCCCCTCCCCCTCCCCGCCTCTGTGAGGGAATTCCTCCTCCCACCTACCCGCCCACCCATTCCCATATTCCCACCTTGACATTCCCCTTTACTGGGGCCTCTAGCACCCTCAGGCCCAAGGGCCTCTCCTTTCTCCCTGATGGCCATCGAGGTCGTCCTCTGCCACATATGTAGTTCAAACCATGGGTCAATAGATGTGTATTCTTTGGTTGGTGGTTTGAACTCCAGGACAACCACGGGGAGGGTCAGGCCCATTGACGCTCTTGCTCCCTCCATGGGGCTACCAATTCCCTCCGCTCCTTCAGACCTTTCTCCAACCCCTCCATCTGGTACCTCACTCTCAGTCCAGCGGTTACTGTTAAGTGGAACTTGGACATTCTGAACTTTTGGGCTAATATCCGCTTATCAGTGAGTACATACCATGTTCGTTCTTTTGTGACTGAGTTACCTCGCCCACTAATGCTTATAAGTTAATAACCTCCTGAAAATGTCCATCCTACCAGAAGCAATAAACTATTCAATGAGATCCAAATTCCATAGCCATCCTTCACAAACCAATAGCACTCTGAAACTTTATATAGAATCACCAGGGAGAAAGACAAACCAAAACAATCCTAAACAAAAAATAATAATAATACTGCAACTATTACCACACCTACTTTCAAGTTATATCACTGAGCAATAATAATAAAACCAGTTTACTCCTGGCACAGACACAGACATACAGAACAATGGATGAGAATAGATGATTTGGGTCTGAATCACAAGACTACAGCTACCTAAATTTTGACAAAGGTGACAAACATATACTCTAGAGATAAAACGGTATCTTCAACAAACTGCTTAGGGAACTGGATAGCAACAGGTAACGGGCTAGAAATAAGCCCTAATCTCTTGTTCTGTACAAAACTGATCTAAAGCCCTTCTCTTTCCTGTCTCTGGAATAGCCAGTTTTTTGCACACTGACCACGCATTATACACTCACAGGGAAACAGTATCTACCAATTTTCTTGCCACTCAGTTTCTTCAATACATATTGATTCATTTGATTTTCATGTAATTTCTTGTGTGTTTATCTGTCTATAAGCTGATTCATTTATTTTAAGATTGTAAGTTCATTTTATTCTTCATAATATTTTAACTGTTTAATAAACTTTCTCATTTCATGATCTTTATTTTTAGTGGTTCTGTTTTATGTGGCTAGTCTTTCCACAGGCTTTTCTTTCTGAAAACCATATTCCAGTTATTAATATCCTCTGCATTGCTGTAAAGGTGATATTTTTCATTGATAGCATCCTTATTAAGTATTTTCTTATTACATATTCAACCATTGATATTTTTCTGATGCGCCTTTAAGAAATCACTTTTCTTTTCTATATTTCTTCTGTCTCTTCTACAATGGCTACAAGTCTTCTAGAAATAATGAGCACATGTTGTTTTATTTGGTTATATTTAAATTTCCCTTCCAATATTCTTTTGATCTAAAATCCGAACACTATAATATGGCCTCCAGGTGAGATTTATGAGATATTTTACTATGTTATTAATTATAACCTCAGACTGATTAGTTTCCTATCATTTTTACATTATTGACATTTCCAACATCTAATATGTGGTCACATAATATGCACACATGCTTTTTTTACTTGAGTGTCGTGATCATTCCAACCTTTACTTTCAACAATGTCTATCTAGGTATGAGTGAATTCTTTAATTACATGAATTCAGATCCTAATATATCATTTGTAGTAGATTTATAAGATTTATAATATTATTTAATGCATACCATAGAGACATTTGTTATAATGATCACTAGCAGAAGGAAATTAAGAGGGGGAGACTAAGACAGTTGTGATTCTCAAGAAACAATCAACATCATATTTAAACAAAAAACAAAATTTCCTAGTTCTGTTATACTTTGTCTTACTGTGACAAGGTGAGATGGATAAGCTTGTAGAGGACATTTGGCCTTTTGTTTTCTACCTAATAGTGTTAACAACTATATTTCTGTATGTTTGCCATGTGATTCTTGATGTTTCCAGAATACAAAGAAAGAATCCCTTAGAGTGCCCCCTTAGTCCACTGACTTGCACCAACCCACTGACAGGTGGCTTTTAACAGAACAAAGTTATTTCTTGCAACCCAGAGAGTTTGGGAGCCCACTCTAAGATAACCATCAGAATAGGTATCTGGTGAGACTAGGCTTCCTAATCCACACAACAAGTTCTCTATGCTCTCTTATAGCATAGAAAAGGCAACTCACATTACTTTTTATGTCCCTGATTGGCTCCTGGAAAGGCTCTACAGAGAGCCAACAGAGGGATCTGGAACTCTAAGACATGAGCACGTTCCCGCTTCATTCAGTTTGTCCTGTTTCACAACACAGTGTTTCCCTGGTGAAATTCCCCCAGAAGCCTTGTGGTAAATGCTTCTTCAAGTACAGACCTATAATACTTGCATGTCTTTTAAATCTTGTTTTGTGTTTTGTCTTAAGAATTCTTCTAATTATCAGAATGAATCTTTGTGCTTTAATACTTTTATTTCTATTTTTCTACCTTATTTTCTGAAATAAGATTAACATTTTCTTTCTAAAACAAAGGTCTTTTGGCAAAATCTCGACTTTAAAAAATTCTTTCTCAAACACCAGTGTCTCAGGCTCTAAGATCAACAATTGACAAATGGGATGTCATGAACCTGAAAACCTTCTCTGAGGCAAAGGACACTGTCAATACGACAAAATTGCAATCTACAGATTGGGAAAAGATCTTTACCAACCTTACATCCAATAGAGGGCTAATATGCAAAACATGCCAAGAACTCAAGAAGTTAAACTCCAGGAAACCAAATAACTCAATTTAAAAATATGGGATACAGGGCTAAACAAAGAATTCTCAACTGAGGAATCTAAAATGGCAGAGAAGCACTAAAGAAATATTCAACATCCTTAGTCATCAGGGAAATGCAAATCAAAACAACCCTGAGATTCCACCTCACACCAGTCAGAATGGCTACAATCAAAAATGCAGGTGACAGCAGTTGCTGGCGAGGATGTGGAGAAAGAGGAACACTCCTCCATTGCTGGTGGGATTGCAAGCTGGTACAACCACTCTGGAAATCAGTTTGGTGGATCCTCAGAAAATTGGACATAGTACTACCTGAGGACCCAGCTACACCTCTCCTGGGCATATACCCAGAAGATGCTCCAACATGTAATAAAGACACATGCTCCACTATGTTCATAGCAGCCATATTTATAATAGCCAGAAGCTGTAAACAACCCACATGTCCCTCAACAGAGGAATGGATACAGAAAATGTGGTACATTTACACAATGGAATACTACTCAGCTATTAAAAACAATGACTTCATGAAATTCACAGGCAAACGATAGAACTTGAAAATATCATCCTGGTGAGGTAAGTCAATGACAAAAGAACAAACATGATATGTATTCACTGATAAGTGGATATTAACCCAAAAGTTCAGAATATCCAAGATTCGATTCTCAGACCATATGAAGCCTAAGAAGAAGGCAGAAATCAGTTTGGTGGTTCATCAGAAAATTAGAAATAGTTCTACCTGAAGACCCAGATATACCACTACTGAGACCATACCCAAAAGATGCTCTAACATATAACAAGGAAACATGTTCCACTATGTTCATAGCAGCCCTATTTATAATAGCCAGAAGCTAGAAACAACCCAGATATCCCTCAACGGAAGAATGGATACAGAAAATGTGGTACATGTGCACAAGAGAATGCTATTCAGCTAGTAAAAACAAAGACTTCACGAACTCTGTAGGCAAATGGGTGGGACTAGAAAACACCATCCTGAGTGGGGTAAGCCAGACCCCCAAAAAATACATGATATTTACTCATATAAAGATTAACAAGAAGGAAGGCCAAAGTGTGGATGCTTCAAAGCCACTTAGAATGGGGAACAAAATAATCATAGGAGGCAGAAGGAGGGAGGGATCTAGGTAGGAGAGAAGAGGGAAGGGAAAAAGGGTGAGGACGGATCAAATATGGGAAGAGACAGGAAAGAAGTCCAGAGGGCCAAGAGAATTAATAAAAATATGTAGTAGTGGGGGGTGCCACTAGAATGCAAGACACCAAGACACCAAGAATGCAAGAGGCTCCCAGGACCCAAAGGGGATAACATTAGCTGAAATACCCATAGCAGGGAGATAGAACCTTAAGAGACCACCTCCAGTAGATAGACATGGCCCCCAGTGGAGAAATGTGGCCACACAAGCATCTCGAAATTTTTAACCCAGAATTGTCCCTGTCTAAAGGAAATGCAGGGACAAAAATGGAGCAGAGGCAGCAGGAAAGGTCATTCAGAGATGAACCCACCAAGCAATCCATTCCATCCACAGACACCAAACCCTGGTACTAAGATGTGCTTACAGACAGAAGGACATGGTTGTCCTCTGAGAGGCTCAGCTAGCACCTGACTAAAACAGATGCAGATATAGTCAACTGCTGGATTGAGCCCAGGGATCCCAATGGAAGAGTTAGAAGAAGGGCTGGCTAAAGGAGCTGAAGGGGATTGCCAACTCCATAGGAAGAAAAACTATCAATTAACTGTATACCTCAAAGCCCCCAGGGACTAAACCACCAACCAAAGAATATACATGTGGCTCCTGCTACATGTATAGCTACATATGTAGCAGAGGACAGCTTCATCTGGCATCAGTGGAAGGGAAGGCACTTGCTCCTGTAGACTTGATGCCCCAGCAAAGGGGGATGCTAGAGGGGTGAGACAGGAGTGGGTAAGTGGGGGAACACCCTCTTAGAGGCAAAGGGGATGGAGGTGGGGGCGGAGTGTTCGTGGAAGGGAGACCCTGAGTGGGGATAACATTTGAAATATAAACAAAGAAAATGATTAATAAGTAATTTTTGTCACTCTGTTTTCCTCTTATTGCATTTTTTGTTTCTTTGATGATCTCTGTTCCCCTTAGCTCCACACACCCAGGCAACTGCATCTTCACTTCTGCTGTTCCTGGGAGTACTGGCCTACCATCTTCACTTCAGTCACACTATTGTAAATTACTTCTTCATTCAAAAATTGCTTGTGAAATGTGTACTCTGTGCCTTGTATAGTCCTTAGCACTAATACAAGAGCTAAAAAGAAAAACATCCATCAAATATACGCATACACAAAAGAACAGGAGAGCAGAAGAGCAAGAAGATACCTTAAACATCATTTATGTTATTTCTCCAAAACATGTGCATTTCTGAGAGTGGGTGATGGGGCCTGTGATTTGGTGTCCTGTTCGCAGACAAGGCTTACATTTAATGTAACTAGCAGAGAGCTGAAGGAAATGAAAGTCTAAGCCCAGTGAATTTGTGAGGAACAAATAGATGTGAAAGGGGAAATATTAAGCAGATAAAGTATCAGGAAAGTTTTGTTGGAATTGCTGAGAAGCACCAAGACTAACCTGTGTCTGGAGAAGTCTGGAGAAGACAGATTATATTAGAATCTTAATCTAGTAAAGCACTTCTGCAACTTCATTCTCAGAACTTATTGCTTTCTTAAAATAACTGAAAAACCTCAGTAATTATTTGATTATTTGATCTGCTGGTACAATGTAGTAAAAATTAAAACAGAAAGTATTTCATTTAAATCATTAATGGCATTATCAGTGTATTTCTATTAACATAAGCATGTATGAACAAGAGCCTTACTCATCAAAATGGAGTAAAATAAAGAGTGAAGTATTTATCACCTTGAATGCATCCAAAATTAAAAGCCCCTCCAAAATTAAATAGTTGCTAGTGGGGTAAATATACAACATTGAAGCTTTGATGATAACAAAGCCACGAATCCCATTCCTTGTGGTTAAGGCATGGTGCCCTCTGAAAGAGCTTGTTGGAAAGAGTCTATTGCCTTTGCCTTAGTACCTTGAGAGATCATGAATTTTATAGCCTCCAGCAAAGAATGTCCAACAACCAAACTTACTGACATGTTAGTCTTGGAGTCACTAATCTCTAGGCATGTGATAAAATAATTTTCCACACTTTATAACTACCCTTATCTCAAGTAATTGTTTGAAGCAGTACAAATAGACTAATTCAATTGTTATTGCTTACATTTTCTAACGATCTCTGCAATGTTTGACTAAATGGAAGAAAACAGTATTTCTTTTCCCATGGTTTCTAGGCCTAGACTCTTGCAATAGTTACAGCAGAAGTTCGTGAAAAAAGTCGTCTGGCATCAAAGATATAGAGTTCGAAAAAAGATGAGTATTTTAATAGATTCTTCAGATAATTTGGAAAATCCTCTTTTTGTGATTCCATGAGGATTCCACTAGTGATAATATCTTCATGTGATAAAATCAGCTAAAATGTGTAATTTGACAAGAGTCCACCACAAGCGATAGGTTTATGTGTAGACGAAAAGATATCACTTTATCACACAAGGGAAGTAAACCAAAAAAAGAAATCTGATCCTGAATATTATGATAAGAGTCACTTGACTTCTCCTAGATAACAGATAATCGACAGGGTGGCTCATGTGAGGTGATAGGATTGATGGACTGGGGGTTAGGTTTGACAAAAGCATTTAAGAGTATGTGCTGTAAAGCAGAAAAATAGTTAAGGATAAACATTTAAGCAGCAACATTTTGAAAATATGTAAATGTATCTTACAGCAATATCAGAAGTATCTTATTGTTTGAATTAAGCATGATGTGGATAGATAAGAAAATGTTTCTTAGAACAAAATTATAACCATGAGTCTTAGAATGCTTTTAGAAAAACACTGAGATACGATAGAATCAAGTCCCTTCCTTTTTTTAGATTCATGGTTTAATTAAATATATAATAAGAACATCTTAAAAAGTCATAAAGTGAGTCTATACAAGAGAATAGCTTGTAAATTTCAAAAATCTCATATATGATTACTATATTTAGCTACTTTATTGTTCATAATATTCTGTACCTGCTAAGAATGTATTTGTCCTACTGAAATAGGTCAATATCCTTGTCTAATGGTTGCTGAAGAAAGATAAACAAAATAAGAAAATATAATTATTTTGAAAATGCTATCATTATCAAAACCCAGGTAAAGAAATATTTATAATTGCAGAACACATTGTACTGGCTGGTTTTGTATGTCAACTTGATACAAGTTAGTCACCAGAGGAGGAAGGAGCCTCAGTTGAGAAAATGCCTCCATGAGATCCAGCTGCAAGGAATTTTCTCAGTCAGTGATCTATGGTAGAGGGCATAGCACATCGTAGATTGTCCCAGTTCTGGGCTCTATAGGAAATCAGGCTGAGCAAGCTATAGGGAGCAGGCCAGTAAACACCCCTGCATGGCCTCTGTATCAGCTGCTGCCTCAAGTCTCTTACCCTGCTTGAGTTCCTGTCCTGAATTCTTGAGATGGATGTGTAAGTCAAGTAAACCCTTTCCTCCCCAACTTACCTTTTAGTCATAGTATTTTATCACAGCACTAGAAACCCTAACTAAGGCACACATATAAATACTTATAATTATGTAATAAACCAAACTGATTTACACTGTGATATTAATTGTCAATTTGATACAATCAACCTGTACTCACATGAGGAAACGTCACCATTCGGTTGGCCAATGCACCTCTGTTGGAAATAATCTTAATTGAACTTATTGAGACAGGAAGATCAACCATAAATAGGCACCGCAATTTCACTGGCTGGGCCAGGAATTCTATAAATGTGAAGAAAGCTAGGTGAGCAAGAGCAAACAAGCAAGCAAGGAAGGAAGAAAGCAAGCAAGGATCTTTGTGTTTACTCATTCTCTGACCATTTACATTCCTGCCTTGACTTCCCAGCAATAATGGATCATGACTTGGAATTGTAAGCTGAAGAAATCTTTTCTTTCTCCCCCAAGATGCTCTTTGTCAGGGGATAGCACCACAGCAACACAAATAATACTCAGGCATATTCTATGACCAGAAATGACCAGGCACACACTTAATAGAGTAACCTTGGGTCTTCTGCCTTTGTTTGCTCTTCATTAGTAAGAGCTTTTCTTGTCTGTAAAGTAGGTGAAAAGTGAGAACAGATAATTATTTTTAAGGACAGCTGGGACTGTGTGATAACAACTGTAGACATAATATGTTACTTACTGCTTCACAATAATTAATTTACAGAATATTAATGATAACATATGCAAAATTTAAATGAGTTTTTGCGTGCTTGTTTGTAGTAGACTAAAGTTTAAAATATTTGCATTTTCCTTCTGTTTTCTTTTGTCACGGTATCTTATTGCACCTTACCCTTTCCATAAAACTCTTTCCTTTCCAGTTTAGTACGGAACATAAATAAATAGTATACTTTTTATAATTCTTGCAATGTTGTTTTTTATTTTGTGTTTTGAACATGACTTATTACCATAAATTGCATTCAATACATAAGTCTATGTAGGTAAATGTACATATTTAGTTCAAATAACATTATTGTAGTTGGACTGGTATAGTCACCCAAGAGCATAGACTATCTAACAAAAATCCCTTCGAGCAGTGATCAGGGAACTCCAAGAGACTCCTAAGTAACATAGGCCATCGCTGTCACCATTGATTGCATTTCAGAGGTTAAAAGTAAGTTCCTATTGCTGATTACACTTATCCCTACAGACACAAAATGCAGAGTATTTGAGCTGGATCTGACCTGAAAACCTCCATCCTGAGATTCCAAAGTACCAGAAAGTGCTATTAAAGCTTTCAGGGAGATCATTACAAATTATTGGGATTTTTTTCTTTTTGAAAGTAATTTTTCATACAATATATTCTGATTATGGTTTCCCCTCTTCCTACTGTAATAGGCCCCAGAATTTAGTAAACTCCCAGACCCTAGCACAACTCACCCCATGATTGAAATATGATGGAAGTACCATATAAGCCATAAAATTCAGCATACAGAGACTACTACCTACCAAAATGAAAAAAAGACCTAATCCATCAAAATCCATAGTTCTGGGAAAGTCTCTAAATAGACTAACCTTGCTTTTAGGCTTTGGTGGTTCTGCTCCTGGCTAACTGCTCTTGTTAACTGAAGTTTGTTAATCAAGGACACGATTTTCGTGCTCACCTGGAGAAATGTCTGGGGCTACATTGGGGTCTGAACTCCCACCACAGTCACCAGCAGTTTTCTCTCATAGATACCACAGAACACTGCTATTCCCAGTTCCTCCCTATCTCTTCGCCGACCCATATCCACAGCCTTTCTGTCTCTTGTTAGAAAACAGGACATCTAAGGAACAATAAGAAAATAAGAAAAATCAAATCAGATTATGACAAAACAACCAAACAAGACAAAAAGCACAAGAAACTTGTATAAACACTCAAGCTCACATACACACACACACACACACACACACACACACACACACACACACACACACACACACACAGGAATCCCTTAAAAAAAAAACAAAACAGAATATAAACTATATACACAAAGGATCTGTCAGATTAAAAAATAAATAAATCCCCTGCCTCTACATTATGAGATAAAGAACTTCCAATAATAGCATTGAGTTCATTTGGATTGGCCATCTGCTGCCGGACACAGGGCCTACACTTAAGAATGGTTTGTTGATCCAGTGAAGTGCCTTTGATTGAAAACTAAGTTTTCATTTGCAAATAGCTATCTGTCAGAGATAGCTTCTGAATTCAGACAGGGATGTGCATCCACTTCTGCCTTCAGCTATGTACTAAATATATCCACCAGGTGCAGACCTGTGCGGGCCCTGTATATGCTGCCACAGTCTCTGTGAGTTCATAGTTGTGCTAGCTCTCTTGTATCTAGAAAGCCTTGATTCCATCTTCTCTAGCTCTTATAGTTTTTCCACCACTGCCTCTGATTCTGCCCAGATTCCTAAGTCCCAATGGGAAGAAGTTGATGAAGACATTCTTTTAAGGCTGAGTGTTTCAAAGCCTCTTGCTCTCTGCATATTAGCTGGCTGTGGGCCTCTGTATTTGTTCCCAATGCTGAAGGAAGGAGCTTCTCTGATGATGGCTGAGCAAAGAACAGATCTACAACTATAAAAAAGTGGCTTTAAGAGCCCTGTTATTGTTACATTTCTTTAGCAGAAAAGTAGTATTTGGTTTTCCCTGAACTCCACAGCCTGTCTAGTCTCATGTTCTTAGCCACACAAGCAGTGGTTAGGATGGGTGCATCTCATGCAGTGGACCTCAACTCAGGTCAGATATTGGTTGGATACTCCCAAAAGCTTTGAGTCTCTGATGCAACAGAATATCATGTAGGCAGGTCACTCTTATAGATAGGAGTTGTAAATGGGTTGGTGTTTACCTTGTTGAGTACTTTATAGTACTGTAAATAGTAGTCTGCTGGGGGTGTGTGTGGAGGGACTCTACATAGGTACCAGCTCAACTTTCCATGTCCAATAAGTTTATGTGTGTTGTCTTTGATAATAGAGCCATACCATCATTTATTTTTAGATAGCCATCAATAACCTTGGTAATAGCATGGCCAAGAACTCAATCAGAGGTAACCCATTCCCAGTATTGAAAGCTTAATTTGATGACAAGAGATGCCCAATTGTGTTGTCTCTGTCCCCTCTACTATTTGAGATTACATTTGGACCATCTTCATAGATGTATATATTTCAGAAATACTCTATTCCATTAGGTTTCCATATGACTCCACAAATGGCCCTTAGTTTTATCTAGGCCTCCCCATGTTCCCTCGCCACCTCCCCTTTCTCCTCACTTCCCTCTCCTTCTAAGTTTGAATCCCGCATTCCAGTCACCCTGCCTCCTGCCTCCATAACTATTCTATTTCCTTTTCCTAGGGAAATCATCTTTCCACACTAGTCTTTTATCTTACTTCTGTGGTTATAGTGATTTTAGTAGCTAGCTTATCAATGACTTAAAAGCTAATATCCACATATAAGCTAATGTACACCATATTTGTCTTTCTGGGTCTGATTACCACACTCAGGGTGATTTTTTTTTCTAGTTACATCCATTTACTTATAAGCTTCATGAGTGCATTTTTAACAGCTGAGTAATACTCCATTTTGTAAATGTGCCATTTTTTTTTTTATCCCTTGATAGACATCCAGGTAATTTCTAATTTTTGGCTATTATAAAACAGAACTTTTCAGTTCAATGAGGTACCATCATTAATTGTTCTTCTTAGTGCCTATGTTAATGGTGTGCTGTTCAAAAAGTCTTTTCCTGTGCCAAACAGTAAGGGCTATTCCCCATTTTCTCTTCTATCAAGTTCAGTGTATATGGATTTATGTTCGGGTCTTTGATCCACTTGAATTTGAGTTTTGTGTACAATGATAAGTGTGAATCTATGTAGCCTGAACTCACTCCAGTTTGAAAGCACAATTTTTGCAGTATGTATTTCGAGCTTCTTCATCAAAAGTCAGGTGTCTATAGACATACAGAATTATGTCTTGGTCTTCAATTTAATTCCATTGATCAGCCAGTCTGTTTATGTGTGAATATCATGGAGATTTGTTTGTTTGTTGTTTATTATTTTATTTGTTGTGTGTTGGGGGCGTTGTTTGTTTGTTTTTTACTATAGCTGTGTACTCCAGTTGGAGATCAAGGACAGTGTTATCTCCAGCAGTTTTTCTATTATTCAGGAGTGCTTTACTATTCTAAATTTTCTGTGCTTCCATATGAAGCTGAAAGTTGTCTTTTTAAAAATCTGTGAAGAATTGTGTTAGAATTTTCGTGGGATTTGCATTGACTCTGTAGATTGCTTTTGGTAGCATGGTCACTTTCACTATATTAATCCTACCAATCCATGAGCAAAGATCATCTTTCCATCTTCTGATATGTCCTTCCAGTTCTTTCTTCAAAGTCTTAAAGCTTTTTATCACTCAAGCTTTTTTCATATGCTTGCTTAGAGTTATACCAATAGAGTATATATTATTTGAGCCAGTTGTGAGAGATGCTGTTCCCTGGTTTCTTTCTCATTATTTTTGTCATTTTTATACAGGAAAGCTGCTGATTTCTGTATGTACATTTTGTATCCTATTAATTTCCTGCAAGTATTTTTCAGTTGTAGGGGTTTCCCGGTGGAAATTTTAGGGCCATATGTATATAATACCAGATCATCTGCAAGTAAAGATACTTTGACTTCTTCCTTTCCTGTTTGTGTCCCCTTGATCTCCTTCATTTTTCTTGTTGTTGTAGCTCATCTTTAAAGTACTACATTGAATAAGTTTAAAGAGAGTGGAAAACTATATCTTGTTCCTGATTTTAATGGAAATGCTTTCAGTTTCTCTACATGCAAATTATAAGTTAATGTTGACTATAAGCTTACTGTAAATTGCCTTTATTATACTGAGGTATATTTCTTATATCCTGAATTTCAATAGGACTTTTATCATAAATGTGTTTTGGATTTTGTCAAAGGCTTTTTCTGCATCCAAAGAGATGAGTATACATTTGTTCGTTCTTTCAGTCTGTTTTGATAGTGGATTGAAATTATCAAACTGCTTATATTGAACCATCTCTGCATCTCTGTGATGAAGCCTGCAAGATCACCATGGATGGTCATTTTGATGTGTTGTTGATTTAGATTGAAAATATCTTGTGGAGAATTTTAGCATCTATAAGGGTAATTGATCTGCAATTCTCTTTATTTGTTGGGTCTTAGTTAGGTTTCAGGGTAACCGTGACCTCGTAAAATGAATTGAGCAATGTTTCTTACATCTCTATTGTGTAGAGTAATGTGATGAGTATTGGTATTAACTCTTTTTGGAAACTCTGTTAGAATTCTTCACTAAAACCAACTGACCCTTGGATTTATTGGCTTGTGTTGGGTTATCGTGGTGTGTAGTGAGAGTTCTGCGTCTGCCCCTGACTCAGACCTCTGGGAGAGGCAGGCTGCAGGAAGTTTGACCATGCTCAACCCAGGCACCGCTGGGCGGGTGTCAGGCTGTGAGAAGCTGTGGGACACCGCCCATGGATGGTGGAGCTCGGCCTGGGAGTCCCAGGACTGCACGGAGCCAGCTCCATCTGGTTCTCAGGCTCTTGGGCATCCCAGGTGCCGCTGGATGCTGCAGTAAAGCTGAGAACAAAATGGGGGCCTGCGGCCCAGATCTAGCTCAGGACCGAGGGGGGAAAGGCATGCAGAAGCCCGGCTGGGTCCTGCCAGGGACTGTATCCTTGGCTTGTTGCTGGCTAGCTGGGTTGGTTTGGTAGAAATCGTGACTGGGAGCACGGAGAGGCCTACTGTGGGAGACTAGACGAGGCTCTTTAGACAAAGGCCTATTCCATTGTTATCCACTGCAGACCCCGATGAAGAGAGACAGTCCATGGTTCTAGAGCATTTATTATCATGATGGAGAGTGGCTATGAGTGAAATCATACTCCCCAATCTCAGGGTAGACCTGAGATTAAAATACCTTTTGCAGGGAGAAGTGGGTAGGAAGAGGAAGGGGAGTTTATTGGCTAAGCCTCTAGGTGCCTAATTAAAATGGGAATGTCTTGAGGCTATGTGACCATACCTCTACCTGTGGAGGGGCTTGGGCATTGCCCTTACGTGACCGATGGTCACATACCTATGGAAAGCTGTGGCCTCCTGTCAGAAGCCTGGAGTTCAGGAGCATGGCAAAACCTACCTTCCCTTGTAGGGTTGTCCCCTGCTGGGGACCCCCTACTGGATTGCTGGGGTTTTAAACCTTAGCTCGACCAGAAACCAGGCTGCCTTTCATGGTCCCATGGGCTTGGAAGATTTTTATGTTTCACTAGGCATTAAAGGGCACTCAAATTCCTTATCTGATCTTGGTTTAACTCTCATAAATAGCATATACAGAGAAAACTATCCAATACTTACAGATTTTTTTTTCATTTTGGTGGAGTACAAATTTTTAAAATGTATCCTTATGATTCTCTAGATTCCTCAGTGTCTGTGGTTATGGCCCCTCATTTGTCTTTAATTTTGTTTGATCTTTGTTATATGTCTTAGTTAATTAGACTAAGGATTTGTCAATGTTATTGACTTTCTCAAAGAACCAACTCTTTGTTTCATTGATTCTCTGATTTGATTTTTATGTTTCTGTTTTTGATTTCTGCCATAAGTTTGATTGTTTCTTTTCATTTACACCCTGTGTCTGTTATCTATTCATTTGGTCTAGAGCTTTTAAGTGTACTGCATAGTTACTGGTATGAGAATTTTTTAACTTTTTTCAAGGAAGGGTTTATTTGGCTCAGAGTGCAAAAGTATGATCCATTATACTGATGAAGCCATGACCATAGTGACAAGAGCTTGAACTAACTCTTCACATTACATCTTGAGGCTTGGAAAGGGTGCTGTCCGTGTGCCATTTAGGGTCATGTACCTCACAGTCATTATTCTCAGCATTCTGGGTAATTGTGATAGTCTGTCTTAACTGCTGGCTGCCTGCAGATCTAAGATGCTTCTCTGATAAACAGGGTGAATAGCACTAATCTTCCAACGTCTCCTCTGCTGAGAAACAAGCACATCCAAGTTTTTTCCTGATGTACCAGTCCACTGTCTGCCACCTCCTGCCAGGTCCCACAAAATGAACTTATTGTGTAATTGAGTGAAAGCAATAGAAGAAAATGGAGAGAAACCAAGCTGCAGAAAGCAATGCAGAGAACAACCTCTATTCTCCATGTTGTATTGAAGACTGGAGATATGTTTAAGCCCTAGTATAGATGGAATCCAGGTAGC
Organism: Uromys caudimaculatus; assembly: GCA_028551405.1. Lineage (NCBI taxonomy): Eukaryota > Metazoa > Chordata > Mammalia > Rodentia > Muridae > Uromys > Uromys caudimaculatus. Next base: position 12,834,151 of record CM052712.1, on the reverse strand, counting down.
CAAGAGATGAGACAGCATTTCCTGAGCAGTCACTGTTCCACCACATAGGACCAGGCACTTTCAGAAATGCAGTACAGATTTCTGGACAAATCAGCTTCAGATGTGTCAGCTGGATGGATGTGAGACAGTTAATGGGGTGATGAAGCCACCACCTTCATATTCTATGCCCAGAGAAGCCTTACAATCACAAGGAGATGGATGGCTACACTGAGTACACCATTGTGTTTGTGAGACATAGTCCTAGCTGCAGAAGTTCATTATGGTGTCTCACAATCCATGGAGATGAGGGGTTGACCTTGTAATCCCAGCACTGAAGACTTGGAGACAAGCAGAGCCCTGGATCCTCTGACTAGCTGGATTAGACTCTTGAGCAAATTTTATGCCAAAGAGAGATTCTTTCCCCCCCAAAAAAAATATGTGCAATAATAACTGAGAGTCTCTTCTAGCATCCACACACATAAGCCCATATCTACGTGCACACAGGCACACATATATGTACCTATAGACACAAGAACTTGTACATGTACCTAAAATGTATACACATTACAGCAATAATGTATGAATATCAATATTTATTATATCTAAAAGTGGGAACTCACTGTATCCAACTCCATATATATAATTGAATACATTATATAAGTATATGTTTAAATTTCTATTTGAATGAGTTTCCTGGTCGAGTTCTTAAATATTTCATTTCCAAATTCCCCTCAGTTTGGGTTTTCTTTATTGAATCTATATCCACTTTCATGTCTTGGGCTGTTTTCTTTATTTTATTCCACTCTTTGTGTTTTCATAGATTAATGGATTTACTTGTTTCTTCTTTAAAGGCCTCTAATATATTCATAAAGGCTATTTTGAAGTCCTTGTCTTATGCTTCAACTATATTGCATTTCTCCAGGACTACCATAGTCGAGTTTCTATGCTCTATTGTAGATACATTGTCCTATCAGTTATTGATTGTATTTTCATGGTGTTGTCTAGGCATCTGGGTTTGGAATGATCATAATTTTAGGTTCTGATATCTGGTCTTGACTTGTTGAGTGGGTGTTCTGTTGGCCTGCATGCTGGGAGCCTTCCTCAGGGATCTCTGGCCCAGCCAAATGCTAGGGTTCAGGCAAAGGAGAGATTGCGAGCAGGGACGGAGTCTCCTCCACCTTAGTCTCCGCAGTTGCTGCCTCGGCTGCTCCAAGACGCTGCACCCACTGCCCAGCACTGAGTCTGCTAGTCGGCCTCTCATGGGCTCAGCCCAGGCCTGACTCTGGCGTTCGGGAGAGCAGATCTCTTCCCGGGTAGCAGTGCTACAGCTCTTATGATAGAAGCTCTCAAACGACGAAGTAGTTCTCACACCTTTATTCCTTCTGGATGAGGATCTCCCCTACACAGATTGGGACGGTCTAATATACTGTTTGGGAGGGGTCAGGGATTTGACAACAGATACTTCCCATTGGCTTGGTCTGAGGGCTTCAGGGCACCTTATTTGCATGTGGGAGGGCTTGACGTTGCTCCTATGTGACAAATCTCACATAACAGGCCTCTCTGCAGTACTTGTGGGGGCTGTAGCTGTTTTTATAGGAGTCTTCCGGGAGCGTTGGCAAAAAATGTTTTCCAGTCCCTTGTGGATCATTCCACTGAGTCTTCCAGAGTTTTCAGCTTGTGCTCAACCGGGTGCCAGATTGCCTGCCACAGACCACTGCCCTACAATGTTCTATTCCTTGGTTTTTATTGCCCTCCCTTGTTCTTAAGAAAATATGGTCATTGTACCTTGCCTTGTAGGGAGTGTTTCTGGGAACCTTGCCACATGTAGTCATTGGGGTTTTCAAGTATAAAATGTTCCTAGGTTAGAAAGGTGACACTTAGAGATGGGGAAGGAGTGTGTCTGAGGACAGGAAGGAAAACAGGCTGTGCTGCCAGGATCTATTTAGTAGCTGGTGAATGAATGGGACAGAAAGAGAGGAGAGGCCACAGCTTGTAGTTAGCTCCAAAACTGGAGGGTGACACAAGAAGATTGCATTTGAAGAAAGAGAGGGAGAGTGAAGATCTGAAGATCACCTACCTACTTCTCTGGCCTATCTGCTTCCCTGGCTGGAACTGCCAGCTGGATTCCCAGAGAGTGCCTCTGAGAGCTGGTGACTGAGAAAAGGGATGAAGGGATAAAGGAACGTGTAGGAAAAGATCTGCATGATTTGCTGGAGATGGGGGCAGAGAGGAAGGGGGGCACAGCATGTAGAGCTGGGAATGAGACTGGGGTATTAAATTTGAAAGAGAAGAGGGAGAATGAAGATCTGAAGAATGCCTACCTGCTTCGCTGGTTGGCACGGCTGGAAGGATCCCGCGGAGTGTCTTTATTTTGTGCTATCTGAACATCACCACCTAGTATTGTAAATACTAAATTTAATTCATCGTGTGTGTGTGTGTGTGTGTGTGTGTGTGTGTGTGTGTGTGTGTATGTAATTCTATGTATTTTAATTTAAAACTATCAGAATCATCTTTCAGTAAAAAAAAAAGATATTAATATCCTGACAATCAATGATGTACTTTTTAGATTTCAGACTTAATAAAGTTAACTTGTAGCAAATTTCCAAATTCCTAAAATGAATAAGTATAGCTTTATATTAAAAAAATATGTGCTGATAACATTGTATGGTGAGATATTATTTTAGACTGAATCCTGTTTCCCTCATGGGCACATATGTTAAGAACTTGATATGCATAGTGATGGTATCATGAAGTGATGGATTATTTAAGTGATAGAGTCATCACAGGCCTGTATGTCATTAGAAGAGTATGCTTAAAGAGGATATTATGAACCTATTCTCCTCCTTCATTTTGTTTCTTGATTATAATGTGGACAGTTTGTTTCATCTATGATATACTGCCTCACCACAGGTCCAGAGCAACTAAATCAAATAAATATTCATTGAGGTACCTCCAAAATTTGTCAAAGCAAATCTTTTTAGATTCTGATTATCTCAAGGTATAGTGACAGAAAACTAACACAAGTATGGGATCTGCAATTCAAGTGTATGTATGTGTGAACATGTAGCCAACATTCCAATCAAGACATAACACATTGTCAGTATCCCAAAAGATCCTTCATTCACTTTCCAATCTGCTCTTCTCTATGACAGAGACCATCCTTCGATCACCAGTTATTCATCTGACTATGCCTTAAATTCACAGAAGCAGAATTATTCATTGCTCAGCTATTATGTTTAAAAGTTTCCCTTAATACTAGAACACTGATATTTTTTATTCATTTTGTATATATACAATTTACATTTCTGTTTTGCAAACAGGAATTTGCTATGCTACCCAGGCTAACTTTGACATCAAATCTTCTTGATTCCATTTCCCAAATTAAGTATATGCCTGTTGTCATATAATAACAGTCTATACCATTAATGCACCACAGTTTATCTTTGATTCTATAGAGGAAAGCCAAGTAATTTCTTATCTAGGATTATTAGAAACAATGGAGCTGTGAGCATTCTAAAAAAAAGTTTGAAAAGCATTTCTATTTGTATGGAGTGTATTCTAAGTTAGCAGGTAGGTCAGGACAGATGCATAGTAAATATTGCTCTCAGTCTTAGAACAATGAATTGCTCTCACCATTTTGCACTCTTCCCAGAAGTGCATGAAAACTCGCACAGCTCAGTATCATGGCCAGCACTTCGTATCTATACCATTTAGTCACAAGAGAATGTGAAACAGTACTTCATAGTACATATGCTTTTAATTTATATTTCCCTGATATCAGACCCAAGACTAAGACAGGAATATGGAATTGTTGTAGAAAACTTTAATCCCAAGCCAGAGTTTCTACCCTGCCTTGATCATTTAGCTCCCGAATAAAAGATACACACAACCTTTATATTTAAAATAAACCTTAATCAGCACTAGAGCTTGGCAACTATCTACCCTCTATGCTATTAAAATCTACTTTCCTATCGATAACCCCAAGTTATTCCTTACTATGTTTCATCTGGGCTGCTCTTAGCTCCAATTGGCCAGCTGTCAGAGCCATGTTCTCTTGACCTCACCTAACCCATGGCAGCTTCTCTCTCCTCCCTTTACCTTCTTCTTCCCATGGTGATTCTCATCCGACCCCCAACCCCAGGAATCCTAAACCCCACACATGTTCCTTTGACCCAACTATTAGGTGTTGGCATCTTTATTTACCAGTCAGAAATAACTTGGGGGCAGCATCACCTGGGTCTACACGCAGACTCAGGTCTTGGGGGCCTACGCTTAGCATTACAATAAACAGCAAGACCAAACCTCAAAATGGAATAGCTCCTTGAACCCCAAATTTAATAAGAATGACAACAAAATCATCACTGATAAAGATGGATATTATTTACAATGATTTTTATGGTAATGAAGAATTCTGTGCAGAACGAAATACTGAAATTCTGAGTAAATTTGTGCTGTGCATTTATGAAGGGATAATCTATTATTATTTATCACTTAACATAATGCTGCTTGAAGATCTGAGTGATAAATGATTATCTGAGCTATATTTTATGCATCTAATAGAGTGACTATGTGGTTTGGCTCATTTTACAATATAATTTATATTAAAATTTAAACTCATTCTACATTAAAACATTGTACTGAAATTTATATGAAATTTTTATTCCATTGCACATGTTTCTTATGATTTGTATATAATTCTCCTTCCTGTATTTCTGAACATAATTACCTGTGGTTTTATTTCCTTGACAGGTCAATATCACAATTATTCTAGCTGAAAAATGTGCCCGCTCCTATTTCTTGAATAAGGTTTTAGAAAGTTCGCATTACTCTTTCTTGAAACATTAGAAAATAGTTTACCACTGATGATATTTGGACATCAAAGTGTCTCCAGAATCAACTTGCCTATAAATATAGTACTGTTCTAACTTTCTACAATTGCTGTGTTGCTTACAATAAAATGTGTTTTCAAGAAAAATGTTTTTCCATTTCATCTATTGTGTACAATTTGTGTGCAAATTGATGTCCTAATGCCCTCATCCCATGAGTTTACTGCCTGTAGACTCCATGGTGATTGCCTCATTTCATTCCTGCAATCAAGAATTTGCATTTTCTTTTCTTTCTTGGCAGTAGTCTTGCTATGGACTTGCTAGTGCTTTTAATAGTCTTTTTTTTTTTTAATAATGTATTTCACCTTACTGTTGGACTTTCTTCCTTATGTGTCTCCTTTCTCTTTCATTTGTCTTTTTTCCATTTTTATGATTTAATATGTTTTTATAACTTAAGATGAAAAAATATCCCTGATATGAATTCATTTTTTCTTTTTCCTCCATTCAGTGAAGCGAGCCATAAATTTCTTAGCTTTTTATCTGTATCTCATAAATCTGCTGTTCTAAATTTTTTCCATTTAAAATATTTTATTGTGATTATTTTGTAGGCTGTGGGTATTTAACTTTGTTGTACAATATTCAACCAGTGAAAGATTTTTCTAATGATCTATTTTGCAGTTGGTTTTTATCTAGCTTAGTTCCACTCAAAGCAGAGTCAAGACTTTTTTGGTCTATTTATTTGAGATATTTTTAAAACTCCTTCATGCCTCCTCATGTAGTTAGTTTTAGTAAGTGGTAGATATATATGTCTGTTGGAAAGTATAGTGAACACTGATTATAGAAGGGGTATTCTATTTGTCAACTAGATCAAATGCTTATTGAAATGATCCAGACATTTTGTAGTTTATGGTTATTAAATTTCTCATTCTGTTACTGTTAGAGATATATTAAAATCTCTATCTCTGATTATTGATCACTTTTTTCTCAGCTTTATTTTATTACATATATTTAAATACTATTAAACAACACATATTTTTTGTAACTTACAACTTTTCAAATCTTCTTGCTTATCTCAAAGAATACTGCTTATTTTAAGGTTTAGTGATTTTTTTGTTGGTTTTTGTTTTCTTTTTGGTGGGTTGGTTGGTTAATTGGTTGGTTTTGGCTGATTTGGGGTTTTTTAGGTTTCTTGTTTTGTCTGTTTGTTCTGGTTGTGGCATTGCTCTACCATGATTTGATTGATTAATATTTTCTAGGTGTAGTTGATTCGTGCCATTTAGAGAATTTTGTTCTATAAAATTGTTCAATTAACTTATGGAGTGAAGGTACAAAAAGAAAAATCACTATTCTTAGGGAAAACACAGAAAAAGGCTCCCTCTAGTCTCTGATACAATTTCCATCAATTGTAGAACACTTGCCTTGCTTTAACTGTGCTTCTATTTGAAGACCTGTTCTGAATATTTTCTGTTGAAACACTAACAATGAATTCTCATTCATAACACTAATTCCTGCCTAAATAAAACTGACACATTTTCCTTAGGTACATCAGTCTTACTGACTCTCCTCAGTATTATACTTAGAAGTCATTAAAACAGAAAATTTGTCAGAAAAAAATTACACTAATTACAACATCTAAAAGGTCACTTGTAAAAATAACTTTACTCTCTGAGGATTTCATACAGTGTATTTTAATCAGATTCACAAGTGTTCCCCAACTGCTTTCAGATAGCCCCTTGCGTTCCTACTGTAGCAAATCTGTGCCCTTTTTTTCTTCAATCATCAAGTACAATTTAGGTTGCTCATATACTCTTGACTAAGTGGGCATCTAGGGGAATATGGTTGACCTATCTGAGACCACAACCTTAAAGAGAAACTACTTTCCTTCTCCAGTATCTCAAATATGAGTAGTTTCTCATCTAAAAATAAAACTTTATGTCAATCTCTGTGGTTTATTGCTGGCATTTCTTCTATCTTGAGTTTATACAAGTGTTGTTCAAACTATTCAAAATACTGTGGGATCATGTACACAACAGTCCTGTTGTATTCAGCAAACACTGTTTCATCGTAATCATCTGTCACCTCTATTTCTCACAGCCTCTAACTCTTCTACAGGTCCCTCAGCTTTCATAGAAAGGGGTATGAAATAGATTTTCTTCTTAATTTGAAACAGTTCAAGTCTCTTATTCTCTGTATCTTAACTGGCTATGGAACTCTGTGTTAATCATCATCTCCTACAAAAATAAACTACTCTGGTAGGGATTGAGAAGTTCACTAATTTATGGGCATAATGATTTCATAAGGAATCAGTTTAAAAGTACGTCCATTGAACAAATAATACAATATGTTCTCTGACAGGTAGGGCAAAAGCTTGTCTAGCCAGAGGTTCTTGGCCTTGATATCAATGCCAGTCATTAGATTCATCTGGTGAAACAGGCCTTAAATCTAACCAGATAATGGTGGATTATTCTTATCAAATTTTGTCCCACTATTTGTGCCACTATTGTGCCAGACACGTCTTGCCAAATCAGTGGTTATCAGCGCCTTTAGAGGTCATGAATGAGTAAAATTGCTGACTAATTTCTCTCAGTATAATAAATACCAGCTTCCAACAGTATAAAAGCTAGCCAGGAGAGATGAAGCTTTCAAGTCAGTAACAGCGTGAGGTAGATTGCTTTCCATCTTCCAGAAGAACTCCCACACTGATTTCTATAGTTCTTGTACAAGTCTACACCCCACCATCAAATGGACTCCCCCACTCCACATCATCAACATGAGCTATAGCATTGGTCTTATTTGTCTTGCTATTCTGGTTTGTTTAAGATGAAATCTCAAAGTAGTTTTGATTTGTATTTTCCTGATGAGAGAATGAACAACCTTGTCTTATTTCGAATTTTAGTAGAAATACTTTCAGTTTTTCTCCATTTAGTTGACATGGCTTCAGACTTTTACTGTGTTTATATGATAGATTGCATTTATTGATGTATGCTGAACCATCCCTATACCTCTAGGATAAAACCAACTTAAGCATGCTTGATCATCTTCTGATGTGTCCTTGAATTCAGTTTGATTTCTCCATGTTCTGTCATGTCATATGCAAATAATGATATTTTGATTTTTCCCTTCCTCTTTGTGTTCCCCTTTATCATCTTCAGTTGTCTTATTGCAGTAGGTAAGATTTCTACTACTATATTTATTAGATATGGAGAGAATGAACAATATTGTCTTATTTCCAATTTTAATAGAAATACTTTCAGGTTTTCTCCATTTATTTGATATAGCTTTAGTCTTTTAGAGTATTTATATAATGGATTACATTTATTGATTTATATATGCTGAACCATCCCTAGACCTCTGAGATGAAACCAACTTAATCATAGTAGATTACCTTTTTGATATGCCCTTGAGTTCAGTTTGCAAGTATCTTACTGAAAATTTAAGCATCTATTTTCATTTTAAAAATTGGTCTATAATTCTCTTGTTTGGGTCTTTATGTGGTTTAGGTATCACAAGAACTGTGGACTCATAATTGAATTGGGAAATATTCTTTCTATTTGACTTTTGTAGAATAATTTGTATAGTATTGGCATTAACTCGTCTTTGAACATATAGAGGAAGTCTGTAATAAAACACATCTAGCTCCTGCTTCTTCTGGCTGAGAAACTTCTAATTATTGCTCTGTTTCACCAGGGGTTATTGCCCTGTTTAAATTGACTGGCTGATCTTGATTTAACTTTGTTTGATAAGTGGTATGCATAAAGCAAATTAACCATTTTCTTTTATATTTTCCAATTTGGAGGAATACATATTTTTAAAGTATTCTCTGGATTTCCTCAGTATCTGTTGTTATGACCCCTTTTACTTTCTAATTTGTTAATTGGATCTTCTTGCTCCAACTTTGAGTTAATTTAGCTAATGGTTTGTCAATCTTATTTTTTTCAAAACATCAACTCTGTTTCTTTGGTTCTTTATATTGGGTTTTATTGTTGCTATCATTTCTCTTTTATTAATTTCAGCCTTAAGCTTGATGATTTATGGTGGTCTACTCCTTTTTGGTGTGATTTCTTCCATTTGTTCTCAGGCTTTTGAGTGTGCTGTTACATTAATAGTATAAGATCTCACCCATTTGTTTAGTGTAGGCAATTGGTGTTATGAACATGCCTCTTAGAAGTGCCTTCATTGTGTTCCACAACTTTATATATGCTGTGTTTTCATTTTCATTTACTTCTAAGAAGTCTTTGGGGTTGTTTTGTTTTGTTTTTGTTTCTTAAATTTCTGTCTTGACCTATTTTCTACAGAGAAGTGAGTTATCTGATTTCCATTAGTTTGTAAGCTTCCTGTTGTTTCTGTTGTTGTTTAGATCCACTTTTAATCCATAGTAGTAAGATAGGATGCAGGGTGTTATTTCAATTTTCTTGTATCCGTTGAGACTTGTTTTGTTTCCACATATGTGACCAGTTTGGGCAAACGTTCCATGAAGTCCTGAGAAGGTATATTCTTTGGTGTCTGGGTGATACAAGCTATACAAAACTCACCAATCACTTTGTGAAAGAAGATTGTGCACATATATTGTATAAAGGCATAAACTTTTCTAGATGGTGATGCTCTTCATCATCCTTTCCTAGTTCATTTCATGTCTACAAGCAATATATGATCATTCAAAGGCAAAATGTGTCTTAGACAAATCAAACATACTCACATATCTCTCCTTCTGTAGTAGGAAATGCTCACTCTTGCCTTTCCTATCAGCCCACATTCTATCAACAATGATCACATATATATTAGTATTACACAGAATTTACAAGTTTGTAAAGTTTAAATATCTACCTTATATTTAATTATAAAAATAAGTTACAAGATGAAGTATAAAAGTCAATAATTATTGCCATCATCAAAGTTTAGTAATTTGTGATTATTTGTATCATATCAATACATGATTTATTGAAAATTATTTGAATGCTTTTTGACCCTTCAAAAGATGTTGAATATTGCCTAATTTCACTTATTTTATTACATTATCTGTTGTATATTTTCTTATTTGTTACAATCCAGAATCCTCAAACTAATGTGGTTTTAAAAAAGAACTCTCCGTATAATAAGTCTAAAGTTTCACACAGAACTATACTGTAAAGTTTCAAGTCATAAAAATTTGTAAACTCCATCTTTATAATTAAAAGTCAGAGAATAAAGCCAATGGAAGCTCACACTAAATACTCCCTTATTCACAATAAAGTAGGACCTCTGTTTTTTCCAATTGTATTGTCAAACAATTTCAAGACTTCTGAGTGCCAATGGTGAGATAGAAACTGATTAAATAAAAACAAAGTGAAAGAAAGCATTCTGTGCTCCTCTGCTTGCCATTCTCCATAAAATGCATGAAAGTTATTCCTTCAAAATTGTAAATGACTTACACATTTAAATGATCCTATAACTGTTCAAGCAGACTTAATATTGAATTTTTATAGTGTTATTCATCCCTACCTTAAAAACAAGAGGAAAAATCTCACTAAATTTGTTTCATACAAAGATGAATTTTATATGTAACTGCCCAGTCTGAAGAAATAAGTCTGAAGGTTTGAGAGGGTGTACAAAGAGAATTGTGTAAGTATCAAATTATCAAATACATTTACCATTGACATAGGATATTCTATAGTATCGCAACTCAAGTTTTACTCTTCTGTGTATGTATGTTTTGTATGAAAAACACCAGCTATTGAAAAGGCTCCTTCCCTGCTGTTATTGTAGATAAATTCATAGTATAGAGCAAGGATTTATTTCTGAATTTTCTGTTCTGTAACTAATCTACATATTTGGGATGAATATTTTTGTTTGTAATGTATTTATGATGTCATAATTTTATTCATATATAACACATTTACAATGTACTTTAATCATCTTCTCCCATTTTCCTCTGTTACCTTTTTCTCCTTCTCAACAAATCCCTTCTTGTTCCAAGCAAGCCTCCTTTCAACTTACATATTGGTTTTTATTTATTTTTATTTTTATTTTTGGTGACCCATTACATTTAACAGGTTGTCTGTATGAGAGTAAGTGGAGTGATTATAAGAACACCTTTCCAATGGCTATGCCACTGACTCCCTCTCCAAGTAAAAAAGGTTTGGTTTTCAATGCCAGGATGATATTGTTTTACTTAAGATAACTTTATAGTTTTCTTTGAACTCAAGTAGTATGGTGCCTTCAGTTTTTTTCTTGCCCAGGTTGCTTTGGCTGTTAGGAATATCTATGGTACTATATTTTAAACTTTTTTTCTATATAAGTTAGAAACATCACTTTTCACAGACAGTGGCAAACCAAAGGGCATGGAATGATTTTCTCTCTCTCAAAAACTCTGTCTCTTCTAATGTATATATGGTTGCACACTGTGTACATGTGTATATTAATGTTCATGCCTACACATACAACTATAATTTGTTTAGTGTTATACAGGTTATATAGTTATATCAGTCTGTATAGTGTTAGTTGCATGTTTCAGAGCTGATCATTTGTAATTGAATAACCAATTCGAGCATTCTCATACCTAAAGAAAACTGTAAGACTATCCTACTCTCTGCATTTCTTAGTTGCCTATGGTTCTTTGCCTATGATAGGAGCCCCATGAGATTTCCATTTTCACATTAAGAGGACTAAAAGCATTGTGCTTCTTTAGGTCTTGTGTAGCAGCTATGTTGTTGAGGTATAGCCTTCCTGTCATTTCTAAAATACATATCCTCACATCAGGTTCTCAGGCTCTTACAGTCTTCTGACTCTTGTCTCAAGATGTATCCTGAACCTTAGGTGCAGGAGTTGCATTATAGATATATCAACTGGCTCTGGGTACCCCACAATCACTGTTTTATGCTTTTTGAGTAGTTATGTTTTTTTAAAAAATGATCTTCTTCTACGAATAGAAGTTTCCTTGATGAGTTGTAAGAGCTGGTAACACTAGGTGTCTTTAAAAGCTATAAGATATATTATTATTTATTTACTTAAAATTATACACAATACATAGAAATCTATGTGTACACATATTTAGCTTAAATGAAGTTATATCACTTATGACAAACCTTCTCCCAAGAACCCTTGACTTACGAATGCCCCAGTACCGGACATTAGAAGCCTTCTTTTGAGCTATTAGGCAGGGGAATCCAAGTAACCCCCAAAACTACGCATGTGACTTCTGTTGCCCTTAGTTGCCCTACGACTGAGGACACCATGCACTCCTGGCACAGGCTCCAGAGGATCTTGAGCTGGATCTGATTTGAATGTTTTTTCCCTGAGGACTAGCTTTCATAATACCAGAAAACATTGTGCAAGTTTCCAAAGGAGAGAACCAACCACAAGTGTCATCTGTGAACCACACTGAATATCATGGCATGATAATCCTAAGGATGCAATAGTGCCATTCCTGTCTTAGCAGTAACCAACAGCTTTCTAATTGCACTTCAGTCCAAGATTACTTTTAGCTTCCAATTGTGCTCACAGATCATTCTTTGGTGCCATTTCTTGTCTGAATGCTGTATTTTTAATACAGAATTTCTTTGAGTATTTTCCTTAATTCTTTGCCAGGCAATTTGAAGATCTCCATACTGTTCTCTGGGTTGTATTGTAATAATTTTTAATCCTGACCTAAGGTTTCTACCTTTCCTTTAACCCTTTAATTCCAGGATAAAAGATACACACAGCCTTTATAGTTGCAATATCCTTAATCAGTACTAAAGCTGGGAAGGTACCTACTCTCTGTGCTATTAGAATCTACTTTTTTATCAATAACCCCTGAGTTATTACTTACTATTTACTGTGTTTCATCTGGACTACTCTTAAGTCCCTTCAGCCAGTACTCAGGACCAAGTTTTTATGGCTCACCTAATCATGGCAGCTTCTCATTCCTCCTCCTCTTTCTTTTTCTCTTCCTGATTCTCTCGTGACCCCAAGTCCAAGAAGCCTAAACCCCACTTGTATGTCTTCTGCCCAGTTATTAGCTGGGTTTTTTTTAATTTTATCAAGTTCCATTTATTTTTTATTGGATATTTTTGTTATTTCCATTTTAAGGTCCATTGACAAGACCATCCTCTGCTACATATGCAACTGGAGCCATGGGTCCCTCCATGTGTACTCCTTGGTTGGTGGCTTAGTTCCTGGGAGCTCTGGGGGTTCTGGTTGGTTGACATTGTTGTTCTTCCTATGGGGTTGCAAACCCCTTCATTAGCTGTTGACATCTTTATTTACCAATCAATAATAACTTAGAGGCAGTGTCACAGGTCTATGTGCAGACTACAGATCTTGGGGGCCTGCACTTAGCATTAGAATACAAACAACATCAGGCCAACACACTACACAGTCTGATGTTTCCCCAATTATTTGTTGTCCTTGAGGCCTATGCTACTGTCCTTATACTTACATACTTTCATAAATGTACTTAAGACATTTATACATTCGCTTTAGTAGAGAAAGCTTATCAACAGCACATCCACAGACTCTCATTAAGCTTGCTAGAAGGAAATATGGGTAGACTTACTTATGGGAGTTCTTGGCTTTCTCTCCTAGCATTTAGTGTTGGGTCTCATTAGTATTTCTGGAGCCTGTCCCTAAAGGGGAATTTTATGTCCTGGATTTGTGAAGGAAGCCTGGATGCTGGGTGTGTGGAGCCATCCTAGTGTTGAGGAAATCTTGTAACATGACCGTGAAGACAGCTGAAGAATAGGGCTTATATTATGGCGAATGAAGGGCTGGTCCATTACAGGAAAACTTCTTGATTTTGAATCTGTAGAAATGAACCTAACTGGGAGTTTAAAGACTCAGTCTACAAGGACTTTTGTTAAAATTCATACATAGATGCTGGTAAATTATTGCCTGAAAGACCTTATCCATATTTTCAAGTTTTGTTTAATATCATTTACTGTTCAATAAACCTTAATGCACTTAGTTTCAGTTTTTCCAGGTTCTTCTTAGCCACAACATATTTTCATGTTTTGAATGGCCTTGGGAATTTGAATTCTTCTTACCTCATAAGTATGAAATAGTTCACAAATAATTATTAAATTTATTTCTCCTGATTATACTTAAGTTGTGAGTTTGAGGAAATAAATCTCCAGGGGTTTAACAACGAGAGGGGACAAAATAGAGTGTGTGGAGGCAATTATTCCAGGGGAGTGTGTGTGTTTAGTTTAAATATATTTACTTTATTCTTTTATTGTAAAAACAATTTCACTTATTTTACTCTTGCACTTGTTAAAGTTTGACCATGGAAAATTCTTTCAGTTAGGTCCTGTGTCTCTGTGACATACCCCATTATTGTCTGTATTTGTTTCACTGTTTCTTTGCTTTCTGATACTGCATGATACTACAAGGTCATCTCCTATAACTTATGCACTGCCCCGGGCATTTTTCCAGGTACCCTGATTATTCTCATTAAAGAATGCAATGGAAACCTGAGTTCTTGAAGTAAAGGATCCCATTGTTACTGTGTTGTTTTTCCATCTGTGACTTCTCAGCTGTAAAGCAATGGTATATAAAATTCCTAACTCATGCAGAATAACCAATTTCTATATTAAACATGAAACAATTACAGTCTATTACTACTAGGGTCATTCATGTGTTCTCTCCTTGTTATAATTCTCTTAGTCCAACAATGAGAAGCTGAGCTTCCCATTATCTTCCAGTTAAACAATTAAAACTGTTCAATTTCAGCATATTGTAATATTCCCAGCATTCAGTAATTCTTTCAGGATTGCTATCTCCTGTTCCATGGAGACAATCTTATTAAACAGTGCACAGTTTATCCTATCTCCTTCTTTTCGTCTTGTAGACTCGAGTAGTCCCCAAGGTTACCACAAGTCCAACTGCTCTTCTTTCATCTACTCAGTGAGATTATTTCACACATCTGTATTAATACTACATTTAATACTAACTGTTAAGGATTAAATCTGAGATGTCCCAGTTGGCTTATGTTTTGGCTTCTCTATCCAGTATCGCTATTTTGAGAGGCAATGAAAACTCTATTCTTCTCCCTTGAATTCTTGATATCTACTCTTATGTGGAATCATGATATTAATATTTACAATTTAATTTCTTTCAATAACATGAATTTTAGACTCATCCACACTGTTTGTTCCCTGCTGAGGGACAAACCACTCTTATGAGTTGCTCCTTGGTTAATTATTTATTCAGCTACTGAAAGACATCTCAGGTGCTTCCGGCTAATATCAATAAATTTTCTTCTACCATTTGTGCTATTCACTGTGTGAAGTCTATGTCTCAATCATGCTAAATTAGCTCTCAATATGGCAGAACTACATTTTATCTCCATACTGACCGAGAATGCCTATTGCCCTGAACACTCGTCCAATTGCTATTAAAATTTTTTATTATTTTACTATATTTATTATTTTAGTCGATATTCAGTGGTACCTCATTACTAGACAGGTTGTGTGTCTCATATGGAAAGTGATTACTTACCTGTAATCTCTAATTCTTGGTATAAGGTGTCAGTTTTTCTTTCTGCAAATTTTAACATCATTATTTTTTCTTTACATTTAAGAGTTTTCTATGTTCATGATGCAAGTTTTTAGTTAAATGTGTATTTTTAAAATATTTGTTTAAACTTAAAATATTTATTCCAGTTTTTTACCTATCATGTTCCCATTTCCCATGGGGAAAAGATGCTGATTTTCTTCTACATATTCTTATATCAATAAAAGTTTTATGAATTTAAACTTAATTATTACACTTCTTTATTATGAAAGAAGTTTTCCCTTCATTGAAAATCAATCTCTCATATAATATACCCTGATTGTAGTTTCCCTTCTCTCTGTTCCTCCCAGTTCCGTCTCACTTTTTTCTCCCCTCTGGATATACTCTCATTACAAAATAACAGGCTTCTAAAATATAACAACCAAATATATCAAAAGAAATATAGTAAGATAAAGCAAAATTCATCATATCAAAGTTGGATATGGCCATCCAGCAAGAGGAAAAGAGTCTCAAGAGCAGGCACAAAAATCAGAGATCCACTTGTTCACACACTCAGTTTTACCTTTAAAATACTAAGCTAAAAGCTATAGTAAATATGTGGATGGCCCAGTGGCTACCTGTGTCAGCCCTATGCTAGCTGTTTCAGTCTCTCTGAGCTCATACATCTTGCATAGTTGATTCATATGACCTTACTTTCCTGGTGTCCTCCATTCGCTCTGGTTCTTACATTCTTTCTGTTTCCTCTTCTACAGGGTTTCCTGAGATCTGAGTGGAGACCTCCCATTTAGACTTTTGTTCTGAGTTTGTATGTCTGTGGGTCTCTGCATCTGTTCCAATCTGCTACTGGAGGAAGATTCTTTAATAATGACTGATTAAGACTCTACTATTTGAGAATAGCAGAATATCATAAGAAATCATTTTATTGATAATTTTTGTTTAGATCAGTGATGTTTGGTTTGATCTAGTTTGGTTCTTGATCACTCAAAAAGTGTCAGGTGTGGTTCAATCTTGTGTAGTGGGCCTTACGTCAAATTAGACATTGATTCATTACTCCCATAAATTCTGTGCCATCTTTGTCCTAGCATATCTTGCAGGTAAGACAGAGTGTAGGTCAAAGCTTGGTAGACTACAGACTATCTTCCCACACCAAAGAAACTAAACACAAAACTGTTGGATGAATGCTCTGTGTAGGCACCAGCTGGACTTCTCCACGTTTACTGAGTTATATGGGTATTGTCTTGGGCAGTACTTCCTGCCTCACTGTCAGTGTTTATAGGGCAAGCAATTTCCTTGGTAACAGCCTGGGTTGATTGAAGATTGTCATGTGCCCCACCTTGGCCAACAATTTAATTGAATGTTACCCAGTTCCACTACTGGGAGCCGGGTTAGGAAAGAAGAGATGGCCAGTTGAGACTCTATATCCCCCCCCCATTATTAGGAGATCTCATTAGAACCATGTTCATATACTTAGGAAGTTTCCACTGTACTATGTTTCAATATTATCCTTAAAATGCCCCTCAATTCCAGCTGTTTCTCCCCATATCTTCTCCCTCTCTCTACCCTTTCCCTCCCCACTCGATCCCCTGGTTCCCTTCCTCCTCAACCCCCCCCCCCCAATCAACCTGTAAAATCTATTCCAATTGTCAGTCCTAGAGATATCCATGTGTCCACCCTAGATACTTCCTTTATACCAAACCTCTTTGGATCTGCAAATTGTAGCTTGGTTATTATTTATTTAAGACCATATTCACATATAAGTGGGTACATACCATATTTATCTTTTTGAGTCTGGGTTAACTCACTCAGGATGATTTTTTTTTCCTAGTTGCATCCATTTCCTGTCCCGCGCGCTATTTGGTCTCACCAGCAAGAACCCACGCGGACACACGGATCCTTCTGCAGCAAAGAGTTTATTGCATCATGAAGAGGAAGACCCCAGGCCCCAAAATGGCGCTGCTTATATAGCCCTGAGGCAGCGTGTCCTCCACTGATTGGCGCGCCCTGGGAGTGGGCGGTGATTAGTCATGTACACCCTTAATGCGCAAGCGCTTCGGGGTTTCCCCGTGCTATCCATAAGTTTCCTTAGAGCGACAGCGGAAGTCAGCGCCATCTTGTAATGGCGAATACTCTAACCGCTCTCTACATCTCCCCCTATTCTTTCAAGTAAGAAGGAGAGGGGGGTCAGCTGGGTTAATAGGGCCACACCTCCCTACAGTGGTATCAAAACACAGAACCAGGCTCGATCAAGCGAATTCCGTCATGAGTGAATAGGC
>CM052712.1:12748405-12816106 GCA_028551405.1 Uromys caudimaculatus | reverse complement strand
CCAGAAGATGCTCCAACATGTAATAAAGACACATGCTCCACTATGTTCATAGCACCCATATTTATAATAGCCAGAAGCTGGAAACAACCCAGATGTCCCTCATCAGAGGAATGAATACAGAAAATATGGTACATCTACACAATGGAGTACTACTCAGCTATTAACAACAATGACTTAATGAAATTTGCAGGCAAATGGATGGAACTTGAAAATATCATCCTGAGCGAGGTAACTCAGTCACAAAAGAAGGAACATGGTATGTACTCACTGATAAGCGGATATTAGCCCAAAAGTTCAGAATGCCAAGTTTCACTTAACAGTAACCGCTGGACTGAGAGTGAGGTCTCAGATGGAGGAGTTGGAGAAAGGTCTGAAGGAGCCGAGGGAATTTGCAGCCCCATGGAGGGAGCAAGAGCATCAATGGGCCTGACCCCCCCCTTGTCATCCTGGAGTTTGGACCACCAACCAAAGAATACACATCTATGGACCCATGGTTCGGACCATATATGTGGCAGAGGATGGCCTCGATGGCCATCAGGGAGAGAGGAGATGCCCGTGGGCCTGAGAATGTTAGAGGCCCCAGTAAAGGGGAATGTCAAGGTGGGAATATGGGAATGGGTGGGAGGGTGGGTGGGAGGTGGAATTCCCTCATAGAGACGGGGAGAGGGAGGGAATAGGGTGTTTCCAAAGAGGAGACCCAGAAAAGGGGATACATTGGAAATGTAAATAAAGCATCAAAAATTTTAAATATTGCTTATCATTATATTTAGCAGTAATAAATTTTAAAGCTGATGGAAACTTTAAAAAAAAAAAAAAGTTGAGATGGGTGGGTGGCCCCATCTCTCAACTGGGGCCCATGCCTATTACTGGAGGTGGTCTCTACAGGTTGTATCTCTGCTTTGTTGGGTATTTCCACTAAAGTCATCGCCGCTGGGTCCTGGGAGCCTCTTGTTTCCCTGGAGTCTGGGGCATGAAAGTAGTTTTTAGGTTGTATTCTATTGTTATTGATGTAATTTTTTTTGTATTGGATATGAAATATTTATCTATTATGGGGGTCTCAGTTCTCTACGACACTAAACTTCTATCATTGGTACTTAAGTAATTAATGGTATCTTTAAGTGAACAGAATATATTAAACTAAATGGAGTTCAAATTTATTAATTTTTCTCTTTACGAATAGTGAATTTTGCACCATTTTAAGTTGTATATTTCTCTTCTAAAATGAAGGATATTTTAGTTTGCATTATTCTCTAGAAATATTGATGTTTGTTGTTATTTAACAGTAGTCTACCTGAGTCATTTTCCTACACATCATAATTTAAGGATCATATATTCTTTTATTCCCATACAGACATCATATTGATCAATTACCAATTATACAAAAGCTCTTCCATTGATCGTTTACTTCAGATAGAGTCACTGTCTTTTTTTTAAGATCCCAAACATTGAACTCCCACCAGCTCCCTCTCTCCCAAAGTCCACAGTTCCTTTCCCCATCCCTCCATCTCTTCTCATCCCAGGGTTTCCCCCACTCCCAATCCTGGCACATCAAGTCTCTGCCATATTAGCTGCATGCTCTCCCATTGAGGACAGACAAGGTAGACATGGAGAGTGAGCTACATGTCTGCCACATATATGCCAGAGTTCTCCTTCCAGCCTGTGCATGATTTTTGGTCGGCAGTTCATTCTTTGCTAGATCCCCAAGGTACAGATTAGTTGGTTCTGTGGGTCTTCCTGTGGAGTCCCCATCCACTTCTGGGTCTTCAATCCTTCCGTCCTACTCTTCAATAAGTGTCCTAACCGCTATCCATTGTTTGGCTATAGGTATCTGCATTTGTTTCAGTCTGCTGCTGGGTAGAGCCTCTCAGAAGACAGTTATGCTAGGCTCCTGTCCACAAACATAACAGAATATCATCAATATCAGGGATTGGTGCTTGCCTATGGAATGGGTTTCAAGTTGGGCAGGTTATTTGTTGACCTTTCTTCACTCTCTGCTCCATCCCTGCATTTCTTTTAGACAGGACAAATTTTCAGTTGAAAGTTTTGTAAGTGTGCTATTGTCTTATCCCTCCACCGGGCATCCTGCCTGGCCACAGGAGGTAGCATCTTCAGCTTCCATGTCCCCACTGTTAGGCATCTTGGCTAAGGTCCTCCATATTGACTCCTGGGAGCCTCCCTTATCCCAGGTCTCTGGGATTTCCTTGAGATTCTCCCCTTCCCCATCCCTGGCAGTTGCAGATTTCCATTCATTCTCCAAGCCCTCTGGGCCTCTCTCCAGTCTTTCCCCACTCCTGATCCTGACTCCCCTTTTCATCCCTCTCCCCTCTCCCACCTAGTTCCCTCCCTCCCTCTGCTTCCTATTACTATTTTTCTTCTTATAAGTAGGATTCAGGCATCCTCACTTGGACATTTCATCTTATTTCTTTAGGTCTGTGGGTTTTATCATAGATATTCTTTACTTTATGGCTAATATCCACTTATCGGTGAGTAAGTACCATGCATGTCCTTTTGGGTCTGGGTTTTCTCACTCAGCATGATCTTTTGTACTTCCATCCATTTGCATGCAAAATTCATGATGTCTTTGTTTTTAATAGCTGAATAGTATCCCATTGTGTAAATGAACCATATTTTCTGTATCCATTTCTCAGTTTAGAGACATCAGGGTTGTTTGCAGTTTCTGGTTAAGAATAAAGCTGCTATGAACATAATGGGGCATATGCACTTGGGATATGGTGGAGCATCTTTTGGATATATGACCAGAAGCTATATATTCAGTACAAAATATTTCCAATTTCTGAGAAACCACCAGATTGATTACCAGAGTGGTTGTACAAGTTTGCAATTTCTCTAGCCATGGAGGAGTGTCCTTGTTCTCTTCATCCTTGCCAGCGTGTGCTGTCCCTTGAATTTTTGATCTTAGCTATTCTAATTGGCATGAGGTAGAATCTCAAGGTCCTTTTGATTTGCATTTCCCTGATGGCTAAGAATGTTGAGTATTTCTTTAAGTGCTTCTCAGCCATTCAAGATTCCTCTGTTGAGAATTCTCTGTTTAGTTTTATATCCCCTTTTTAACTGAGTTATTTGGGTTAGTGGAGTTTAACTTCTTGAATTCTTTATATGTTTTAGATAGTCATCATCTGTCAGATGTAGGCTTAGTGAAGATCTTTTCCCAATCTGTAGGCTGCCCATTTGTCCTATTGACAGTATCCTTTGCCTTACAGAAGCTCTGCACTTTCATGAGGTCCCATTTATTGATTGTTGATCTTAGAGCCTGAGCCATTGGTGTTCTGCTCAAGAAATTGTTTCCTGTACCTATGCCTTCAAGGCTATTTCCTACTTTCTCTTCTATGAGATTCTGTGTGTCTGGATTTATGTTGAGCTCTTTGATCCATTTGGACTTTTTTTTGTGTGGGGTGATAAATATGGATTATTTGTATTCTACTATATGCAGGCAGTTAGACCAGCACCATTTGTTGAAAATAATTTCTTTTTTCCGTTGTATGGTTTTGGCTTCTTTGTCAAAAATCAAGTGTTCGTAGGTGTGTGAGCTTATTTCTAGATCTTCAATTTGACTCCATTGATCCACCTGTCTGTTTCTATACCAGTACCATGCAGTGTTTTTTATTACCACTCCTCTTCATTCTTTGTATTATTCTCTTTGTTTCTGATTGATTTCAGCCCTGGATTTGATTGTTTCCTGCTCTCTACTCCTCCTGGGTGTGTTTGCTTCTTTTCTTCTAGAGCCTTCAGATGTAGTTTTAATTCATTAGTATGAGAATTCTCCAGTTTCTCTAGGAGGGCATTTAGTGCTATGAACTTTCCTCCTAGCACTGCTTTCATAGTGTTCCATAAGTTTGGGTCTGGAATGCCTTCATTTTCATTGAATTCTAGATAGTCTTTGATTTCTTTCTCTCCTGACGCAGTGATCATTAAGTAGAGTTTTGTTCAGATTCCATGAATATGTAGGCTTTTTGTTGTTTCTATTGTTGAAGTCCAGCTTTAGTCCATAGTGATAGGATATGATACATGGGGTTATGTCAGTCTTCTATCTCTTGATTTGTGACTGATTATATGATCAATTTTGGAAATTTCATGAGGTGCTGAAAAGAAGGTATATTCTTTTATGGTTGAGTGAAATGTTTTACAGATATCTTTTAAGTCCACTTAAATCATAACCTCTGTTACTTTTGTTATTTCTCTGTAATTTTCTGTCTTGGTGATCTGCTTATTGGTGAGAGTGAGGTGTTCAGGTCTCCCACTATTAATGTGTGGGGTTTGATGTATGACTTAAGCTTTATTAATGTTTCTCTTATGCATGTGGCTGCCCTTGCATTTGAGGCATAGATGTCCAGAATTGAAGTGTCTTATTGGATTTTTCCTTTGATAAGTATGATGCATCCTTTCCCGGCTCTTTTGATTACTTTCAGTTGGAAGTCTCCTTTATTGGATATTAGAATGGCTATCCCAGCTTGGTTCTTAGATCCATTTGCTTGGAAAATCATTTTCCACCCCTTTATTCTGAGATAATGACCATTGTTGCTAAGATGTGTTTCTTGTATGCCCCAGAATGAAGACTTTTTTTTCACATCCATTTTGTGAGCACTGTATCTTTTTACTGGGGAATTGAATCCATTGTTGTTGAGAGATATTAATGACCTATAATTGTTACTTCCTGTTATTTTGATGATGTTTATCGTTGAGTGTGTGTGTGTGTATATCTGTGTATATATGTATATTTCTTCTATTGGCCTTAATGGTGTGAAGTTACTTGTTTCTGTGTTTTCTTGGTTATAATTAGCCTCATTGGGTTGGGATTTTCCTTCTTGTATCCTCTGTAGGGCTGGGTTAGTGGAAAGATATTGTTTGAATTTGGTTTTGTCATGGAATAACTTGGTTTATCCATCTATGGTGGTTGGAAGTTTTGCTGGGTAGTCAGGTCTGGCATCTGTGGTCTATTTGGTTCTATAAGACACTTGTCCAGGATCTTCTGACTCTTAGAGTCTCTGTTGGGAAGTCAGGTGTAATTCTTATAGGTCTGCATTTATATGTTACTTGGCCTTTTTCCCTTACAGCTTTTAATATTATTTCTTTATTCTGTACATTTAGTGTTTTGATTATTATGTGGCAGGAGTAATTTCTTTTCTGGTCCAATCTGTTTGGTGCTCTGTAAGCTTCTTGGATGTTTATGCCCATCTCTTTCTTTAAGTTAGGGATGTTTTCCTCTATTATTTTGTTAAAGATATGTTCAGGCCCTTTGAACTGAGAATCTTCACCCTCTTCAATTCCTATTATTCTTAGTTATGGTCTTTTCTTAGTGTCCCAAATGCCCTAGATATTTTAAATTAGGAACATTTTACATTTGGCAATTTCTTTGGTTGATGTATCCATTTCTTCTATGATATCTTCTGTGCCTGAGATTCTCCCGTATTCTTATGATAATGCTTATGTCTGTAGTTCCTGTTCCTTTTCTTTGGTTTTACATCTCCATGGTTGTCTCCATTTGTGTTTTCTTTATTGCTCTATTTCCATTTTTAGGTCCTGGACTGCTTTATTCATTTCTTTCACGTATTTGATTACATTTTCCTGTATTTCTTAAAGGGATTTATTTGTTTTCTCTTTAAGGACTTCTACCTATTTGCCTGTGTTTTCCTGTATTTCTTTAAAGGGATTATTTATATTCTCATTAAAGGCCTCTATCATCTTCATGAGATGGGAACAAGGTCAGAATTTTGCTCTTCAGATGTGTTAGGGTATCCAGAGCTTGCTATAGTAGGAGAGCTGGGTTCTGATGGTGCCAAATTGCACTGGCTTCTGCTGATTATATTCTTTGGCTTGTCTTTTGCCATCTGGTTGCCTATGGTGCCAGCTGGCCTGTGTGTTCTGGGTTGGAGTAAGCCTCCTGGGAGGCAGGTGAAGCTGTGTGTGTCAGGTTAGAGCTGGCCATTTTGGAGGCAGGCAGTGCTGTGGTGTGGCTATGTCAACTTATCTACAACTGCTGCTGGTATAGGTATGGACAGGAAGCTCACCACTGTCTTATGTAAAAGTGAACAAGTATACAAGGAGAATCCTTTTTTTTTTAACCTATTGTCACGTGTACATTTGTCTGTCTTCAGGCTGATGTGACATCCTAACATCTTTCTACCAAACATCATAAATGGAATAACAATTTTTTTCTACTAAACTTCATGAATCGAAGTGTCTGACTTTGTTTGAATCTGTAAGATCTCATATATACTTATATTTTGAGTACCTGGCCTCCAATTTATAGTAATATCTGAAGACTGAAGCCTTTAGAAAGAGAAGATGGCTTGAAGAAGTCAGCTACTAAGGACAGATTCATGAAGATATGCCGTGCCTGACTCCTGTTTGAGAGGGCTCAGATGACACCCCATTCATGTATTATGAAGAAGTCTCTCAGAGCAATTGCTTGAGCTCTGTGATGGCAGGGCTTCAGTTCAAATTTGCCAGTTGTTTCTATTTTTATTAAGATGATTGTTTTGTGACAATTCTTAACAGCAAAAGGTCAATACTAAGCCAAAAGAATACCTGGAAAATTAGGAGAAGAGATTTTTAACATATAAGGATTTCCTTAGTCATGTAGAACACCAATTACTAAAACACTAGAAATTGAATGGATGATTATTTTTTAAAGTATCACCAGTTTACACAAGTAGAGAAAAAAAAAGAAAATATTAGTTCTTGCATGACTCAAGGCATTACACACACCAAAGTGAGCATCCTCTCTCCATGCTCAGATACAGTAATCCAAAAATAGGGCCTCCGTGCACACGGGAGTTACTCTAAAGCAATTTGCCCAGTGTAAGTTTGTTAGAACATAGCTAAATCAAACACAAAACTCCAAACTCTTGCTTTTGTCATCTTCTCATACATATTTAAAGAATATTGTATCAAGAACCTAAGGTAATTTTTATTTATTTTGGCTTATTTTAAACACATTCTGGTTTGTCTACAAATGTTCTTTGTGCCTCCAATACCAAAAATAATTGCAGTTAACCAAAAATTATGTTTATTGAAAGAACACACACACACACACACACACACACACACACACACACACACCCTTGAAATTCTCCAACCAGATAATACATAAGGCATAGAAGAGTCACCTTCATTCTTTATGATGGAAGTGGACAGAGTCAAAGTTTAGATCACCCCACTTCCATGCAGAATTTAACCCTTTTTTTGTGTGTTAACCTCCTGGGGAGGCCATCCCTAGGATGGTTAAACATTCTTCACATCTCCCCTACAATACACTTCAGTTATTTCTGCTAAGGTAAACTAGATTCTCTACATCACTAAGTTTGCTCTCTTGCATGCATATGTACACATATACAATCACCAACACTCACACACACACATACATACATATTCCATCCTTAATAAAATGATATGGCGTCTTTAGGACTTTTACTCACCATGGCTGCATTCTAACTTCAAAATACTAAACATCAGAACTTCAAAATGTTCTGACTTCAAAGTATTAAATATTAGATGAAATTTTTAAAACATGGTATGGAGGTAGTCAAAGGCACCTGTGGATGTTTGAAACTCATGCAGTTCAGTCTCGAAGACAACAATCTTTATTTTCAGGTAGTTCTTTCAATTATTTGGTACTTTATCACTGAACAAAATACCCAATGTCTCACTATCCTCCCTTAGTTACCTCAGCCTTCAGATGAGGATGATGCTTTTAAAATTCTGAAATTTGAGCAACCTGTAGTTGGTTGGTTGGTTGGTTGGTTGGTTGGTTGGTTCATTTGTTTTTTATCTAAAGTGGAGATTTTTCAACTGTTGACTTCATTGTCTCATTACATATTTTGCCATTTCCTAAAATTATTGCACCATAGTAATAACTCACTTGGATACGATGTCACACCTGTTTTGTGTTTTAAAGCTGTTTTATTCTACCACTCCCAAGATATTAGTCAGTTGTCTACTTCACAAACTCCATCCCATCTTCTGTTCTGACATCTTTCATGTTATTTTAGCCCCTTCTTCTCTTTCTCCCTTCTCAAACTTAGAGTCTGTGTGTTTTCACTTCAATTTATCTTACGCTTACTCAGTAATTCTGACTAAGCTTGATTCTCGAAGCTTCTAAGCATATCTGTCCTTATACTTACTCAGAAACACAGAAATGTTCACCCACATTCTTTTTTTTTCTTTTATTGAATATTTTCTTTATTTACATTTCAAGCCCCCTATACCATCCCCCCTTCCCCTGCTTCTATGAGGGTGCTCCCCCACCCACCCACTCCTGCCTTCCGGCCCTGGCATTCCCCTACACTGGGGCATGGAACCCCCACAGGACCAAGGGCTGCTTCGCGCACTGATATCCAACAATGCCATCCTCTGCCACATACATGGCTGGAGCCATGGGTCCCTTCGTGTGTACTCTTTGGTTGGTGGTAAAGTCCCTGGGTGCTCCAAGGGTCTGGCCGGTTGACACTGTTGCTCCCCCAAGGGGCTGCAAACCCCCCTCAACTCCTTCAGTCCCTTCTCCAACTCCTCCATCTGAGACCCCATGCTCAGTCTAATGGTTGGCTGTGAGCATCTGCCTCTGTATTTGTCAGGCTCTGGCAGAGCCTCTCAGGAGACAGCCATATCAGGCTCCTGTCAGCAATAGTGCCTGGGTTTGGTGACTATATGTGGGATGGATCCACAGGTGGTGCAGTCTCAGAATGGCCTTTGCTTCAGTCTTTACTCCACACTTTGTCTCCATATTTCCTCCTATGAGTATTTTGTTCCCCCCTCTAAGAATCACTGAAGGATCCACACTTTGGCCTTCCTTCTTCTTAGGCTTCATATGGTCTGTGAATTGGACACATGTTCCACTATGTTCATAGCAGCCATATTTATAATAGCCAGAAGCTGGAAACAACCCAGATGTCCCTCAACAGAGGAATGGATACAGAAAATGTGGTACATTTACACAATGGAGTACTACTCAGCTTTTAAAAACAATGACTTCATGAAATTTGCAGGCAAATGGATGGAACTTGAAAATATCATCCTGAGCGAGGTAGCCCAGTCACAAAAGAACACACATGGTATGCACTCACTGATAAGTGGATATTAGCCCAAAAACTCGGAAAAACCAAGATATAATTCACCCATATTCTTATTATGTGTGCACCAGTGATCCTTGGAGGTCATCTGTTGGAAGAATATCTACCTACCTACCGTGCTTCTCCGTTGTCATTTCTCCATATCCCATGTTTACTCCTCACTCCGCACCTCCACATGTGACATTGATTGTTGTATCGCAGTGTGCTCCCTTCCTCTCGTTCTCCCACTCCTCTTCCCTCTTCCTCTCTCTTCTCACTGTGAAAGGGACACAAGCATAACTTTCACTGTTAGCAACCAAGCCGTCCAAATACAGAGCAGACACCCTCCCCCGGCATTGCTTTTATTGCCACCTCCTTAAATTGCAATGCATTTTTTACCAAGGTTTAGTATTTTGTATCCACATTTCCCTAAATTCAATGTGCTTCTTCTTTGCAATTATGAAGAGTAATTGATGATTTAGCTCAGACATCCACAGATACTCCCGCATGGCCTAGGGGGGCTCTCCAAAGAGAAGGTAAACTGACTCCTACTGTCTGAATATAGAATAGACTTTCTGGGATCAAACTCTTCTTTCATGCAACCTCAAATAGCCTCACACTACTGAATCCTGACCTCTTAAAGCAGTCTTACATCATCTTTCAGCTTGTACCTTGCAAGTTTCTCAGTCATGATCCTTAATTCATCTAGGCCTTCCCATTCTGCTTTGACTAGCACAGTTACACTATTTTCATCAAAAACAGACTACACTCTGAAGCAAGGTGCCACTTTAGCACCTAAGTGGGGCAGTTGCCACAAACCAGGACTGTTCTGCTGGATTCATAACACTTTAACCAACCTAAGATTTCAATGAGACTCAACTAAGTCTTGGGCTTTTAGGAGTTCTAGCAGTCAGAGTTTTATGAAGTGTACACCCCTTATCTGAGTCACTGTTTTTCCCCTTCATGACTATATTAACTGTAATAAAGTACATTATCAAACAGAATCACTTAACAGTTATTTAGTACAGTTCTGGCTTGGCTTACCTGGCGAAAGGAGTAGATGTTCTGACAGTTACACTAACGTCACACAAGCTCCCCTTTCCCAGTATAATTCTATTTTTGAATGTGTCCAAGTTAAACTTAAGGATTCTTTTCCATGTATGCCTCATGAATACAGTCTCAAGTTCCTAGCACATTTTATTTAGTCTACTTTTTGAGCTAATTTCTGGGGTTTTTTATTCATATTATGAAAGTGTTTAGTTACTCCAATACCAATAGAATATAATTTTTCCAGTGTGTTTCTGGGATATTTCAGATTATGCCTATAAAACACTCCTAAATAGACTCCTCTAGTTTACTAAGACTTCTTTTACTTCACATGAGTTTTATAAAACTTCGGTCATGAGTATTTACCAGATAACTGACATTTCGTTTTAATGGTTTAAATTAGAATGTAATGTATTAGCTATCATTTAAGTATCTTTGAACCAAGTTATTAGACACAGCCCCTTCTACTAAAAGACCTTAATTTGAAACCTTAAATGCTAACACCACTAGAGGAAAAAATGAGACATGAAAGTTAAGATATAGATTTAAATAAGAACATTCAGATAAGAATGACCATATCTCAAGAACTAGCTTCAAGGATGAACAAATGGGAGAAAGAAACTATGAGTGGAACAAACAAACAACCCACCCCACAGAATGATAGAAAATCCTTACCAGCTATACTTCAGACACGCTGTTAGTAAGCAGAATTTATAAAGCACTGTGAAACACCCGTGCGCACGCGCACATACACACACACACACACACACACACACACACACACACACACACACCAAAACTGTCATTCAATAAATGTGGTAATAGAATGAACAGATAATTCTCAAAAGAGGACGTATAAATGGCCAAGGATTGTTTTTAAAGTGAATAACATTGCTAGTTTTGGATAAATACAATTAGAAGTACTCTTGGTGCCATCTCATCTGGGTTTGCATGGCCATCATCAGAAAATCCAGCATTGTGAGGTGTACATTGTAATAATTCATGGCATGCCCTGTTCCACTGCATCAGCACAAAGTCTGAGGCAGGGATCTTTATTTGCAGGGAAATCAAATAAGGTCGAAAGAGTTTAAAATACTTGTTAAGGTTATAAAACAATACATATTAGAGAGAAGCTAATTCCAGGCCTCTGATACTCAAAATGTATATTTAATTAGGCAACACACACACTCAGAATGTTAGACTGGTTAAATATCTACAAATTGCTTTGTTTCTTAAAAAAATCAAAAGCATAATTAAAAATTCTTCAAAAATAGGTGTATATTCTGGTTACTTGTGTCTAATCAAACCCACTGGATTTGAAATTAAAAATAAAAATAAGATTGGAGCTAGTAAATATCAGGTACCCATTCTGAGCTTTAACTGAAACAATTCAGAAGCAGGAACTCTCTTAAGAGAGTAGCTCCAGGGACAAGATCCTCAGCTCTTCTTCTTTGGTAGCTAAAGATGCTTTGAAGAGATGTTAATTATTTGCTATTGAAATTAACAGTCATAACATATGTTCATATAAGACCATTCTAAGGGAAAAGGGGAGAATGGGAGGGCTGTAAATTTTGTACAAGGCGGCTAAGGTTTTGATATTAACTTTTAAAGAAAATGTGACTCTGCTCTTTGCCTTTTCCAGAGGTCGCCTGTAGGCCAGACATTACAGTTCTAAAATGACATAAGACGGCCTCATGAATAATTTGTGTTCTAACTTTATGAACCTCAATTGCAAAGTTACACAGAATTTCCCAGCATAAAAGGCAGATCTAAGTAATTTGCATTTTTGTCATGTACAGGAAGAAAAGATAAAGGGGTGTGTGTTAGATGGGGGATTTAAATGAACAGTAGCTGCGCAGTGGGCAGTTGACATCCTTGAGCTATCTGTGGCCTGCTTAGTCTCTTTCAGATTGCACCAGTTAATCTCACTGCATAAACTATTTACTTTACAAAGCACAGTCCACAAGGCAACATGAAGTGTGTTAAAGAAAACTATCACGGTCTTGAATGCCAAGTGACTTGTTAACAAGTGGCTCAGAAAGAACCATAATGTTTATATGGGCCTTTTCTCAGATGACTTGTAGAACCAACCCCATTTTAGATCTTAGCACCTTGGAGAAATAAAGTATGAGTTTGCTTTCTTTAACAGCTATGTGCTATCACTGGTCCAGCATGAAGCATTTGAAATTCATAAATTTAGAAGTGGACTCAGTTTCTAATAATGTGAGCTGCGCATGTGCAAAAAGAGACAAAAGACACATTTCTTCTGACATTACCATCTGTCCTTAACTTTAGCACGTCTTTCCATTTCAACATGCCAAGAAGACTTAAATGTTACATCCCTTGGCTTGTATAATTCTGTAGAAAACAAAATTTTCAAGTCCAGTTTTGATAACTCGAAGTAGTGACTTTCCTATTGACTCTTATTTTCTTCAGTTGAAATAAAAAAATATCTCTGTAGAATTGTATATCACTGCAACATTTAAGTTTTGTAATGCTTCCTTTTATTTTCCCAAGTAAGAAATAAATTAATCCGGGCATGAAATTGTGAATGAAAATGTTTCTCAATACCCTGGAATATCCTTTCTTATGCACTTTTCTTTATCTCCAAAGAAGGTGTTCAAGAACACCATAGTGAACACCCTCAGGGTTGCACAGTGAACACACTCGTGGGAAAGCCTCTGACCTCAGCTCAACTAAGTCAGGATGATGCCAGCAAGGCCTGCAAAGGAAGGAGGCTTATCTTCTTGCATCCGTGGGGATTAACCTTTGATTCTTCACATAGATATTTTAAACATTTTTAAAGACTGTTCGTGAAGAAAATGTCTATTTTTATGGTTTTAAATTATTCTGAACTTTTTTCCAAATTTCATTTGGTACCTCAGTTTAAAAAAAAAAAAAAAAAAAAAAAAAAAAAAAAAAACTGGTAGTGTAAAATGGAAAGTAAACGCATTCTGTGCATAGGAAAGTGAGGAATCCTTTCAAGTTCACGATGGAAAAATACCCCCAGGGGACCTCTTAGGGTAAAGAGATTCTATGGTCCCTAGCCAGAGGATTCTTCCTCTCCCTTTGACGGGGTGATCAATAGCTCTGAAAGCTTATGCAAAAGCCTGCAAAGGAACTGTTTTGAAAGACAAAGTTAATCAACTTTGAATTTGCAAAAACTGCATAAATGCAACCAACATAGAAGCCGAAGGAAAAACAGTGAAAAGACTCAAAGGGACTGAAAGATGTTTGAGGAGGAAGACATTCAGATAATCCTCTCTTGCAGGAACTTGGGAGAAAAGAACTGTGGAAACACAATGCTTACATTTTTAGAAAGCAAAATAGCAAATATTAAGTGATGTTAAGAAGAAATTTACAGTCATTTCTATATGACTGCGTATTACCCATCTTTGGGGAGAGAAAGAATGGGAAGGAAATGTTCGTCATACATCTTGATGCAGAAAATGGCCTTTAAAATCACTGCACCACCAGTCTTGGAAATCACAGCATCCTACAGGGACTGTTTCAGAAAACTTCTCATTTTTAATGGTTAACATATATTTTGTCTTCAGTAAGGTAAAGGTTTCACATTGAATAATGTGAAGGTGTTTGCCAGCACTGTTTATCCTCTTTAAGATGTAGGAATGGATATTTAAGAAAAAGCATTGGTTTACACTGGAAAAACTGAAAATAAGGTATCTATGAGACATTTTTTAGGAGAATCAAATGTTTTTCCAGTTTTTCTTCCCTTCTGCTCCTCCCCACTCCTCCTTCCCTCATTCCTTCTTTGTATAATATGAGCACTATCTCTTCGTGTTTATGAGTTTTGATGGTGTGTCTCATAATTTCTCTTTTCTTTCTTCTCTGCACTTTCAACCTTGTCCCATTGAACTTTTCCAGCTCCATGATTCAGTTTCCCCATCTAAGGCCATCTGCCTTGCTAAACTGACTCAGACAGATCTCTTGTTTATGATGGGAGCTCTTTCTCAGTACTGAAAACTATTTGGACAGCAGATAATCTTCAAGTCAGGCCATTCTCAAGACACATTAAGCAGCCAGCATGTGTTTATGCTGAATGCTGGAAAGAAAGCTAAAACCCAGTAATCACTTCCCACATGTCAAGTTAGGCATAGCATTTAAATTAGAAGATGACCTGCCAGATGAGCATTTAATGCCTGCAATATGTTGTTTGTTTTTGAAGAAATATTGTTTGGTATGGAGTGTTTACCTGCATTGTGTTCCTATGCACTGAACTCCAAGGCAAAAATGTTAGAACAGAAGAAATACTTTTTTAAAAGTATGACAAACTTCAAAATCCTTTTCCCACATTGATTACAAGAAGATGCAGAATATGCTTAGCTTAAGCATAAACAGATGCAAACTATCCCCCACGCCTGTCTGTAATGGGAGCAATTTCACAAAATAAAATATTTTGCTATAATTCATGTGCCTTCATTTTTTGATATTTTAAGTTCCTACTGCATTCAGCTGTAGGATACAAATGCTTTAAAATCCAACAGCCATGTTAAGGTTAAGTTTTTTTGTGTCAGGAAAGCCATCAATCAAGCAAAAACTCATAACTTCAAAGATGGAAATATATAAACTTCTTTGGTTTCTGCTAGCATTGTTAAGACTAATGCATATTTCCAATTAATACTGAAGAATATATGTATATATATACATAGGAAAATATAATGGAAATACTATAAATTATTCTGCACTTTTTGATGAAAAATAAATTGTAAAATGCAAGCTCATTGACTCAGGGTTGGATTGGACAAGAGCTGATAAGAGTTTCTGGGTGTGTTTGGCTTTTTAAGATTCTTAATTTTAAAAAGACAGTATACATCTCAAGCTTTTCCAAAGCAAATGACTAGGCTTGTTCCAAGCCCTGAAACTTACTGGAGGGATGTGAGTGAGTGAGTGTGTGTGTGTGTGTGTGTGTGTGTGTGTGTGTGTTGAGACAGAGACAGAGAGCAAGCCTGCTAAAATAATATTGTCTATTCATATAATCCAAAAGACTATTATGTAATTAATGTTATGCAAAAGAAACTGAACAAAACAAAAATAAATCTTGTAAAGAGGACCTTAATGATTTGCAAAACCCCTCCCCCACCCAGCATACTGTGGGAGGGAGGCAACGCAGGCAACGGGTATAAGAATGAAAAAAGATGATACCCATAGCATGATGGACTTTTCCTTCTGAAACATTCTCTAATACACGACTTCTGTACTTTTTGTGCCTTCCATTCGCCAGCTGGAGTGAATGCATGAGTGGCCTCGCCTGGGCTGTAAGCTGCTCACAATACATTCTGGTGAAATAATAGCATAAGATCATTTTAGCTGGAGCAGTTAATAACTGGTTAAGCGCCTTTTTTCCTCCGTGGGCTGTTTTCATCGCCCCAAAGCAGTCACTCCCAACCCATCCCATTCCTCCTCCGTTTTTAACAATGCCTCAACTTCCTCCTGAAATCCCTAACCCCTACCCCAGAGCAAACGTCAAGACCCTAAATCTGTTCTCTCTTTGCACAAAGCCATCTGATCCAGCTAAGCCCGAGCTGACTGATGGGGATAAAGGCGGACTGGAGAGCAGAGATCTGGCAGGGCCCCTCACCCCACCCCGGACCGGCAGGTGCGCAGTACCGGCGCTCAGAGAGTTAAAGGCATCATCGCAGCCATTAGAAGCGAAGTTGGGCGCCGCGCGAGCCCAGTCCGCGCCGCCCTGCGCCCGCTCCGCTCGCCGCGGGCTCGCTGGGCGTGGGGAGGGCGGTGAGCACGCAAGCCGAGCGACTGACGTGGGACGAGCTGCCAGGTAGCGGAAGCAGCCAGCCGCCGGCGGAGACACTTCACGGCGTGACAGCCCAGGTCTGCGCCCGAAGCCTCCGGATCGCAGCCAACTCGGTCCAACCCTCGCCAGTCGCAATCCCCTGTGCCCAAGCCACTCTTCGCTGAGAGCGGCAGCATGCATGCAGTATCGCGCCTCGGGCTCTGAGAGCAGCCCGTGGACACGCTTGCCTGCCTGTCTTTTTAGGTTTTGGGGCTCTGGGCTACACGGATGTGCCCCACTCCCTTGGCATGATGGGGATCTTTTTGGCGTCTGTTGGATTTATGTTCTTTTCCGTGTTATATGTACAACAAGGGCTTTCTTCTCAAGGTAAGTCGGTTGCTTGTAATGTGTTTGTGATGATGCGTGTGTGTACTGAACCAACTCGAAGAATGGACAGACAGCTCAAACCAAGTCAATAGTGGGTTTAGGCAGTATAAATAGTGTTCATTTGGGCTTTTCCTCCCAAAGTTTATTAATTGCAAGCAAGCCAGGTTTCAGAGAAAATCTAGTAGATGCCAGCCCGGCAATGGGTGAGTTCCTCAGTGAGCACATACACAGGTGTGTGTGTGTGTGTGTGTGTGTGTGTGTGTGTGTGTGTGTGTGTGTGTGTGTGTGTGTGTGTTCACTGTGCATGAACAAGGCACGCACTCAGGAATACAGAGCTGGTGTTTGGAAGGGGCTTGCCAGTACTCCCTGGAGACCAAAAGCTTTAGTCCCCTTCTCTGGTGCCTGTGACTTCTTCCCCATGTGTTTACCAGAGGACCCACAAGGAGCTATGAATTGCATCATAAGCAGCAGCAGCCTGCTGGGCCCAGTTGTTCAGGACTTTGCAGGCTGCAGTGGTTGCTTCAGTACCATGAGCAAATCAGTTTTTGCCTTCTGAAGACTGCATCACTTCTGCAAGCAAAAAAAAAAAAAAAAAAAAAAAAGCCCCAGTTCACTAGCCAATATAAGCAGAAATGCTTTTTCAGACCGTCTGCCTTCAGAAAAGTGTCCATTTCCTTGAAATATAAAACGTTCCCTTTAATTATTGCTCAATTTGGGATTTCATAAAATAGTGAAAAGAGACCCCCAGATTCACTATCTTTAAGAAAAGGAGAGTGGCTTTAATCATTCATGCCAGCCTTTCAACCACCCTTCTTTCATATGTGTGCCTGTAGTTGTCCCCTTCTCTCAGCCACAAATAAAAGGCTCCTTCTAGATGGCCATCAGCTCTTTGCAAAGTGCCCCTAAGATAAGCTAAGAACAAATGTCTTCTTAACAAGGAAAAATAAATAAATAAAACGCAAGAAACACCAGCCCATGTTCAAGGAATCCCTCTAGGGAGAAAGGGGGTTTTATTTTTGTGACTTTCACAGGATCTATTAATCTTACAAGCTGTCAGTGTCAAGGTTAGTTGCAAAGGGGCTAGATAGAGTCTCTGTGGTATCTTTCAAAAAATCTTTGATCTGAACTAAACACGGATGTATGATTTTTATATCCCCTGACATATTGCAATTTACAATGGCTTGAAGGGAACAAACGTGAAGGTTAACTTGTGGACATGAAACATATGCCTCTTACATAGTGTGCAACTTGTTTCACTACTATGGGCTCCAGAACAAAATTGCTAACACCTATTTTGAGAAATTAAGAATGGGCATTTTGACATATACTTATGACCCACTTCTAACAAGAAACATCCCAGTTCGTCATAGATTGTTGAGAAACTTAAGAATCTAGAGGCTTCCTCATAGATCAACTTGACAGATGGTCTAAATTGCACCTCCCTGGGTCTCTCAGTAAGTTTTAGGGAATGCTGCAATCTGACAAAAGCTATTTGGATCTAACTCTGGGCAGCTTTGCTAGCAGAGAGAACTATTGGCAAGCTCATTAACCTTTCCATTATCTGGACTTGATCAACAAGAAAGTGATGCAGGCATGATACCAAGAACAAGACATGCAGAGGCAGAGCAATGGGCATGGGGAGCTCCACAGGGATGTCACTGGGGCTTGTTACTGCTGTTTTTATTTTCTTCTTTCAAGGCCCACGAAAAACAAAGGCCAAACAAACACAAACTTGTGTCGAGTTCTCCAGGAAGGAGACATTGGCAGAGCTGGTGTAGATGCACCAAAACGATGCATTTCTGTCTTGCAGCAAAATTTACCGAGTTTCCCCGAAACGTGACTGCAACCGAAGGGCAAAATGTGGAGATGTCCTGCGCTTTTCAAAGCGGCTCTGCTTCGGTGTACCTGGAGATCCAGTGGTGGTTCCTTCGGGGACCAGAGGACCTGGAGCAAGGGACCGAGGCTGCAGGCTCGCAGGTAGCCATAGCTCAAAGCCCACAGAGCCCCCACATGTCACTTTCTTACTTCTGTGCAGGGTTAACCAGCAGCCAGGGCCCAAGGTACTGCCCATGTGTCCAAGGGAACCTTACTTGCTCTGTGAGCGTGAGCAAGGCTGAATTTGTCCTAGAGACAGTAAGTGAAAAACACCTAGGAAGTCTCAGGAGCTCGGGGACACTTTCCAGATTTAGAATGAAATTAAGCAGCTCTTGGTAGTCGGTATTACGGAGCTGTCCAAACCGGCAATGTGTCTCTGATACAGCTCAGGACACTTTTCCACCATCCCACCAGTCTTCCGTTTTCCTAACATCAAAGGTGATGTTCCTCCTCTCCTCTCTATTCTCTTCTAGAGTCTCTCTCTCTCTCTCTCTCTCTCTCTCTCTCTCTCTCTCTCTCTCTCTCTCTCTCTCTCTGAGAGAGGCGGGCAGGAGGGAAGGAAGGAAGGCAGAGGTGGGGTGGGGGAGGAGAAAGAGGAGGAGAGGAAGAGATGGGGGTAAGCATCAGAAAATCAGGGAGAAGCCCTGGACTGGAGAAGAAAGTAGAGCAGGAGATGGGTAAAGGAGGAGGGAGAGTGGAAGAAGAGAAGGAAGGAAAACCTAAAGAGAAGCTAGAAGAGTCGTGGTAAGAGCGAGAACCGGGAGGCCCACGAAGCTAAAGGGACCTGAGACCTAGAGGTCGAGAAAGTATGTAAAGGAGAGCTGGGAACTGGTCAGCAGCGAGGGCAGAGGTATAGAAATTCGTCCGGAAAACTTCTACCCACACTCCTGTCCTCGCCTGGGTTCTCGGAACCCTCAGGCCAGGCAGACTGAACTGTGAGAGACAAGACCTGGCAGCTCTGCGACGCGAGCACCAGGCCAGCCAAGGGGAGCACAGTCTGCAGGGCTGCGGGGACCACAGGGACTCTCCAGAGTGTCTCTAGGATAGAGGAAACTACGGGGACCTCGGCTACGCTTGGGGACCACGGGAACCGCTACGACCATGGGAATGCTTGGGTACGACAAGAACTCGCCAGGGTGTCGCAAGGACAGTGGGAACCACGGAGACCTTAGAGATTCCTGGGGAGAGCCGGAGTCGCAATGATGCCCAGGGAAGACATGGAGACCCTGGGGACTGCTTGGGATCTGGCGCGGGGACGGAAATTCAGGGATTGTTCAGGGAAGGACGAGGGAGGCAGTCCAGCCGCTAGACTGGCCTCGGGACTGAGTGCGGTTGGGACCTGGGTCATTCTTCCGTCTCTTATATTATTGCTTTGTCTGAAGCCTTTCAAGAACGGAAGGCAGGGATCTTTTTCAGCTGTTGTGGCGCTGCGGTATCGCGGTGCCTGGGAATGAAGACTCGGCGAGATTGAACATTTGTATCCTTGTCCTACAGGTGGAGCTCTTACCCGACAGAGACCCGGACAACGACGGGACCAAGATTAGTGTGAGTGTCACAGGGACCAGCGACAGGGGGCACAATCTTTAGTAAACTGCCAAGCAGGCCCAAGATGAACATTAGTAGAAAACAGATTTTAGATGTAAAACCGTTTAATTCCCTGAGCTTGAAGAGGTAATTTTACAAATTCAGAATGAGAGATAGTTCTCTATACCTCATTAAATCCCTAAAAAATGAGCTGAATTAAATAAATAAAATTGCACGTTTTAATCCTGTAAATAATTACAAATTGGCTAGAGTGTTATTTTGTTAGCTAATAGGATTGCTGCATTATTTTTTATTAATCTTTTTCACACCTAAAGATAACAGTGAAGGTTTGCAATAGAAGTACCTACTCTCAATATAAAATAAAAATCTCAAGAAAACAAAAATAAAACCGTCCACTAGGACTCTGAGATGCAGTGAAACAGTGTAACTCAATTTGGATATCATTCATAATCCATGTAAAGTATTTCTAAATATAGTATTCGAATAAATCACAAAAATAAAACCAAAGCAAATATAAGTGTGCACCTATTGTTAGCCCAGACTGGCCTGCTGATAATATGAAGACATTGATTATTTTTAATAATTACAATAGCCATGGCTAGAATACCCTTCTTCATCATCCTTCATTTCTTTGTTTATAAAGATCAATCAAATCCTTAAACCTGACATATGTAATCTTTCAGTCTGTCAATCATGGGTTGACATATAATATATATCAAATTTAACTTCTCAGATATATGAATATATATAAAATACATAGTATATATTTAATAATATAATCAGACATATGATCTTATTATTAATCTGGGATAAAATTATTGGAGTAAATGGGGTTGACTTCAGTTTTGAAAATCAAATAAATTTTCAATTAATTTCAATAGTATTGTAAATTTATAAAGACCAGAGCATATGACTGAGCCTTGACTTCACATGCTTTATTCTGTAGCCTGAGTCCTGCTACCCTCTGTTAGTAGGCAATTGAAAAGAAAAATATTATTGTCTAAGTCTATTAGTAGTATCTTCAGTAAAGTGCACCCTCTTCTAAACTATTATGACCAACACTCCGCCACCTCTTGCTCCATGTTTGAGGGAGCTGTCATATAGCTGTACAGAAGAAAAATCTATGCAAAGATGGACTCCTTAGTCAGTGTTTCATTCAGCTGAGCCAGCCAGGCAAAGACCAATCCCATGTTATGGTAGTCCGGGAAATGAGGACAGTAGAGCCATTCTGGCACTGCTAAAATTGAGCTTACGATCTCTCAAGTCTGTGAATGGGATTGCTCATAGAATAGGATGAATATGACCTTCAGGTGTGTGCTACGAAACCAATAAGACCCTCAAGTTTCCCAACATTAGCAAACTTAAAAAAGAATGGGAATAAGACCTTTTGATGTGAAACTTTGTTTCTCCCCTGCAATTTTTCAGACAGTGAAAGTCCAAGGCAATGATATCTCCCACAAACTTCAGATATCCAAAGTGAGGAAAAAGGATGAAGGTTTGTATGAGTGCAGGGTGACCGACGCTAACTACGGGGAGCTTCAGGAGCACAAGGCCCAGGCCTACCTGAAAGTCAATGCCAACAGCCATGCTCGGAGGATGCAGGCCTTTGAAGCCTCGCCCATGTGGCTACAAGACACGAAGCCTCGAAAGAATGCATCGTCGGTGGTTCCCAGCAGCATCCACAGCTCTGCCAACCAACGAACACACTCCACCTCCAGCCCTCAAGCGGTAGCCAAAATCCCCAAGCAAAGTCCACAATCAGGTATGAAAATGCATTTTGAGCCTTTCATTTTATCACTCACAAACCTGCCACCAAAAGCTCAGTTCAGTAGCACAGGGAGATTAATGTTAGACGACTTTTCAAATAGGAGACTAAGTTTGATTGAAATAAGGAGACATGAGCCATTGAGAGCAGGAGTCTGGACATTCACGATGAGTTTGCTCCATTGATCCCTGGCACTGTTTCATATCCAGGGATCGGAGAGCTGAACCCTTTTATTCTCCCCCTTCTTTCTGTATTTACACACTATAAGAACAATAAATCACGTCATGTTGGCTACATTATAAATGCATGTTCATTTTCTCTACAGATTTATGTATCAATAATGACCCAAATTAAGAGGCTTTCACTTAATCAAAATGGAAATGAAAAAGACTCACCATAATCATCCATATATTTAGTGACCTCTGGCTTTAAGCAGAGCTATTCTCCAAGGGCTTTTGATTTTGAAGGAGAAACTTCAGCTGCCTGAGATGAAATTGATGCTGATAATGGTAGGAAGTGAGGAGGGGGGGCCAAGGAAGCAGTGCAGAGATAAGGCAGCTCCTACAAATGGGCCTTGGATGCCAATTTGTAAGCTTAGTCACACATCTCTTGAGTCAGCTGTGCAAGTTAAAGTAATTCTGAATGGCATTAACTTATGCAGTCATCCACCAATGGAA
The DNA here is from genome assembly GCA_028551405.1 of Uromys caudimaculatus. NCBI lineage: Eukaryota > Metazoa > Chordata > Mammalia > Rodentia > Muridae > Uromys > Uromys caudimaculatus. The sequence continues at coordinate 12,793,993 of CM052712.1, read as the reverse complement.
ACTCACTCTACTTCAAACCTTGATGTGGGATAAAGGCTGACTGGGTTGAGCAGCCTTGTACAAGACCCCTGGCTGTCCTATTTTCTCAAATGCTTTTCCTAACACAGGATAACGGGAGCATCCTGCTCACATACATACCTGATATACATGGAATCACTTGTTGTAAAGATTTTATTGCTTTTTTTTTTTCAAATGGAATTTTTCAGAAAATGAAGTCCAAGATAATAATATCCACCAAAAGCTTCAGATTTCCAAAGTAGGGTTTATGCGATGAGGCCGTATAGAAGTGCAGGTGACTGGTGCCAGCTATAGGGAGCTACAGCCACACAGGCCCAGGCCTGCCTGAAAGTCATCAGCAATAGCACATCTCTGAATCCTAGCTTGTTAATATGTTTAAGAAATATATGTGCCAGGTCTGGGGTATAGCTCAATTATACAGCACTTTATTAATTTGTGTGAAACTCTGGATTCAATCTCCAGCATCATAGAAAAAAATCAATCAATATAAACTAATAAAATTATGTATGCGAACATGCATCTCCTCTTTATGCTTTTTGTTTGGATATACATGATGTAGATCCATTCGGGTGCTCAGATGGGGTCCTGTGCACTCTCATTGCTTTAGATTCTGATGAGACTTCTGTTTTAATCACATTAACACAGCCATCTGCTGAATGGTGGCTGAGCCTTTCTGGAAACCAGTTTCTCTGACTTTGTTTAATTTTTCTTGTGATCTCTGTTTTTCCCCAAATTCAACAACAAAGCCTGTAGAGCTAGTAATGGTTTCCTTGTGAGAGTACACAAATGCCTGTATCTCACAATTTTTAACTATTATTTTCCAATGATGAAGTTGTGATCGTTCAATCTTCTTTTATATATAACTTCAAGAGACTAAACTTTACCTGTAGAATTACAGCAGTCCCTGGCAGTCAATTTACAATAAAATTAGTGAGAAGTCTAAACCCTAAAGAGAAGTTATTAGGATATATAGAATATTCCAAGCTAGACATCATAAGTCTGTGTGATAAAGTCAAATGGAGCAATGAGTCCATGTGAAAGACTAAAAAGAATGAAGTGTTCTCTTTCTAAAATATCCTATCTACTTTATGATATAAAATAATATACTCTAAAAATATCTAATTTATTTTGCTATCTCTCTTAGAGCTGTGATGGGAACTACATTATGAACTGAATCTCTTCAAACAATTTTCAAGTAAAATTACTGGTCATTTTGTATCTTCCCATCATCCTTGTCTTAATACAAAATTATTTTCCCTAAAGGTTAAAGGAGAGAAGGATTTTCTCTCCTGAAAACGTCTATCCAGTAAAAGCTCTGTGCCACTTCCTCCTGGCTGTAGCAGAGACAATCCTAAAATTTCTCAAAACATTCAGTATTCCTTCTTCTACCAGTGGATATAGGAAAATCTCCCATGCACTGTTGTCCACAGCCTCTAAACGTCTCGTTCATAAGCCAAGACTTTCCAGCCACTCTAGTGTGTTGTCTAAGCTTCATGCCTGTAAGCCTGTCTCATACAACAGAGTAATTGGGATGGATAGTTACATATTGCATATATTACATTATACATGTGACACTTCTGCCCCGGTTAATAATTTTGCGTTGCAACTTTTACAATAGACTCAAATACAACCTATTGTAGCACCTCATTTTTTACTCACTTACCTTCCATCTGTGGAAGGCATGACAAACACAGGAACACAAAAATGAAAGGCACACTTCCTCCCTCTACAGGATTTGTTTAGTTTCCCATTAATAAAGGATATCCATAGATTCCATATAGTGTGCAGTTTTTATGGTGAAGACATAAAAATGAAAATCTTTCTGTGAGTGGCAAAGGAAGGTCTATGCTGGCATTTTATAGTTTATCAACTGATACGAGGAAGCTTACATCATCTATAGCAGTGGTTCTCAGTCTTCCTAATGCTGCAATCCTTTAATATAGACCATCATGTTATGATAACACTCAACCATAAAATTATTTTGGTACTACTTCATAACTAAATTTTGCTACTCTCGTGAATTGTAATGTAAATATCTAAGATGCAGGATATCTGATATGGGACATCTGTGCAAAGGTAGTTCAACTACTGGAGGAGACACAACCCACAGGTTGGCAATTATTTTTCTATAGCATAGATGGCATTATCATATTAACCTGTGCCACAATAAGCTAGTTTATTTGGCTTTTTATTTTGACTATTTAGATTCACATGCTTAACTCTAAATTCATACAATTTCCCTGTCAAATAATTCCTGTATCTTTATGAGGGAAACATTAGCTGAAAATAACTTTAGATAAAATCTTCAAAATGTTTTAGAAAATAATTTAACTTTAAAGCAAAACTAATGTGAAAAGGAAGAGGGAAAAATCTACCTTGTGACCTACCATATAGCCTGTGACCTTCCATACGCAACCAGAGATAATAGTGTAAACTAGTTCTGGGGTTTTTCCCAACAATTTCACCAAAGCTAGTGACTATATGCTGTCCTTTACTTCTTGCAATTATTTTCTTTCTCTTTATAAATTCTTTCATAAGTGGCAAATAGTTATAAATTGTTAACTTCAGTTCTTTAAAGCTCTCTCCAGTTCTGTGTACCTGGGACAGAATTTATTCATATCAAGCTTAGGTTTCCACCATATTTTTCTTCTGTTATGTTTTATTTTTATAGTGCACAAGGCTTGGAGAGAAAAAAAAATGCCATCAGATTTAATGTATGAGACAATCAGAACATGGCACTAGAAGGTAAAGAAATGTTCTAACAATGTCCCAAGGAGAAAAAAATGTCTTCCTCCTTGTCTGATTCAATGAAAGCTCCTTAGAAGAAGGGGCTTAATAACAGAAGTGCAGTTTACATCTTTCCAACAGAGACAGTAAAGGAAGACTTCTCTGAGAGGAAAGTGGGGAGACCATGATGTGAAATTCAGGACTCCCTTCAGCATGGAACCGCAGAGCTAACTTTCCAGAATGATGAAGACTTCCTCTAGCTCCTTCCTACCTCCCCCCATCCCTGAATGATCAAGCTAACTTGTCTTTGTTTCTGCTTTCTGTCTCCTCCATTCCTCATCCCCAGTCCTTCAGGGGTTAAATTTCTCCTACCCTGACCAAGTCTGCTTGCCTCCTTTCTTCTCTTTCCTTCTCATTCACTGGTCATTCCAATCCACCTGACAAACAGGCAAATAAAACCCAAAGGAAGCCATTCCCTGGCTCTCTGTTCTCACTGGGCAGAGCCAGATCTCTGTGAGTGTTTGCCCAGCTGAAGCCAGTTCCTCCCAGAAGGGTGGTATGATGCTCTGTCTTCCTCCTCTGACCTCAGTCCCACGGGGACTCACTTCTTAATAGCACTGCTGATACATCTGTCACGTCCCTGGTGTCTACTGCATGTTCTCTTCTAATTTATCCTTTCCAACATGTAGCCAACACTGGTTTCCTTACTGCCTGCTTCTGAGATTCTGACCTGTTGCGTGTGAAAGCTGGCTCCCTGTTCTGTTCTTTGCCTTTCTCTGCTCTATTTTCTCCTTGGTATCAGTTTCTTCTATGATGCTATTTGCCTGTCATTAATAACTTCTTGACCTTATTCTGTAGTTTTCACTGCTAATTTCCTTAGAAAAACGTTTCCATTCACATTTCTCCTAATTTCCTTCTAGAGAGCCAGATTAGGGTTCATAATTGTCCTTTTAAATATCTCTAAACGTGAGTACTTGTGACAATATATAAGACAGGAGCACATTTGTTGATGCTCTACTACTAAGATGTAGAGTCTGTTTTCCTTCCCCTTGAGTTTTAATTGGCCTGGGACCATATGACTAATAAATTTAGGAAAGTTATGAACTTCCAATTCCAGGTCTTACAAAACTCAAAGGTATTCTTACCTCTTGGGGACCAATGACCATGAGGAAGACTTTTGGACACCCATCATTCCCAGCCAGCATCTAACATCAGCCCCAATTCCATCTTCTACAAGCAGTGCCTAGTTTAGTCCAGGCAACAGTCAGAGCAGTAAGAGGTAATAATGAGCTTCCATTTTTCAATACTGAATACGTGGATGTTTCGTCCACAGCAGTAGACACCTGAAATAGGCCACTAAACTCAGATGTTCAGAGCTATATGTTTTTGTCTGAGCTTTCTCACTAAAAAAGAGAAAAAGAAAAAAAAAGAAAAGCCCTTCTTCCTGTTTCTGAGCACCCAATAGGCTCATCGTAAAGACAGCTCCTGTGGAAACTTTGGAAATGTCTTATCTCTCCCTCTTTCAGTCGCCAGCTCAATTAGTCATTTTGTTCAGTAATGTTCTTCCCCTGAAAACTGAATTTTGTTATATTCTACAAATATTAATTTTATTCTGAAAATAAGCACTCCTTACTTTCCTTATCTAAATCTCTTAACAGCCTCTGTGTTTCAATTTAAGCATCAGGAATATATTACAACAAGCCCTGAGTTATTTCTAAAAGCCATAATTTCTACCAAAAAAAAAAAAAAGGAAAAAAAGAAAGAAAGAAAGACAGAAAACACTATGTCTAAAGTGTCCACCATTACTTTTATAATCTCTTTTTCTTCTTCCTGCTTAGTATTTCTTGAGTGTTTCCATGTACTGTCTTGCTTCTATGACCCTGCAAATATTTTCTTCCTGTGCTGGTCTTTCTATGACTGAAAATTCCTATACATGTTACTCCATAATACTGCTCTCTCCTGCTCCCTGATCAGGAAATAAAATCCATTTTTTCTTCAGCCAGATCTCCTTTATCTGTTTGGTCATACCAGCTCTGAAGTCAGTGTTGTACCTTGTGCTGTGAAAAATGCCTCCTTTAGCTCTGCAAGCCTCATGTTCAGGCCAACTAGGACAGGTGCCACAGTAAGGTTCCTTAGTAACAGATAATAGATATTGCAAGAATTTAAGAGGGCTCTACATGCTAGAAAAAGTGAATATTTATGCCACAATCTCCCAAATGATATAAACTACTGACAGTGATTCTTGAAGCCAGTCCTGCACTCTCCCTATGCAAGCATCAGAGACAAAGGTAAAATAAGTCAAACCTGGGATCCTTCATCTAGCAGAATATGCCAAGGCCATAGCCTTTGTCTCTGACAGCAAGAGCCCACAGGAGAGGATGCATCACGTTCTAACACCCCATCCAGCACCTACTCAGTTATAGCCTCTGAGAACACCACAAAAAAAGGGACATCTGTATGCTTGTAAACTATGAGAATGACTAGTTTTCAAAAGTCTTTTGGAACAAGGAAAGAATTAGAAATCTATTCGCGAGGGGCTGTCACCTCAAAATACTCATCGAGGCTTTTCTGTGCCGACTGTATTTTCTTAGTGCAGAGAAGGACTTGTGAAGCCTTTTTCATCACTCCAGGGGTGAACAGCTGGGAGTGAAGAAAGCTGTCGATGGTTAAGGATGCCTTTAGTATTGTGGCTACATGTGGAGCCTCTAGTCACTCAGTGGGAATGCTGGTTCCCTGAACTCTGAAACATGATTTTTGTTTTTCCACCATGATAGTATCCTTAGAGCTGAGAGTCAGCTGTTGCTAAAGCTGCCAGAAGCCCAGGGCTCACTGGAGCTCCTTGACTGCTGATGAACATGGCAGCTCTCCAAGAGTGGCTAGGTACAAAAGTCCTTAAATCAGAATTTCAGAGTAATCGGGAAAAGTGGGCTGAGGAGTTGAGGGCCTTTCGTGAAGAGGGATGTGGCATATGAGTAAGAGCTATTTCACGCTGAGGTACAGAGCCATTGGAATTGCAAGAACAACTCAGATGGTAATGTCGATATTTAGGATAAGTTAATTTGATCACTGTCGGTCCATCAACTAAAAGGCAGCTGTGTAAATGGATAGTCAGCAAATAAGGAGAAAAACAGAGGAGAGGGAACGATTTGGATGCCACAGGCCAAAGGATCTACCAGAGCTCCTAGAATAGGAATTATGTAGATCAGGAAACCAGACTGGTTAACTTTTCCAGAAACTATTAGCAAATTTTACTAACTGAAGCTAGCTGTCTTCTTCCTGTATAGGTTTCTCAGCTCACAGTGAAGATTCACCTGTGATTTTTAAGCTACCTGCTACATGAAGCAGAATCTTTCAGTATTCTAAACTGTCTCAAATGGTATGTCTTGTGATAGGTCTTGGAATTGCAAGAAGCTGCTATTGTAACATGAGTATCTTACTGGGTAGATGACAAAAGAGTTAGAAATCTACTAGACTTACTTTACCCTAGGGGTCAACAGAACACACATCTTGAAAGAGAAATGAAAGGCAGCATTCCTTCTCCAAGAAATACTGCTGGCATGGAGAGGAAGATGATCTCTACCTAGTGCATGTCTCAGCTGAGAAGCCCAGGTGGCTGGACTTTTTGTCCTGCCTCTGATAGGAATAGAGTAATTCAGTAAAGAAGATGGAGCCCTGATCAAAAATGTATAGCTCTGTTGTTCTACTTCTCCATTCTTTGACAGGGAACTAAACCACAATCCTCAGACTTCTGAGAATTATACATTAAAGGCTTGGAACTCAATAACATCTTAATAGTAAATGGAAACCAGTTACAGTGTAACCATGGCTCTCATTGCACATGCTTGCATGTTATTACCAGTACAAAATGATGAAAGTACACTTGTCCATCCTAATCTATAGGGGATACATTTCAGGACTCATGAAATTTTAGATAACAAGAACCCTACAGATACTGTTCTCTGCTTTTGTGTACTGATAACCCAGCTTAAACTAATAAGGCATAGGAAAAGATTCACAAAAATAATCAGAAAGTTAGGGGAACTATTTTTTTAAAGCCAAGGCAATGCGGCTTCTTTAGAAAAAAATCAAGACAAATTTTTTTTTAGTATTTTTCATTTATTTTTACTTCGTGTCCATGAGTATTTTGACTGCATATATGTCTATGTAGCACATGAATACAATGTCTGCAGAGGTCATACAGGGGCATTGGATTCCCTAGGACTGGAGTTTCAATGTTTCTGAGCTGCTGGGTGGGTACTAGAAATCAAATCCTGGAAAGGCAGCCAATGCTTTTAACCACTGAGCACTCTCTCCAGACACATAAGACAATTACAATGTTTGGAGAGCAGTTGTAATTAGATGACTGAGACAGAGAAAGAGCAAACTGTAGATTAGGAGGAAGGCTGCAAATGGCTTGGTTCACCTGTTATATGAGACACATATTTCCCTTTGGGGGCATGGAGATGTGATAAGTTAAAGTCTTCTTGGTTTGTCTCTTGTTATTTCAAAGTTTTCTTCCCCCCTCTGTCAAGGAGCCATTAACCAGTGGTAGGTTTCCACCTATAGAACCACATCAGATAGGCCAGCAGCTATTTTGCTCAAGGTTGTAATTAGATCCTTAATGTAAAGAGAAATAAAATTTCAGAGAATTTTAAGAAATGGACCTGAATAAGCAGCAAGGCTTCAAAAGCTGTAAGTATACAGACCTTCTGTCATCGAAATTAGACTCAAGCCTTCAACATAGTCTTTGAAACAATTTAAATGATTAGAGATACAGATTAAATATACAGAAATGAAAATATTTTCAAAAGCCTTAACAGTAAAGAAAAGATTAAGTAGGAAAAGAAAACCAGGTAAAGGTAATAATGAAAGTCTAGTTTGTAATCCCCGGTGGATACAGACTGATTCCTAGACTCATTGTCTACCAGCCTTTTATTGTGGATGAATGTCCTTCAGAATCACTCTGAACTTTAGAAATGTTTTTGTCATTAAAAAAAAAACTGATATGACAATGCTCATGCCCCAGGTCATTTCAAAGCTTTGAATAAAATCGTGGATTGTAAACATCTAGCAAGCAAACCTAGCATGTAGGTAAAGTCAGTACTCCCCATCCTCTTCTCTTTCCCAAAAGCCTGCATCAAACAGCCATCTTTTAAGAAGAAATCAAAGGCAGACAAATGTGAATAGGCAGAACAAAGATTGGAAAATTCTGAAATCATGTGAAACGACATAAGTTAGAAACAAAAATAGAGGAGAAATTAAAAGAAGCAAAAGAAAAAAAAAAGTTTTGCCACAATTTAGGATCTATTTCCAAATGAAAATAAAATAAAAATAGAAAGGTCAAATCAGAAGTCTGAGGCTCTGAAATAGTGAGCAGATTAAAATGACATTTTGCTGGAAGTAATTTAAATGTTTAATTAATGGAAATTTGAAACAATGGAGAAGGTTATATTTTTGAATAACTCTTAGGAAATGAGGTGAGCACGCCGATAGTAAAGTGTGCTGTGATTATGTTATCTACTCAGCAGGTGAATCCTGCGACATGGATAAAAGCTAAAATAATGTATAGACTCAATTCAATCCTGTGTCTAATGTAACGGAGAATCCTCAGCTGTACTCAAAAGGAAAAGATGTAAAAGAGTCGTTTTTAAAAAGATAATAAATAATAACAGGTCACATAAACGTGAATGGAGCAACTTACTGAGATCATTTAAAGCTGAGTAAATAAACACTCTGTGCATTTAGATAGCTAGACTTAGTACTGCCATTGTCAGACTCTTTGCAGTTATCCATATGTTTAATGAAGTTAAAATCCTAAGTAATTTTTCTAAAATTTGACAGACATGATTGTGGGAAATGCTGCCTACAGTCATGAGATTATCAAGGTCCCAGTGAATTCATTGTCCTGCCACTATGTACTGGGACAGAACAACTCTCTCCAAGGACAATTTTATTTCACAGGGAAGGTCAAATGTGGGGCTTTAGATTGGATTCGTGTTCTCTGAAATTGTACTTGTGGGAAGTTCTAGATCAGTAGTGAATCAGATGCCAACTTCTGATCGTTCATACTCATGACAGATTTTCTTACAACATAAAATGCACAGTGACTAAAACCAGAGAAGTCAACTGATGAATATACTAAAACATACATTAAATATTATGAAGCCTCTAAAACTATATTTTATAGAAAACTTAATGACAATAGGAAGATTCAGTATATAATGTAACATGAAAAACTACAGGGTACAAAACCCTTAAATGAAACCATATCATATGTAAAACTTTAAATCAATCTGATCTATGTGTTAGTATTTCTTCTAGGCTTCACCAAATAGTTACCTGGCAACAGCCAGGTAGGAGCCTGACTTGCTATAAAAGGATTGTTTGGCCTCTCTCTCAGTCTCTCTCTGACATCCCCCATCTGGCCTCTCTCTCTCTCTCTCTCTCTCTCTCTCTCTCTCTCTCTCTCTCTCTCTCTTCCTTCACCCCTTCTCTCTCCATGTGATCCTGAACAGCCTCTTGTTTCTCCTCTCTCTCTGTGTCTCTCTCTCTCTCTGTCTCTCTCTCTCTCTGTCTCTCTCTCTGTCTCTCTCTCTGTCTCTCTCTCTGTCTCTCTCTCTCTCTGTCTCTCTCTCTCTCTGTCTCTCTCTCTGTCTCTCTCTCTGTCTCTCTCTCTCTCTCTCTCTCTGTGTGTGTGTGTGTGTGTGTGTGTGTATGTGTCCCCTCTCTTTCTCTAATAAACTTCATATCGTACTAGACCTGTCTTGTGGCTGCTGCCTCGGGGGAGGAGGGGAGTGCCTCAGCATGGGTCCACTACAGCACACACACCCCTGCTGTTTCATACCACTTTTTACAAAACATCACTATGGTTATAGAAAATTAATAAAAATGATACATGAAAATGTACATTAAAAAGTCAAGATGTTAACATATTTGATGTTTATATTTATGCTGTCAGTACAATAACTTGCTACTTTGCTATAATTAAAAAAAACAATTTAATGATTAAACTGTGCCTGGTGGAAAAATAAAAGTAGACATCTCATGACAGTGCCAAAAGAGAAGTAAAATAATACAGCTATGTGACATCGAGCTCATGAAACAATTAAAATAGATGCTTGTTATATATGCTCACATGTTTGTACTGAAGAATTGTTATGAAAGTATTATACTGAGAATTTCATGTAGAATATAAAATTAGGAATGTTATATCCACATACACATAAGCAACACCATACTTTCTGGACACTGAATAGAAAATTTGTCTATCAAATCATTGTTTCTAAGCAGAAAGAGTTGAGCCTGACGAATTTGTAAGTCAAGCACGCATAATAGCTATAAATAAAATATGCAATCTTTTGCCTTCTCGACGAAGTGGTTCAGCCTCACAATTCAAAGAAATATTAAGAAGATGGGTGATGTGTCAGCACTGGGTATGTCAAATGAATCCATACACAGAAAGATTTATAAACAAGAGGCATTAGCATTTAATCTGACTATTTCAAAGTCTCTGTGTTTGACCCCAAGCAAACTGTGAAGCAGAAATTTCCACATCCTGGTTTCATTAAACAGACAATTACGGAACTATTGGGAAGATAAAGACAGAAGGTGAAATTAAATGAAGCAATTTTATCTTGAAAGCCATAAACATTTTAGTGAACATTAAATAATTCAGTCAGATACTCTAAAATTTTGCTGTGTAAAGTTGTAGATAAAGCTGTGACAGAACCTATGGCAACATCAGTTCATGCCTTGTATCATTTACATGTCTTGTGAACAAATATGCAAAAAATATGCATCCTTTGTAGCCAACTGTAAAATATTTCATTTATAACTTTTCTGATCAAGCTCGTGTGGTTTGAAGGCAGCTTTCCCATTTCTAGCCTTAATTAATATGGTAAGATGATGCATTAAAGGAGCAATCAATAGAATTACAACCACTAAATATAGTAAAATAATAATTTACAGAATTTGAAAACTCTATAATTTCAAACTATATAAAATATTATAGAAGATTTAGAGCTTTGAATTACATCTTGGTGCTTTTAATGTTATTTTAGTGCTTCACAACGTTTAGCTACAGAATTAAGGCAAAAAGAATGTTTAGAATTTGAAGATTTATGTTTTAATTTATCTGAGTGAAAGCAACCAGGATGTTTATGTCATTGTTTAAAAAAGATTCATACATGTTACATAAATTGGTTAATATTTAAGAAAATAGCTTCAGGCCATTTACATAATAATGGCCAGAGAAAACTGGAAAATAGCACTCTTCATTACAGGCTTAATGATAAAAACCATACTGGTATTTCAAGGGATAACTTACTGACAAGTTTTTCCTAGAAGGTTAGAGGAATAGTCACTGGTACCAAGTTTTGTTGATCCTTTGATTTGCTTGTCTTGATAAGGAAATATGTTTAAAAAGTATTCACATTAGAAAATCTAGTTATTTAATGCTGATAGCTAAGAAGATAAACTCAGTTATACAAATATCTTATAAGGTGTCTTAATTCAGAAAAATCTGAAACAGCTAGATTCATAGAAAGGGTAAAATCCATAGCACTAAGCTAATAAAAGCACACACAGAATCTTACCCCTTTGCTTTATGTTAAGAACTGTACTGTTAAAGTCACTGCACTGATGGTTTCTTTGGCTTGTTAGCATTCTTTGTTCTAACACTTGCCACCTCAAAAACAAAAATGTTCTGAACAGCAAAAGCTAAATTTTAAGTTGTGTGAAATTATCACTTTCCAAATCATGGTGACATCATATCAATTTATTTAAGAAGTCTTGTGAAATTTGAAGTTATGTCTTGATAACTGCGGCTCTCCTTCCTTTCACTCATTCTGAGTTTCTCCATTGTCTTTTTTTAACATGAGATATTTTCCTGCTTTGATAAGGAATTTGCCTTGATGTCCTTGAGGACTGATGTCTGCACAAACACAGGAAATGAATGAAAAGTTTTTTATTTTACCAATTAGTGAGTAATTACCTAAATATTTGTGCTGACTTCTACTTCATCCATGCAGGTATCATTAAAACATATTTCTCTGACTGTTACATTTAGCATTCAACTAGTCTAGCTGTGGTGCCCTTTGTAGTGGCTTCCTAACTCAGGGTTGGTCTTCGTGCTGCTCTTAGGTAGGTGGACTATGTGCAAAGTTCCAGCCATCACACTCCAGTGCCATTATCCTCCCATCATCTCCTTCATTCCCCAATTACATAACACCATAGTTAAATTTAGAGCTACTCAATACTATCAGCGAAGAAAACCACATGTGTGGAATTTGATTATTCAGAGTCTGAATTGATATCTACTTTCACTTTATAGGAAGGTTTGCTAACTAATAATAATCGCATATATGCAGAAAGCATAAATTCTATGAATAACTACTTTAAGCACACTAGTAGCATTTACTCATATCCCAAGATATTTAGGATTAATTATATGTAGTTCTTACTTAGGCATTAGACTTGTTATTAATGCATGATGTTCAAACTTCCTTCTATGAAGCCTTCTATTTATCTACCAAGTCTTTTTCTTCTTGCTTCTACTTCATCAAAGTCACTCATATTTCCTTCTATTTTTAGCAATCAGAATTGACAAAGGATTACTAGATGAAAGTACAGGGTGCATTAACCGGTAACATCTGAGTTCTAAAGATAACATAATGTAAATCTGAACAAATTGCATAAGCTCTCTTTTAAACAAAGGTCTGTGGCTAGTTCACAGGATCATAACAAGAGGTAAAAATGCACAAGAAATATTAGCTTGTCTGTCATAATTCATCATGTCATGGTTACAAGATTGAAAAGATCAGGTTTACTTAGATGGAGATATCACTATGAACACGTGTTTAGATAAGGTGCCCTATGATGGCAGGCAGAAGATGGCTCAGTAAGTGAACACTTCCATGCAAATGTAAGGAGCAGAATTCACGACTTGGGAATTGGCTGAGTGGAAAGAAGTGCTTCCCATGCTTGAAGACCATTATTTGAATCCTCAGTATCTACATAAATGTCAGACAGAGCATGAAGGCCTCTTATAATCCCAACACATTAGATTTGGAGACAGGGAAAACTTGGGTCTAAATGGCAAGGCATTTGAATAATCCCCCAATCACTACAGAATGCTCCAGATTTCCTCTTTGCCTAAAATCAGTCACTTCAAAATCTAGGTATCTACATTCTAAGGAAGACTGGATCTATCAAACTAAGATCATAGTACATCTTTTATAATGTTTATAAATGTACTCATTTTGTGCTGTGTGTGTATGTGTGTGTGTGTGTGTGTGTGTGTGTGTTATATGCACATAAACACACATGCATGTCTGTATATCTGAAAACCATAGATTGACACTGGGAATATTCCTCAATCACTTCCCACCTCATATATTGAGCCAAGGTCTCTCAGTTGAGCCCAAAAAGCACTGATTCATTTTGTGATTTAGACCTGGAATGGAGGGACAGTTAAACTTTCTCTTTGGTCCACAATAGAAAGCTGTTTAATTAGAAGAGGCTGTGATTTGCCAACCAAAGGAAAGTAAGAAAAGAAACTTAAGCTGCCAACATGCCAGGACACAGCAAAGTCAGTAATTTAAGTATTAAGTCAAAATGATGCTCACTTCTTCAGAAAAGCTAAATTTCTCAAAGAAATTGCCATTGGACCCTTAGGATTTTTAATAAAAAGCTATCATTCTTAAAAATATTCTGGATAAAATCATACTATTATTTGGTCTTTCCCCTTAGTGATGATTTATTACAAGCTAACTGGAATAAAATTGTCTTCAAAAGTTAGCTCAGTTTTTTCTCACAATTAGTTTCACTTTTTAAAGCTGACATCTGTAATAAAGAAGAGTATGTCAAAAGGGACCTGCCTTCTCTGGGGCTCTAAGGACATAGAGACACAGACTTCCTCTTAGACAACAAAATCTCAGACTATCGCTGCATTTATCTTGGAGGAATTCAGGCCATATGATGAGTATCTCCGATATTCATTCTTGCAAAACAAATATTCTACATTCAGATGAGTCGAGCCACATAGGCAGAGAATATCCTTCTCCTTTTTATCTTGTTCCTGTTTATGATATTAGGTAGTCAGGATTAAAAAGGAGCTTCTTGGGCAGCACGCATGGAGTAGCCAAAAGATACTTTCAGTAGAGTTGCTTCTTGTTCCCACACCAAGTAAAAGTCATATGTGCATAGGAAAGTAAAGCATAAAAAATATTCTAAATCAAAAGAAGGTAGATATTTAAATAAGCTTTGCATAATTTAAGGTTTGAAGTACTTCTTTTTACTTCTCATTTGATCATTTGATACTCACTCCTGTTAATAGTTCTTCCAAGCCATGAGCTTTGTTATTCTTTCCACCCCTATAGCTAACTAATAATGGCACCTAATCTATTTTTTTTTTTTTGTCTTGGGTCAAAACCTTAGAAAAAAGAAATTCTTAGTCAAGTCATGTCCGAATAATGGTGACCCTACATCTCACTCAAACACTTAAGAGGCTTTGGGGAAACCTTAAACTCTAAAAGTTTATGGTTTGAAAAGTTCAAAACACTGCGCCATGTGCTATCTGAAACATTGTAAAGCCCTAGCTCAAGTTTACTTGGACCTGGAGATGCTTCCATATACAGCATGCATTGACTCACAGATAGAAAAAAGTAAAATGTATGTTAAATAGTTTTATCTCTCAGGCATACTCTTTGGATGATGCCCTAACAAAGATGTGGCTCTTGAAGCACTGTCACTGCCTCAGAGCTCAGTCAGGAGCTTGTCAGAGCTCTTAGCTAAGTCTACTCAGGCTTTTTGTCTGTGCTTTTTCCCTGCTCTGCTTTCTGTATATCTCAGACTGAGTGACTTTCTGTCACTGAGGATTGTGTTCTTAATCTGTGCATTAAGCATCTGGTATTGCTCGGAAGAATAAGACTCTGTCTATAAATGCTGACTGTATTGATGCATACTAGATCCCCCATACATCTTAGCTACTTTGTAGACCATAAGCATAACTTGTGCAGTTCAAATGAATGGTAAATGGAAAGTATGGTGTGGGGCGGGGCAGCTAAATTCATCTGGCAGAGGAGAGTGGCACGGGTAAGAGGAAAGAAACAACTTAGCTGCTGGCACAGACTCAACAAATAAGGGGAAGATGGAGTATGAGCCTCTTTAGAATGTGATCTCTGTTGATGACCTGGGACAGAGCATAACTGTTGGAACAGATGATATCAGAATCCCATGTAATACATAACATTTCTGGCTCAATTAAGGAAGTTGCCAAGTTTTGACTGTTGAGCTTGGGTCATTTTTGAATTTATTTAAAAATAAACAAGTGAACTATTATATAATGATGATGATGGTGGTGGTGGTGGTGGTGGTGGTGGTGATAACGATGACAGAACTGCTAGGACTTTTCTTCATTGTTCCTGGGTAAGACTCATTTCTCACACTCCAGAGGATTGCCTACTTGTCTGCATCTTTGGAGACAATGCAAAAGCCATGAGGTCTCAAAGAAATGGGAGCTAAGCTTCTGCATTTCACAGACTTTTAAGACATCTTGGACACTTCTACTTACAGTAGAGAAAATACCTCCACCAGCTTGCACAGACATGGGGATAACACCCAAAAGTGCCCTAGGAACATGATTAAGGACAGCAGAGTGTGGAGCAGGTGCCATTATTGGCTAGCTACAAGCTAAGGGGCATAACTTCTGAAACTGGAAGTAAGCTCTTTGTCAGATCTGGCCTCTCTCAGCCCAGGCGTGCTACCTGCACATCTGCACATTTTCTTCCAACAGGTTCATAACATCTCTCCTCTCACAGGGTATTTTAAATTAGAGATGAAAACTTAAAACCTACTAAGGTGTGTGTGTGTGTGTGTGTGTGTGTGTGTGTGTGTGTGTATATATACTGCATGTTTAACAACTGCTTAAATGAATTCAGTTCTTTGCCTTTAATGAATCGCTGGTTTTAATATATAAAGAAAAATTAATTTGAAACAATGTTAACTTTGTGACAAGGCAGGAGAAGCAGAATCAAAATACTTGTAAAGTTCAGAGGAGAGAATGTCTCATCCACTGGAAAAAAGAAGATACAATGTATAGCAGGTCATCTGAGGGCAATGATTGCTTAAATATATAATAATTTAGGGCATGGAATAGGCTACACGGTTGACCTGGGAATAGAGGAAAGGACACTAAATGAAACAAAGCAGGTGAATCTATTCTAATGCATATCTGGCTTAATAATGTGAAAAAGGCCAAAAAGAAATATATGTATAATACATGCCTACTTAGGGTAATTTTAGAAGGCATATAATAAATAAATATCTCATGAAATCTCAGAAGTGAACAATAGAACAATAGAAGTTGGAACTTCTGACTGCAACTCAGCTTATTGTTCCACAAAAGTCAAATGTTTCTGTATGGGAAAATGAGAAGAGTACCTGAGGAGGTGCTGGTTTTTACAAAAAAAAATTAAAAATTAAAAGACAACCAACCAAAAAACAGTACTTTTACTATTTCTATGTAATAAACAAGAGTATGTTGGCTGACAATATTGTGTTCTGAAAACAGTATGAACCTTAGTAAAACAGTGATGTTGGTAACTTGTTACAATTACATAAGACAGATAACAGCAGTTTAGAGCCTCAAATTTCATTGAGGAGTCCATCTCCACACAAGACACAAAAAGAAGTGAAAACCACTCCGTGATATAATGAAACAGAATATAGAATTTACCACACTGAACAAAGTCTTAGGATGGTGCGGCAGAATTAAATTCATCTAATGTGCTAGTGAACTCAAGCCACTAGAGTGGATGAAAGACTCCAACCTGGGCAAAAAGAAAGTTCTGTGTTCCAATGGTGGATTGTGCATCAAAGGCTGTTCGAATGTCCAGTGGCCTTCAAATATTTTCAACCATGTAAGACTGGCTTATTTATGTCCCACTAAAACATTCATGTAAATTACGCTTTAACTTGCACATGCTAGACATATGACAGGAAATGCTGAGTGTAAACGAAGCAGCTGCTCTTCTGTTAATGAGTTAGAGAGATGATGGACCAGGCATGCTGTGGGAAGAATAGATCTAAGAAATGAGCATCAGAAAACAATAACTTCAGTTAGAACCCAACCTCTAACACTCACCCTGGGAAGGGAACTGCTATTTCACAAAATCACTCTCAGAGTGAATCCTGCTTTCAAGATGTGCTTCTTTCATCATTTTGAAAATTTCTCTTGGTTGCATATATATTTGTGTCCAATCAACTGCAATCAGCTATTTAAAGAACTGTTAGTGATTTGTCCTTTTCTTTCTGTCAGATATCTTTCTTCAAAATCTAACACAACTATACACTTAGTTGCAAACAGTTAGTGGATTAGAATACATGTTTTTCTTGCATGCTCTCTGTACTTAGAGCCACGTGAGGAATAAGAGTAACTTTTGGGTCTCTGAACTCTTTCACACAAGTGGAATACACTTACAGGGCCTCCAGTCCTTAGGTGGTTGTTAGGAGATACTAGGTCCCATACACAGAGCACCGCCTAGGCATCAAATCAGAGTCAGCATCAGAGAAGAGTGGCAAAAACTCAGAAATGTGGGTCTTTCAATGAGCCATTCCAAAGCTCCACATGTTTACTCAGCAGCAGCTCTTTGAAAGAGTCAATTTCTATCGTGACAATTAAAGAGCTGACGTGTTTTCGCTGAAATGTTGATACATTTAAAATCTCACCCTTTTCCAATTCCTTATGACCATTCTCCAACTAAACAAACAAAGGAAGTGTGTTTTTGTCTCTCATCATTCTAAAAGTTACTCATATGTCATTTAGGCTAGAAGTTGACGGGATAATAAAGGAAGGACTGTAACAATACAATTTAAGACCCGCCCTATTACACACAACTACTGTCAGAGCTCCTTCTTTACTGATATTGTAAGTTGTTGCCCTAGACTTGAGGGATAAAGCTTGAGAAAGGTCACACTCTGAAAGTTGTCACCAAGAGGCTGCAGCCTCCACCACAGTCCTCAGCACTGATCAGCACAGTGCTCTTAAACTTTGGATTTCTCCTGCACTTTCACACTAACACACTAGCAAAATAGGGAGTGTGCTCTCAGGGACAAGGGTAGGAATAACCAAATCACCATAAGAAGTGATACACAATTTCTTAAGGACAAGGTGTTTGGATTTGTTCCTTCTCAGAGTTCCCAGCCGCGGGATGGCATTGTTTGAAAACAGACACCACCAGCTTCTTGGGACTGAAATGTTTTGTATGTGTTGTTGTTTGCAGTGCATGCCAAGACATTCATGAGCACCAGAGCCAAGCTGGCGAGCTAATTAAATATATATATGTATATGTTTAAAACAGCCTAATAAGGAGCATTGGAAATCTTCAAGATGAGCGAATATCTTATAACTTCTTCCGCAGGTGCGAGGATAGCTACAAGCCATGGACTTTCTGTCCTGCTTCTTGTTTGTGGCTTTGTGAAGGGTGCTTTGCTTTAATCTAAAGTGCTGACTTTTTTCCAATATCACTTTCTCTTCTTAAAGCAAAGAGCAAATCGCCTGTAAAATCTACGGAGCGGACAGCAAAGTTGACCCTAAACTCCAAGCACCATTCTGCACCCCTGTACTCTAGCTATCTACACAAGGAGCATCAGCTTCCGGAAGCATAAGTGAAGACACTATCACACGCTTTATTGATAATATTTTCTTTGAGAAGTTACTGATCTTTTATTTCAAGAGCATTAATGTGAAGTGATAGGACATTTTCTAATGACAAGATTGATTTTTTTCTTTTATTTCAACAAATAAAACCTGCATTTCACTAACTGCTCAGGAGTTGGCCTGAACGACATCAGTATACTAACTATTTCCGTGGATTCAACCAATTTCCTACCAAGGGACACCTAATCTGCAAGAAGCAAACAAAGAAAGGAAGCCTAAGAAAAGCAAACTGCCTTCAAACAGCACCCCAGCTGGGGAACAAAACAAAAGCAAAATGCTTAAAGCAGCAAATCAACAACAGACAACTTTATTTACAGACGGAATAATCAAAGAAACTTTTTTTTCACTTCCTTTTTGCCCCATGGAACTTATCTTGGAGTTTCCCTTCTGTTCCTTGATTGCCGTTTTTGTTCAATGGTAGCAAGTGCCAATTATGGCCAGTCCTTGTCAATTCTGGGAGGTTTATATTCATACATATTGAGTGTGGTATATTTCAATGTATTTTCATTCATTTGGCAATTCTGTAGATGCAAACCTGGCAAATTCTGTAAATTGCTTATAGTATGTGTGATATGACTTCAAGGTAGATAGGCTATGACGCTCATACAAGCTGACTTTCTTCATTCTATAGACAAATATAAATGAGCATATATTAGGCCACCAACTTCTTTTCCTGAAGCGCTATTTTTCATTTGTAACTCATGTATTGTGTGAATTTTGTAATGTATTTCTCTGTTCCACTGGTTTGACAGCTACAGTTTGTCTCTGTTGTCCTCTGCTTCCTTCTGGAAATATTTAAAATTGTGTATGTCTCTGATAAATGAATTAATTTTGTTTTGTGTATGCTATGTTGGGATATGCTGTGTTCTTTTACACATGTTGTTTATTAAGATTTGGGGATCTTGAGTCTGAAGAATGCACACCTGGTTTTTGACAGATTTCCTCATGTTATCAATATTCGATCTCAGAGAAAGAAAGTACAAGCAGGAAAACTAGGAAGACATTTTGACTCCCCAAGATCCTGGAAAAGCCCTTCACACTCTGACTAAATAATGCTGCTTCCTTTGTTCTTCTAGACGTTTTTTTGTAGCTTTGTCATTCTGTTATTTGCTGCTAATTATATTTTAATGTCTACTAATTAAAAATTAAAATGTGATTGTTGGCTGAATACAATATGCAAATAACTGCAAAGCCCGTATTGAAGAAGATAGGTATTTAATCTTCACTCAATAATTATAATTTTAAATACTCCGTCGTTATTTTTTGACTTTATGATATTTTGTTTAGACCTGTTCTAATTACAGCTTTCTCTGGCAAAGAAAGATAGAACAATCAATACATTTCCTCTTACAGTACGGAAGGGTTGTGGCCTAAGAAAGAACACATCCAGATAGTCTTCCAGAGAGATTATTTTATTTTCATTATAAAACCAGAAACCATATATGTAGGAATGGTCCCTTCCCAATGTAAAGACCTAACATGTAGCTTGAAAGCAAGGCAAGTAATACATTTGCTTTTTTATGGTAAAAGACTGGACTCTGCCATGCACTTATAAGCAATGTGAATATTTTCATAACACTTTTGACATTCTCCTTTAAGAAATATTGTTTTATGCTAAATCTTTCCTTGCCATTTTCCTTGTTTCATTTGATTCATTATTTCATTCTAATGAAGAAAATAAAGGTTTAATTATACTTTATTAACATAAAAATGTATTTTCTTTCTAAGTTAAGTATCTGAAAGTTGTATAAAATGATAGTAGATAAATATTGCCCATTCGGTCTCTTTAAGCTTTAAGAATCCCATACACTGCAGTATATATGAGTATACTGATTTCAAGTCAATCAAGCTGGGAAAAATCATCTTGTATTATACTTTTACTCAATGTCCAGGTAATGATATCAGCTGATCTTACAGCAAGTCTAACGTGTACGGATCATTGATGTTCACCATGCTTGTAATAAAAGTACATATGCTAGTTTGGGAAGAATGCTCAGTAGACTCATTGTATCAGTGTCCAAAATAAAAAGACCTGTTTATCACTGTGTGACCAACTCCACCCCACCCTCCACTTTGTAAAAAGAATATCACAAACTACTTGTTAGCTCCAAACTCAAAAAGAGTATGGACCTTTAAATATTAGAGCAGAAAATATAGCAGATCAATGAGACATTCTAAACACCTGTATACTATATAATATTCCTTTGGGAATATAACTTTTTATGTAGCCATGACAATGGAAGTGAATAGAAATGCAAAAGAAAAGTATCTGGCTTTCTCAACCTTGTTTCCAAGTTTAAATAGTATCTTTTAGAAGAGAGACTTACTTTAAAAGGCTGAAATTGCTTACTTTGTTCCTTAAAGACTTAGAGACAATTTAAAAAGCAAAGGAGGCAAATAAAAATGCTCCTGAACAAATTAAGAAGATAGAATTCTTGAAAATAGAAGCAGTTATCTGAGTTAGTAAGCAGGCTTCAAGGAGTCTAGAAACGGTCCTGTTTGCAGTCAGCTCTCCACATCCTTAAAAGAACACATTGTAGCAACTAGCCATGCGGTATTTGGGCTATATTAAATCACTGGAGATGATTTAAAGTAAGGAGGCTGTGTATATCATATTCTAATATTATGCCATTTTATGTAAGAGACTTGAGCGACTACACAATTTGATAGCCAATGACTGGCTTATACAGCCATCTATCTACAGATGCTAGGGTAAAAGCTATCTGTACGTGTATATTCCGATATTTGTCTTATAGAGATGATCCTCAGCATGCATTAATTATGAGAGATAATTTAATCATGCTTTTCTCCCCTGATAAAGAAATATAAATTATTTTGAGACCCTAAAAGGCCTTATTACTATTTGTTTCAAGTTCTTTATCTTAAAGTGCTCAGAAGCAAGATGCGTTCAGATAACTATATTAGTATACGCACATACATTTGGCAAATAAAACATATATTTTTAGGCCTAGAAATTTTTTTAAATTTATTATATACATGGGATGAAATAATAGATAAGTAATATTTGTTGACTTTTTATATCAGATGATAATTTTTAAAAAGGCATGGTGACACATCCCTGTGATCACAGTACTCAGAAGATTGGAACAGGAAACTCGTGAGTGCAAGTTCAAACCGTCTACATGGGAAAACCCTGACTCACTAAAAATTGAAATAAAATATGCGAGTTTAATTTTTGCAAAAAGCACACAGATATTATTCCTGTATTAATCCTACTTAGAAAACAAAATATTGAGTGTACTGTTAAGCTGTATAAAGAATATTCACAAAAGGTTAATGCAGTCTTTCTTGGGGAAATACATGTAATGACTGTATCTTAGAATTAGGACTGTGAAGCTAAAACGTCGTGAGTGCACTGAGCTTCAAGTATTTATACCAAAAGAATTTATTTTTAGAATTGTTCATTAGCAAAGGAAGCGCTTTGCCTGCCATTCAGGAAACGTAAACTGTGAAGCACGTCAGCCAGGAAGTAGATAAGGTTTTTCCTATACACGGTGAGAGACAACAAAAAGTATTCAAAAGCAATAAGATATTTGATGCCAATAAATTTGATGAAAACCCAGTAGAAGGAGATAAAGGAGAGTGACTGGGAGGTCAGAGGAGGTTGCCCTGCAGATGCGGTCATGCCATTCTACTTGATAGCAAGCACAGGATTTCAAAGAGGGAACAGCAATGCCAATGTCCTGAAGTAAATGTCA
The DNA here is from genome assembly GCA_028551405.1 of Uromys caudimaculatus. NCBI lineage: Eukaryota > Metazoa > Chordata > Mammalia > Rodentia > Muridae > Uromys > Uromys caudimaculatus. Next base: position 12,771,811 of record CM052712.1, on the reverse strand, counting down.
GGTAGGGTTGTCCAAGACCTAGGCTGTGAACAGGGCATACAGAGAAGGGGAGGAACATGAGAGAAAGCATGAGACAGGACCAAGTAAGGGATCGTCAGAAGGTACTGAGACCAGACTCAGAGCAAAGCTGGAGCTTGCAAAGACCCTTTAGAAGTTTTATTCTTTTCCTACGAGACAGGTTTTTTCTGCCACCCTAAGCTTTTTTGCAGTTTATTGTGTTAGCAACTCTTCGTAGGTTACAACACTGAAGTTTCCAAATTGGTTGTGGTGTGTGTGTGTGTGTGTGTGTGTGTGTGTGTGTGTGTGTGTGTGTGTTTGTATGTGTGTGTGTGTGTTTGTATGTGTGTGTGGTTGTATGTATGTTTGTGTATGTGTGAGCGTGTATGTGTGTGGCTTTGTGTATTTGTATGTTTTTGTGTGTTTGTATGTGTGAGCATGTGTGTGTTTGTGTGTTTTTGTGTGTTTGTGTGAGTATATGTGAGAGAGAGAGAGATGTATAGGCATATGTGTGTGGTGTATGCTCATGTGTGCATGTTGAGGACAGAGAAGAATGTCAGGTGTCCTGCTCTCTCACTCTTCACCTTATTCCCTTGAGACAGGGTCTCTCGCTGGACCTGGAACCAGGCTGGAAGACAACAGGTTCAAGAATCCTCTATCTCCTGTGTTTACTTGCATTCTCAGCCTTGCCTGTGCTGTGTAGCACATGATTTTACTCACTGGATCATCTCGCTAAACCCAATCCAGTCATGCTTCCATAGTGATACTGTGGGGATACAGGAGATGTGGGACAGTAACTTGTTTTAATGTAATATACAGTTGATACCCTTCAGGGGCAAAACAGGAGATTGAAAGATATTTAGGACTGTTTGAAATATGGTAATGAACTGTTACTGTGACTGCATTTGTGATTTAAAATAAAAGTATGGGTACATTTGCTCCCTCTCTAGTTCAAGCTACCTGCTGTTAAGCATAGTTTGAGAACAGTAAATGGAAAACTCAAGTGTATGTTGTGTTCAGTGGTGTAATAAAATGTGCATCACCCTGTGAATCAATCTTTTATTAAAGAAATACATGGTATATACCTACCCATTATGCACTTAGCACCTATCTTAGCGGGCGCATTGCAATAGTATCCTTACCTTCAACTAACTACTGCTACAAGAGAAGTGATGGTAGCAATTCAGTTATAACAAAGAGAAGCTGTGAAATGCTTACTTTAGGTAAAAAGATGAATGTTCTGAACTACAATGAAATTGAGTACATACAGAAAAATACAGTATATAGAATATGCTGTACTACCTGTGGCATCTGGCACCCACTGGGAATCTTGGAACACATCCCCTCCTACAATGAATAAGAGGGGAGGGACTTCTTTATTCAAATGGAAAGGGAGGACAGATTGGAAGAACAGATACTCATTCTTAGACAGTTATTAGAAAGACTATTTAAAGGGGGAGTTTGCATTCTAACACATGCCCATGAATGTATACATATTTAATTTTAAAAATCAGAAATTAAGATCGTGGTACTCTCCACAATAATATCTCAGAAGATAGTAGGTTAAAGAGTTAGGTGGTTTGAGCCCTAGCCAGGTGTGTCTTTACATGCCTGTAGGCTGAGGCAAGAAGAATGGCCAGCCAAGACTTGAACAGGAGAACTTTGTCTAAACAAATGAAACAAAAGATTCCAGTGTTTTCAGGGGAAATTTGTCTCCAAATCATCTTAAATGTTATTATATTTTCACAGTTAAAACAATAAAAACTTACTGAAATAGACAAGGTTCTTTGAAAAATGAGATATTTTGCCTCTTTTAAGATGTTTTTAGCTATGTAAATGTGTATATGTGTGTGAGTGTGTGAGTGTGTGTGTGTGTGTGAGTGTGTGTGTGTGTGTGTGTGTGTGTGTGTGTGTGTGTGTGTGCAATGAAGATGCCATGAAGGGCAGAAAGAGGTCTTTGTACCTACTGGACCTCCAGTTACAGGTTATTGTTAGTTGCTCTACAAGGGTACTGAGCCCCAACCTCAGGTACTCTGCATAGCACAATCCATTCTTAACTATTGAGTCATCTTGCCAGCCCCAGACATGGGGACATTTACAAGCAATGCTTCTCTGTGTGCCCCAACTGCAGCTATAATTAAAATGAAGTTATCAGTTATAAACGAAACAAACTGTATACCATATGAAATTTAAAATTGTGTTAAATATAAAAAATAATAAAGTATTTTGCTATATTTCACTATATATGAAAGGATTTGAAAATTACCCCATTATTTTGTTCATACATTTTAGTACTTTCATTTTGTTCTTTTTTATTCATGCTGATTATAACACATTAATTTAACTTTACAAATCTACTTTAAAGAATCACAGGTATGTTTTATTCCAAAGCATAATTAAACACCAAGTAAATTTGCATTGTGTTATTATAAAAATGGACAGTCAATGAAGAACCAGAGACAAGGAAACATGCTCTGTCCTCTGAGGATGACTGTGACCAGGCTTGGCGTTCTTCTTTGTGCCTTCTGTTCCTGGCAGCTAAGCTAAGTAATTGGCAATGGACATTTCTACTATGAAGATTTGAGGAACATCTAGGTGGGCAACACCTCAGCACTGAAGCCAGATTCCATACTGCACCTGTTGCCCAAGGACAAGGAAGGAGACACAGAAGTTATTGACCTAGTTTGAATGTTGGATTGATTGTGGAGTCTTGAAGGAAGCAGAAGGATACCTCTCTTCAATCCTCATGTGATTTTCATGGCCTAATAAAAATTCTCCATTCCTTGAAAGCAGAGGTCTAAACATTATAATAAAATTGTAGTCCACAACCAATGTCAAAATAAAGTCACAGCCTACCCATCTACTAGGAGAGTCATTTAATGAAGCTAGATAGAGCATTATATAAAAGAAAGCACCTAGCCTAAAAATATCTTGGACATCCTAGCAGGAATACTTCTGTCATTCTTACTTCAAATTGAAGCTTTTTGAAAAAAAATGTGAGAAAAAGAGGAATATCTACATCTTACTGGGTTTTCAGACTATGGCTCCGGACAACTGTTATATGCTGTGGGCTCTGGGACATGTGACCAATAGAATATGAGAGTACTTATAGACCTGGAGAGGCCACTGTGTCTACCAGAAGTCATTCCCCTGGCTTGCAACACACAATTGAAATGTGTAGCTTTGAAAATGGAAAAAAACCAAAAGAGTCCACTAAGATTTTTTAGCAGTGGCTATAAACGTAGAAAGAGTCCTGAAATTTCTCTTCTGTACCAAAACAGTCAACAGAAAACAATTTGTTTTCTCTTGGAAAATGAAGGAACTGTGATACTGCAAAGATAAAGCCTGAATATCCGTCTTTGGAGATATGAAAGGCAGGTGAGTCTTGAATATGGATAATCATAGCATAATCATATGCTGCATACAGTTATAACTGCTGGTCCAGGTGCGGCTTACTTCCTGGGGGAAAATGAGCGGCATTCTCAACACCTGCCACAAAGTCAATCCTTGAGTAACCTTCTACTTCATGTAATTAGAATTCCTTAAAACAAGACATTTTTACACCTGGAAGGTAAACAATTATTGCCTCTTTACCTTTTGTTTCATCTCAAGGTGGCATTGACTCTCCAGGTCTTAACCACACAGTGCTCTGCTTAGCCAGATCCTAGGGTAATGTTCTAAAAAGGTCCAGACAGAAGGAAAATATAGCACCCTAGAGATCTGAGAACACAAATACCGTCTATACAGTGGTAGATAAACTCTATAAAAATATAGACAAGAGTTGGCTTCAAATTCATCTTTAAATACCCAACAAAGTATTAATTCTAGTTTTTCACAGTGAATAAAAAATGATGGTACACTTCTGAGTTCACTTGTGAGACTATTATTACCTTGCTAGAAAATTTTACAATGACATGTAAAAGAAATGGAAATGTACAAATCACTCTAGCTCATGACTACAGGTGACCCAGCAAACCCAGCAAAATATAATACTTCATCTAAAATGAACATAATGCATTCTAGAAAAGTAAATTGGAAAAGCCACCAATGACATTCTCAGTAGTCTTAGAAAAGAGTACTTCACAGTAGACACAAGATGAAGGCTTGTTTACAATTACTTTATTTAGCAAGTTCAGGACCATTCACAGTAGAAGAACAAATACAAAGACAAAAATGAATTAGCAAAGATATTTCACCTCATGGAGATCCACAGATCGTATAAAATCCACCATCCCTGTACAGAACACAGCAAGCCCTGTGCAGCTTCCAAGACCATATTAAGTAAAAGGAGTATAGGTTTTGACAGCTGGAGATGTGTTTGCATATAATGAACTGCTACTGTAGATATGAGCCATGATAGTCCCTGCTGTAGCAAGTGTTCCCACACCCAAAGAGAACAAGCATACATATATCTCATGGGAGGAATCAAACCACATTTGATGAAACTAAATATCTGTTCTTGATTAGACACTTGCCCTTTGTAGACAGAAATGGAGAACAGGACGCTATGCTCATTTCCCATATCTATGGAAAAGATTTAATGAACTTAGTTAAGAAAAGCATAAAGGACCAATACAGAAGAGCATATAAACCATAGGTTTGTTTACCAAAGAGAAACCGGAAAAAAGAATAAACTAGCACTTTCTACAACATTCATTATGGATGAATCTTAAAGTCATCTTGACTGATTAAAGCCAGGAAGGAATGTGTGTGTGTGTGTGTGTGTGTGTGTGTGTGTGTGTGTGTGTGTGTGTGTGGTGTGTACACATGTGTGTATGTGCATGTGATCATGTAGGTATACATACATATGTACACTATATTCCTGTTTTGGGGGGGTTGTTTATTTTCTATGCAAAATAGAAATAGGACTTGGAAGATGAATCCATTGGTAAAGTGCCTACCAAACAACACAAAGTCCTGAATTCAGATCCTCATAATCCACATTAAAAGCCAGGCAAGGTGGTGTCTTCCTGTAATTCCTACCCTGAAGGGTAGGGCAGAGAGGTAGATTCCTTAGACTCATGGGCCACACTGCCTGACTTAATCCATGAGTTGGGGGTTCAAATAGTGACACTGTCTCAAACAATAAACAGAAAATGAAAGCAAGACAAGCATGGATTGTCACACACTGTCCATATGTGTGGGTATGTACTCACTAGCACATACATACACACACACACACACACACACACACACACACACACCGAGAGAGAGAGAGAGAGAGAGAGAGAGAGAGAGAGAGAGAGAGAGAGAGAATATCATGCAAAATAAATCAAATACTGAAGCATGTCTGAAAATTCTTTTTCAAAGAAGAATTGCTGGCACCTTATCTGCCCTAACACTAAGAATAGACGTATGTTTAGTGCTTCCCTTTGGATTCTGTAAAAGCACATACTACCACCAGGTCAATGTTTGATTTATTTTCTGCAGACCTGGAAGCTTGCCAATTTTCACTGTAAGCCATGGGAAAAGGAATCTTAAGCCTGGTCCAGGCAATGATAAAAATAGCTTGCTTTAACAATTATGATAGTGTAGATGCTATGGAGTGCAAGGTGTCTCATTATCAACAATGACAAATTATTGGAGGCCACTGGAATCTTCATAAGAACATAGCTGTGAAGACAGCAGATGTTCTAGCACAGTCTTGTGTTCTGTAGCAAGTCACTGATCTAATAACAAATAACAACAACAGCAGCAGCAACAATACCATAGCAAGGTCATTTGTTAAGAAATTGTCTTAGCCAGGGTTCCTATTGCTACAATAAAAATACCATGACCAAAAAGAAAGTTGGAGAGGAAAGGGTCTATTTGGCTCACACTTTGAAATCATAAACTATCATTGGAAAAAGTCAGGACAGGAACTCAAGCAGGGCTAGATCCTGGAGGTAGAGGTTGATGCAGAAGCGGTGGATGAGTGCTGCTTAATGGTTTGCTTTTAAATGGCTTGCTCAGTTTGCCTTCTTATACAACCCAGAACCACCAGCTCAGGGATGGCACCACCCACAATGGGATAGGCCCTCTCCCATTGATCACTAACTGAGAAAATGCCTTATAACTGGATCTCCTGGAGGCATTTCTTCAACTGGGGCTCCCTCCTCTCTGTTGCCTCTACCTTGTGTTAAATTAGCACACAAAACCAGCCAGTAGAGAAGTAAATAGAAAAGAGAGGACAGGATGTACACATAGCTTTCACAAACATATCATAACCCTGAGTATTTGTTCCTACCACACTGTCAGTCCTGAGGTAGTCCACCCTATAGCGCCACACACACTTGCCACTTATGAGGAAAAATTCTAGACCTGATCTATCAATGGATTTGCCACCAGAAAATTCTCTTGCTTTAAAATATCTAGAGTACATATAAAATATGACAAAATGTTAAACAGATCTTAAACACCAAAAATTGGAATGCAAGAAGAGAAAAAGGAGGAAAGAAGAGAGAGAATAATAAGAACATCTCAAATGACTGACGGAGATTATAAGTAACCCTGTAGTAATAGACGATTGTGGAGGAGAGACACCACAAAGAAAGAAAGAAAGAAAGAAAGAAAGAAAGAAAGAAAGAAAGAAAGAAAGAAAGGAAGGAAGGAAGGAAGGAAGGAAGGAAGGAAGGAAGGAAGGAAGGAAGGAAGGAAGGAAGGAAGGAAGGAAGGAAGGAAGGGGCAAATAAGAAAAGATTAACAGGTCCTGATATCTTACCACAACTGACACCGAGTCTGAGACACCATTCTGACCTTAGAACTTGGCAAGTACGCCCCAACACCTGCCAAAACAGGAACAAAGACCTAATTTATCAAAGGCCTAGGTAGTAGTTCCAGGGTCCAGGAAAGTCCTGAAATCTCTAATCTTGTTTTTTGGTTTCTGTAGTTTTTGCTTTTGGATAACTTTTCTCTCTAACTGAAGTGTGTCAAACCAGAATATAAGTTTTATTCATAAAAGTACAGAGAGGTTCAGGACTGGGTGAACTGGGCAAGTTCCCTATGCAATTGCCAGTCAGGAATAAAGATTTTCTATTCACTTTAAGCGTGTCTGTGAGTGTCCTATGTCTCAACAACAGTAAGGAACTTAAATTATAGGTAATTCCTCAATTTTGGAGATGAACTAAAGAGAAAACTCCTCTTCAATACATATGATGATCCAAAACTCAATATTCAGCATATTTTTAATGTAACTTAAAGAAAATCACCTCAGTTATGTAAACAATCGACAAATGATTATGATTTTTAAACATAAACAACCAACATAGATGAACATAAAAATGTTCAATCTTGTTGAAACAAAAGAAACCAACTACAACTTGATTGTGATTGTCTAAGCATTTGTTTTCTTCCATATTCTAACTCCAGTACAAGATCAAGAAATCGGAGCCCCATGAGTGGGGTTAGTACCCTTTATACCGGAGACCTGAGAGATTATATTCTTCTCATCGGAGCCCCGTGAGTGGGGTTAGTGCCCTATATACAGGAGACCTGAAAGAATATATTCTTCTCATCGGAGCCCTGTGAGCGAAGTTGGGCCCTTTATTCGTGAGACCTGCAAGAGCGTGTTCTTCTCCTTCCTTACTAACCCTCCACACCAGTATCCCCCATGTACTGAGTTCACAGCAAAAAGATAGTCCTGTTAGAATTAGGAAGTAATCTTCCAAAAATGTCATCTTTGATGCCACTCCCCCCAGAACTATGAGACATAAACCTGTGTGATTAAACTCATCCTGTCTAGCATTTTTAGCAGCCCAAATGGAGTGAGAAAAGACTGTTTTTCATATAGAAATTGGAATTTCTGAAAAATATATATTCCAAAGTGTTTGGTATCAAATTTAAAGAAACTGTGTAAGTGACATTTCTATCCACGAAGGTTAAAGGAACCAGGTAAGTGAAAAATATATATATAAGAAGAAATAATAAATAAAGCCAAAAATAATTAAATGTGTTACAGAAAACTTCAGAGTAAATACAAGATAAATTTTATCAAATAACTAATAAAAACAAGTATAACTTCCAGCAATATAATATACTGCAGAAGAAAATGGATAAATCTAAAAATTTGTGTAAATCAACAAGGCAGGAGACACAAATATCACAAAATTATGTAAAAACATGTCATGGTAACTAACAATAGATTCTATGGTGTGAGGAGCTCAAAGGACAGATGGTGATCACAAGCTGTGGTCTCGTGAATTATTTTCACCTGGTGGAGGCAGACATGTTCTGACTGGTGAGACCAGCCTCTAAGTCACATATATGATTTTAAGATGAGGAAAGATGTTAAGAAGGCTAAAATATAGTGATCACTTTTATAGACAACACATGGAACTTATATAGCTCAAAATTCTCCAAATACACACACACACACACACACACACACACACACACACACACACACACACACCCTTTTTAAGTTTGAATTTAAAATTCAAGTTCTCACTAAGGCAAAAGAAACATGTCTTAATCTGACATTTAAACTCTATGATCACATTCATTTAGCTTAGAAAACTATACAAGATCTCCAATCCTATTTAAATATAATAATTACCTGATCACTGAACCAGTATAAATGATAAAATTAAGGAAAAAAATACCCAGAAAGAATATAATTATCACAAATTCAAGGAGGCATAGTGACAGTGGCAAAACATAAGATAAACTGACAACTTCTAAGTAATGGTTGCCGACATGGGGAAAGATGGCATATTCATACACAAAGCACAGTGTTCCGCCATGAAAGAAACATGGTGGAAAATGTGCACATGAACAAGCAGCAATAACAGCAAAAAGAGTAACAGTTGCACGTAGCTCCTCTGCTAGGGGTAGAATGTGAAGAGTTGCTTCTCCCACTCTGGGAGGAAGGGCCAGAATTTGTTCAGGAATGTGATTCCTGAGAGGCTGCCCATGACCCGGTAGATGGTCCTACTCCAATGCCTGTATAGGCTGTGGGCACGGCAGGCTTACAATCAGAGCCCATGAAATGATGAGCATCAAGAGTGGCTGGATGGACAGAGAAAAAAAAAAAAAACCAAAGAGGAAAGAATAGGGAGTAGATTTGATCAAAATAGAGTCCCCCAATGCATGAAACTCTCACATAATAGAAAAGAATAAAAGTCTCAAGAAACATGCCTGGCAGACCTAAAAGAAGAAAATTTCCACCACACAAAGAGAATATAGAAAAGTATTAGTCACTGCAAAAATTATACCATGCTCCACGCAAAGAGTCTTTAAGACAACAGTCCTTCCCAAAACCACAGAGTGTGAAATGTATTCTAGGTTGTTTAAGGTGTGGGAGGGGGAGGATGTGGGAATTTTGTAAAATTAAACTTGATCTTGGAGAAGAACTGAAGGAAAATACAAGGCAGAAAGGTAGAAAGATAATTGAAAGTTTAATAGTTAAAACAATAGGACACTAGATCAGTATCCACACACAGGGACCTGGATATCCAGAAGAGCAGAACAGGCAAAATTTACATCAAGTACAACCTGGACCTGGACCAGGGAAATCCACCAAGGAGACCAGTGATCTCTTTTTCCATGGACCTCCACCCAGCTCTTCAGATACAGCTCTTCCTTCTCTGTGAGTGATGGCATTATCTAGCGCCCCTTCCCTTGTACAACTTTTGCCTGTTTATATGATACTAGGTCAAGGGGGCATGCCAGCTCTGTCCCTGGTGCACATACCTTTTTAACATTTTGCACTTTCTCCCTCTCTCCCCTCCTCTGTTTTCCTTTCTCTTCCCTCACATCCATTCTTCTTGCTATGACTCTTCCAAAGCCCAGAAGCTGACCTGGCTTACCATATTTACATATACATCTTTACCCCCTTCTTATAGTTTGACTATTAATCAAAACTCCACATCTCTACGCCATTTTTTCCCATTGCCCCTCTAGCAACCTAACCTCTAACCTCCCCACGAGTGTTTACCTCTTTCTTCATTTTCCTCCTGACTCATACTAACATGTCAGTACACTCAGTACTGTCTGGGCTCCTTTTCTGGTTAAACCAATTGGAACTTAACAAATGTCTATTTTATAATACCCTGTACTCAGTTATGAGTGTGGATTTACTGCTGAATAGTGATTATTGCTACAACCAATATTCAATCAGTATGTATGGGTATGGGATAGATTCTGATGCTTTAATCAATCTCAAATAATAGAAAAGAATAAAATTAACAAGAAATATGCCAAACAGACCTAAATGAAGAAAATTTCCACCAAACATACAGGAAAACATAAAAAAAAGTTCTCTTTGTCCCATGTTCCATACCATCCCATACCATGTTCCAGAATGAGTATTTATTAAGACAAAAGTCCTTCCCAAAGCCACAGGCTGTGAAACAGATTCTAGGTTGTTTTAGGGGAGGGTGGGGAATGTGTTAGATATTTATACCACTCAAGTGGCAGGAAAGGCTTTCTCTGGGGTGGGTTCCCTTTGTAAACTTTGTATACTTTGTAAACTTAAAAAATTCCAGCGTCTAAGCCCTTCCCATAGACCTCCCTAACTATTATAACAGTCACAAAGTTCATCACTGGTCCCTCAGTAGGACCTCCCCATATTATTTTAATTTTCAATAAAAAGTCTGAACAAAACCCAGCAATCCCTTAGCTCTCCAAATCTCAGGACTTGAAATCCCATCAGTCTTCACCCTCAAAATCTCCACCCTAGAACGCTCGGTCCGTCCCCCAAGAAGCCCTATATAAGCACCGTGCTTTGTCCAGTTCCCTGGCGCTGCCTGCTCCCTCCGGGAGCATAGGCAACCACTCCTGGATTCATCCCTCTTCTCCCTGGACTTTCCAATAAATCTTTTTTATGAGATTTGCTTTTTTTTTTTTTTTTTTTTTTTTGGTGGCACATACACCTTTTTTGTTTATTTGTTTTTGTTTTGTTTTTTTGTTTTGATCATTTTATTAGCTTCTAAGTCAGTCCATGTTCTCTACTATAACAAGACACCCAAGGCAGATCAGTCTTCAAAGAAGGTTCTTTAGGATGGGTCTTTGGAGATGTTGTAGCTCAAGAACATAACATTGATTCTGTTTGATGTCTAATGAGGCCCATATGATTGAAGAGAGGTTGACATGTGTAGGAGACAGGTCACATGATTTGCTGCCTGGTGTGAGTCTCATCAGAAGAAGACAAGAAGCAATGAAGAGAAGGGAAGAAGCAAAGAGAAGGAGCAGGACTGAGGCTCCTGAGCTCTTCAGCTCAGCTCAGCTCGGCTGAGGGGTACCCTCCCCTGGGAGCTACACCACATCTGCTGAGGAGGCTTCTTCTCAGAGCTTTGTGGTTCCTTGGTCCCCATGTCTCAGGATGTCCTTCCATTGAGACACTGTCCCACCTCAGAGCTGTGTGGTTCCTGGACTTCCAAGTCCCAGGACACCTTCCCATCAGAGCAGAAAGACCAACAGAAACATGGGAATTTTGTCAAATTAAACTTGATCTTGGAGAAGAACACTCTCGTCTGAACACTGCAAATGTGGCCCCTAAAAGAAAGCCTGAAGTAAGCAACAACTGTGGGAAGAACCAAACACTTTTTAATACGTGGATTTAAGGCCTACTTCATGATGGAAGACATACCTGATACTGCTGAAGAACCTGAGGCTAATAGGTGATGTCTATAGGAAAGCCTAATACTATAATTCTGCTAAGGTAACAAAGCACTAAAGTGATTTCTAATCACACACTATTATACATATAGAGCATTCTCCCTCAGCCATTATCAAGGAACTTTCTTCATACAGTAGATGGGAACTGACACAATGATCCAGAACTAGAAACAAAGAGAGTGAGAGACTTTGGAGCATTCAGTCCTAAACGGGATGTCTTCAACAAACTCCTGCCTCGAGAGTCAGGGATCCACATGGAAGAGAAGGCAGAAAGTATGGAAGAGCCAGAGGGGATAGACAACTCCAAAATAACTGTCTTCCAGACACAACTGGACTGATGTACATATGAACTCACAGAGACTGTGGCAGTAGGTACAAGACCTGTGCAGTTTCAAGCCAGATGGAGTCCAGCACTGAGAGGATGAAGTGGACATGGATCCTCCTCCTAGCCATGAACCTATCTGCCCCTGACATCTATGGACAAATAGAAATCATTTTTCCCCACTGACCTGTCACTGAGTATATCAATCCAGGGCAGGCCTCATGCTCAGTAGTAGTTCAACATAAAACTAACTCAGTAGTATTTTGTGGTCTTATTGTTATGTTTTGACAGTTTTAGGTCATATTGGTCTTTTGGGGAGGGGTTGTTTATTTATTTATTTTACTGTTTTCTTTTTGTTTCTTTTTTTCTAAGAAAGAGATGGGAAGAAAGCAAAGTTGCACACAACATGCAGGAAAGCACTCAGCCCTCCCCCCTTTTCCTTAATATTTTCCTACACCCATTCCTTATCTCTCCAATCCCAGAAGCTGATCTGATTTACAAGATCTGGATATATAGCTTTCTCTTTTTCAAGGAAAAGAGAAAGAAAGAATTTAAAGTTCAGTGGATAGGGAGGTAGGGAGGACCTGAGTAGTGTTGGGGGAATGAAGAAACGTAATCAAAATATAGTGTATAAAAAAATTCATAAAGAAAGAAAGCTAGCTAAGCATGAACCGTGAGTGAAGCAGCAAGCAACATTCCTTCATGGTTTATGCTTTAATTTCCTATTTGCTTTCTGCCCTGATTCCCTCAGTAATGGACTATGACCTGGGATATAAGCCAAACAAATCCATTCCTAAAAAACAACAAAAGCATCCAAAATCCAGATGGGTAGATCCCAGCTCAAAAATACATGAGCATAAAAAAGCAAGATAACCGATGTCCTCAAGTAATTGTCAGTCCTATAGCAATGAACCCAGATGAAAACAAGTTAGAAAATTTCTAGATAAGGAACTCAAGGAAAGTGATTTTAAATGTGGTCACACATCTAAAAACAGGAATATTTCCAAGAAAACACAAATAGCTGAATGAAAAAAAGATGCCAATTTAAGATGTGAAATTAGAATTTAAAAATGAGATAGAATTACTCAATGAAAGCAAACTGTTGGTGATGGAAATGCAAACCACAATGGGTCAAATAAAATGTTCAACAAGAAAATCTCACCAATAGAGTGGAAGAAAAAATATCAAGATACTAAAGCAAAATGGAAGAATTGGATCATTCAGGACACGTCTTCAAACACAATTAAAATAAGAACTTATAAATTACAGAGAGCAATTTCATGCAAAAGGAATACAAAATATTTTTAATGAATCATAGGCAAAATCTTACTAAATATAGGGAAGAAGAGCCATTCAGAATTAAGGGGTACATGGAACATCACGTACATAGGGCTAGAAAAGAAACTGTTCCCATCATAATGTCCTTAAAACACTCAATCTTCAGAACAAAAAAAAAGTACCTTGAAAGCTGAAAAAGAAAACTGTGAACTCCCATTCCAAGGCAGTCTCTCAGAAGGATTCTGGCTTTTCAGTCCAAAGCAGGAAAGCAAGAGGGACTTGAAATGGATGACACACTTAAAAACTCTGAGAGAAGATACTGCCCACCAGTCTAATACACAAGGTAAAACTATAATGACTTTACTTGATCAAAGCAGGCTAGGGAATTTATAAGCACTAAGAGAACCCTACAGAAGATACTGGAATGAATACTTATGATTGAACAGAAAGATATGCACAACAAGAGACTACAAAAAACAATAAAATCAGGAAGATGATAGGAAGCATTACACACCTTTTGGTAATAACTTAATATCAATGGTCTGGATTCCCCATTTTTAAAAAGAGAATGGAATAGAAGATTGAATTAGAAGACAAAATTATTCTTCTTACTTCCTATAAGCATTACTGTCTTAAGGTAAGTGAATGTACGTGGGTAGAACTGGGCTAAAAAATGTAGTGAGCGAGATAACCTAGAGACAGATTTTTCAAATGTTCTCTCTTACATAGGGATCCGAGTGTCAAATGATTAAATGTGTTTAACCTGAAGAAACTAGAAACTGGTCATAGGGAGATGGAAGAAAGATTTTAAGGACAGTGTTAATAGAGCACAAATAACATAAAGGGAGAAATGAAAAAGTTTGGGGGAAGTTTAAGTAGTGAGGGAAACAAGAAAATAGAGAGGGAGGGAGGGAGGGAGGGAAGGAGGGAGGGAGGGAGGGAAGGAAGGAGGGAGGGAGGGAGGAATGCCTAACACTAAGGATGTTTGGAAAGGCAATCTGGCAACCAACGTCACAAGCTTCCTAAGAATGTATATATGTTAAAAAAAAAAAAAAAAAAAAAAAAAAAAGGTTTAACCAGAGTTATCCTAAGTGGGGTTAATGCTCCTCCCAAGAGCCATAGGTTGCAAACAAAAATCCCAGTATCAGACATGGGAAATCTTCCCTTAAGTTATTGGTCAGGTTTTGAGGGTCCAAGAACCCCCCAGAACAACATGGTCTACTGTCTATTGTCATTGTTCTTGGTAACACACTAAAACTCAATGGTAAGGTATAACATACTTATATTGCTGGATACGGAGGAAGCAAACTGATATCAACATAAAAGCTTCCTCTGTGCTGGTGAATCTTTATAGTACCAAAGGTGTTGGATGCAAAAAATAAAAAAGTGATCTCTCTCTCTCTCTCTCTCTCTCTCTCTGTCTCTCTTTCTCTCTCTGTCATTGTATGTGTGTGTGTGTGTGTGTGTGTGTGTGTGTGTATGTGTGTGTGTGTGTGTGTGTGTGTGTGTGTGTGTGTGTGTGTGTGTGTGTGTGTGGTGTCCTACTACTGATTTTAACCAGGATCATCTGTGTGGCCACTGGTTTGCAACTATACTCTGGAGCCTGATGAGCTTACCATGCTACACAACTGAAGATAAGACTGATGTCTCCAGGACCTGAAACCCATCAGTTGCCAGTGGTTTGCAGTGAATGGTAGGGACCTCGTGAGCTCTGCTCTGATCCATAATTAGCTGTTGACAGATTCAGACTTGTGCAGGCATAGTGCAGGCAAACACAGCTGCTTTAAGATTATGTTTGCAATGGCTGTCATGCCACGAAATAGAATTTGGCATCTCTTTCTCTACCTTTCAGCTTTTATATTTTTTAGGCCCCGTCTTTCAAAATTCCCCCTTAGACTTAGAGAGGTTGATATAAATGTCCTGTTTAGGACTGATCACTCAACTTTAATTTATTCTAAGGACCTTGAGAAGCAGCCATGAGTGGGAACCAGTCTTAGAACATGATAGAAAAGAATTCAATGAAATGTCTCTAAAAATAAAATACTAATTTTGTTGTGTAAAAACTAGAAAGGACAAAGGTTCTGTCTTCCCCATTCAACTCACAGAAAAATGAAACTCGGAAGTGAATCTTGGCACATTCTAGTTTGCTTGGGGCCCGGTGTTGTTCTCCCTAGAACACATGTAGAGAATGTTACACTGAGAGTTTTCATAAGCAGTTACAGCATGTTTATTTTAATCAACCTACTTACAATAAACCTCAAGCAAGTTAAATAACCATAATTATAGCAATGTATAGTAATGTACGGTTGACCTTTTGGAAATAATTTACATTTTAAAGGCACTTCATTTTTTCTAGTTATAAGAGTATGCCTACATCTAACAAATGTAGAATATAATTGTACTTAATGTTGCAATCTATCCCATTTCTTTAGATCATAAATTATCTAAGCAAGTGATTGGAATTCTTTAAGCCCTGGGTTCACCCTGTCAACCCAGATCCTTCCAACACCGGTTTTACAAAACAGCCCCTAGGTCCAACAGAGCCCTATTCATCACATCCCAGTACCCAGCATGTTGTCATTAGCAACATACAACCCAGTAACACATCACTCAAGCCCCAGGCTGTACAGATCAAGCTATTTTTAAAGTGTATTTCCTGCTGCTTGTTCAATTCTGTCAAAAAAAAAATGAAAAGAAAAAAGAAAAGGGATTATGTCTTACACAATAAACCCCACATGTCTCATTACTAAATGTGGCCTGGGTCTTTGGTAGATTATACACACAGATAAATGCTTCAACAAAGAAAGCAAAGGCAAGTAATGATGACAATTTCCTTAGCACTGTTTCCATCGTTCATTTTACCCTGGCTAGTCCATTCTCCCTTACCTACCCTCTGCCACCTCATTCTTTATCTGTATCTTTAAATGAGTCTTATGAGCTTGTGTTTACAGTACCCCTGATACTGCTTTGCTTTAGGGGTTTCACTTAATGACTTAGACTTCAGGGACTTTAAACAGCATTGCCAAGACAGTATAGAATATGGAGATGACAAGGCTCCAGGCACTGCCTCCGAAGCAGGTACCCTCCGCAGTCTACAATGACACCTTCCACCAATGAAGAAGTGTGGTGGTAATGAGCCACTTAACCCCCTTGGCCCTCAATCTCTTTCCCTGTCAAAGGAAGTAATGAGTTCTGCCCTGCCTGTTTCACATGGCTGCTACAAGAAGCAAATAAGACAATGTATGTGAAGAAATTTCTGAAATGCTAATAAAAGATTAAAAGTGTCATTTTATTATCTTGACACAGAAGACAGCTAAAGAGCCCTGGGATTAGATGCAGTGGATTTAACCTCTTACCAGCTGTGTTGCTGTGAAAAGTAATGGAAGTTGCATAACAGAATGTTTTCCCAAGAATGAAAGGAAAACACTGAAAACAATGAGCACGCGGTCCCTGCTAGGAACCCAATCAAGATTGCATTAAATCAGCTGAGTCACAACTTCCCAAAATCAAGCTGAAATTGTCTTTAGCCATTAAAGAAGCAGCAAATTTTCAAGAGTTTAGTATTTAGGGATTCTTAGAAAAATTCTCCCTGGAATTACAGTTCCTCCTGGTTTTGAAGGGAGAAAAAGATAGTGGGTAAATTAAGCTGAAGCCTCACTTAAAAATTCTGAAATCGTTCCGATGCAGAATGATGGAAACTCATTCTGTTTGCAAAAGCTAAGACAGAGAGCTAGTGTTTTGCCAGAGTTTGCAGGGATATTATGCTAATTACACTGCCAATGAATCTGGATTTCAAACTGCTCTCGGCAGTCTCAGTCTCTGATTCTCAGAGCAGAGCAAGCCTCCCTGTCTGTACCCACAGATTATGCAATGGCTATACCCCAGAGGAAAGAGCAGCTATAACTCCACTTAACTGTGACTGATTGAGATGTGGCAGAGAAATATACACCCCATCAAGTAGTCCAGGTCAAAGAGAAGTGAGAACAGGTCTGATGTTCAAGCAGACAGGAAATTGTGGCTTTTCATCTATTGCAGTACATCTCCAGAGTTAGTGAATAAACCAGGTACACTGAAGAATAATCTTCTTTCAACCCAGTAGAACCACATTAGATTGATTCCTGGATGTTAACCTAGAGGTTTGAGTTGTCCAGAAGCTGCAGAATAGAATGGAAGTTCCCAATGGACCAGAGTGATTGATAAGTATAGTATCACACAGGAAGCAGAGGCAACTGGATTCCTAAACACTCAAGGGCAGCTTTGACCATGTTATGCATCCCATGTTAGATAAATGTATATAGTGAAACTAGGTCTCAAAAGAAAGTGATCAGAAGATTAGAGCTCCATACGCATATCCAGAGAACAAACAGGTCAATCTTTATAAGCTCCTTTTATTCAGATTTTACAGAAAGAATTTATAGGGAAGTAAATTGAAAATTCCAAACTAGTGGAACTTAACAGAGTTGAAAAGGATCCCAATATGAGTTAGCTGTGATATTAATAATTTGCAGTCAACTAACACAAATAATAACATATAATATCAAATGGTGTTTTGATGGGTAAAAGGACTATTTATATCATAATTGAAAAACTGAGTATATTAAATATGAACTACTTTGAACAATATGAAGGCAAGCATTTTTCACCTAATAGATACAATGTGCCATTCACATTTCCACATTCTTTATGTACATTAAGTCCTTTCATTCTCATACCATTTAAAGCAGACACTGTTCTTTTCCAATTTTTTACCTGAATTCTTTCTTTCCTCCCTCCTGCCTGTTGAGGATTGGTTCTAATGCTTTGTCTTAATTTGGCTCCCAAAATCAGATGAGATTCTATGTGTCCAGACACTGATGATCCCTGTCCCCAGTTGGTTTTTGATTGATCAGTAAAGAGCCAGGGCCAATGGCTGGGCAGGGGGAGAAAGGCAAGACTTTTAGGATTCCCGGGCAAGAAACGCAGAGGGGAAAGGAGCAGATTCTGCCAGGAGAGGGGCGTAGGAAGGACTACACAGTGGAGACATTCTCCATGACGTGGAAGCAGAGAGATCAGACTTAAAAGCCCACTAACATGTAAAAATCAGGACATCCGGAGTTGTGTAGGCAAATGGATGGAACTAGAAAATATCATCCTGAGTGACATAACTCAGACCCAAAAGGACATGCATGGTATGTACTCACTAATAAGTGGCTATTAGCCAAAAAAAAAAAAAAAAAAAAGTGCCAAATACCCAAGATACAGTCCACAGAACTCAAAAAGATCAACAAGCTGAAGAGCCCAAGTGAGGATGTCTCAGTCCCACTTGGGAGGGAGAAAAAAGCAATCACAAGGGGGGAGGGAGGGAGGAACCTGGGAGGGAAAGTGGACTGGGGGTGGGGAGAAGAGGGGAACCTGATCTGGTATTGGGTGAGGGAAAAAGACTGAAGCCCTGAGGGCCAGCAGAAAGGATGGAAACAGGCAACCTTGGGAGGAAGGAGGTTGGGGGACCTGGTATCAGAGACCTGGTAGGGGAGAGACTCTCAGGACTCAAAGGGAGGGATCTTAGGTGAAATGGCCTACAGTGGAGAGAGGGAACTTGTAGAGCCCACCTCTAGCAGGAAGATGGCATCAAATGAGGGATAGGGTTGCCATTGTACAGTTAAAACTCTGACCCATTATTGTTCCTGTCTGAAAGAACTTCATGGATGGAAATGGAGAGGAGCCTGAGGAAAAAGAGGTCCAGCGACAGGCCCAAAGTAGGATCCAGCTCAAGGGGAGGTCCCAAGGACTGACTATTACTGAGGCTATGGAGTGCTCACAAAAAGAGACCTAGCATGACTGCACTCCAGAAGACCCAACAAGCAGTTGAGTCAGATGCAAGGTATTTGCACCCAACCAATGAAAAGAAGCCGCTGACCTCTGTGGTTGAATTAGTGAAAGGCTGAAAGAAGCTGAGGGGGAGGGCGACTCTGTAGGAGGACCAGCAGTCTCAATTAACCTGGACACCCGAGATCTCTCAAACACTGGACCACCAAACAGGTAGCATACACCAGCTGATATGAGGCCCCCAACACATACAACAGAGAACTGCCGAGGAGTCTGTGTTCAGAACTGCCGAGGATACGATGCACCTAATCCTCAAGAGACTGGAGGTCCCAGAGAGTTGAGAGGTCAGGTGGTGTGGGGGTTGGAGGATGGGTGGGAACATCCTCGTGGAGACAAGAGGTATGGAATGTGGAACAGTCGGAGGGTGGACGGGGAGGGGGAGGAATAAAATCTGGAGTGTAAAAAAATAAATTGAAAATAAAAGGAAAAAAAATAAAAGAATCAGGGAAGCGGCCCCAGTGACCGCTCCCCCAATTGGGTTTGAGGTAGCAGAGATGAAATACAGATTTAGTGATATTAACTCAAGAATACCGGATGGGAATGTGTGCTAGCCGTGGGAAAGTTTGGAAGTGTCCAGCCATTGAGTAAGTTAGGCACATTAAAATATAAAGAAGGTGGTGGCGGTGGCGGCAGTGGCGGTGGTGGTGGTATGTGTGTCTTTCATTCCTGAATCCAGAGCTCTTGGGCAGATGTAGAGCTGCTCCCTGCCTGCTCAGAGCAGATTAACAATTCACCACTACACCCTCCCTTTGTTCCTTGCTTATTTCTTCCCTTTCTTTCTGTCTTTATTGGCATATATTGGTTATGTATAATAATTGGCTGATTAGAACATTTTCATATGTGCATATAATGTATGTTTTCATACTTAAATCCCTCCTCTTATCCTGACTTGATCTTTTCATCTTCCCTCCTAGACCCTCTTTTATTTGTGTGTTTTTTGGGGTGGGGTTGACTTAATGAGCTCCACTGTGGTTACCTGCAGAAGCAAGGAAAAGGAACTGATAAGGTTATGGGCACCTTACCAAAGGCTGAACCACTGAAGAAAATGTCTCTTCCTCCTCAGCAATAATTCATTAACTATGTAGAAAGTCTCAGAGAATGGTAGAATCTCAGGAACCTATGTAAGCAGGGTTGGGGCTTCTTGCTACCCCACCCAAACAAGATCTTGACAAGAACCATCTTGTGGAGATAATCACATCTGTTAGGATTTCAAGAGGGTAAAAGGCATATCATGTTCACTCCCTGGGGACAGTGAGACTGAGAACTCCAACCCTCGCTCTGGTTCTTACACTCTCTATGATCCCTCTTCCATAAGGTTCTTTGTGCCTTGGAGCAGGTGATGTAGATGTCTCTTTTAAGTGGTCCTTCAACAGTCAATTGGTCTCATCACTTCAGCCAGTTAGGGCCCTCTTCATAGGAAGTTTCTCTGACAAAATTACATAGAAGCTCTAATCTATGACAATAAAAAAACTATTTGGAAGGCAATTTAACAGTCACATCATGTCCCTTTAGCAAAACAACAAAAATAGCTTTCCCACTAGAGGAAACTTTGAAGTCAAAGAGTAGGGAAAACAATTCACAGGCATAACTAAGAACTTTTCACAATACAAAGCTTGGATACAATAAAGACAGAAATGATCTTAGTAAAAAAGGCAGCACACTGAATGGGGACAATCTTTTCCAGCTACACACCTTACAGGATACTCGTAGACCAAGTTTTGGGTCTTTTAATTCTTTATGGATTAAAGATAGGATATTTTATGTCAGGCCGTAAAGCCATTTGGAGTTGACATTTATTTTACCCAGCAACAATTTAAGGATGCTGTCTTTTCTCCAATGTTAATTTTTAATACCATTTCCAAAAATAAGTATCGGTAGCTATGGGGGCTTATATCTAGAACTGCTATTCTTCTGATCTACGTATCTGCCTCTGTGTCACTGCCATGATGATTTACCACTATGATTTTGTGAAATAACTTGTATGTAGATTTGTGATTCTTTCATGCTTAATTGGTTTTTGCACAGGGTTGATTTGACTATCTGAGAATTTTTTTTGAGCATGTAGATAAATTTTAAGATTGCCTTTTTATTTCTGTGAAAAATACTATTGGGATATTTTTAAAAATTAAAATGTATTATTTTTCCCATTGTCTTTCCTTCCTACAACTCTTCCCATATCTCTTCATTCTAATTACTCCAACACCTGCTTAGTTTCTCTCAAATTCATAGTGCCTTTTTCTTTACTATCATTACACACATACAAATATATATTCATATATATATGATCATAAATATATAAACACAACCAGTAGAATTATCTTTGCTTGTATAGGTAGTATGTGTATGATAGCTGGGCTGATCACTTGGTTTTAGACAACAAATTACAGTGTCATCTTGGGAAAGACTCTATCTATCTATCTATCTATCTATCTCTATCTCTTTCTCTCTCAGCATTCATTATTATCTGTAAATCTTTGTCTAAGGGTAGGGCCCATAAGACTCCCCTTTTACTATAGTGTGTCCACTGATGTTGTCATTGTCCTGGTCTCGCTTATACTACTATATTGTTGCAGCATCATGAAGGAAGCCTCCCAGTAAGTTCTAGTAGACACAACCCCATAGAAGTCATTTTGGCCCTTTGACTCTTATAATCCTTATTCTTCTGTGACATGCACTGAACCTTAGGTGCAGGAGTTGTGCTGTAGATATGTCCACTGGGACTGAACACCCAATGATCAGTTGTTTTCTGTATTTTGACTGGTTGTGTTTTTTTATAATGATCTGCCTATTAAACAAATAAACTCCTTTGATGAGGGTTGGGAGCTATACTTATATGTGGGAATAAAGATACATGTTTTAGAATGCAATTAGGAATTATGCTGGTCCAATAAAGTGATGGTAATAGGTTCTTCTCTAAGATCCATGACCTCTCTTGCCCCATATACTTGACTATGTTTTCAGTACTAGAAATTATTTCACTCTGGCTGAGCAGGCCTTAAGTTCATTTAAATAGCTATTGTTTACCACCCAGATATGAGTGTCACTATTGTGCCTTTACTGTCCTCTTCTCATGCTGGTCACTGTAGTTGTCCATAGGCATCACTCTGGGTAAAAGGTTATCAAATGAGATTCAGCTCAAATCTTCTGAGTCCTCTTTCTAAAATACATTGTATTTTCATCAATAGGAACTTATATTCAGCCTCTAGGAGGCAAACCAAGGATATCAGCAATAGCCTATATTGTCATGGGAGTCTCGTGCACTCTCTTGACTAATAATTCAAAAGGTATCTCATGCTTGGTGCTAGGATTTTGTTAGGTGGTCTATGGTTCGTGTGTGAGCATTGTCAGTACAAATGGGATAACCTCATTTAAGTTGTATAAAATCTATATTACATGCATTTGTATGTATTTATGTGGTTTTAGGAAAATTTAAATGAATATACTTTTTAAGGCTTTGAAAAATATTCTTAGAGTTAGTGTTGGAAATTTGATTAGGATTTCATGACATCTGTACGTTATCTTTGATAAGACAATTATTTTCACAATTGTGATTCTTTCAAAGCATATCCACGGACAGGTTTTCCAACTTCTAAAGTCTTCTTAAATATTTTTCTTGGGTGTTTTAAAGTTTCATTATAAAGTTTATTTTTTATTCATTATGATTTTTAAGTATATTTTTGTACTAATTGGGACTGGAATGGTAAGAGCAAAGAGATCTGTGGGTGGAGACCTCTGCCTGGGCCACCAGGACTCCATAGCCAACTAGCGCCTGAGAAAGCTACCCTCCCAGGAGCTTGGAAAAGCTGTGAGTGGGGTTAACGGGAACAACACCTCTCACCCAGACCCGCCCGGATCTGGTGAGATCCAGGGCCTGAGGAGAACTTGGGGACAGGAAACCTCTGTACCTTCCAGTTCCATCTGTGGGGGGAAACCTCTGACTGGGCCACCAGGGGTCTCTGCCTAGGGACCTCAGCCTGGGCCAAAGGACTCCAGGAGAGAACAGGTATCCCAAGAGTGCTGACACACCTTTGAGCACAGGCAAAACCACCAATTCTGTTCAAACTCACTGGATCAAGAGGGACCCTTGCAGAGTCATCAGGACATAGGAACCAAGGGACAACGGGGGACAAGATCCTTCTGATTTCTTTCTGCACCCCAGAGTGGACCCTGTGCCACAGCTCTCCAAACCCAAACAACTCTCAGAGAGAGCTGGTCTTCAAGGAGTACTGACACAGAGGCCTGCAGGAGGGGCAAGCCACAACCAGAGTAAGATCAGCTAACATCAGAGTTAACAAGATGGCAAAAGGTAAGAACATAAGGAACAGAAACCAAGAGTACTTGGCACCATC
>CM052712.1:12585801-12747905 GCA_028551405.1 Uromys caudimaculatus | reverse complement strand
CCAAAGAATACACATTGATGGACTTACGGTTTGGACCACATATGTGGCAGAGGATGACCCCGATGGCCATCAGGGGGAGAAGAAAGGCCCTTCCCTGAGGATGTTAGAGGCCTCAGTAAAGGGGAATGTCAAGGCAGGAATATGGGGATGGGTGGTCGGGAGGGGGGTGGGAGGTGGAATTCCCTCATAGAGGTGGGGTGGGGAGGGGATGGGGGGTATCCAAAGAGGAGACTCAGAAAAGGGGAAACATTGGAAATGTATATAAAGTATCAAAAATAAAAAAGGAGGGAAAAAAAAAGAGATTGGATGTTTAAAAGGCACTGAAATGTTAATATGTAAAAATTTACAAAGACTGTGGGACTTTTAAAGTTATTTAGATCTTGGGGATGAATAAGGAAGTAAGGATCTAGGCTTAATGGTGATGTGTTTGTGTGTCTAGTTGACAAGGGGTCAATTGTACTGGCTAGTTTTGTGTGTCAACTTCACACAAGCTGGAGTTATCACTGAAGAAAGAGTTTCATTTGAGAAAATGCCTCCATGAGATCCAGCAGTAAGGCATTTTCTCAATTAATGATCAAGGGGGGAGGGCCCCTTGTGAATGGTACCATCTGTGGACTGGTAGTCTTGGGCTCTATAAGAAAGCCAGCTGAGCAAGCCAGGAGAAGCAAGCAAGCCAGTAAGTTCCATCCCTCCATGGCCTCTGCATCAGCTCCTGCTCCTTGCCTGCTTGAGTTGTAGTGCTGACTTCCCTTCATGATGAACAGCAGCATGGAAGTATAAGCTCAATAAACCCTTTCCTCCCCAACTTGCATCTTGGTTATGATGTTTATGGAGGAATAGAAACCCTGACTAAGACTATGGCCATGAAGCCATATGTCAGGGGCATGAGGGGGGGCTCATTGCTACCTACTACTAATCAAAATGTCTGTAGAGATGACCACACATTAGGGAGAGTTTTGTCATTTTTTCCAAGAGATAACCCTTGATCTCCAAATCAAAGGAAATCAGATGGAAATATCTGGACAACATAAAGGCCTGTGAGATTTATTATGCAACTTCACTGTAGTGTTACAGTACATACATTTTTAATGACTGTCATGAAAAAACTAAATATGTAAAGGAAATTTTAAAATTATGCCTTCTAGAATAATTTTTATGTAAAACAAGCCCTGATTTCTTCTTAAAGAAAGTCAACTTGGTGCTTATAAAACTTTAGTTGTAGTGGGATATAGTTGTTGTGGGAAACAATAAAAGGGGTAAGACAAGTTCCTGTGCTATGCTGGGCACCAGCGGGCCACATGGCTCCAGCCAGGTGTTCTCATCTCAGCCAGATTCCCTGACTCAGAACTCCAAAATCTCTTCTCCCAACTCACTAAGTTCCCACTGGTGGGTTGCTACCACATCAGCTCCATGCTTCAAAACCCCCACAGCCTTTTTGATGCACATCAGGCAAACCCATACTTTGCCTCCATACCTTTCTCTCTGGAACCCAGTCAAGTCACCGCAAGAAGGAAAACACCACCCAAACTTAGTTCAGAAACAATGGTAACTCAATCTCTGGGCACGACAACTAGAATCCTAATCTTGTAAACCATACTAAATCTAATTCCTCTGGTGATGAATCCTGGTCTATCTTCCATGAAACCAGGAAACACTAGCAGCTACATCTTTCCCTTTCACTATTCCTGTTCCAAAGCCTCTCACTCTCTCTTGCTCCCTTTCTTCCTCTGTCCAACCCGGAAGTCCCGCCTCCTTGCCAAGTGATTGGTCTGGTCTCTCTAGTCATTTGGGGAGGTTCACAAGAAGACATCTGAGTATGTGACTCATTCCTCATTCCAGATAGCCCCTCCTGGGAGAGCAGGATTAATGTAAAAATACAGGAAGCACTAGGGCCATCCACAAAACATAGTGGCACGTGTTGTGTCTATAAACAGAGAACACAAAAGGAAAAGTCAGGCAGCTGTCCAGGAATTTGAGACCATCCTGGTCTACATAACAAATTCTAGGCCAGCCTTACTTAGGTGCACAGAAAGATCCTGTGAAAAACAACAACAAAAAGCAAACTTGATTTGCATCTTGTGAATGTTTAACTGACTTTTAGTTCATGGATTGCCACAGGTTTCTAGTTTTGCTTTATCTTCTAGAATTTAATTGGCAATTGACCCTATTTATTCATCTTTGCCTCATTCCTGGTATTTGCATCATTTCGGGTAACATCTATGTCTTTCTTGTTGGTTTATTTTATTTTTGGGAGTTGTACTTTCTAACATTTATTATCATTTTGGATTTTAGTTTTCTTTGTAAACTGAAAGAATATTTTATGAGAAAAGATATGCCTTTTATATAAAATAAGTGGTGGCAGGGCAGGAGATGCTATCCTGACTTTTAGATGCATCCACTAAGTAAGATGTTATGGAGCTACTCTTTATCTCATAGGCACCCTATTATTTTTTAATATTCATTGTTGCATTTCTGTTTTGTCTGCCTGTGTGTGTATGTGTGTGTGTGTGTGTGTGTGTGTGTGTGTGTGTGTGTGTGTGTGTGCACTATGTGCATGCCTGATGCCAGTGGATATCAGAAAGGGGCATAAAATCCCCAGAAACTGGAATTATAGAGTTCTGAGCCATTCTGTGGGTTCTGGGAACCAAACCTAGATCTTATGTAATAAAAACAGGTGTTCTTAGCCACTGAGCCATCTTTCCAGGTGGACACCCTAAGTTCCTGTTAAATAAAACAAAATTTTATGAATAAAATAAGAAGAAACTTGCCTGGCTCCCAAGCCTGTTATTCCTAAAACAAATGAGAGGATTTAAATATAAATGCTTACCTCATCATATAACTCAATAGTAGACTATCTGTTCTGCATGGACAAGGTCCTGGGTTCAATACCCAGTATAAGAAAGGGAAAGAATGAAGAAAAAAGGGAAAGAATCCCTAAAATAAATTAACAAATTGGAAAAAAATTATGATTGCGAATTTAAGTTTTCATTGTCAATTAGTCAGTGTTTAGACTCACTATGGAAAGAGACCTTCGGATATGTCTTTGGGGGGTATCCAAAAAGGTTTAGTTGAACAAAAGTCCATTGTGAATGGGGGTAGCACCATTCCATCGACTGGGGGCTGGAGTAAACAAACAAACAAACAAACAAAAAAGTGGAGCCCACGTGTTCACCTCTCTTGGCTTTCTGAAGACACAATGTGGTCAACACTTTATGCCATGATGGCTAAGTCGTGATGAACTGAATTCTCAATTGTCAGCTGAACTGGTATGTCTGACAA
Source organism: Uromys caudimaculatus (assembly GCA_028551405.1). Lineage (NCBI taxonomy): Eukaryota > Metazoa > Chordata > Mammalia > Rodentia > Muridae > Uromys > Uromys caudimaculatus. The sequence continues at coordinate 12,744,626 of CM052712.1, read as the reverse complement.
CAAAGTTTACCAGGAAAATCTAAAGGTAATAAAAACTGGTAAGTAACCAGAGGATAACACAATGGTCAAAATAAAAGATTTGTTTGTGTATTGTTAACAACCAGTTCTTGTTTGAGACAGGGTTTCTCTGTGTAGCCCTGGCTGTCCTGGAACTCACTCTGTAGACCAGGCTGGCCTCGAACTTGGAAATCTGCCTGTCTCTGCCTCCCAAGTGCTGGGATTAAAGGCATGCGCCACCACTGCCCAGCTAACAACCAATTCTTAAAAGGAGTCTTTTACAACAACAACAAAATGGAATTCTGAGAAAAAACAGTCACCTAGGAACATAAAAGATTCAGTAGAAAATTGTAGAACAATTTAGTACAAAGCATAAAATAAAATATGAAAACAGAGAAGAGTTAGATAGTGTCCATATCCAGACTGAATGTTTTAAAAAAGATAACACTTCCCAAATATTCTATTAATTCAATGTAAGTATCCTAAAAATTTCAAATTTAACCAAGAAATTGGGGAAATGTCAAAAGAATGGAGATGAATCTACATGAAGTTTTATTTTTGTGTAGTTTTAAATGAAGATATAGAATAAATATGACTGGGAAATCAATGAGGCATTTTGGAATGTGAGAAGTCAGAAAGCAATGTGGCAGAGTTTAAAGAAAAACATTTTCAAAATAAAAACAGAAAAAAGCCTCCCATTCTTCTATGAAGTTAGGGAGAGTACATTTTACTAGAGAATATAAGTGGATCCAGATATTAAAAATTAGGTTTACGTGGAAAGACAGGAGCAAGAACCATGAGAAAGCAAGTTTGAGAATGGAACTACTGCTGCCTAGAAAAAGTCTAGTGGGTGTTAGGGCCAAAGTTATGTTCTCAAAGAGGATTCACCTATGGCTACAGTAAAAACCTAAATTCCCATAGTTTTTCTTAGACCTGATGAGTCAAAATATCTTTGTGGGGAGGGAGGGTGAGCATCAAGCCTCTTTGTATATTCTCTCTGATTGTTTCCAATGCAACTCAGCTGTAAGGACTACCAGCCCAGGGTCCCCAATATTCATCTGTTTTCAGGTCTTGCCCCCCTAAATGTGGCTGTATTTCAGAGTTGGATCTTTAATTTTCCTTTTACTTTGAAAATAACATATTGAACACATGGAAAAGAACAAATGAGGAAGAAAAATCATCTATGACTGTATATCCAGAAAAGTATACTGCATTAATAAACATTTCGACTATATTATTACATTGATATTCATGTAAAGTGCTGTATACATTTATAAACCCATTTTGAATTTAGGGATATAGTTCAGGGGTATGCTTGCCTAGCATACATCTGGGTTCAATGCCAAAAACTAAAAATTTGTTCCTAGTTGACACGTAATTGTATATGTGTGTAGTAGTGAGAGGTGAGATATTCCACCAGAGTCCCCCCTCTTCAAACACATGGAAGAAACAGGTTAGAAAGCATGTAGGCTGGAAGGGAGGGGCTGATTAAGCCCCTGCTACCTCATTCCCTAAAGACCAATCAGTTTAAAAGTCACACTGTTCTGCCAATCACATTGTACCTAATGGCAGCTGCTCTAAAATCCTATATAAGGTCCCTGAATGGGCTCCAGGAGGTCGCTCTCCCATCTTGGTATGTAGAGTGACCTCAGCATGCTGATGAATCAATAAATTTCTCTTGCATTTTGCATCAATCCCCGACTCCATGTGTTTACTCGGAGGGTCTCAGGTAAGTTAAGACTCCCCAGCATCTTAGATTTGGTGCATTGGCTGGGAAACGACCCTCTGTGGGGATGCATCGGAGAGTGGGGGGATTGGAGAAATAGTTCAAGCAGATAACCACAGTCGTCTTAATGTTTGTCTGTCTGTCTTAGTCTGTGTCTGTAAGTCTGTTTAAAAGTCTTGCTTACAAGCTCTGTGATCTGGCTTCTGCCGATTCGGCAGGGCCACCTGGTTTCCCATCTGGGTACTTCTGTGCCACCTGTCTGGTGGCGTTCATGGCAGGTAGACATACCTGAACACCGTGGCCACAGAGGGACCGAGGGATGCCTTGAACCCTCTCAATTTGCCTGAATATCTGGCTTCTGCCGATGCAGCATGGCCACCTGGTTTCTGAGTCCGTGGAAGGGACAAACTGTGTGTTGGTTGTTTACACCCGCTGCCCGTGGCACAGGTGGCAGGGTCGAGCTGTCTGCAACCCGGCACAGCTGGAGCTCACTGGGACAAATCTGTTCTGTGTCCATGGCAGGAACAAGCTGTGTATTGGTTGTTTGTGCTGGCCACCCATGGCAGGGGCAAGCTGGGGTAAATTGTTGTTTTCTGTTCTAATTGTTTTGTGTTTGTGCTCTTAAGGCAGAGGCAGGTGGATTTCTGAGTTCAAGGACAGCCAGGGCTACACAGAGAAACCCTGTCTCGAAAAACCAAAAAAAAAAAAAAAAAAAAAAAAGACTGAAACTGACTGACGACGGGTTTTTTGTTTGTTTTTTGGACATTGGACAGATTCATCCAGTTAAACATGGGAAAGTTAGGGAAAGAGGAAAAAAGACAAAGGAGGAGAGATGTGGTTGCTCAGCGGGAGGGAGGAAGAGTCACATGGTGGTTCAAGCACTGAATCTTAAAGAGACACAGGAGCAGACTCAGCTCACTGGCTCTGTGGTCCCCTGCTGTGAAAAAAGACAATATGATTGCTCAGAGGCAAAGACAGTAAAAGCTGCCTGCTTCCTACAGGCAAGTAATCATAGGACAGAATTTTAAAGATTGGTATAATAAAGTCCTGCAACATATCTCATATTCTTTGAACGTGGGCTCCATGGGAATTTTGAGTTAATATGCTGGCATGACAAATTAGAAAATGCCTAGGAATAGGTCCATATGGTATTTGTGTAGTTTACTTCATTTGTTTTAAATTGTTTTAATTATCTAAATGGTTGTGATTTTAAGTTTTGTGATTGTTTTATTATTCCTCTGGGAGAGAGGTCAAGCTAAAAAATTTTTCTAGTTACTGGCTAAAGGACATGCTGATTTGAGAGAAAGCCTTTGTCTTTGTCATTTTAGAAAAGGTGATTAGACTCTACACATCTTCCAGAGTTATATGAATCAGATTTGATGGAGGGAGACCCCCAAAGAACTAGATTCAAGAGAATCAAAAAAAGGTAAACATTCTTTGTGCCATCCTTCACATGGCACAAATAAAGACTTATTGATTATTATTAAAATTGACTCATAAAAAAGAGTCAATTTTGCCTTTACAAACTGATTTTAGATTATTAAGCATACAAGCTAAGGATCAGATAGCAAATTTATAGCCCTGAGTTAATTGTTAGGGTGTTTTCAAGATAATTTAATTAAAAATAGCTGGGAATAGTTAAAGGACAACAGTGTAGATCACTGTGCATAGATAGATAGTTTTTAATAATGTCATAAATCCACAGACTATGCTCAGAATTCTGACGGGATTAAAGACTGATTATAGTCTCATAGCCAACCCAAGCTGTTTAATATTAAGAAAGATGATATAGACTTGAGAGGATGGTTTTCAGATAGTATACAAGCTAAACCAGGACATAATAGTTGTAGAACTATAAGACTTTATAAGTTAGGACATATAGATGGCAGATGGACTGAGTGTTAGGTGTATCTTTTACTTTATAAATTACAGAATGTTAATAGTTGTGCTCAATTTATATCTGAGAGAAAAGAGTCTCTTAATTGAACAAAAAGGAGCTGTCTGTAGGCAGGTGAGGGCAGGTGAAAGAAAAGGCTAGAGCCTGTGATTTGGTAGTAGAAAAGAAAGGCAGGCTGAGAGTTTTAGAGTGGGGACAGAGATGGACAAGGAGGGAGAAAATCTAGTAGAGGATCCCCTACCCCCTCATAAAGGCCTTTCTGTCGCCAAGACCCCCCTCACAGGTGCTGGCCATCAGAAAAAAAAGAAGCCCAGGAGGAGATATCCAGACCTGAGAAGAAATCGATCCTCCAAGACCCTTCAACAGTAGACCTGTTACTCCAAGACTCTTGTCTCCATATCCTCTTACCCTGGCCCTACTAGCACCAGCACTGGTCCCGAGATCCAAAACCCATATGAGACTGGGGCCGTTGTACCCCCATTTACCGGAGGGAAGAGCGGGAGGTTCCAAGCGGGCAATTAATCTCTCTAAAACTGTCTTATTTACTCATCAGCCCACCTAAGATGAAGTTAGAAAGAATGCCCCCTCAGACACCATCGATTGACCAGGCTGACATGGGCATCAGGCTTTTCCTGACTATCACAGAAGGTAACCTGAAAGTCCACCACCAGTCTCCATTGGCAGGTCTCAAGGGGGCTGCTTGAGATAATAGAAAAAAGGTTCAGAGGCTAGAAAGACAGGGTAGGCTGTTAAAAGTTAGTGCAGATTGCTGAGAAAGTCTACCATAACAGGGAAACATGGGAAGAGGAGGAGCAGAGAAAGAGAAAAAGGAAGTAAACTCAGGCAGGAATCTAATCTCAGGCTAGAATAGGGAAGTAAGTTCAGGTAAGAATTTTAATCTTAGGGTGGAACAGAAGAAGTAGGCTTCAGGTGAGAATTTGATTTTGGGCTTGGACAAGGAAGTAGGCTGAGATATTTCAGTCATCCTGACAAGCCCTCAGAAACAGCAATCACAGGAATGATCATGGACTTTTGCTTATTGCCTTGCTCATTCCTTGGCTATTTGCATTTATTGTATCGCAACCTAGAACTGACCTTATTGCTTGCATGTAATTAAAATGGTATAAAAGCAGATTGGGAAAAAATATACCTGCCTTCAGTCTCAGAATTGATTGAGGCCATTAGGCCTAAGAGTGTCCTAACGGAAGCTGGGAGCAAGAAATCCCAGGCCTTGGGAAAAAGCGCCCCCAAGCGGCAAAAGGTGTTAGCCCTGAGTGAAGACAGTGATTAGGGGAGACCTTCTCCCCGAACCCAGGGTAACTCTGAGAGTGGAGGAGAAACCAATTCAATTCTTGGTGGACACAGGGGCTCAACACTTGGTCCTCCAAGCTGATGGCCCCATTTCAAAAAAAGTTCTTGGGTCCAAAAAGCCATTGGCACCAAAATATATTCATGGACTACCCGAAGAACAGTGGACCTAGGGATGGACCAGGTATCCCATTCATTTAAGGTTACGCCATACTGTCCCTACCCTCTGTTGGGGTGAAACATACTCTCCAAAATGGGGACAGGCCGTGAAAGACTCCCGAGCTGGGGAGACCCTCACTCAAGTCTCGGGATGGCGCGACCCCCCAAAAACTCACAAAAGATCATCCTTGCTGCAATCACATGAGGTTTATACGGGGGGACCAGTGCACTGGGGTTGAGCTCATAACCTACACAGAGGCAGAGGAGTTCGACCCTGAGCAGCTGAAGTCAGGGGTATTTAAAGGAAAAAACCACAAGAACGGAAAGAATTTGCATTATGGGGAAGTACAGAATGTTCTAAGTTAGTCACAAGGCAGTTGCACAAACATTTTTGTGGTTAGCTAGTTCCTGGAACATTGTGCCTCTGGCCCTGGGGCCGGGCCAAGGTCACCCATTTCTTAGGGGAAAGAATGCAGCCAGGTGGGGATTAGCCAAGCATGCAATTTCAGTCCTATTTCTGTTTCTGGCTCCAAGTGTGCTAGGGGTCTAACTTTCCTCATAAGGGAGTCAGGTCTTTCAGCCGAAACTAGCTGGCCCAAAAGAAGAGACCTCTCTGACTGACCCCCATCAAAAGCCGAGGCTACCTGGTTTAAAGACAGGAACAGTTTTCTCCATGAAGGTCAGAGACAAGCAGTGCTGCTGTGGTGGATGGCACAAATGTCATATGGGTGGAACCTCTACCCCCTGACACATCAATGCAGAAAGTGGAGCTAACTGCCCCCACCAAGGCCTTAGAACTTAGAGCCTACAAGAAAATCAACATCTTCACAGATAACAGGTATGACTTTGCCACATCCCATAACCACAGAACTACATGCTAAGAGAGAAGACTGCTCACACCAGAGGAAACAAATAAGAAATCCTGGGTCTCTTAGATGTTCCAATGAAGCCGGTATCTGTGAGTATTATTCATACCCAGGACATCAGAAAAAAAGAAAGTCAGTGGCTCAGGGCAATAACCGGAGATCTAGTGACTCGAGAAGTGGCTATGCAGGAGTCTATCCTGGTTATGGGCTTACAAGAAATACCTGCTGGGAAATGGGACTGGACTAAGGGATGGCCTCATATAGAATACACTGAAGAAGAAAGGACTCAGATTGCTAGCCACCCTACCAACTATCACCTAGAGAAGGAAGGGAAATGGCACACAAGAAAAAAAAGAAAAGAAAAAAGAAAAAACTATGCTCCCCAGAAAGCAAGCAAAAGACTTACTAGGCCAAATGCACAGATGGACTCATTTATGGGATAAAAAGCTTGTCCAAGCAGTTAAGGGACCTAGAGTATATATAATAAGACTCAGGTTCTGGACCAGAAAGATAGTAAAACAGTGTAAGGTATGCCAGCAAGTGAGTGCTTATGCAGCCAAGAATAAACAGGGCAAAAGACCTAGGGGAGAACAGTCTAGAGTATTTTGAGAGGTCGATTTTACAGAAGTTAAGCCAGGAAATGTGGTTACAAATACCTTCAGGTGTTCATAGCTACTTTCTCTAGATGGGCTGAAACATTCCCCACCAAGCAGGAAACAACTACCATGGTATCCAAGAAGATATTAGAGGAAATTTCCCTGAGGTTTAGAGTGCCCAAGGCAAGTGGATAAAATAATGGTTCTGCTTTTGTCAGGTAAGCCAGGGGCTGGCAAAAGTATTGGGGACAGATTGGAAACTTCATTGTGAGTACCATCCCCAAAGCTCAGGGCAGGTAAAGAGACCTTAACTAAATTGACCTTGGAGGCTGGCTCGGACTGGGTGATGCCCCTCCCCTTGGCCCTGTTCCGAGCTCGGAACACCTCCTACCATTTTAACCTGACCCCTTTTGAGATCCTGTGTGGTACCCCAACTCCCTTGGTGTACACTGGGCTCTCCCAAGAGAAATCCCACAGCACAAGATTTGGCCCAAACTGTCATCTTAAATGCTCCAGGGATGCCAGAGACTCCTCACTGCTTCCAGACTGGTGACAAGATCTATGTAAAGAGACATTGGACACAGTCGCTGGAACCCAGATAAAAGAGACCCTTCCTGGCACTGCTAGTTACTCCCACAGTCCTCAAAGTAGATGATATTGAGGCCTGGGTGTACGCTTCCTGTGTGAAACCTGCAGATGCCCTGCTCCCCAGAGACCCCCGCTAGATGGTACAAAAGACGACAATCTGCTCAAGCTCAAGATCACTTGACCTTTATCATGACTGTTTGTAGTACCTTTAGACAGCACTCACTGTCTCCCTTCTGTTGTGATTGGGGTGGCTGGGGCAATCACCAAGACCTCTGCTTTGTTCTTACAAAGGAAAAACCATCAATCATCTTAAGGAATCACTGACTTTGTTATCAGAAGTAGTACTATAGAATAGGAGGAGATTAGACTTAACTTTTCCTCCAGCAAGGAGGGCTATGTGCTGTCTTAGTTGAAGAGTGTTGCTTTTATATAGACCATTGTGGGGTTGTTAAAGATTCAATCACCAAGGTGAGAGTAGGGTTAACCAAGTGGAAGTGAGAGAGGAAATAGAGTCAGGGCTGGTTCATGTCTTGGTTTAACCTCTTAGTTAACAGTCCTCATTATCTACCTTGTTAAGACCTTAATTGTTCTTCTATTGTTGACTTTTGGCCCCTATATTTTGAACTCCTTGGTTGCTTTTGTTAAGGAATGCATAGGTACAGCAGCTAATGATCTTATAGCTATCAACAATAGCTTCAAGATTAGCCGGCACTAATCCCAGCACTTGGGAGGCAGAGCCAGGTGGATTTCTGAGTTCGAGGCCAGCCTGGTCTACAGAGTGAGTTCCAGGACAGCCAGAGCTACACAGAGAAACCCTGTCTTGAAAAACCAAAAAAAAAAAAAAAAAAAAAAAAGCAAAAAAACAAATAGCTTCAAGATTGAAGCATGCACGAGAAAAAGGGGGAATGAGAGGTCAGCTTGGAAACTTTGAGATATTCCACCAGGGTCCCCTCTCCCTCTGAGCACATGAAAAAAACGGGTTAGAAAGCACATAGGCTGGAAGGGAGGAGCTGATTAAGCCCTTGCTACCTCATTCCCTAAAGACCAATCAGTTTAAAAGTCACACTGTTCTGCCAATCACATTGTACCTAATGGTGGCTGCTCTAAAATCCTATATAAGGTCCCTGAACGGGCTCCAGGAGGTTGCCCTCCCATCTTGGTATGTAGAGTGACCTCAGCATGCTGATGAATCAATAAATTTCTCTTGCATTTTGCATCAATCCCCGACTCCATGTGTTCACTCGGAGGGTCTCCGGTAAGTTAAGACTCCCCAGAGTCTTACAGTAGTTGTGTGATTTTTTAATGTGTGCATATGTGTAATAAAGTCAGAGTAATTTCCATAACCATTACCTCCTACATTTGCCATCTCTTTATTGTAAAATATTTAGTATATTTTTTTCTAGCTCTTTTGAAGTACCTAGTTCAATATTACTAGCTAGTCACAAGAGCATCGTAACAACAGAATACAAGCACTTACCCTTGGAAACTATACCTCTCCTTTTTTCCCTTGCCCTCCATACTCTGAGAACCTGGTTCTACCTTCTTCCATGAGACAGATTCTTTAACCTCATCATGCTATACCTCCTTCTTATTTCACACTTACTTCACGTCTGGCACGAACTACTAATTGTTCGGTGGCGTCATGAATCTGTATTATTCCATTTTAATTTGTGCAGTGATTATTTGTCATGTTATTGCAAACAACTTCACTGGCTGGGTCTTTCACAAGAGTGGTGGCATAAGTCATTAAAATGTGCTTCTAGGGCTGGCAAGATGGCCAGTGACCTAAATTTGATCCCCAAGATCCATGTGGTAGAGGGACAGAACAAGATCTTGAAAGCTATTCTCTGACATTCGCAGTGCGATGGCATGTACTCCTACTCCCAACTTTACAATAAATAAATCAACATGAATTTTTTAAATGTAGTTCTATCATGTTTTCCTAACATTTTGAAGGCATGATTGTTGCTGAACTGAATATCATGGCCATTCTTTTTTAGGAATGCAGGCATAGAGCTCAAAGAAAAAGAGGTCTGGTTATGTCTGTGAAAGGGCCATTTCGTAATGCCATCATTATGATCTCTCATTGCTTCAGTTGCTTCAAATATTAACAAAGGCTATTATTTCTCAGATAGGACTGTTGTCAGGATTGAGGAGTTTAATACATGGAAAGCAGTCATTATAGGGCCAATCAAAAACCAGTGTTGAAGAGTGTAAAACTGCAGTAGGACCATAGAAAGATCAGTGATAATAATCATGTTGTATATGATACATTTTAAAATTCATAAAATTTAACCTCATAAGGTCAAGAATTTGGATTTGTTTAGTCTTTTTTTTCTTCTGAGAACTGTTATGTTTATTTAAAAATGATCATTGGTTGATTTGATTGGGATCATATCGTATCCATACCAGCGTGACAAGCAACCACTTAAGAAGCAGAAGACATGAGATTGTTTTGATATTTGTGTTGATAGTGTTGATTGGTAGAAGAGTAGTACATTAGACAATGATTCTAAAAGGATGTATCTCATATTAAGTTTTCTTAACACAATAAAATGTTTTTCAAGAAAAGTGGAATATTTTTAGTGAGTGCCCAAACTCTATTTCCTAGAATTAAATCTTCCCAAATGCCTCGGGGAAGTTTCTGCTGAAGGTGGGTAATTGAGTTGACATCTGAAAGTAAGCTGCACTAATTCTCCCTGAGAACCATGTAAGGTTGTACATGGGGGGTGTTGTGCATGAGGGAGATTGTGCATGGGGAAGATTTGCTTAATGTAACCTCAGGAATATGTGATGGAACCTCAAGAAACAAAGATAGTGGAATATTTATTTGGTGTTGGAAACATGCAATGTAGAACATAATTACTTAATTTTTCCTATCAGATTTCTTTTACAATATAAACTAATGATACGGGGGAGGATACATGAGGAATCAGGAAGCCCGCAAACATGACATATCTTTTTTAAGACTTTTTTTTTTACTTCGTGTATAGATGTGTATGTATGCCCATCACATGAGTGCAGGTTCCTAGAGAGGTCAAAGGACATCATTAGATTGTCGTCACTGGTAGTTAGTTGTAAGCCATTGAAAGTGGGTGCTGGCAATCAGGCCCATGTCCTCTTGCAAGAGTATCACTTGCCTTAACCACTTAACCATCTCTCTTTAGCCACAACACTTTTTATCTTTGAAATTGTCATAAAACAAGATTCTGTGTGAACAAATATAGTGGCTAGAAATTAATAAAGAGGATGTATTTAACAGATGTTATAGACAAAATCAACAGTATGTTGAGGAACTCGATTTAAACTTCAACAAAACAACTTAACTTGATTTTTCCCCCTAGAAAAACTATAGTTAGAAACTATAAAGAAAATGACTGCGCCGACATGTCACATGAGTATGTACTCCTGTGTGCAGGTGTATGTAGATGTGTATGTGTGTGAGGGTGAGCATGTGTCCATGGATGTGCATGTATTCTTCCTTGTCCTTTATTTTGAAGATATTTGCTGCCAGTTTTCAAGCTTTCTCACTTATTATTCTTATTTTACACTGTTATGTTGCTGACAGCCTCTACATATAATATGTGTCTTTAATGTCTCTTATTTCACCTATAATAGGCTTCTTTTTTATTTTTCAATGTAACAAGAAGCACATAGGCAATTTTTTCCTGTGTCTTTCACCCCTCTAGAGCTGACCTTCATCTTTTTCCACCATGGTCCATGTGGGAGAAGCATGAGAAATCACATAGACCCCTATCCAGAGGATTCCCTTGCATCCTACCTTGCAGCTCTGCCAGTAGGGACCCACAGAATGGAGAACACCAAGGATGAGGGGACGTTTTGCAACCCTACTCCTTTCCTACAGAAAGGCTGCTGTCAAGCATTCTAGCGCTCTCTCTCTCTCTCTCTCTCTCTCTCTCTCTCTCTCTCTTGTCCTGAGGTTCTGGGAACTCTCTTCCTTTAACCATTACTTATTCAGGTCTGTAGATCTGATTAAGAATGGAGGCTCCCATTATCAACTTAGTGATAGTACCTTGTCCTTGGCTTTCCTACATTGTGGCCTCATTTATGTAAATGGCTCCTTGATTAAACTGTTGTTGAATGGCTTCAGCATGGTGCAACATCTGTTTCCTGCTGTGAAATTAAATGATAAAGGAATTGGTACTAGACATAGCTCTAGGAAGCAGAATTCAACATGGGATTCTGAGCAAGCATGCTCCTTGCTTCAGGGAGAAGGGACCAAAGCAACCAGCTTGATTAGTATTCAAATTAAGTGGGAGAGACTGAAGGGCAAATATAGGGCAAATTGTGCAATGTCAATTACTGTGGCAATCAGTCCCTCTGATGATAATGTGGATTGCAAGATTATAGCACTAGATTGCTTTGTCTAACAGCTCTGAAGCAGTGTTTCTCAGCTTGTAGTAATGCTGCCCTCCAAGAGACTTTTGACAGTGTCTGAAGACAATATTAATTTGAAGACAGAAAGTTACTATCAGTGTCTAGCAAATAGATGCCAAGGTTACAGTTCGTCTACACCATACAACCACCACACTTAGCCAACCTAAATAGTCAACAGCAAGGAAGTCAAGAAACTCTGCACCAGAGAAAACTAAGAAATAAAAACTATCAAGTGGAAATCATAAATAGAAACCAGATCTTGGCAATAGATTGATAAAGTGTTCCTCATCTGCTGAAGTCATGAGTCTTGCAGGACTAAGGATTAAACACGATCTTTAAGTCTACAGTCTGTAGTGTTGGCAACACCAAACAATTTCTAAATGTTACAGATGACTCTAGTACACACAGAGACAAGAAATGACAAAATCTGCAGGTCCAGAGTTGGGAACAGGGCTTGATCTTTTGGAGAAGGTCCATGAAATGTACATTTATAATATGTTAAAATTGTCTACATACTTACCAGAGGAGTCTATTGCCTACAACCAGTTGACAAACATAGAAAAGGCTGGAGAATTCCAAGACATGCAGAGGCTGGCTTTAATCTGATGCAAGCCCAGTAGTGAGTCATTGCCATCACCTGAATTATTCCTACAGTGGTACTTTACATACTACTGATAGGACTATACATACATTCTGGTGTGTCCCTTCACTTAAAGAACATATAATAAAGATAATACTCTCTATTTCTAAGAAAATGTCTATGTTAATTTCTTGGTCAGTCAAGTTAAATCTATATGGCAAATGAGACCAGATGGAACATTATGACGGACTCATACTACTGAAAGACCTCCGAGCTGGGGAGACCCTTGCTCAAGTCTTGGGATGGCGCAACCCCCCAAGAACTCACGAAAGACCATCCTTGCTGCAATCACATGAGGTTTATTCGGGGGGACCAGTGCACTGGGGTGGAGCTCATAACCCAAGCAGGGGCAGAGGAGTCCGACCCTGAGCAGCTGAAGTCAGGGGTATTTAAAGGAAAACTCCACAAAGCAAGGGAAAAAACACAAAGCAAGGGGTGGGGAACGGAAAGAATTTGCGTTATGGGGAAGTACAGAATGTTCTAAGTTAGTCACAAGGCAGTTGCACAAACATTTTTATGGTTAGCTAGTTCCTGAAACATTGTGCCTCTGGCCCTGGGGCCAGGCCTAGGTCACCGGTTTCTTAGGGGAAAGAATGCAGCTGGGTGGGGTTTGATCAAGCAGGCAATTTCGGTCCTATTTCTGTTTCTGGCTCCAAGTGTGCTAGGGGTCTAACTTTCCTCATAAGGGGGTCAGGTCTTTCACTACCACCAACCTCAAGATAATAAAACAAATACAACCTCCCCAGAAAATGTAAGAGATAAATGCCTCCACTGAGAACTTGAAATCCTGAACATCTCTATATCCACACCAGGAATTGGCTGCCACTACATCAATCCAAAGTTTTAACACAGTATCTAAGGTTCTACCATGCACAGGGTAAGTAGCCTACTACATTATGGCTTGCCAATATCTTGGATTCTTATCATCATGGAAATGGGAAGATTATGATCATTAGAGGCCACTGATTTGTATTCACATGGATAGAAACATTTTTCCTATGCAGTATACCCCTTATGGTCATGTTTAAAAACAAAAAATGCTGACCAAAGTAGTCATAATGACTAATAGAATCCTTGAAGACTGTATGCTTTCAGTCTTCATACTCTCAGCTGTTCTATATAGATATTTGATACCTCAGGAAGAGATGTTTTCATAAGAGAATACATCCATGAGTCCATGGTTTGAAAGCTGAGACTACTCTTTACCCATTTTGGACCCTTACTATCACCAGACTCACAAATAAGAATGGTTAACAAGGTCAGATGTAACTGATCCTGATTGGGTTACCACTACATTATTATGGCTAGGAGGACTATACAAGAAATCTCTTGTAGTTATTAACAACTGTGAGAATGGAACCATCTTAGCAAACAAAGGATCCAACTTAGATGATGTACTGACTAAGCATAAAGAGAACAAAAATAAGCATGGAAGAAAGAGTAATAACTATCACATAGGCTTTGTACATCAAGATGGATCACATTGATTCTTATTTACATTACTTGTTTTTCTATAAGTTTTCTGCTCCATAATTTGAAGACTACTGAACATAACTAAGGTATACCTTATCAGGCTGTGGTATGTCTGTAGACATCTCCCTCGATGAAGCAACAGCTGTTGGGATTTTCGGTTTCCTTTCCTGAGAACGTGAGTTGCTTACCTGGATGCTCTTCAAAGTTCAAGCTTGAGGGGCCAAAGAAATTGAGCAATTGTATTGGTTACTTTTCTCAGTCTCATACCAAAATACCCAACAAAAGTAACTAAGGGAAGAAAAGATTTGCTTTGGCTCACAGTTTGTGGATACAGTCTATCATTGCAGGGAAGGGACGAAGGCATGGGCTTGAGGGAGTTAAAGCCCTGCATCTAAACTCAGTAAGCAGAGAGAAATGGATGCTGGTGCCTGACTTGCTTTCTCCCTCATATCCAGGATATGCTCCATGGAATAGCACTGGTCACTTTTTTTGGCTGATTTTTGTTCTTATGGTTTTGTTCTTTGGGTTTTTTTGTTTGTTTGTTTCGTTTTGTTTTTTGATTTAGTTTTTAGAGATGGGGATTCTGTGTAATCCTAGCGATCCTAGAACTCATTCTGTAGACCAGGCTAGTCTCAATCTCAGAGATCTGCTTGCTTCTGCCTCCCAAGCACTGGGATTATTAAAGGTGTGCACCCCACCACTCCTAACTCTCAAGCTAGGTGTTCTGAGCTGAGTTAACTTTTCTAAAAACACCCTCACAGCTATACCCAGAGGTTTGCCTCCTAGGTGTTTCTAGGTTCCATCAGGTTGACAAGATTAACCATGGCATGGATAAACTTCTTCTACTTGCCTTCCAGATCCACAGATGCTCTGTTCACTATGGGACCAACCAAGAGAACTAAAGCCTATACCTTCAGTCCCAAAGTGCTGAGTTCAGACAGCAGGAGGCCTCAAGAAGAAATCAGTGAAAGGAAGGAGATTAAACAGTGAGCATGAGTGGGTATTTATTCCTCAGACTTCCACCATGGGGAGTTGTATGGACTGGCTACTCACCTCTCCCAAAGATGATACCCTCTCAGTACTCTTTCACATTCTAATTGTCTCTTCCATTTCATTCACCAGGCTCAATATGCTCCAAGGCACTGTAGCAGTCTATCTTATGCCTATATATTGATAACAGTTCTCTTTATTAGACTTGGTTCAAATTACCAATTTGAGTGTGCCATCTGTTTAGGCCAGGACCCTGACTGGTAGAGTTCTTCTTTTAATGAGATTTTTTTCCTATGCATTTGCCATCTAAAATCATACATGAATATTTAATTCAAAGAAGTTTTCAAAAAGAAAAAGAAAACTCATTTAGACTTTGTTTTTTCACATTTGGGAATGATGAAATTCTAAAGAACCCTGATTTTGGATTGCAGTCTGCCAAGTTGCACTGTAAATGGCTTTGATTTGGAATTGTATGCCTCAGAATCAAGGTTATTTGAAACTTTATTTTGCCAAAATCAGAACCCAGGTTTGAGAGTCTCAATCCCCTTATTTGTGGGAAATATTTTAACAAACTGTCCTTAATTGTAGAAGGAAAGTATAGAAACATTTTTCTTGCTTGTGTAGATCTAATTTGCAAACTGCAAACAATATTTAAGCCATTCACTTGTGCTCATTTACTCTGTTATTGTGGTTCCTTCAATCAGAACTATAGTTCTCTGGTTGTTCTGCTGCCCAGCTGAGGATGCTCATTCAGCATGCTGTTCTTAGAATACTGATTCAGGGTTTCTGAAGCATCTATAACTAGCTAGCTAGAGAAATTAACACATTTTATTCCTTTTCAAAAATATTCATATTCCAAATATAGGCAAAAATGTTTCTCAAGATGGGTGTTATAAAATAAGCATTCTAAATAATACGGTATTTTATAAGGACAGAACTAAATTTTTATTATTTTCACAGGCAGGAATACCTGATGTTTGTTCTTGTGACTGTATATCTAAATTATATTAATTACTAACTATATTTCTTTAGGTTCACAATTTTAAGACTTTTTTTTCAATCATCTGTTAAAATTTTAGTCATGTAAGAAGGAACCAAAGTGAATCCATTTTGAATAAAACTTTCATTTTGAATAGGGGTCAAATAAAGTTTAAGTTCCCAAGCCCTCCCTGGTTAACTGACATCCTGCTTGGCAGAAAGGGAGATGTATGTGAGTAACTGGCATTCTTGTTGGCAAGTTGAGATATGAATGCTAGGCAAGTTGCCCTGCAGAGTTGAATTAACCCAACCAATGGGTACAGGATAAGTGTACCACAAAGAAATGTTCCTAAGGAAGCCCTCTGTCCCTAAATCCTGATTGGAGGGGAAATGAAATTGTAACTTGGAACAGATGTTTGTCAATTTGAGGCTAAAAAAACTCCATGACATTCTGGCTGAAGTTGCAGTTCAGCTCCCAATTCCTTTCTGGACCCTGATCCATCAGTAGCAGCCTAAGCACAATAAAATTTTATCATCTGCTTAAATAACTTTCGAGGACATAGGCAGTTCCTGAGTCTGTGCTGCTGTCCCTGACTAGACAGATTTTGCTGCCCAATTCAAATAAAGATCCTGCTTTTCTAGACTCCTGTGATGACTTGGGTGGTTTTGGACCTTCAGAATCTAGCAATCAGTTTTGAATAAAATTTTAGAAGGATTTTTGTGTCCATTGTAGAAGAAACTGATTGGTGTCTTTTCATGGCCAAAGTTAGAGAGGTGGGTCAACACTTAGGAGTGACTGGAGGGTCAAATGCCACCATGGACAGTCTAGAGCGTCTCATTGTCAACACTCACATCCTGGGGCAGGCTCATTATGTATCTTTAGAAATATCATGCCTGAGACCCACTCCTTAACACAATTACTTCAGTGTCTGGAATCATGAACTACATAACCATTCTCTCCTCTTTGTTTTTTCATTTACCTTGTTTATATCTTTTAAATTTATTCTCTCAGACCCCCATATATGTATATAATACACCCTGTCCACATTCATCCCTGGATCTTCATGCCTCCCACTAACCCCACTCCCTTTCTTCCTAGCAAGTCCCCATCCACTTCCATGTGTTTCTGTTTTTGCTTTATGACTTCTTAGAACTATCTAGAACTAGTCATGTAGGGTTGAGTGTAAAGCTACCCACTAAAGTATGAGGACCCACCAGGATCTTGAAGATAATGACTTCTTCTCCAATAACATTGACTGCTATTGACTCCTGTGGGTGGGGTCTCATGAAACCCCTTCCTTCATCAGTATCTTTCCCTCTCCAACTAGGTTTATTCCCAGGCATTTTATTTTTCAATGTGTGGCTATTGTGAAAGGGTTGGTTCTTTGATTTCAGTTTGTTAGTCATTGGCATATATGAAGGCCACTGCTTTTGTATATTAATTTTGTATCCTGCCAACATGTTCATCAGCTATAAGAGTTCCCTGATTGAATCTCTCATGTCTCTTATGTATAGAATCATATCAGCTTCAAAAAGGGATACTTTCCTTTGGTCTTTTCTTCTATTGTTTTCTCTTTTTTTATTCTTTTCTTTATGCCATTGCTGAAATAGCTAAGACTTCAAGTATAATGTTGAATCTGAGTAGACTAGTGATCATTTGTGTCTTGTTCATGATCTTGCTGAGAATACTTTGAGATTTTCTCCATTTAGCATGCTGTTGCTTATGGATTTTGATACATATAATCCATATTATATTGAAGTATACTAGCCTTACCATGGCTTTCATCATAAATGAATCTTGGATTTTACCAAAGGCCTTTTCTGCATCTATTAAAATGATCTTGGGATTTCTCTTTGAGTCCATTTATGTAATGGATTGCATTTATTGATTTACTTGAATTAAGCTAGC
Organism: Uromys caudimaculatus; assembly: GCA_028551405.1. Classification (NCBI taxonomy): domain Eukaryota; kingdom Metazoa; phylum Chordata; class Mammalia; order Rodentia; family Muridae; genus Uromys; species Uromys caudimaculatus. The sequence continues at coordinate 12,727,101 of CM052712.1, read as the reverse complement.
CCTATGTTTCTGAAATAGAGCCAACTTGATCAGGTGGTCTTAGATTCAGTTCGCAAGTGTTTTATTGAGAATTGTTGCATATGTGGTCATCAGGAAGATTGGTCTATAATTTTCTATTTTCATATGCCTTTATTAATTTTGATATGAGCACAACAGGCTTCATAAAATATTTTGGAAGCATTTCTTCCTTTTCTAGTCTATGAATAACTTAGGTAGTATTGGTGTTATTTCTTCTGTAAAACCTGTTAGAATTTTGCTGTGAGTCTATCAGGTGCTTGACTTTTTAGTTATGAGATTGTTTCGTTACCATTACAGCTTGCTTGTTTGTTATGGATCTATTTAAATTACTTATTTCATCCATGTTTGATTTTATTGTAGATCCATCTATTTCTTTTAGATTTTTCTAATTAAGTGGAATATGGGTTTTTAAAGTAGGTCCTAATTATTTTCTTAACTTCAGTAGTATCTGTTATAATGTCTGTCTCTTTCCACCTCTGATTGTTTTACATGCATATTCTTTTACTTTCTTTTGGTATTTTGAATGAAGTTCCTTGAGCTGTTGAGATGGATGTGTTTGGGTGGAATGCTATACAGATGTGCATCATGTTTATTTCATTTATGATGTCAATAATGTCTATGCTTCTCTGTTCATTGCCTGACCATTGATCTGTGCACTGGTGAGAGTGTGGTATTGAATTCACTCACTGTCACTGAATTGGGGTTAATCTGTATCTCTATATTTAGTAAACTTCACCCATGTTTTGAGATTATGTTTAAAACTATAATTTACTCCTGAAAGTTTCTTCCTTAATAAGTATAAAATGATCTCTTCTAGCCTTGGCTTGAAAACTATTTTATCAAATGCTTATTCCTGCCTGTCCCTCATTTCCTTTGTTTGCAATAACTTTCCCATTCTTTTTATCCTAAAGTGATATATATATGTACATATGTATATATATATATATATATCATATATATATCAAATATATATAGCATATATATCATATATATATATGATATATATATATCATATATATATCAAATATATATATCATATATATCATATATATATATGTATATATTTTCCTTTGACAGTGATGTGCATTTCTGGGTAGAAGCAAAAAGCTGTGTCTTTTTTATATCCAGTGTGCTATCTGTTTGGCAAAATAGCCTATATATATATATATATATATATATATTTCCTTTGACAGTGATGTGCATTTCTGGGTAGAAGCAAAAAGTTGTATCTTTTTTATATCCAGTGTGCTATCTGTTTGGCAAAATAGCCTATCAAGGAAATGAGACTATTAATATTAGGACGGTTTTTTTAAATTATTTACTTTACATCCCACTCAATGGCCCCCTTCCGGTCACCCACTCCCACAATCCTCCTCCACCCTCTCCCCTTCTCTTCTAAGATGATGGGCAACCTCCCCCTCAGGTATCCTCCCACTCTGGCAAATCCTTTCCCACTGAGGTCCAACAAGGCAGCTAGAAAAACATATCCCACAGATGGGCAACAGCTTTTGGGATAGTCCCCACTCCAGTTGTTCAGGACCCACATAAACAACAAGCTACACATCTGGTGTGTAGCTTGTTGATATGTGCAGAGAGGCCTAGATTTAGCCCATATATGCTCTTTGGTTAGTGGTTCTGACTCTGAAAGCCTCAACAATGCAGGTTAGTTGACTCTGTTGGTATTCCTATGGTGTTCCTATCCTCTTAAGGGCCTGTGATCCTTCTTCTTGTTCTTTCATAAGAGTTCCCAAGCTCCATCTACTGTTTGGCTGTGGGTGTCTTCATCTGTCTGAGTCAGCTACTGAGTCAGCCTCTCAAATGATAGTTATGCTATCCTCCTGTCTGCAAGCATAACAATATCATTAACAGTGTCAGGGATTGCTGCTTGCCCATGGGATGAGCCTCAATTTGGGCTAGTTATTACTTGACCATTCCCTCAGTCTCTGCTCCATTTCATGCCTCTGCATTTCTTGTAGACAAGATAAATTTGGGGTAAAAGTTTTGTGGATGGTTTGGTGTCCCTATTGCTCCACTGGGGTTCCTGTCTGGCTACAGGAGGTGGCTTCTTCAGGTTCCATATCCCCAAAGCTGTGAGTCACAGATAAGGTCACCCTCACTGATCTTGGGTGCTTCCCTTATCCCAGGTCTCTGTCATTTCCTGAAGATGCTTCCCACTTCTCCCCCAGCTAGTCAGTTGCATATCTCCATTCATTCTCATGGCCATCTAGCCATTTCTCCTGTCCCTTCCCACACCTAATCCTGAACCCTTCCCCATTCCGTCCTCATTCCCTCTACCACTCAGTTCCCTCACTCAATCTCACTCTGGAGAACTCCTGGAGGAAGAACATAGCCCAACTGTGGGGTCTGTTGATATGACAACCTGTTTGAGTTGTAATGAACAGAAATTGTCTCATATCACCCCAGGAAAAATATGACATGAATTATTCTACTTGCCAATATTTTTAAGGTATTTGTTGAAAGTGAGCCATTCTCCCATAGATGATATACATTACCTTTCTAATGTTTTAAAGACTATTTTTCTTTTGATATTCTGCAACTTTGTTTGTGAAAAAGTAATGAAAATGTCTTCATTGTAAACCATCTTTGAAGAGGAATAAATCCAATATCAATGCTATTGATTTAATTGTAGAGATAAAAAGAATTGATTCTATAGTTCATGAGATAACTTTTCAACATCCAATAGACATGGTTACATTTCAATTCTGTAATTGGTTGATTCAAGGGATTACTTAATGTTCATCTTAATATCCTAAACTTATGCTGCCTGAGTATGTGCATGTGTGTTCGAGTGTATATTGTGTGTGTGTCTGTGTGTGTGTATGTGTGTTGAAGGTGTTGTGTATAAAAATGCAGACATTATCAGTGCCGCAGCCTACATGCTGAAGTAGAGGACAATCTCAGTTGTTAGTCCTCCCCTTTAACTTTGTTAAAGATGGTACCTTTTGTTGGACTCCATGGTCATCAAGCTTCTGGAGACTCTTTAGTTTCTACCTCCCATCCCACTGTGGTGGGACTGGGATTATAGACACACACTATCACAATATACTTTTATGTGGCTTCTGGGAATCTGAAATCAGGTCTTTATATTTTCCCAGGAAAGGTTTTACCCAGAAATCCATCACTCGAGCCCAAAAATTTATTTGACAGTGAAGCCTCCTTGATTAAATTGTTGCACTCTTGAATTTCTAGATACTTTTGCTAGAATTGTACTTTAGATCTACATTTCCTTACTCTAAGTTTCTATAATTTTACCTTCAAAGCTACCATAACTTTTATTATTACAATTTTACTAGAATCATAAATGTAATAGGAAGATTTATACCTTCTTTGTGTCCTATAATATTTCCAATAACACTGTCAAAAAATTTAATGAATTTAAAATTCATGTGTTGAGACCTGGTCTATGAGCCCTTCTCAGTTTTTAAAATTACTTCCTCAATTTTTCACCTACATATTGAAATTTTAAGCAACTTTAAGTGTCCTATGAATGTGTGTGTGTAATAATTATTTTAAAAGTCATAAGTCTGAGAGTATGGGGGAAGCATGAGTGAAATGAAGTAAATACTCATATATAAAATTCTCAAAAAGATAAAAAAAAAAAAGGACTAAAATTATTCCTTCTTGAACATTTTGGTAGTTTGTATTTTTCCAGAAAACTGATGATATCTACCTTGGTTTTCATAGTAGCTGCTCTTCTCTTATATGAGGATTTTATCCTTCCTTTTCATCACTCTGCCCTTCCAATGCTTCAGCCACTGTTGTGGGAACAAACCTGGCACAGTAGAAAGAAGCCCCACGTGTCTGTTCCAGGCTCTACAGCTCTGGGTGGGACAGGAGACTCGCAGGAAGTGGCCATGCATCTTCCCACACAGTCTGAAGGGCAGGTGAGGACTATGGGAAGCCTTTGCAGGCCCTGCCCGTGGGTGGGGGAGGGGGCCATTCCCGGAGCGCAGCTGGGGTTCCCACTGAGACTAGGTTTGGGCCGCTTGGGGTGGCGGGCTAGCTGCTTAGGCTTGGGTGAATGGGTACCATCTGGGAGCAGTGGGAAGCCCTCAGCGAGAGATTAGATGCAGCTCCTTAATCAAGGGCCGGATCCCTCGCTTCCCACGGTGGATCCAGATATAGAGACAGTCCATAATTCTAAGACGTTTATTTTCATCATGTGGAGTGGCATGGATGGAATTAATTGTACCTCGTGGCCTCTGGGAGAGGCGAGGCAGATATAGTAACTGGGAAGGGGCGTGGCTAAGCCTCTAGGTGTCTCATTAACATGGGCATGGCTTGGAGCTGTGTGGCCACGCCTCTACCTGAGGAGGGGTGGTACGTGACCGTGACTGAGCCAAAAGCCTCCTGGGAGTGTTGGCATAACGTTTTCCAGTCCCTTGCAGATTGTTTCGCTGGGTCGCCCAGATTTTATGCCTGTGCTCAACCGGGTACCAGATTGCCTGTCACAGATCACTGCCCCACACACTGTCAGGACTGTTTTCTCCCCTTTTCTATATCTTGATGTTGCATGAATATTGTTCATCTATTTTCAGCTTTTTCATAGAAAGATTTTGTAGTGATTCATTCTTTCTTTCTTTGGTGATAGTGATTTCATCAGTTGAACTCTTCCCTATAATTTCTACCTTCTGGTTTCATTTGGCAAATTGTATTTTTCTTCCAAAATTTCCATTTCTTCATTTCTGTTATTTTTATCACTGACTGGTAAGCACTTAATGCCAAGCATGTTTCTAGTGTTCCACATGCTTTTGTATGAAACGTTCTCCTGTTTTCCTGATGCGAAGGTGCAATACCCATTACATAATCAGCATTGTTGTCAACCTGTCAACCACAATCTTCATAGGGACAAGATCACAGATAGGAATGATTCACAGTTTCAAAACCTATGGCAACCAAAAGAAAAACAATTTTACAATATGTTAACTTAAAACGGAAATGTTCTTAAAAACACAAGTTTCTCTTGCTGGTTAAAACACAACACAAGAAAATTAAATTGGGTAAAAAAATACACATTTACAAGAGTAACTTCAGAAGGATCAGAATTCTCAAGGCAAACATTTAATATGACAAAGCTCTCTTTCGGACTTTCTGTGTTACCAACAGTTCACTATACACATATAGATCTGTGTGTTCCTTGCTTGTATGATAAAATCTCAACAAGTAGAGAAAAGTGCTATTGAATTGTACACTATAACAAGTTTCTTTTACTATTACATTGAATTAAAATATGAGAAAATTTTATTAACTGTATTTATAAACAGGAATGTGGAATTTTCTACAGATTGAATCTCTTAAATGTCAATACATGAGAATCAGAATTGGTTTTACTTAGAAAGTGGTCAGTGACATCACTTGCTATTCCTATCGTGGGTCATATCTGTAGCAGGCTTATAATAGTTTCAGAATTACAGAATTTCATGGTTCCACAGCACACTTAATACAAAGTTTGAAAATTATATGTACTAATAAACAAAAGAATAATAATGGAGAGTTAAATCATGCCTCAAATGAGGACACCTGAAGGGAAAAAAATAAAACAAAATGCACATGTTATGAAAACAGAGCCCAGTCCCACATGTTAATGTGAACTGAGGAAAGCCCATTAGGGCCTCAGTCCTCCACAAGGAACTTCAGTCAACTAAGAAATGCTAAGGTCAGGAAAAATAGTTTTTCCCAGGGAAGAGTACATCAACTGACAATTCAATACCAATTAGTCAGCCTTGAACACAAATGTATAGATACAAGTAACATTATACAAATTAGGTAGGTGTTATTTATGTATTTAATAATATGCATGTTTGCACACATGCATGTAGACACACACACACAAGCACACATACACATACATACATATGTAACAATTAATGACAAAAGAATCCATGAACTTGAAAGAGAGCAAGAAGGGGTATATAAGAGGATTTAGAGGAAGGAAAAGGAAGTAGGGGTGATATAATTATATTATAATCAGAAAAAGTAATTTAAAAAGTGAAATCACAAAAATAAAATGAATTAAATAATCTTATATGACAAATATTAAAAGTAAACAAATGTTTTAATACTACAAAAATGAATATGCTATCAATATTAATGGCTGTGAAAGACACAATTTTATCTCAGAGATGGTAGGTGTAAAGGAGAGGAATATAAGGGAATTAAACTCTATCATCTCCTACACCAGGAATGAAACTGTAATTTCCATAGCTCAACAGTGCACTGTATGCTCAGAGGGAACCCAGTTAAATGCCAGAAAAAAATAACAAATAACAACTTTAGTTACCACTTAGGACCAGAAATCAAAAGTAGAAAAGTATACATTAGGAGACAAATTTTTTCTGATAAAGGATTTAGAACTGAATTTTACATGTATAAGTATACAATGATGAAATTAAAATTTAAAAAGGCACACGTACCAGGTGCACACAGCTCAAGTACATACACATATGAAACAATATGGGTGACTTCAGAATGCTATCAGATCTTAACGAAACAGAGCATAGAACAGTGGTTTCATAGGCATGGGAGGGGGTTCTACTACAGACATAGCTGTTCATTCCTGTTCATTGTTGATCTGTTCACAATCACCAGGGAATGGACATAGCTGAGATGTCCATCAACTGATGAATAAATAATAAAAGCATAGCATGTTTATACAATGGAATATTTTACTACGAGTAAGAAAAATCAAATTTCAGTTTCTTCTATTCCATACGGTCCTAGGTTTGATACCCTGGATGTTTCCAAAATTTCTTGGAAGCTTTGGTATGTCCATTATTTTTCTTTGCATACAATGTAATTTGCATACATTGTCATTCATTGTCTTCTAACTCTGACATTTATTCTCTTTCCTTGCCTTGCTCTTTTGATGACGGTTTCTGTTTTACTTTATCAATTATTTTGTTTCCAGAAATTTTATTTGGTTCTTTTATAGTATCTCAATTACTTTTGTGAGCTGTTCCTCTGTGTTTTTAAATCTTTCTCCCAAGTTACAAATCTTTCATCTACTTGTGCAACTTTCTGTATAAATCTGAAATGATTTAGAAACCCTCTTCCCTGCGCTTGTTAATGAGTCTTCTTTGTAGTCATGGTTCTTTCCAAAAAATGTTTCTGAGACATTTTATGACACTGTAGCTATTCCATCATCTGCACTTCCAAATACTAGGTTAGTGTCATCATATATTGGTGTCATAGAAGAGTGTTGCCTAGCATTTGTTTCTTCTTGTCTCTGTTGTGCTTTGTGGGTCTGTTGAGGTGGATATACTCTCATGATTGTAGCTTGCACTCCTTATCTGTGGGGCAGTGGACCATGCCAGGAAACTTGATAAGGTTGAATGAGTTCAGAGACCTTTGGCACCCAGGCACCCATGTGAGCACGGTAGGCATCTCCCTGCTCCCTACCAAGATTCATGGCGCAGACCATATAAACCACACTCCACACAAAGGAACATGACCAATGTTCACAGAGCCCAAAACAGAGTTCTCCATGCTAATGAGGTATCTAGAGGTGCTGAGGATTTAGCCAATACGCTTCCCTTCCTGGACGTTCCTTCCAACAAAAGGTATTTAATCTCTGGTCCACCCTGAGGAGGTGGTATGCACCCATTTTCCATGATGAACAGTCAATAAACTGTATGGATAAGCATGGAGTGTCTCTTTCATCAAGAATCACCATGATGAACAGGAATAGAGCCTTCAACTACAGAGCAGAGCTGCCTAAGTCTCCTGCAGAAGGTCCCTCTGCATTCTTGGACTCATTGTCACTGAGTTGAATCAGAGTTCCGCTTCCCCCACCCCAGGCTCCCAGTACTCAGCCCTAGGGCCTCCTCCATTCCCAACTTCCTGAAACTTCCAGTGGAATCTGGAAGTTCAGGAATTTGGGAGCCCTTGGCCTGGGGTTCTTCCTCGAAGATCCTTGGGCCTTTTCCACCCAGACTCAATGCAGTTTCAAGCCTCAATCAGGCTGAGGTCCCTAGCCCTAGGCTGTATTCTCCCACCCCCTGAGGGGTGCATTGACACTTCCCACAAGCTCAGCAACCAATGGCTAGGGTAAATGCATCTAGTGTCTCCTATCTCACCTACTGCAGTGGCCAGGCCAAATGCGAGATCACACTTAGCCACTGTTTATATTTATCTGTTTTATTTTCTGTATTTTCCTGGTCAACTGGCTTTGTGTGGATTCAAATTCAGTGGAGAAGCCCAATTCAGTAGAAGTCCTTTACAGTAGCTTGACAGCAATCCCAGTGTCTGCTAGAGGAGACACTACTCTTAATTTATATCTCTATAAGGTTTAAAGACAGGGATGCTAGGGTATGGAAAATGTGGAAAAGTCTACAGATACTTGAATAGTAAAGTGAATGGGAGCTAGGAAAGAGAGAAAGAAAGGATAGGGTAAGAAAGAGAAGTAAAATATAAGACTTACTGAAATGGAAAGGAGCAGAGAACACATTGTGTATTGGAAGAAATGGCAGATATAAAGACATTTTCTAAAGAAACACAAGATATTGTATGCCATTAAGCATGAAGTACTAAAGTGTACATGCTAAGAATATTAATTTTATTAATTTAGAAAACAAGAAAATTAGAATATATATATATACACTCATATATACATATATGTATATATATATATATATATATATATATATGAAACAAGCAATATAATAAAGTAAAACATATCATATTCAGTCAATAGTTTTTGACTGAAAGGGCTTTCTCCCGGTATGTTAGTTCTATCTGTCAAGATACTGAACAACTTCTGTCACAAACCTTTGGATCCAAAGAGCTACTCTCTGCAAGGCCAAGGTGAGCAATGGTTTCAGTCTCCTTTACCACACTTGTACTGCTGCCAGTACACTTCAAGTAGCCTGCATTTCTGTTGCTCCTGTCAAGATACTTTACCACATCCTACAAACTCGAAGGTATCTACCATCATCCACAGAAGTGTCTGTGAGTGATGATAGCTTCCTCTCTTGTTATGTTCCAACATGCTGGGTGCAGCCTTTTCCAGTCTCTTCCCACATTCCCACAGTCCAGCAATCTGACCACCTGCTCCTCTGCCCAACGGCAAGAAAGGAAGACCGGGTGTTGGGATTATTTCAGTTACAGATTCTTTTACTATTTTGATATGATGTCTGCTGTTCCATGACTGCTGAATCCTGCCTCTAATTTGCATTTCAGGCAGCAGCACCCATCTGTATAAGGCTCTACCTATACCTGGTATTTCTGGTCCTTCTTCTGACAGATTGAGGTCAGAACATGTTACTAAGCATGGCCAAGTACTTGTTCCTTTCTTTGTGAAAGAGATCCTACCTAGTCTTATCTTTGTCTCTTTCTGTTTATTTGTTTGTTTTATCTCCAAGTTCTCTACTAATGGCTATACGAGCTCATTTTTGTCAGCCTGATGGTAACTAGAATCATTTGGAAAGAGGGAACCTCATTGAGGAACTAGACTGTCCTACGGGCATAACTCTGGGATTTTTTTTTTTTTTTTTTGATTAGTGATTAATGTGAGAAGGCCTAGATTACTACACCCATGACATTGCTGGGCAAATGATCCCTGGATTGCATAAAAAAAGCAAGCAAGTAAGCAGCATTCCTCTACAACCTCTGCTTCAGTTCCTGCCTCTGGGTTTCTAGTTGTGTTCCTGCATTGCTTCCCTTGATGATGGACCAACCATACCAGATAAGCCCTCTCCTCACCTGGGTTGCTTTGAGTCAGGGTGTTTATCACAAGAATGAAAAGCAAACTAAGACAGCTGCTTTTTAACTTTTATGTCCTCCACTCCCGCTCGTGGTCTTACCCATTATATTTCCAGTCAGTCATCTTCTTAAACTATGAAAGCAGATTTAGAGTGTTCTCATCAGAAATAGAATAACTCTACTGCTGAACATAGGCCACTGTCCTAATCAGATAGTTACATATGGAACCCCTGTATCAAAAGCTCACACTACGCTCCATTCTAAGTGTGTATTTGTTTCAGCAATATCTATAAGGGGAAAAAAATCTGTTTAGAACATTGCTTTAAAAAGTTCTGTCAAATAAATTATGAAGGACAAATATTCCTGTTATAGAGCCATGGTACTATCCAGAAATACAGCTTCTTCCTTATAATATTTGCATTTTGAAACTATCTATGCTGCTGAAGATGTGTTTATTAAGTTAAAAATTTTAAATAGGTAAAATGAATACAATCCATTGTATTTAGTGGGGTAGAGAAATACTAAGAGGAGGAGGCTATACACAGACAGCAGTAAGACAGAATCCAGAAGGAAGACAGACATTTAAGATGAGCCTTAACTGCATTATCCACTAACCAAAGTCTTGAAAGAATTCCCTGTCTTGTCTTTATATTTTGTTGCCCTGAGTTTATGATGGAGGAGGCAACAAATCTTGTGATCACTACTGTAATCTGAGAGTAGACTCAGCCTGTGTCATTCACTGTCAGAATATTTTTTGGAATCACCATGAATCTCTACTGACTGTCATGCATGCTTCAGCACAAGGAGAATACATTAAGTATTTGGGAGACATTTTATAGGTTTCTGTTTGCTTCTTTATATCATATCAACATCCAGTCTTTCAGCCCTTAAATCCTTAAATATACACCAAAATATTACTTTAATGTGAAATGCTGATAATCTTTGCTAAGAGAAACCCAATGGTACAACTGGTTAGCATGTGGTACTTACGTGACTATAGTTGCTATTATTTCTTAGCATCTTTAAAATATCTTTTAGATAAATGTCATGAAAATTAAATCCTTACACCATAAAACAAAGGTATGTGGTAGAGAAGCAGATGGCTAATGGGCTGTGACTTGTCGCAATAAGTTCTAAGTTTTATGGAAAAAAAACTATCACAAGAAAGAAAAATGCATCTGGACAAAGACCAATTGCCTGGAGTTACACACAATCTAATTTTATGCTACCCTCCACTAGATACATGAACAACATTATTGAGGCACTTTTCTGGAAACAATTGAGTAAGACTGATAAGTCTATAATACTTCAGACCATGTAATTCCAATTGGTCCAATCACAGATACATTTATCATGCCTACAACTCACTTGTCTCCCTCTGTGATAAGTGTTGAGTGAAAGTGAGCCACGTTTACACTGTAACCTACTTAAGCATGAATCTTTAGAAAATATTTTTAATCACTGGGTTCTTTTATAATTAATTCCATTTTATGTTAATTCTCTTGACTAAACACCATTGCAAAATTGTATTTGAAAGTATTTTTGCTGTTACTGGGAATAGTTGTATAGTAATAAGAAACCTAAATTGTCCATCTCAGTGGGATAGCCTAGCTGCTGACTGCAGCACTACTTTGTATCTAAGACCCAGTAGGCAAAGAATTACACATGAGGTAACGAAGTAAAACTGCAAGTGTGTCTTGGTCATTATGCTGCCTGATGGTTAAAATGTCTCTTTGAAATTAAGTATTATGTAGGCTAAAATTACATTCTTCCTACTATATCAAAAACAAACAGTAGGACCGGACAGTGTTGGTGCCCACCTTTAATCCCTGCACTTGGGAGGCAGAGGCAGGCAGATTTCTGAGTTCGAGGCCAGCCTGGTCTACAGAGTGAGTTCCAGGACAGTCAGGGCTACAAAGAGAAACCCTGTCTCGAAAAACCAAGAAAATAAATAAACAAATAAATAAATAAATCAAAAACAAACAGTAGGGAGCTTTCCCAGTTCTCTCTCTCTCTCTCTCTCTCTCTCTCTCTCTCTCTCTCTCTCACACACACACACACACACATATATATATGTTTATGAAATAATGAATGGTCTATACCCACAAAAGACTCCACATTCACTATAATATTATTTACATTGTGGGCAATTAGTTTGCTTATTTTATATATATATATGAGTATGCACCCATATAAGTCCACATATATGTCACATATGTCTATGTACCATGTGTGTGCCTAGTACCTACAGAAGCCAGAAAAGGGTATAGGACGCCCTAGGACTAGAATTAAAGATAGGTGTGAGCCACCATTTTGTTTCTGGAAACCCATGTAAACATACTCATACAGAGACATAATTAAATATAAAAATGAATCTTAAGAAAAACTTGCTGGGGGGGTAGCAATTTACAACGAACTTCTCACGTACAATGATTCGATGAGAGTTGCAATAAAGCACATCCAGCCCAAAACTATCTTCGGCTTCCTCTGTCTCCACCTGCATCTTGTTCTTTAGCTGATTTAGTTTAGATCCTTCCTCTGTGATAAATCTCATCCATAGGTTCAACTGTATGCTGTATCCTGTATTCATCCATAAAAATCTGCAAACTGAGAAATGGGCACAAGAGCTACTTGACACATGTATCCACTTTAATCTTAGAATTCATGCTCGTGCTGTTTTTCTAGATTTTCTACTCCCTTTGGATTTCTTTCTTGTGCTTTCTCATCTGGTTGGTGGTATGCAAACGAGCATTCTGAATCCAGTCACCCCAAAGCAGTTTCTGCCAAGTATTCTCCCTATTCCTGCCTTGTTTGCATCAGTATTTTCATTGTGTCCTCTTGTGAAAATCCAGGAATGACTTTAAAGATAAGCTGCAATAAAGCGATTCCTAGAAATGCATATATACATTGTACCTGTGCAACTGCCTAGGATTCTAATAAACATTGAATTCCTAAGGTCTCTGAACCAAATGAGAAAACAAAATACTTAAAGTCATTCAGGCAGGAAGGCTTTAATAAGATCAGCTGTTACCTGTGTGCTCTAACTCAACTCCATATGCTTTTGAAATGGTGTAAATTCATCCCAAATCCTAGAAGTAGTCTGCTACTTTTCTTTTTCAGTGTCATGAATTTTCATCTTCCAGTTTTTGCAGGCAAGTTTCTAACTGAGGAAAGGGAGAATTGAAGTGGGGATAAAGCCAGATGGAAAGTTTTAAATGATGAATGTTTCATGTATTTCCTAGCAAGCACTCTTTTCCCGTTCAGTGACTTTAGCAGAAATCATGATGTAAGTTCTAGACTGCAGCACTGTTAAAAAGTAACTCTGGTAATTTAATATGAACTCCTAAAAGACAAAAAAGTATTTGAATCAATTAGAGATTAAAAATGGCTTTTATCTTGCTTCATGGAATGCTGCTTTTGTAGAGTGAAATTAAGTATCTTTATAAAATTAAGTCCCTTTACCCAAGCTGCCAACTATGCAAATAATTTTGTCATTTTTAGAGGCTGCTGAAAAAGAACATTATGTCCTAGATTGAGTGGAGGTTGATGGCTTCAGAACTAGGAGATGATGACTTGTGGCATCAAAAAGGAGAAGGTAAACAATGAAATAAAAGCTGCATTTGGAGAGCACTAGAGGGACAGGTGTGCCCACCAGCAATAAAAATTCCCATTAACAGTGTGGTGGTTTGAATAAGAATGGCCCCCATAGGGTCATACATTTGAATGCTTAGTCACCAGGGAGTGGCACTATTTGAAAAGATTAGGAAGTATGGCCTTGTTGGAGTGGGTGTGGCCTTGTTGAAGTGGGTGTGGCCTTGTTGAAGTAGGTGTGGCCTTGTTGGAGTAGGTGTGGCCTTGTTGGAGGAAGTGTGTTGCTGCTGGGCGTGGGCTTTGAGGTCTCACAAAGCCATTGCAACCCAACAGATCTGGATGTAGCATTCTCGTCAACTTATCTAGCATTGTGTCTTCCTGTTTGCCCCAGTTAAATGCAAGCCCGAATTAAATGCTTCCCTTTATAAGTGTTGCTGTGGTCATGGTGTCTCTTCACAGAAATAGAACATTGACTAAAACAAACAATAACCCTGAAGACTGAAGATTGTAGTGGGTATCATTTGATCTCTCCATCTGAGGTTCAACCCAGTAAGAAAGAAATACAATTCTGTTTTCGGGACATTTTTTCCCTTACATTCTGAATGTTCTATCTCTATTGGCAGAGATACTTCCTTGAGTTACATATTAACTATGAGAGGCTTTTCATTTCCTGACTCATTTTCATGCTACATCTTTTGCTTACTTGCAAAAGTTTTAAATATAGCTTATTATAAAAATCCTGCTTCACAATTTCGATTTGGGCTTGGGTGGGATGCAGAGTTCAACAAATCCTCTCTCACTCAAAATGACAGAGTAAAGTAGGACATGACTGTTAATGTCATCTTAAGACTGGTATTTGACCAGTGGCAAAGCAGAAGTCTAAGAAGCTTCGATTCACAGACACTCTTTACCCTCAGGTTAGGAGATTTAGAGTCTTTGGAGTGTTGTCTCTGAGGTTCCAGTCCACCTCCCAGCAGAAGCACAGTGAAATTACTGCCAGAAAGGCATTTTGGGCAAAACACAACTTTTGTGCCACAGCTGGTGAAGGCTCACTTCATGTAGAATAGACTCTGACACTTCGTCAATGAGACAGAGTGAAATTCTGTCATTTACGGCAGTGTGGGTAGAATTTTAGGTCATTATGGGAAGTAAAATAAGCCAGGCACAAAAATTATAACAATAACTCTTAGCGTTTATGGTCATTAAGGGGTAGAAAAGATGGGGCAGGCCAGAAAAGGGACTCTGGAACAGAGGCTGAACTGCTTCTGGTTCTCTGTAGCATAGTAGGAAAACTGTTGGTTATAACAACATGTGCTAAGTTTCAAAGTAATCAGAAGAGCTGAAATCCCAACTCACTACTATCCATAGAAATTATTGTGGTTTAAGGAGATGTGGAATGGTTGTTATACCAATTTAATCATTATGTATGGGATATAGGTACATAATTCTCTCAGTGTTCCCAATAAAGATGTAAAAATGTTGTCTCAATAGAGATAGTCAAAATAAAAATAAAACTAATTAATTGAGGGAAAACGAAAAATAAACAAACAAAAAAACCCAGAGAATGGGTTGCTTATCTGAGGTTGAGGTTCTGGGTAGAAGAAGCAGTGGTCCCAAAGATTAGCTAAAAATTCGGTCATGCTCAACACTGTTATCACTTGAGAGCTGTATGTTCCAATTCAGGTGAGAGGTAACAATGCAGAGCTATGATTGTGGCTTTGATTTGCATCGCCCAGTAGCACAGAGAGTTTTCCACATGCTTGTGTCCCTGTGTTCATAACACTTTCAATAAAGCATCTCTTGCTTTTTGCCCATTTTCCACATGAATAAACGTTTTCTTTATTGCTGTGGAGTTATAAGAGTGCTTAACATTCTAGACGATAAACATTTTTTGATATGTGAGTTGCAAATATTTTTCATTCTGCTCCTTTCCTTTTTATAGTGTTTTTTAAAAAATATGAATGAATAAATTGAGTAGAATAACTAAGAAACAAAATCATGGTTCTACTCATCACCTTTACAGCAACATTGCTTGTTTATCTCTCCAATTACCTTTTTTCTCTTTAATCTTTTTTTTACAGTCCAGTCATTATCCCCCTCCCAGTCTGCCCTCCAACAATTCCAAATTCCATTCCTCCTTCCCCCTGTCTCCAAGAGGCTGTCCCCACCCCATCCCCCACATACTCTCCCACACCCTGTCAGGCCGCCCCATTCCCTGGGGCCTCAAGTCTCTCAAGGGTTAGGTGTATATTCTCTCACTGAGGTCAGACCAGGTAGTCCTCTGAGTCCTCAGTTGTATGTGTCAGGGGTCTCAGAGCAGCTAGTGTATGGTGCCTGGTTGGTGGCTCAGTGTCTAAGAGATCTCAGGGATCCAGGTTTACTGAGACTGCTGGTCTTCCTATGGGGTTGCCCTCCTCCTCAAGTTCTTCCAGCCTTTCTCTAATTCAACCACAAAGTATACTTTTATTTTATTATTAAATTAACTTATTTTTATTATTTTTTTCATACAGTATATTTTCATTGTATTATCCCCCCAGTCACCCTCAGATCATCCCCACCTCCCTACCTACCCAATTTCATGTAATTTCTCCCTCTCTCTTTCTCTTAAAATGAAAGATATCAAAAACAAATTATTTGCAGAGTCTTTGAAGAAACATGTTTTCAGTTTGGATGACAATATACTTAACAATTTTTATACTAAGTCTGAAGCCATATCTGGAATATTTCAGATATTTATTTACCTTTCTCTAAATATCTTTAAATTCTACATTTTATATTTAACTTCATCATCTACTTTGGGTTAGTTTTATCGGCTTCATCTATGGATTGGACTTCATTATTATTGCTTCTGATTCCTGAAGTGGAAATTCTGGTTTCTTTGGAGACTCAGTTTTGTCGTGTAATATTTTTTCTGGAAACTGTCTTATGAGAGGATGTTTTTGCTGAAGCAGACATGTGAGAAGATGTTTTGCTGAGAACAGACACCTGATGTTTCTCTGGAAGCAGCCTGGGAAAAGGGGATGTGGTGTTTTGCTAAAGTGGCACTTAAGAGAGCTCGGGATGCTTGGGATGGACGATGGATGATGCTGTGTGGTATTGCTATGCTTTATTCTTTGCTGCTCGTCATTGGGCTTTTGATGACCATTGGTATTTAGTGATGGCACTGTATATTATTGATTCGCCTTGCCATTCTTTCTTTCCTTTGTTTATTGTGACTTTGTAGAGAGAAATGCCCCCAAAGAACTTCTGGTGGTGTTTCCAACTGCTTCTTGTCACTTTGGCAGACTCAGGCTGTTTGGCAGAGCCTTGGGGTTTCCTCTGGATGTAACTGCCAGTGCTGATTCATGAATGGTGTTTGTGAGTAGATTGAGCTGCCACTGCTGTTTCTTGAGAACAAACTGCTGATATCCTGACAATGCAGATTGTATTCACTCCAAAGAACTGTTTCTAAACAGGTCCATATCCTCCTTTGCCTTACTAACCTTTCCTTTCTACTACATCTGGTGGGTGGTGGGCTAGAAGGGAGGTTAAAGCATTTAAACATCTTAATAAGGAGGTTTTGAAAATCTAACCCTACAGATGCCCCCTTACCATTTGCTGGAACTGTTGCCCCTTTTCCATTTAATTACATTTGGGATCTTACCAAGCCGACTGAGCCTATTAGTGTGTTTGTGGCAGAGGGCAAGAGGGCAGATTGTTTCTAGTTTCTTTGTTCTATGTCCACTTATCTAGCTCCCTACTCCATAGCCTAGTTTTAGTTATTACATTTAGAACACACTGAGTTAGGTAGACAAAATGGATTCCTTATCCCATTTCAGGATGTTTTGTTAATCTAGATATACTGTTTCTATAATAATTGTGAATTGATCTCCTATGTGTCTACTAAAAAGCTCCATGATTTAGTAGGAAACACATTAGACCTCACATTACTTTAGAGAGTAATGGCATCTTTATCGTGTGATTCTTTTTATCCATCTAAACCTTCTGGATTACATGTGAAAGGATAGGGTGTGTGAAGAGAATGCAAGAGGCTTCCAGCACCTCTGACACCAACAGAGGGCAGAGCAGGCTGGAGTGCAGTAGATGACTGAGTCCCACGAGCTTGTGTTTCAATGCTGTGAACAAAAGCCAGAGTGTGAGATGCACATTCAAATTTCTAGAGACTTTACATAGATGAGACATCTACCACCACCAAACGTTATTGGCCTCAAATTCTCTGTCTTAACAGCTGCCCTTTCATAGAAGACTACCAAAAGCAGAATTATAGTACAATAAATTCAAATTAAGTAGCTAAATTTGTAATAATGTAGGTTAGGAATATTGAGACACTGATGCAGAGACCACTTTATATGTTGATATAATTTAATATTTTTATTTTACTTTTTAAAATGTCTAAAGTATTTGCTGCCCAGGTATAGTTAGGAAGGACTTTCTACCTCCGAAAACATTGGCTAACACAGGTGCCTTCTCTTGCTACTCTCCCTCCTGGACTGATGAAGTACATAAGAAAATGTTCTTGATGTGTGAGGATTATAAAAATGGACACTTGAAGATGTAACATGTTAAGGGGGAATTAAAACAGGCTCCCACATCAGCTCTGTGTGCTATTTTTGCTCCATGGAGCTAAGGTAGTTACCCAAAACTTTTTTGATATAAACCCTTCTATTTCTTCTTTGATACAGCTATATGCATATGACATCTATTTTTCACTAAAAAAACTACAAGTACAAGCCTACTGAAATAAAAGCTATAAATAACTTGTTTATGTTTAACTGATAAATGACAACTATTTATACCTGTGGGATGGACTCTGATACTTTGATTTATGTATGTATCTTTAAACAAAATCACCTCTA
Source organism: Uromys caudimaculatus (assembly GCA_028551405.1). NCBI lineage: Eukaryota > Metazoa > Chordata > Mammalia > Rodentia > Muridae > Uromys > Uromys caudimaculatus. Next base: position 12,708,916 of record CM052712.1, on the reverse strand, counting down.
TCTTGCATTTAAATTTTGCATCTCTTATTTTTTTTAAGCACCAATTTAAATCATTATCAGTATAGCATGAATAGTTGAACCTAGAGTCTAATGTCATTCTAGGGGTTGTTGGCAAGAGTCAAATCTGAGCCCTGACACACTTAAAACCACGAAATTGGCCTACATTAAAACCATTTACAAATGGAGACCTCAAGGACAAAATTAATTATAAAGAAAAACAAAAGAGAGTTGGAAAGAGTTGGTTAGAAATGTCTATAAATACAGCCATAGCAGGTGGTGAAGGAAGGCAATTTGAGTTTATAAAGAATCCATCACAATAGTTCATGCAACCTGGCCCACCTATCTGGGACTCCTAGCTGAACTCCCATGAGAAGGGAGTTGTAATTTAAAATGTGAAAAGTGATTTTCCCTGTGTATTATGTAAGTGGGGGTGGGGTGGAAGACTGGTCCAGATCAATACCACTTGCTTACCTTCAAGTTTAGCACAGAGAAAGGCAAGAGAAAAAAGTCCTCAGTTCTGCATAGAGCACAGCACAGCTTCAAATACATTGAGAGTTTAAGAAATACAGTGACATTTGGCAGATTGCAGTCTTTATGAATTAGCAACAGAGACTGCAGGCAGTATCAGCCAGCAAGAAGTAACAGCTCTGTATGACAGTAGAGAAACTAGCTGAAGCTAACCAGCAACAGTGGAAGTGCAGAAGGATAAGTAGAGTCAGGACACAATGCATGTTGTAGATGCTAGCCTCAGAAGCTTTGCTTCTTGGGGACATGGTCCTGGCACAGACCCCTGAATTCTCGGAGCAATTTTTTATACTTAGAGGCAAGTGTGACCAGGAAGGACAGTGGCAAAGTGCACTTCTGCTTGATGGTGCAACAAATTTATTAGGGGATGATGTTCATATTTCTGCAGAAAGCTATAGAAAAAAGAGGAGGCTGAGGAGACAGAACACGTATCACATTGATGTAGATGGACGCAGCTAAAGAAATTAGTCCAATCTGTCAAAATGACTGTTTTCTTCTTCCTTAGCACCAGCTGAATGGAGGAACTCGGCTTACATGTGTTTCTACCTTTATTGTTAATTTTGGTGATTGTGTACCTTGGTCTGTTTCTGTTGTCAGGATGTCTAAGACTCAGTAATTAATAAGCAGAGGTGTAATTCAACTTGTGGGTCTAGTAGCTGAGAAATTCCAGATGCACACACCCCACTGCTGCACTCACAATGATTTCACCCATGGCAGAAAACAGTAGGTCACATGGATGGTCATAGAGAGAACCATGGGACAACTTTGCTATAGACAAACTCTTCTAAGTGACTGATCTAGGCCTGTGAGAGGAAAGGACTCGCTCACTGGGAGAAATGACATCATCCCCTTCACAAGGACGCCATGTCCATGATCCATGATGATTCATATTCTAGCATATGCTATTTTGGAAGAAGATGCTCAAGCCACTGCATCATATAGATAAGATGCCTAAAAAAAAAAAAAAAAAATGTGATCAACAGTTATCTTTAAGCACATTAGCCTCAATCAGCCATTTCCCGTCACCAAAACTGAGTGAGCTTAAATGTCCACAGACTCCCCATAGCAAAGAGACAGTGAAGGACAGTAGCATGCACACTGGTGCCAATTCTTCCCTAACAGTGTGGTTTTATCTATGTGTCGCTTTTCCTGCAGCTTTTTGCCTCTTAATTCTTTATACAGTTTTTCATTATTAAACTATTTCTTATATCCCCATGGGCTAAAGAAGAAATTGCCAGATTAAATTGTACTATACCACTTTCACTACAATATTAGTCTCTGCGTATTGCACCCGCTGGCATTGGGAGTTTCAAGAACCTTTTAGTCTCGCATATTAATAGTTTTATTCTTGACTTCACATAGACGTGTCATGTCAGGTTTTTTTTTTTTTCCTGGATTAGTTCTGTAGGTTAAAAGAATAAAGGGGAAGAAGCAGAATGTGGTGATATATGAGACATTTCCACTCCACATTGCCTACCACTACACTTCTGAAGAAAACTTTACATGAAGAAAAACACACTTGATCAAACGAAAATTCAGAAAGTGACGAAAGCCAGAATGTAAAAGATTTTCTTTCAAAATACTGAATCTGTCTTGTGAAATTATGCATATTCAAATTATATACCTTCTGTTTAATTTTTCTCATAAAAGGATTTTATTTTCTTTCATTTCAAATTTGCACTCTAGAAATAGAAAAGAAAAAAGCACTCTGTTGCAATTAGCTCCAAACAACCATTTTCTTATTTTTGGTAATTTTTTCATATATTTTACACTGCTAGAATCTCCATTTAGTAATATAAAATGTGTAACTGGTTTATTATTTTCAGTTATCATAAAGCAGAGTACTTCATGTTTACTGTAAATTCTTTAAAACACTTTACTTTGGGCTACTTATTTGGAATTTATTATAAAGATTGAAAAATCAGACAACATCATTTCAAAGACTGCTTTATCTTAAGAAGAAATATAAAACACATAGCAATTTTCTTCTGCTTTCTTTTATCTGTGCTATTTCCTTTATGTTACTATTTAATTAGCATAAAATAATGAGTTTTGTTTGAAATTTTCATACACACTTTTTTCGGGTTGATCCTCCTCCCTTGGTCCCCTCTTCCATCACCTTGTCCCATTGCCTGGTCATTACTCCCTCTCAGTGTCTCCCACCCCTTTCCATTAGAAAAACTTAAAATGCGATCATCTTATTGAGCTGAGTTTACTGAATTCCAAGTTGATGAGCATGTTATCCCCACTGTGATATATGTCTACTAGTCATACTAAAATGGACAATGTTTCCTTCTTTATTTCACATATGTCCTTAGAATAAGTTCCAAAACATGAAAATATAAACTAATTATTTTAATAAGATTTTTTAAAAATTTAACTACTGTTTGACATGTATATGAACTTCCCTTTATCATTCCTCATTTTGCTTCTATCATTTATAAAAATAATATTTTCTTTTACTTTACTGGATAAGCATAGAATGGTTGTCATCATCAGTTACAATAAGGGCAAACATTGCTATAGAGTTACTCATTAACTAGCTTTGCAAGAAGCAATGATGAAGGCATCAGCAGCTTATTTACAAGATGCACCCTTGGGGCAGGTGAAGGGGGTAACAGAAGTGAGGTGGGCTGAGATGCAACTGAGATACACTGCTGCCCTGACAACCTTGCTGTAAGGAGTCACCGAGGAGCACAGCAGAGTGCTATGGGGACTTGTTTGCTGGAAACACAGAAGCTTCCGCTGCAAATAAAAAATGCACCTTGGAGCAGTCCAGGGCAGCAAGAGAGGACAGAAGAAGGACCGGTTGCCAGGAAAACCTGTTCCCATACCCCAGGGTGCAGAGCTTTGCCCAACCTGGGCTTGGAGCAGGAGTGGAAGCAGGTGGACCGCCAGGATTCCTAGAAGATATACCTGTGTGCTCAAGGAACATAATCTTGCAGCTCACAATTTACCACTGGAATCGAGGAAGTTAGACAAACTAATGAAAATCGTATAGAAGTCAGGCTTGTATAGCAGGTTCCATTTGATGTATCAGATAAGACATATTATTGAGAATTGTAAGGGAAAAATCCATAAACCTAGAATATTTTGTCCCTTGAGATGTTTTATAATATATCCAAAACATAAATACATGAGCAGCAAAAATATAAAGTGATTATATCTTTTCTGGAAAAAACAAGAAAAAAAATAGTTCAGCCACTTAAAAATGATCGGTATACAAAATATAATTAAAAGAGACTCCCAGCCATCTGTATTATTCTTTGTCTGTAGCTCCATATAAGATTTTCAATTTTATGTCATTTTAATAACCTAGAACATATATCCAATTCTTCCAAAAATTAATCTTCATATGTTTGTTATTAAACAACCTCCATCAAGTTTGAACATTTAATCTGCGATTGTACACACTATTTAAAAATTATATAAATACATCTCAAACAAAAATTGGGAACTAATCTTTCAGCTTTGTACCTTTGCCATGTAGACTGTTAAAGTGAATTTGTTGCTCCTGGCTTCATGTCTTCTGATGAGAAAATATATATGCATCTAGTATGTCTTTGGGATTAAAACACATCATTGTATGCTCTCTCTCTCACACACACACACACACACACACACACACACACACGTTTATTGGCTATTATTTGAATAACATTTTCGTATGTGACTATCCCTCCAATGCTACCTTGACTGACGTTTTTGGGTGTTATAAGAACAATATGGTTTCCGTTCTTTAAGATGTGGCCTTGTTTTCCCCTATTTCAAAGTTTTATTTCAGTTTATTTTACAGTGTTTTGTTCACTGCTTCTAGGGCTAAATAACCACCTTCTTAACTGTGAATATGACAGTTATGTCCATCACTCTTAGAGTATTCTTCATCAAACCCAGGTCTTGACCTAGGAAAGAGTAGCCAAGAGCACACAGCAAGTGAAGGAAGCAGACCCAGGATTTCAGTGCCTCTGTATGCACTCCAAAGCCTGTCTTCTGGTCGCCCTACCCTGCAACTGTGATTGCTCCTACATGTGACTGCTCTTCTAAGCATGCTATAGACATATGTTTTTCTCTACATCAAGGATGATGATATTTAATTTTAGGTGTCAACTTAGCCAGGCCGTGGGTATCTAGATACTTGATTAAATGTTATTTCTAATTATATAGATGAAGATGTGTCTGTATGACATCAATGTATTAGTCAATAGGCTGACTAAAGGCTCTTCCAAGTGTGGATGGGCTGTAGCCCACTATTAAAAGATAATACTCAGAATGGAAAGCTTTCCATCTGTACTTGTCTGGTTTTGGTTTGAGACCTTGGTTTTTTGATTCAGACTCAAAATAAACTGTTGCCTCTCCTGAATCTCCAACTTGCCAACTAAAGATTGTTGTATTCTCTACCTCAACAGTCATAGGATATATATACTATCTCCATGAATATATTAACAATCTTCTATCTGTAAATCTAGCTTAGATATGGTTGTTAACATACATAATCACAAATATCTAATTCATCTTAATGGTTCTATTTCTCTGATAAACCCAAACGAATACAGAGACAGTGTGAAATCAGCAAGTTTTAGGGATGTTGCAAGGCCCTTCAAATTTTAATGCGAATATCTTTTCATACCCAAGCTGGCATACCTGTTGTTTTTGGTGAACACCCATGATTTTCATTAGATTCTTAGAGATCTTTCATTGAATAAATGTTAATAGATAATGCAATGCTTTGTTTTTCCACCATTTGTCCATTTTCCTCTAGAAAGTTCAAGTCTTGAGCACTGTGACTTTTCAGAGACAGTTATGCAGCATTAGACTCAGTATGTGTCACTGTCACTTCACTTTTGCCTGTATTCAAAAATATAGCTGTACATGTCTGCAGTTTTTACTTATGTGCCACAGTTACTTTAAAGTACTTTGAGAAGGTCCAGGGAACATGGCTCTCACTTGATCATAATGTCTGACGATTCAATGAGGCATGTCTAGGAAGGCTTTCTCTCAGGCGCTGTGGGTGAGGCACAGATAAAGCTATCTCCCCTGTGTGATGTTTGTGCCATGTGAGTCAGAGCTCTGCCCTCTATCCTGGAGTGTGACAGGGATCAGGAGATGCTGCCCGAGGGACCCCCAGAGGTGTGTCTGCAGAATTCTCCCCCAAGTCCTCCTGGGACTCATTACTATGCCTGGAAAAGCTGACTTATCACTTCTCTGGACTTTCATTTATGCCCATTGACAAAAGTAAAACAAATTATTTTACTTTCTTAAAAGTAGGTACCTCTTTCCAACTTCCAAAGCAATGAAAGACTTTCCTTCACATCTGCAAGTCTGGTGAGTCATCTCAGCAATCTCTGAGAGGAGACTGAATGTCCAGAACCTTCTCACACATTGCATTCTCAAACTGGCCTCCCAGCTACTGTCATCAAACTGGGAAGCCTCATAAGTCAATGTCATCTACTGCGCAAGGCTCCCCTTACATAAAAATACACATTTTCCTGTTGCTGTGAAAGACTACTAGACAGCTCCTCTTTAATTTTATATTTCTTCCTTAGAACTTGACCCGAAGGCAAGAATACTCATAAAGCGAGTTTTCCTCACCTTGGCTCAAAAGCAGCAGCAGTCTGAGTTAGGATTTCTTCTGGTAATGGAATCCTGACTGTCTTTTACATTATCTGTGGCACACAGGCTGAAGGCTTTATCTTTATCAGTGTCATGATTTGAACAACAAAATAGTTCTGGCTAACATATAGTGACAGGTAAATCATTTAAAAACAATTGCACAAAAAAGTTCTTTTCAGTTGTGATTATCGTTCTTAATAGTATTTGATAAACCTGTCCATCCTAATGATTCATGAAATCACTCTCTAATAGTATATAAAGTATGTACTGTCAAGGTTTTCAAATTTTATAGTTGTTATAAACCTGAAAAAGATGTTTCTTGCCTCTTCTCGCCTAGTGAAGAAATAACACTTCAAGTTTATTCTCTTAATAAAATAAAAACAAAGAGCCTCATACAAGAGCAATGGACTTTTTTTTTATTTTCACTGTCGAAACAGCCTCTGAATTCCTGTGGAATGTCACACAACTGAAATGTTAAAGAGGATCGAATCAGAAAACAGAACAAATAATTTTTTAATCTACACAACACCTCTGCATGAATTTTATTGATGCAACTTCACCATTACCTTATGCCAAGTGTGATCAAAGTGCATATTAGACCAACAGGTGCAGAATAAACTCATTCATAGTTACTATCCAAGACAAGAAGCAAGCTAAAAGATAATAATCTCATCTTTGTTTCAGAAATGCCATCCCATTTTTAAATTGTATATCATTGGACGAAATAATCTTCATTCTAAATTTCTTGTCTATCAGTTTCTCTTCTCAGTTCTATAGGAATTAAATACTGGTAAGATCTTTGGCTAAGTTGTATGGAAATTAAAGTAGAGCATCAGTGACATGATGTAGATAGAGCATTGTGCCAGAAGATTGGTGTGTGACGTAAGACATCCGAATTCTATGTCCATGTTGTGCCAAAATATTTATTTCCTGTACCTCTGCTGGGGAAAATAGACACGAACAATAATAAGACAAAGGGATCAGTGTATCACTTGATGTGACCAGTAGATGGCATTCTTGACTTCAAGAGGCACAGGACGTGAGATAATTATGAAGGAAGGAAGTAGCGATGATGAGCAATATATAAGGGAAGTGGTCTGAACAGGTCATAGGAGTCAAAAAAAGGTAGAGCAAAAGTGATGCCAGCCATAACTGGCACTGAGCGGTAGCTGCTATGGTCATGGATGCATCTTGTTGCAGTACAAGATTGAGCCAAAGTCATGTCATCTTTTTGTATAATTGTTGTTACACACACACATATTTCTAAATAAATAAATACAACCTGCTTAGTCCATATAATATTACTTGCATATATGTATGTATGTATGTACGTATGATTTCAGAGGACATACATGGGGGGATTTGGAGCGAGGATAGGAAAGCGAGAAATGACATAATTAAATTGTGATTTCAAAAAATAAAGAACTAAAGATTTTAAAAATAAACATTTTTAAGAAAATGATAAAGAGCTACAGGAAGAAGTAAAAGGCAAAAGAATCAGGTTGCAGATAAAAGCTCAATGTGGACACGAAAGACATGCAGTTGGGACACTTCCTGTGAAGATAAAGAGTCTATCTATTTAATTTCCCTTGAACTGGCTTCATAGAGTTATGTGGAGAGAGGAGCAGCACAGAATCTGGGAAGGGTCCTGGGAATTTGGCTTGAGAGCTGCCTGTGAGGTCTTACCATTCACAGGTCAGCATTGTGCTAGCTTACCCTGGAAGACAATAGCTTAATTCATGAATACATTATCTAATGTGTGGCACAGCCAGTAGAGAGATGTTATTTGTTTTTATTTCTGCCTCAGAATGAATGTATTTATCTTTGGAAAACTTACATTTTGAAAATGAGGGATAACAAAGTACTGAAAGCATTATGGATGAAGCTTGATAAATGCTTTCTTTCCGTATTTTCTTTGAAAATATATGATAAAAATTCCTTCACTATCAAATCACTGATCAACTGTTCGTTGCATTATTTTAATTCAGCAAACATTTGTTATGAACTTCTATTGTTGCACAGAATCACTAGGGTAGTGGAGACACAGAAGTGGTTAACCAACAATACCAAATGACTTTTCAACTAGGAGAGAGAGTGGATGCAGAAAAAAAACAGTGTGTCAACAGCTAAAAAGTTCTAAGAGACCCTGGGAGGGTGGGGGAGGACAGCACAAGAGGAAGTGCCAAGTAGACCAGAGTTCTCACTAGCCAGCAGCATTCCAGACTGAGGAAGCAGGCATGGTGAAAGGCCAAGCCTTTTGATCTCATTTCCATACTCTGCATTTTTAAAAGGCACCACAGTCTACCTCTGTCATGAAGGCATGAACTATGAGTAGATTTGTTTGGAATGCATGGTCCGCTGGGAGTTATTTTCTCACTTTCTGACATGGACCTCTCTTCTCACCTGGAGCAGCCATGAGTTTCATCTGGGCCCCGTGCCTTCACAGGGATTTCAGTGACAGTTTCTGAAAAGCTACTTCTTACCTCACTACTGCACTGCCTCCATAACTTTGATTTTAAGAATGCCTCCTCAGGAAAAACAGCCTAAGTATAAAAGCCAATGCAGAAGACCTAAAATCCAGGTGCACATGTGTGGGGCAAGTGGAACTATGCCACTAAACAGAACTGGTAAAGTCGAGCAGATTCAAAATCCCCCATAAATCTCATGATTAATAACAACTGATAATGGTAGGTGTTTAAATCAGCTCCTGACCAGGTTCCTGTCCTGGAGCACATGACCATGACACCCCACTAAGAGAACCAGGACAACTGGGCACATAGCATGGAAACCCAGAGTTCTCCATGCTAATGGGGTATCTAGATAGGGCTCTAATGTCTAACCAATGAGCTTCCCTTCCTGGGCATCCCTTCCTGCAAAAGGTATTTAATCTCTGATCTTCCCTGAGTAAATCATATGCATCCTCATCCGATATGAATAAATAGCTTGGACAAGCAAGAACTGCCTCCTTCATCAAGGACCACAGTGGGGGGAGGTCTTTGTCATACACCAATGCCTAAGTCTCCAGCAGAGCATCTCTCTTCCAGCCTGTGGACATTCCTGGCACTCACGCTGAGACCCCATTCTCAACTCTTCTTGGTTCCTAGCGGTGGCAGCCGGGTGCACAGAGATTTGAGAACCCCACCCTCATCCCAACCTCCTCTCATTTATCACCCTGAGAAACATAGGTTATCTTAGGCTGTAATTTATCCTTTCTCAGAGAGCTATTTCCACTGAAACTGTAGGATCACGATGTAACATTAGTTGGAAATAAGTAACACTATGTTATTTACAAAGTATGATTACAAATAGATCGCAAAAATGGCCTGAAAGTGTGTGTGTGTGTGTGTGTGTGTGTTAAAATATTAATTAATCTGTGTTCGAAATTAGAAAAATTTGGCTCCTGTTTAAATTTTTGAAAATACCGCAAATATGAAAATAACTTAAAATGCATAACTTTTACACAAGGAGAAAAATAAATACAATTCCTGGGGCTCATCAAGAAGAGTGAATAAATCAGAATAAATGTGCATGGTTGTATAAAAAATAAACATATTATGAAACTAAAGAGTGCCTGGATATAAGAGTGGGAAAGAATTGATATAAAAATTTAAAATGACTATTAATAATAAAAATATGTCATGCAAAGAAAATAATTGGGATCCACAGAAGATGAAAAACACCGGTAAGGCCTGTGACCAGAAGCAAAGGCCATGGCGCGCTGATTCATGTTTTTTTCTGGGTCATGAAATGTCTAATCCAAATGAAAAATTTAGAGTATGTGCTAAGAATCAAAAAGAAGAAATTGGGCTGTGAGAAATGAAAATTTCTTTGGGTCTTTCAAAATGAATATATATATATATATGATATATATATATATATATATATATATGATATATATATATATATATATATATCATATATATATATGGTATCCTTTAAAGTAATAAAATTATCTATTAACAAAGAAATGGAAACAAAAACAAGCTTCCTGAGGTAAGCAGTAAGCCTGTCGACTAACTAGCAGCAGTCCCAATCCAAAATCCAAAATGAGATAACTCACCCAAGACTTGGTTCCTGCAAAACAGAAAAAATTCTAGAAAATGTATAAAAGTAAAAATGAATTTTAAACAATCCAGACATTTCATAACTGTGCATGTGATGTTAGCATTTTGTGTATCTGGATATTAGCAGCGAGGAGCAAAACAATAATCCCACGAAGCTGAAGCAATCACTTCATCACGCAGTTATTATCCTTCGCTTTCATCTCTCTCAATAACATGTGAAATGTATTAATCAGCCTGCTCATGGGTTTCACAAAAAGGGCTTCATTATCAGTTCTATTAATAGATGCAAGGTTTTTTGAATCAGGAGTCGGTTGCTCAGAATGATTAATATTTAAATGCGTTGATTTTTCTTGGGTGAACTAAGATCTGATAATAAAATGGGAATGGGCTATTGAAAATAACACGGAGATGACCACTTTCCTCAATAGTGTTTCTAAGTCCCACATGTTCCTCTGAAAGATGTGAAGTTCATTTCCCATGACAGCCACCTCTCTGGGGTTCATAAGGTGTGGCTGGGAGACAGCGGGCTCTGTGTATCAAAGGCTGCAAGACCACAAACACAGGATGAATAGATGCTGCACACCTGGCCTTGATAGTAAAGCGTTGTGCTCAGGCCCTTTGTAAAATGGGGACACTGTAATTACTCATTGCACAGGGAAAATGGGAAGCCACAAGGCTGTGGTTATGTTCATTTGTTTAGCGAACTACAGTAACCATTTTACTACACGTAGATTTTATAACTTCATGATTTTGTTTTGATGTAGTTTAGTTTCCCTTTGGTCAAGTAAGACAGGGCTGGTCTCTACCTCTAACTGCTTAAATCACAGGCTTTGCTACCATACCCACTTCTAACACTATATTTTATTTCTTAAATAGACACAATAAAATGTATTTTATAAGGTCTCTCTTGAAGGCAGGAAGGAGGCTGACAGAGAAGATGGGCCTCCTCCTTCACAGGATGGAGGCCCATCTCTCCTGCACAGGAGGACCCTGTCTCAGAAACAGAAAACAAAAGCAGCAATACACATGAAACACCAACAGAAATCTCCTTCGTTCCCTCATCCTATAGCCCAGTCTCTTTAAAATCATTAACTTATTCATGGCTTTAAGGATAAGATTTAAAATGTAATAAGGAATTATGGTAGTGTAGCAAAGCGGGCATAGTAGATTTTCTTCGAAGGTCCATGACCTTGCTAGCTTTCCGTGGCCTTTATGCATATATTGCTATGCTGGTAAATTGCTATGGTTCATATGTGTTGCAGGTAGAGAGAACTATTTAATTGCTTCCTTCCCTTGGTAACTTGCATAGTATTTTCTGAACCCATTGAAGCTAAAGTACATGAAAGAGGCTTTCTGGTCAGATCCAGCTTAAGTCATCTGAGACCTATATCCTAAGTGTGTGCTGTCTGCAGCAATAGGAGCCCACTCTCAACTACTGAGACGAAACCAAGGCCTATATAAGTAATCTATGCTGTTTTGAGAATCACTTGGACTACCCATGATCAACCATTTGAAAGGAGATTTCCTGTGCCTCATACTGGGATGTCAAATAAAAACATATTTAAAAACTATCAACTTAATTTGTCTCAGACTTCATTTAATTTTGCCACAAATGTAACAAATTCTGCAGTTTAATAAAGCTTATTTTGTCTTTTAAGGAGCTCTCTGTCTCTGCCTCTGTCTCTCTGTCTTTGTCTCTGTTTCTGTCTCTCTTTGCCTCTCTGACTCTCTGTCTCTCTCTCTCTGTCTCTCTGTCCCTGTCTCTGTCTCTCTCTCTGTCTCTCTCTCTCTCTCTCTCTCTCTCTGTGTGTGTGTGTGTGTGTATGTGTGTGTGTGTATGTGTGTGTGTATTCATTTGTGTTTATGTCTTTGTCTGTGTGATTATATGATGTATGTGCATACACTGCCCATGGCAGCCAGAAGATGCATCAAATCCCCTACAGCTAGAGTTCTAGGTCTTTAATAAGATCAAGAAGCATTCCTAACTCCTAAGCCATCTCTCTAGCTCCAAATCCACTTTATCTTAATTTCTGACTGGATCCATCTACCTGTGTATTACTGAAATAGTGACGTAGTGACACCAATATAGTCTGTGATCTGACAGCCATTACACCTCCTCACCTATCGAGGATCTGGACTTTCTCTGGTTAATACATTTCTTTTGTTTGTTTGTTTGTTTTTAATTTGTTTGATAGTCTCATACATGCATGCAATGTGTTTTGATCAAATTCTCTGACTCCTCCTCTACCTGCCAGCACCACCTTCCCCTCCCAACTTTATGTGCTCTGCTTTTCAGTCCAAGGGGTTCACTTAGTGCTGTCAGTCATGTGCATGGGTGAATGGCCATCTGCTGTAGCACGGAGCCTATCAAGAGATACATCTCTGAATAAAACATATTCTCCCCTTACAGCAATCTTCAACTAGCTCTGGCCCTTACAATCTTTCCACCCCCTTATCTCCGATGACCACAGAATGTTAGATGGAGGTTTGGGTAGACAGGGGCAAGTGCTGTGGATATCTCAGTTATAAATAAACACTCCATAGTCTCTTTTTGCTGCATTTTGACAAGTTCTGAGAATATATTAATCAGCATCTGATGAAGGGCAAAGCTTATGGGAAGAGGAATGAGAACTGAACTAATCTATTGGTGTAACGGCATGTATTTATGTTTTGCAGAGTAATAACAGTATGCTCTTTCCTGGGCCCTATGACCTACCTAGTCATGGATTCTTGGCTAAGTCAGTCGTCAGTTTTTGAAATTTGCCAGTCAATGGATGGAGCTTGAAATAATCATTCTGAGTGAGGCAACTCAAGCCTAGAAACATCCTAGTTTTGAGTGTTTATATGTACGTGTTTAAACTGCAATACTTGTAACACCCAGCAAACTAAAGAAAGACTGTGGTGGTTGGGGTGTCAAGGGAGGGGAATCACATAGGTGGTGTGAAAGGTGAAAGAGTAACAGGAAAAGAAGGGTTAAGGACAGGGAATGTGAAAATATACAAGAGAGTAAGAGGGGGAGTCGCTAACACTAAAGGCCTTTGAAAAAACTATATAGGAACATACTATTTTAGAAGCTCCCTAAAATACATACATATATATATATAAAATACATACATATATATGCATATATATGCATATATAAAAAAGTTTAAATTAATTATATCACATAGGAGGGAGGTGTCACCTCTCCCAGATGCCAAAGACTAATAAACAAAAGCCCAGGTCTAGGTCTGGGTCAGCCCCTTCAAATTATTGGTCAGTAGAGTACTATATATGTCCAAAACAACACAGGCCATATTTGTTGTTACCCTACAGAACTCAGTAGCAATATTCTATAGCTGAAGATTCCCCCAACCGAGTCATAGGACATACAGAACGGAATTTGATACTGACCAGGAAGCCTCATTTTTACTGGCTGGCTTTCTTACTTGCCAGAAGATGCTCTGCAGAATGCTGGAGGAGAAGAGCCATCAGTAATCTTACCTAGCCATGAACCTTCCAAGCTGCAGTGACAACTGGCCTGACAAGACATACCTATCTGTGCAATAGTGGCATGAATATTATGGAAGAAACCAACCTCTTTATGACCAAACTTAAACCCTCATTCACAAATCTGAGAATCTGTTTATATTGACAATTAAATCTATTCTGTTTCCTCCCACCCTCCCTTCTAAGAATTAATATTCTGTCAGACAAGAAATGAGCAAATGGGATGGTCTCCATTCTTTCTGTGGCACAATATTATTAATTAATGGATAAAAATAAATTAACATTTTAATGAGGATTTTTAAAAATCACTTCATAAAAATCCTTTAATTGCTTTTAGCAATTATGTGGTTGAAGTGTTACAGAACTGTAGAAACATAGAGGGTCTCTCTTTGTTTGCTTTACTTATGCATAACTCCTTTTTATCTCTGAACACATAAAAATAAATAGTAAATAATGCAAATTACCAAGGAGCCAGAGTCTGTGGGAAATTTCCCAGCTGCTTTCGAGTCTCTTGAGGTTCTCACTCTTATTTCTATAGCACCTGAAGCAGGTTGTGAAAATTTATGGAATCTTCCTTAATCTTCAGATTTAAATCTATTAACATCTTTGGGTGTTTGGATTATGAAGCAGTGTGAATATCAAGAAATTAAAAGAATTTAAGCAATTTCACAAACTTGGGGAATTTTTTCAAAAAAAGAAAAGGCTTAGTAAGGCTGAAGTAGGTTTCCATTGTCTCTGATATTGCTGAAGCTTAAGTCTGGGATACCCAAAGATAAACCCATGTGTTAAATACAGGGGTAATCCCCAGTTGACGCGTTGTGAGATGATAGAGACTTTAAGATGCAGAGCCTGTTGGAAGGAAGCTGTCATTAGAGATGTGTTCTGAAGGGCCAGATGAGAGCCACAGCTTTTTTTTTTTTTTTTTTTTTTTTTGTCCCTTTTTCTTTAGTTCCTTAGTCACTGTGAGGAGAGTACCTTGAATCACAGTGTACACCCCACTATAACTTTCTACCCTTTACAGGGCCAAAAGCAACGAGGCCAAGAGGCCAAGAGAATAGTGACCTCGCCAACTCTGAGACAGAACAGCCTTTCTCGCTTCTTTGCCTAATTATCTCTGATATGCTTTCAAGTCTCAAAATGCTGACCAATACAGATACATTATGCCCGAATCTAGCCTTCCTCCAGGTGTGTTGACAGCCTGGACTAGTGTGAGATGGGAAGAATAAGAATCCTGGCTTTGGTCTCTTGTTTATTCCCCTCTCTCTGTTCCGTGAGTTCCTGGGGACATGACACTGTGTTCTGAGAAACCATTCTGCTTGCCCCCCCCTTCCTCTATTTCCTTTATTTTCTTTATTTCACCAACATAATTGGGGGTTTCTCTTTTTCTGTTACAAAATCTCTCAATACCTGGGCTGTAAGATTTTAAATCTCTTGTCCTTTCATGGGAGCCACACTGGACTTTTTTTTAACACATCGACCAGGAACCCAGGCCTTTCCCCGTCTCTTGCCAGTAGCACCTCCACCCAATGATAGCAAACAAACGTATCTCCAGATATTGCCACTGGGAGCAAAGTGATCCAGCCTGCTGCTCTATCCATCACCTTTGTCACGGCGTGAATCTTCTCAGCTTTCTCATTTTGCTTCCTCTAAAATATGTGTAAGCATTTGTGATGACACCCCCAAGTCTAATGAAAACTAGAGAAAATCAAATAGATACTCTCTGTATAAAATAAGGAGCAATAGAACTTGGGTACGATTATTATGCATGTTAATCTTAATTAAAACAAAAGAGAATGTTAATAAAAGGCCTAATTATTAGAGAGGGAAAAAGAAGACTTTGGTCAACAAAGTAAAAAAAAAAATGATTTTGAAGATCTAACATAATGCAATTCAGCCATAAAAAAAGGAAAAAGAAACTCATTCCAACACTTTTTATTTTTCCCCTTATGAGAGAGTTTTCTGAGGATGATTAAATAAGATATGAGACTCATTCTGAAGCTGATTAAAGTTCTAAAAATATAAACCAAAAAGTCAGAGAGAAATAATATGACTACACAATTACCATTTATTTCAATTTTATCATTTGTGTCTCATCATTTTATTAAAAAGTAATTATTTTTTACATTTTTATGCATATTTCAGATTAACTCTTTACTAACTTAATAAATTCTAATACGAGCATACTCAATCTTCACAATACAGACCTCACATTCTAAGTCGTGGGACTGGATATGGTTATGTAGGAACCATGTAAAAACAGCACGCGGTACCTGCTCTCTCAGTCATGGACATCCTCTGCTAATCTTGCCAACAGGTCTGATGCTGGAGTTCTGAGAACCAGCTTGAGGTTCTGACTATGTTCCCAAGTACTTCAGTAATGCGGCTCTAGAAGCAACTCCATGAGCAAGGCCCTCAGCGCTTTCTCCTAAGCACCGCTGTTCGTCTGCATGAGGACATGACAGTGACCTAGGTTGGAGGAAGGGAAGGAACATTGATATCCAGGTTAACACTTTTTACCAAAAAAAAAAAAATATTGAAAATTCTTTCCCCAATACAAGAAATGTGCTGAAAATTGACAACAAAGGCAAATCCCAGGGAAGGGAGCTCCCCTATTCCCCAGATTCCAGATTAAATAAGGAGCACAGACAAAAGGCCACCATTTAGCTCAAGTCACAGTATAAAATGTGTAAAGAACTTACAAAAGACACTACATGGGGCCAACAAGATGACTCAATTGGTAAAGGCATCAGCCACCAAACTTGATGACCTGAGTTCAATTCCCAGAACCCACATGGTAGAAGGAGTGAGCTGACATAGCATGTGTGTATCCCAACACGGACACACAGCAACATAAATAAAATTATAATATACTTTTTAAAAGACACTCTGGGCACTAAACTGAAAGAAAATATTAAGAACTACCTTCTAACATTCTTCAGACCTTATTACATACAACAGAATTTACTAAGTTGTATGTCCATGAATGAAGTGGACACAGATGTTTCCACAAATTTTGACCATGTTTCAAAATAAGTAGCCTCAAAATTACATCAAGTGGGGCCAGAGGAGCTTACATGCACTGGGTGCTCTTCCAGAGGACCAGTGTTAAGTTCCTAGTACCCATGTTAAAGCTCACACCCTTCTGAAACTTCAGTTCCAAATTATCTGATGCCTTCTTCTGGCCTCTGTGGACACCAGGAACACAAGTGCTCCATAGAAAAACATGCCAGCAAAAGACCCAAGTATATAAGATAAAAATCAACATTAAATACTTAAAAACAACACTTGCCAAACCAGAATATATTTAATAATATTTGCACTTAATATATGTGTAGCTATATGTGATAAGATCTGAAACAAGTGTTGTCTAGTGTGGTCATGAAACCCCTACTCTACCTGGTGAAGTTCTGTCGAAACATGGCTTAGGTTTTCCCAAAATCTCAGTAATTCCTGTAATATATTGTAAAACTACCAAAGAAGAACATTCTAGATGCCCATGTTCCATTTCCCTTCAAATTATTATTTGTTAATAGCATGAGCAAAATATGCATTAGCATAGACATGTGTAGATTGCAGCCTGGTTATTAGTACCTGGATACAGGTCTTTTCTAAGTGATCTTGCCTGTATTTCTTTTCCTGCCGTTGGGGCAAAGGTGTGTACACCTTAAGGTGTGTACACAACAAATAGTAGAAGCAAAGATTAAACTAAGCAGAGACAAACATTCAAGTACCTACCCAGGAACTGCAAGTGAATTCTGCCCTCCAATATGTCTCAGTGTTTCTTCTTAGCCGGGTATGACAGGCATCCAGTTTTTCTATAGAAGGGTGACAAGGAAAAGATAATCCAGAGTTGTCCTGAATGCTTACCCAGGGTCCCTGTGGTGACACAGCTCTGGGCCTGTAAAGGCGGTTCTATAAGAGGACATTTGACAAGACGGTTCCTGAAGCACCTCTCAATTCAATGATTCTATGACTTTAATGCATTTCATATTGAGGAAAATGTTCATGATAATGTGTCCTCTTAGCACATCATCTAAAATAGGACATGATTAAATAATAAAATGTCAATTTTCAATTGCATGCTGTAATTTTTTTTAAAAATGCATTTTAAGACAAGAAGATTGTTCAAGGCTTTTATAGACATTAATGCTTTTTAGAAATTATTCTTTTCTTAGGTGGTGCCAGCAGAAATCATTTACTCTACTCCTGTGGCTTCTCTGTCAGTATCTACCTTTAACCTTGTTCCAAACTACCTCAGGGAAAACAGCACAGAGATACCAGGATCACTAACATGAAAATATGAAAATTAATCTGAAATTCATACTGAAAGAGATGACAACAGAATTAAAATTCAAATTTCTCTTACCTCATTTTTGACATTCTTAAATATATGAATGCATATATTAACTTTTTGAAAACAAACTGTTCTCTGACTTATTTTTATTCCTATGTCATGTTACAGAAGATGCTGATTAAAATGCATTAAATTGAAGTGCAGGGCACAGGCTGAGTCTCAGCTAGCCTCTCCCTTTCTTTCAGGAATCTGGCCCTGGCAGTCGGCAGGGGAATGAGTTGTGCTCCCTGTTTAAGAGATGCCCAAGGGACCCAACAGGGACAGACTTGTCCGAAGCCCCACACATTGAACATTACAGCCTAATGTGCAAGATTAAAAGTAAATATTTCACCTGAAACATTTTGAAAGCCATTATTCTAGGTCATATACTAGAGATCATCATTAAGATGAATCCACAAAATTAATAATTTCCCAGAGAAGAATAATGAAGTAGGATATGATGCTGCTCCTTATATATGTGTAGAGTTTTTATGCTTCTTCAGTACTTGTAAGCATGTACCATTAGTAACCTCAGCTTCCGGAATACCAATTTCAAAAGCCTATGAATAAGTTTTTATACAAGTACACAAAAGAAACTTAGGGTGAGTGTTCACATTATAAAAGACTTGAGGAGGACTGGAGCGATGGATCAATGGTTGAGCACTGGTTGCTTTTCCAGAGGACCCAGGTTCCATTCTTCACACCCACATGGCAACTCACCACTGTCTGTAACTCCAGCTCTAGGGGTTCTGACACCTTCACACAAATATACAAGCAGGCAAAACACCAATGCACATAAATAAAAAGTGCACAAGTTTATTTTTTTAAAAAGCCTGTCTTTTAAATTTGTGGAAATACAAACAAAACAACAATGGCAACAATGAAACACAAAACAAAACAAAAAACAAACAAACAAAAGAAAATTACACTAAAGAGAAACGTCCAACATGGCCTCCTGGGCCAGTCACACCCTGAATGATCTAAGGATGTTAGTGCATTTTTCCTTGTGTGTGTGTGTGTGTGTGTGTGTGTGTATCTTGGATATTTCCATGGTAACAAGGCTGTAGCCCTCGGCATTCAGCACTCTGACATTTCAGCTTATACGTTTGGCTTGGAATTTTTTACTGTATTATCCATTACTGTTGAAGCGCTATCCAACTGTAAGAACACACTACCCTCTTATTTTCTCTCCACGTCCTTCATAGGACTTTCACGTCCCCAAAGATTTAAATTACTCAGGCATGTGAGCAGTAATGCTCAGGTCTCACCTGCAGCTAACCTGTAGGTCAGTAGTTCTCAACCTGTGGGTCACAACCCCATTGGAAAACCTCTATCTCTAAAAATATTTACATTAAGATTCATAACAGTACCACAATTACACTTATAAAGTAACAACAAAAATAATTTTATACATAGGGTCACCACGACATGAGGAACTCTATTAAAAGGTCACAGCATTGGAAAGTTTGAAAACCACTGCTCTATGCCATATCTACCAACAAGCCCCAGTTTCTGTACTCTTTCTTTTCCCCTTTAATCATATTTTAGTTAGTTTATAAAATAAAAAACTACTGTATGACTTCATAATTCTTTTTAAATTCTTTATTCTTTGAGATTATAATATAATCACACCATTTCCTCCCCACCTTGCCTTCATGCTCTTCAAACCCTTCCAGAAGTCCCTCCTTGCTCTCCTCCAAATTCATGGCTTTTTTTTTCATTAATTGTTGTTAGATAGATATATGTGTACATATATGTTTACATATTCCTGATTACATAAATACAACCCGTTCAGCCCATAATGTCACTGTGTGCATGTGTTTTCAGAACTGACCAGTTGGTATTGATAACCTATTGGTGTTCTCTTCCATGGGAACGATTAATTCTCTTTTCAGTATTCCTTAGTTGCCTGTAGTTCTTTATGCAGGGCTGAGATATCCTGAGCTTTCCTCCTTCCATGTTAGCATGCTTACTAGTGTCCTTCTTGTTCAGCTCATGTTTAGGCAGCCATAAATTGGTGAGACTTTTTAAGTTTAGCTTCTCACTTTCTCAGAATATTGGAAATAGTTCTACCTGAAGCTACAGTTATACCACTGGGCATATACCCAAAAGATACACCACCGTACCACAAGGACACAAGCTCTGCTATGTTCATAGCAGCTTTATTTAAAACAGCCAGAAACTGGAAAAAAAAAAAAACAGATATCCCTCAACGAAAGAAGAGATACAGAAAATGTGGTTCATTCACACAACAAAATACTATTCTGCTATTAAAAACAAGGACATCATGAATTTTGCAGGCAAATTGATAGAACAAGAAAATATCATCCTGAGTGAGGGAACCCAGACCCAAAAGGACATGATGCATGGTAAGTACTCACTGATAAGTGGATATTATCCATGAAGTACAGGTTACCCATGATACACTCCACAGACCCAAAGAAGTTAAACAAGAAGGAAGATCCAAGCAAGGATGTTTGAATCCCACTTAGAAGGAGTAATAATCTGGGCAGTGGTGGCACACACCTTTAATCCCAGCATTTGGGAGGCAGAGGCAGGTAGATTTCTGAGTTCGAGGCCAGCCTGGTCTACAGAGTGAGTCCAGGACAGCCAGGGCTACACAGAGAAACCTTGTCTCGAAAAACCAAAATAAAAAATAAAAAAATAAAAATAAAAAAATAAAAAAAGAAGGGGTAATAAAATAGTCATAGGAGACAGAGGAAGGAGGGAATTGGATGGGAGAGGGCATGGGGGTAGGGGAATTGGGGGGCAGGAGCAGATGTGGGGAAAAACAGAAGAGAGGGCCAAAGAACCAGGAAAATGAATGGAAAACTGAAGTTGCCAGGAAGTGGGGGGAATCTCTAGGAAAATTCCAGAGACCTGTGATAGGGGGAGGTTCCCAGAAGTCAATGTGGGGGGCTTTAGGTGAAATGCTTAACAGTGGGGATATGGAACCTAAAGAGGTCACCTCCTGTCCAGGCAGAACTCCCGGTAGAGGGATAAGGACCCCAACCCACCCACAAAACTTTCAATCCAAAATTTATCTGATCTAAAAGAAATGCAGAGACAAAGATGGAACAAAGACTACAGAAATGGTGAATGAATAACCAGCTCAGCTTTAGACTCATCCCATGGGCAAACACCAATTCCTGACACTGTTAGTGATGTTCTGTTATGCTTGCAGATAAGAGCCTAGCATAGCTGTCCTCTGAGCGGCTCTACCCAGCAGATGCTGACACCCACAGCAGAACATTGGATAGAGGTAGTAGACTCTTATGGAAGAGTTGGGGAGTAATTGAAGGCCCTGAAGAGGACAGGAGCTCCACAGGAAGACCAACAGTGTCAACTAACTAACTAACTAACCTCTCAGATACTGATCTACCAACCAAAGAGCACACACGGGCTGGACTGAGGCACATATGTAGAAGACATGTAACCGGTTCTCCATGTGGGTCTCCCAACAACTGGATTGGGGCTCTCCCAAAGGCTGTTGCCTGTCTCTGGAATTTGATCCCCAACAGGGCTGCTGTCTCTGGTCTCAGTGGGAAAGGATGTGCCTAATCCTGCAGAGACTGACATGCCAGGATTGGGGAATACCCAGGGTGGATTCCACCCTCTCAGAGGAGAAGGAGAGGAGGAAGGAGATCTGTGAGAAGGGAACCAGGAGGGGCCAGCTTTTGGGATATAATTAGATAGAGGATAAATAGATAATTGATTGATTGATTGATGATAGATAGATAGATAGATAGATAGATAGATAGATAGATAGATAGATAGAGTATAGCTCCTCACACTCCTAAATAACATAATCTCTCTCTCTCTCTCTCTCTCTCTCTCTCTCTCTCTCTCTCTCTCTCTCACACACACACACACACACACACACACACATACACACACACACTAAATAAATAAATAAACAAATAAAAATAAAAAGCCTCCCTGTACCTCTGATTTCCTACAATGGCACCACGACCCTAAAACTGCAGTAATTGCATGTGTACTTTGGTGATAACCAACAGATCTCTAATTAAGACCTACTCAGTAATAGAAGAATAATGCCTAGTATTAGAAACAAACCCAACTACCCAGAGCTAGTCAAGTCATGGATCTTGAAAAAGAACCTATAACCTCCACTTTACAAAACCACCATAATTCCTAATTACCATTTAAATTTGTCCTATACCCACAGATCCCAAAAATCAGTGTAGGCCTTATCCTGCATCAAAGAAATTTCTCTTTGCAATAGGCAGAGACCACTATAGAAAACCACAACCAACCAAAACGCAGAGAATTATGGATCCAGTCTCAACAGTCTCAACAGCTACAGCATAACCCATCTGTGCTACATCCAACCTACCCTGCAGAAAGGCGAGCAGCACTTCTAAAATGAGCGAATTCTGAGGAGACCCATTTATAGTCAGAGTCAAAGATATATTTCAACTGAAATGGTGTACTATTAGAAAACTTTAATCCCACCTCACCTTTATCTGCATCTTAAACTTTAGCCCACAAGGTTTTCATGAAGCTCTTAAATCATATAAGTGCCTGAGCTGATTTTTAATCTAACTAGAAGACATTTCCACACTTAGGAGTAGTATACAATGATACTTAGAAATAGAAGACAATTATGTGACCTTCTATGCTCACACAAATTTTATAAGAAATAGTTAGCTTCATTGAGTATTTCTGCCATCATCATAAACTCAGTTTTCACTTTAGCTTTAGAATTATCTCAGCCTTGAGAATAACTAAAAAACACAATACTGCTAAGTGTTGGGTTTAACTCATCATTTGTCTGTCTAAATCATGATGAATGCAGTGATTAGAAATGGTGCTGCTGATCATTATGCCAATGTGAATGAAGTCATGTAGACAAATACGGTATGAAGCTCCATGTTACAAGTAGTTAGGCCAAAGTTCTGAGTGAAAAATTCCAAACATTTTTGTAAGTAAAAATTACATGTTAGTATGTCTATCCATTTTAATAACACTAGTTCATCAAAATCTTGATTTTGATAAAAATTAAGCTTTTATGACAATATAAGCTACATCTAATCATTCAACACAGTTTCGAAAACCTACAGTACACAGACAGCAATTAGTAATAGAAGATGTAGCTCATAACACCACTTACCTTCTGTGTGGAGAAAGAGGTAATAAAGGCCTATATGATGTAGCAACTTTGACAGAAGAATCCAGGAAGGGGGAAGCTGCACGAGAGAAAGCCTTACTATTTGTCTCCATTTCTATAACCTCATGCTCTGCAGGACTAAACCTGACCACAGGGAGCCATCCTTGCCTCTGTTAGACCCCCATTCAATGCAGACATTGGAAATTTATCTTGAGCAACCTTCCCTGTGCACAAGCATTCACTCCGGGCTCTTTCAGTGCCATTACTCTTGGCCAATGACTCTTAACATACCACATAGCTCTGTCAGCTTCCTGATTGTCAAAGTCTGAGTCTCCAATTGCCTCCTTGACATGCCCACAGGAATCTAACATGTACTTTAATAACTCACAGAAACAAAGGTGCTCTTGCCTACCTCTCTCTCAGTAACTAGCTCTTCCCAGGTGCTCAAAGCTCAGACTGAGGGGAAGTCTTTGTGTTTCTCTTATTTAAATTACCACATATATTTGGCCTCTCTGTCTATGCTATCTCCTCTATTTTGAGAGTGCATCTAATGACTTAACCTTAAATCTCCTGTACAATGAGTATTATATGAATCCAGAATCATCTCTTTAGAGATGAGCATCTAGTTATTTCTTTCCTGCTTCCAACTTTTCAAAGACTTTCTTATAGAAGTCAAATAGAACCCTGCTGCCAGCGCCTTTTAGCACTGGGCTATACATCATTCCTGGCCTCAGGCTCCGGTCACTAAGGAGCTCATCAGCTTTATTCTTCTTCAGAGTATCTGTTCTAGCTGTGTCCACAACCTGAGCTTTCCCAACTTTTCTCACTCTTGATGTCTGCTTCTTTCATTCAGGTACCACCTGCCTGTGACCTTCTGTGATGCTCCTGTCCAAATAGTACCCTGGATGCTTTGCAATGTCTTTGCTGATACTTTGTAGTATTTGTGGATTTATGGCCATCTCTTTAGCCCTCTCTCCCCATGCTGTTCCAGCTAAAATGTAACTCTATGAAGGAAATAGCAAACAGGGGGCTGGGGAAATGGTTCAACTAGCAAAGTGTTTGACTCATTAGCATTAGAACTCAAATTCGGTCCCCAGCACTTAAGTAAAAGAAGGGTGGCTATCATTCAAGCACTGGGAAATGGAGAGAAGAGTTTCCCTGGGACTTGCTACCCAGCAGCAAGTTTGAGGTTCAGTGAGAGCCACCCTTCATCAAAAGTAGATGAAGAGAGATTGAGGAGTGCAATCCATGTCAACCTCTGGCCTCTGCATACATGTGCATGCACACATACATATATATGCATGTACACACACACAGAAAGAGAGAGACAGAGACAGAGAGACAGAGAGACAGAGAGACATAGAAACAGAGAGACAGGGAGACAGAGAGACAGAGAGACAGAGACAAAGAATGAGAGAGCAAGAAAAAGTAATAATAATTAAAGGAAAATTAGCAAACACACTCTTTCCTGATGTATGTCACCCTTTTGTAGTTGTAATTAGTTCTAGGATGCTTTAAAAGTAGTAACTCCAAGAAAGATTGGGTCTCTTAAATGAAATATAATAGATCCCCTCACCTCTCTCAAAATTCCTAACTCCTGATGGCTCCATGAATATGCCAATTGACTTAGTTCAAGGTCAAAGACCCTCAACTTGCAACCCTAATTTCCCTTGCCAAATTCAAAGCATTTACCAGAAACCATGAGAACTCCAACTAGCCCAAGGGAAATCTGAGACACATGAACTAAAACCCTATTCCCTTGTCCAACTGCAGGTCCTTTTTAAGATCTACAGAGATTCTGACCACCTGTGTGAGGGTCAAGAACTGTGACCCATAACCCATGACCCCAAACCCTTGCCAGGATCAGTCTCTCACTGGCATCCATACATACACTAATCATGCATGTATAAAGTTAGAGACCCTCAACATGTGAATCCTTTGCCTAATCCTCATGCCTACATACCAGAGACCCCAGTTTCTGAGATCAGAGACCACATGAAAACTTGCTAACATGGCTAACATACTCTGTAAACTACTTTTTTGAGGCCAGAGGTCATAACTACATAGCTGAGAAGAGAGTACCTCAGCCTTCCTAACCATAAATCAACATCAAGAGTCCCCAAAACAGAACGTTAAGCAGCACCTAGTGGAGCCAAGATTGGCTAAGCTAAGGGAACACCGAGAAACAATGTAATTGCTCACTCAACCCTGATTTGGAATAAGGCTCAGCCAACAAATGAATTCCGAATGTGAATGCCCCAAATTCAGAACCACAAGCAACAGGAAAATCAATACAGCTTTTCTGGAAAAAAAAAACAAAACCCAATAGTAATGATTCCTAATGAGAGCCACTTACACAAAACTCAGACAAAGAATTCAAAAGAGCAATTATATGGTGTTCAAGGAATTCAAAACAGATGCAAATAAACTACTAAATGAGTTTAAAGAGCAAAGGAATAAATTCATGAATGAATTCCAAGAGAACATAAATAAACACTGAATGAAATATAAAATTCAGTTCAGGATACAAAAATGGGAATTGATAAAGATATAAAAGTGCTGAAGAAAAGCCAAACTGAAATAAAGCTGGAGATTAAAAATACCAAAATCAAATGGAAATCTCAATGGAAAGCCTCATCAAGGAAATGATCACAAACAGGACAGAATAGAGGAGCTTACAGAAAACAAGTGAGGAATTCAATCATCCAGTCAAAGAAAATGATGAATTAGAGGAGAAAAACATCACATGACTAGAATATGTTCTGCGTTAAAAGATCAAATGTATGAATTATGGGCTAGATGAAAGAGAATTACAAGACAAAGGCATGGAAATATTTTTCAAACAATCAAATTTAAAAAAGATCACATAGTTAAGAAAAGAGATGCCGATACATGTATAAGAGGCACACAGATCACAAAATAGAAGTAAGCAGGAAAGAAAATTCCCCCACATCAACTTACACTCAAAACACTAAACATAAAGAACAAAGAAAGTGAACCAAAAGCTGAAAGGGGCCCTATAACCACAAAGGCAAGTCCATCCAAAAACAGCCATTTGGGAGGGTTGTTTGTTTTTTATGAAAACTCAAAAGCCAGGACTGGAAAACATGCGATTCAAACTCTTAATGGTGACAGCTAGCTACAGAGACTAGTGTAATCATCAAAATTATCTGTCATAACTGAAGGAGAAAGTCAGACATGATAAAAAATAGACTAAATGAATTATTATCATTAAGCTAGCTCTAAAGAGAATACTGGAAGGAATATTACAGACTAAAAACATGGATAAACACATCCAATAGGTCATGAAAAGTGGGGAGAGGATGTCTACTCTCTCCACTCCTATTCAGTAGTGCTTGAAATCTTAGCAAAAGCAATCACAAAAAAATGAAGTGAATAAAAGAGATACAAATAGAAAAGAAAGGACTAACTGTCCTTATTTGAAGACAATATAATTTATGTAGAGTCCTAAAGTACTCATCAGATACTCATGAAACTCACAAACACTTTCAGCAACATGGCAGGATCCACAATTAACATACAAAAATTAGTAGCATTCTTATTTATAAATTAATTACGAAGCATATTGAAGAACAAATTAAGGAAACAACCTCATTTATAATGTCTGAAAAATAAAATAACTTTGAACCTAAACATGGAAATGAAGACTCTCCACAGTGCAAACTTTAAAAAACAGAAGGGAAAACAAATTGAGGAAGACACTAAGTGGAAAGATGTCCCATGCTCATGCATAGGGAAAAACGAAAATTGTGAAAATAGACATGTCCCAAAAGCAATCTACAATTTCAATGTAATTCTAATGAAAACGCCAGTGACTTTCTTTAAAATTCATGATTGTGCAAAAGGTCCCACAGGCACGGCCACCCTCAGCAAAAAAAAAAAAAAAAAAAAAAAAAAAAAGGTGGGGTATATCATCATATCTTATCTGATATCTTATTTGAAGTTACACTACAGTGTTACAGCAATGAAAATAGCAAGCATTTGGCACAAGAACAGATGTGTAGATCAAGTGTGCTAGTATGAGATCGTTCCAGTTCTTTATGTAAGCACTTAGTGCTTTGTACTTGCCTCTTAGCACTGCCCTCATTGTGTCTCATACGTTTAGGTATGCTATGTTTTTGTTTTTATTCCACTCTAGAAAGTTTCTGATTTCTTTCCCAATTTCTTTCTTGACCCATTTTCATTCCAGTGAGCTGTTCAGTGTTCACAAGTTTGTAAACTATCAGTTGTCATTACTATCCAGTGTTAATACATGGTGGTCAGACAGGATGAAGGATGTTATTTCAATGTTCCTGTATCTGTTGAGACTTGCTTTGTGACCGAGTATATGGCCAATTTTGGAGAGAATTCTATGAGATGCTAAGAAGATAGTAAATTATTCTAGAGTGAAATATTCTGTAGATATCTGTTACATCTGTTACATGTTTGTTTTATGACGCCAGTTAATTCCAGTATTTCTCTTTTTACTTTTTATATAGATGATTTGTCTATTGGCAAGAATGGGGTATTAAAGTCTCCCACTATCTGTATGTAGGCTAATATGTGATTTAAGGTAGAATAGTCTTTTGATTTTATTTGTTTGTTTGTTATTCATGCCCTTGTATTTGGTGCATAGATTTTAAGAATTGCAAAGTTCTCTTGCTGATTTTTTTCTAAGATGAGTATTACTTCTAATTAGTTATTATTTAAATCTATTTTCTCAGACTTTAAAACAGCTACACTGGCTGGCTTCTTAGGTCCATTTGCTTAGTATATCTTTTTGAATCCTTTTATCCTGAGGTTATGTCTATCTTTGATGTTGATGTGTTTTTCTTGGATGCTATAAGAAGGAAGATCCTGTTTATACATTCATTCTGTTAGTACATTTGGGCTGGGGGAAGGGATTGAGACCACTGATATTTAGTTATGAATGTACTGTGTTTATTAATGGAGGCAACTGAGATCATTGATGTTTACACTTATGAATGACCTGTGTCTATTGATCCCTGTTATTTTGTTTTTGTGTTGTATTTTCTCTGTCTTCTGATGTGCTGGTCTTTGATTTGTGTTTTCTTGGCTATCATTAAGTTCTTTGGGTTATAGTTTTTCTTTTAGAACCTTCTATAGAGCTGGATTTGGAGATAAATATTTCTTAAACTTGGTTTTATCACGAAATGTTTTTCTTTCTCCATCTATTATGATTGAATGTTTTGCTGGGTGTAGTAGTCTGGGCTGGCATATGTTATCTCTTAAAGTGTACTTAAAATGTATAGAACAAATATCCAGATCCTTCTGGCTTTCTAAGTCTTCACTGAAAAGTCAGGTGTTTTTCTAATAAGTCTGCCTTTACATGTTACTTGGTCTTTTTCTCTTGAAGTTTTAATATACTTTCTTTGCTGTATATAGTTAGTGTTTTTATCATTAATATCTGAGTATTTCTTTTCTGACCCAGTTAATTTGCTTTTCAATATGGTTCTTGTGCCTTGATAGACACCTCCTTCTTTAAGTTAGAAAATTTTTCACCTCTGGATTTTGTTGAAAATATTTTCTATGCCTTTGACCTGAGTTTTTTTCTCTTTCCTGTATTTCTATCATTTGTAAATTTGGTCTTTTCATACTGTTCCAGTTTTCCTGCATGCTTTGTGCCTAGATAGTTTTAGGTTTAACATTTTCTTTGACTGAGTTATCTATTTCTTCTATCTTGTCTTCAATGTCTGAGCTTTTGTCTTCTGGCTCTTATATTCTGTTGGTGAGGCTTGTCTCTGAGCTTCTTGTTTCAATTTCTAAATTTATCATTTCCTGATTTCCATCTATTTGGATTTTCTTTATTGATTCAATTTCTTCTTTCAGGTCTTGAACTGTTTTATTTATTTCATTTCACTTTTTGTTTGTGTTTTTTAAGTTTTATTAATGGATTTATTTATTTCCTCTTTAAGAACTTCTATCATATTCATAAAGGCTATTTTAAGGTCCTTGTCTTGTTCTTCAGGTATATTGCATTTTTAGGGCCCTGCATTAATATGTTTGCTGTACTCTAGTGGTGATATGTTGTCTTGGCTATTATTGATTGTGTTTTGACACTGACATCTAGCCATATGAATTTGTGATGAGTGTAAATCTTAAAGCTGATATCTGGTCTTGTCTTTGTTGAGTAGGTGTTTTGTTCCTTGTTTTCTGTTGCTTTCCTTTCTTTGGAGGATGCAGTGGCTGTTTTTTTTTTTTGTGTGTGTGTGTGTGTGTGTGTGTTTTGCCTAAAAGTGGATGCTTCAGGAATCCTTTCAGATGTGGCCACTTGGGGTTCCAGCTACAAAGTGTTTCTGGACATTGGTACTGACACTTAGGAATGAGGATAGGCTAGAATGGGGTTAGGGATTGCTGAAGGACTCTATAGAAGGGAGGAAATCTGAGTGTACAACTAGGGTCTGCTTAATCCCCTGGGAATATGATCCAAGAATGAGGAGAGTACACAGCTGCTACCAACCTGGGGTTGAGACTGGAGGATTGGATTTTTCGGAGTGGAGGGAAATTGAAGATTGCCTAAAGCTTGCTTAGCTAGTCTACTTATTTCTCTGGAAAGTTTGGCCCATGAGTTCCCAAGGAACATGTTCTGGAAAAGGAATGAGTGCAGAGGGGGATGGTGGGTGGAGGATTAGAGGAAAAGATCTTCTGGAGAAGAATGGGAAGTCACTGTAGGTAGGGATGAAACTGAAGTTGAATTTGGAGAAGAATAAGAGGTGAAGATCTGCAGTTGCTCCTTGCTTCTAGTCTGGAAACTATCGCCATCCTTTTACCATAGACCCATTTTGTCTTTTCCAATAAGCTATAAGATTAGCCCAAGTGGCCACAGCTGGAAGGATTTCTGAAGCATCCACTTCTAGGCAAAACACAGCCACTGTATCCTCCAAAGAAAATAGGCAACAGAAAACAAAGAACAAAACACTCACTCGACAAAGACGAGACCATCTGATTTGTTATTCTCTGTCTTCTGATTATGGAATAGAGTCTATTTACATATTAAGATGGTTTGGGGAATTATGTTTTCATTCCTGTCATTTTGATGTCCATTATGGAAATACAACAAAAGTCAATTTTTAAAATATGGCTTTTTTTAATTGCAATAATGTTAAAGAAAAGGGAAATATAGATAGCTTTAAATGCATTAAATTTTCTAGAATGTATGAAAGTGATCCTAATAGGGAGTCCACGTAATGGGGAATACATTGTCTCACCTGAGCATCTCTTGTCCCCAGGCAAAGCTTTAAGTATCAGGAATGAGTTGCATTCAATTGAGTTGGTAGCCACGGAAGTCTTATGGAAATGCCCCAAACAACCCAGGCAGTTGCTTAAAGAAATGGTTGCTGTCCACAAACTGACATTGGGGCCCCATTGCTAAGGACAATATAACCCATGGAGCTTAAAAAAGTGGACCTGGTATCTACATGGAGCCTTTACCCCTACATTCCAGTCTCTTTGGTTAGGTACACTAATCACTACTGAAATAAAAACATGGACACCAACCCAGCCACAAAACTTTGACTTACAATCTGTCCTGTCTGCAAAATATGCTAGGAAAATGATGGCAACAAACTTGTGGAAGTAGATAACCCATGTCTGATTTATATGAAGGCCCACTTCACAGAAAGGAACCCACACTTGAAATTGCTTGGATAATCAGGAACCAGAAACCTAAGATAAAGCTAAACACTACTGATATAAATAAATAGATAAAGAAAGAAAGAAAGAAAGAAAGAAAGAAAGAAAGAAAGAAAGAAAGAAAGAAAGAAAGAAAGAAAGAAAGCCAATTAAATGATTCCTAATGATATTCTGATAAACTCATAGGTTAGTGACTTATTCAGACACTTCTCAGAATGATTTCTTCCAGCAGGAGATAGGAATGGATGCAGAGACCCACAGCCAGACATTACTTAGAGTGAGAATCTAAATGGGAGGTCTCCATTGAATCCTTCAGGACAGAGCTCAGGGAATCCTTCAGAAGAGGAAGCAGAAAGAATGTAAGGGCCAGAGGAGAGAGGGAACACCCAGGAGAACAAAGACCCTTTTGAGAGAGGACACTGGGAGAGCAGAGTTCTTTGATTCAACTAAGCAAGTTACATGAGCTCATTGAGACTGATCCAACAAGCACAGGTCCTACATGGGCCTGCACCAGAATACTACCTCAGAATACTTTTTTTTTTTTTTTTAGTTTTCAGCTTAGTATTCTTATGGGACTCCTAACTGTGAGAATGAGCTCTCAGTAGGGAAAGGATTTCCTCTTTATACTTAATAGTCTTTCCTTCTGCTGTCAGAAGGCCTCTCTCCTTATAAATAGCCTCATGGATATGAGTGGTAGCAAAGGCATACCAGCTATCTGTGTAGATGTTCAGTCTCTCATCCTTTTCCAGCTCTAACGCCTTGGTTAGAGCTATTAATTCAGCTATCTGTGCTGACATCCCAGCCAGGAGTGGCTCTACTCATATAATCTCAGTGTTTAAAACTACCACTGCCCCAGAATACCTCTGTCCATCCTGAATGAAGCTACTATCATCTGTGAACTATGTTGTCTCTGCATCCACCAAAGGGATCTCTTGAAGATCTGGTCTGGTTCCCTAGATGTAGGCCAGGACGTCTGAACAGTCATGCAGCAACCCTTCAAGATCTGGATCAGGTAGCAGGGTAGCTGGGCTCAGGGCAGTTGGGGCCTGAAAGATTATCCTAGGAAGGCTTAAGAGGAGAGATTGGTAATGAGTCATTCTGGCATTGGTCAGCCATCAATTGGAGGGTTGTTTAACTACCCCTTTGATAGCATGAGATGTGGTGATGGTCAGGCTCTGGCCCAATGACGTTTGTCAGCATCCATGACCAGGAGGGCCGTTGTAGCAATAACGCATAAGCAAGGAGGCCAGCCTCTGGCCACCGGATCTAATTTCCTTGATAGGTAGGCCAAACAATCCTCATCAATACTTCTTTTGTTACCCCAGATCTCATCCATGAAGAGGTAAAGGGGCTTAGTAACATCTGGCAACCCCAAGGTGGGTGCAGAAATTAAGTCCTTTAAGGCATCAAAGGCTTTCTGATGTCCCTCTGTCCATATAAAGTTCTTAGGAGGCTCTTTGGGAAGGATGACAGACTGACTCTGGAGGCAGCCCCCATCAGCTTCTGTTTCATGTCCCTGCAGCAGGTCTCCCTCCACCCCACCTGTGATGGGGCTGCCTACAGCAGAGCTGCCTCTGGCAGCTGCTGTTCTGCCTAAGAGGATATATAAGGTGGGGGTGGAAAGATAACATCCTCTTCCACTTCTCCTTGGAGGACCAGGTAGAGGAGTGGTGCAGAAGGAGATGGATGGTCCGGTATCTCTTCCCTCGTATCCTTGGGCCTTTTGATAGCTTGTCTGGGGAGAAAAGTTTATTTGGTGGCCAAATCTAAATTTGAAGATGACTTTTCTCAATCCTTTGGACCAATCTCAAATCAAAGGATCCTTCCGAAGATCAGCTGGTGTTGAAAACGGGCCGTTCTGACCTGCAGAATGTGGTCAATTTATCTTTCTTAATAATGACCAAGAGATCCTCCGCCTTCCCCCAGTGTTAACTTTCTTAAAATGAATAAGAAGCAAGTCTATTGGGGTTGAAGGTGCCTGTCTCATGTTAATATGCCCATGAAAGTCACCTTGTAATGAGAAACCCAAATATAGCATACAAAAACACACGTTTGACCTTTCCTCTCTATCAGGCAGAACCGAGAAACAACCAGAAAGTGGCACTCATCCTCACAAAAAGAAACTCATCCCTTCCTGTCTGTCAGGTACCACACAAAAACACAACTTCGACCTTTCCTGTCAGGCAGACATAAGAAAAAACCAGAAGGTTGTGCTCACACACAAGAAAAGAAATCCCTTCTTCCTGGTCAGGAAGAGACAAAAGTAGTAAGATGGGTGAGGAGCCCTTGGCTCTCAGAGCCCGTGCTCACCTCAGATTGGGGCTCAGAATATCTCCTGGCCCCAAGTGGCTACAGTTCCCTGATATGTCTACCTTAACCGCATCCTGGCCACGCATACAGATTCTAGGCGTTTTTCCAGAACAGATTGGTGGGGCTCTCCAAGCCCGTGACCCCCTCAGATTAGGGCTCAGAACGTCTCCTGGCCCCTCTTGGCCAGCCCCCTAATATGTCTACCTTAACCACTTCCTGGCCACAGATACAGATTCAAGGCCTCTTTTTAGAACAGAATTACAGATGTGGCACCACTCAGAGTTTACGAACGAAGAACGGTATAGACTGTAGTGCCATACAGACACTCGGTACATAAACCTCCAGCAAATTTCAGGGTGCTGTGTGGAACCAAGCTGCTGAGCAGCGCAGACCACATGAATAGATTTAGCGTGCAGACAGACAGGAAGCTCTTAACACAGATTTAGTGTACAGACAGGAAACAGCTACACAAACACATATAGACAGACCTAGACTAGATTTGCCAGTATCTAGACCCTCCAGATTGGTAATCCTGAAAGCCATAGGGAACTTCCAGGCAAATATACCAAAATGTAGTACCAAGGAAGTGTTCATGAACTCTGAAAAACCAATCATGAGCGGAGCAGATGCAATCACACCAGAGTATTTACAAGCTGGAGTTCGGGTTTAAGTCACCACCAATGCACAGGATGGTTCCAGTGGAGAAAAAGCCCCAAACACTCATTGGGACAAGGTATTATAGAAAATGGCAAGCGAGGGGTGAGTGTTTCTAGCCTGCCAACCATCTAATTGGGGTGCTACTGTGACCTTTAGCATAATTGACTGGTGCTGGGAGCCAAACCAGAAACTTAACTTCTGCTTTCCTCCTGATTGGTGGTTGTTAGACGGGGCAGGCTTGTAACCTGGAAGTGTAGATTTGACGAGGAATAACTTGGAAACTGGTGCTAGACACTGGATTTGTTGGGGGGCATAACCTGGAGACACAGGCCTTGCTGAGTGTCTGAAAACTGGAACTAGGTACTGCCCTGTTAGTTTGCTTGAGTTTAAACTTAGGTCGGGTTTTCTAAGATGAAGTTTGAACTCAAAAAATTTTGGATCTCAAGTGGATCTCTTGTGCCTACTCTTACAATTCTGTTCCTTCTGATAGCATATCAACTTTGATACAACAGTTTTTGCTTCATCTTATATTTCATTTTGTCATGTTTGGTTGTTATCTTTTAGAAGCCTGTCCTTTTCTAATGAGAAACCAAAAGGGAGTGGATGCAAAGGGGAAAGGAGGAAAGGCGGAACTGGGAAGAGTGGCGGAAAGGCAATCTATAATCAAAGTATATTGTATATCGTATGAGCAAAGAATCTATTTTTCTGTAGAAGAAAATTGGGAGGATACCAGTTGCTGAAAGTATGACTGGAAAAAGTAATCAGAGTAAGAATAGTGATTAGTATAGGAAGATAAATAAAACTAGAAGAGGGAAAACTACAGACAAAAGGAAACGAGATACAAGGCAAGAAAATGAGGTTATTTTGTCTAAAAGGAAAAAGAATAAAAGGTGGTAAAGAGCTGCAACTGGACAATCTAAAGCCATTGCAGATGTCTGGCATCTGACACAGGGCTTCCAAGGGTCAGTCTGTTCCCTTAGAGGAAAACAATCAAGGAGAAAAAGAGAACACCAACACAGCTGAGTGTTAAGTGTTAAGTGTATGCAGACATTAGACATTAAATTAGGGTGATGTAAAAGTGAAAGGACAAGAGCTGTGTGGCAGCTATGTCCTGTTTCTAGCTGGATTTTCACAGCTTAGGTGCCTGGAGTTTGCCAAGGCTACCCCACAGCCACTGCCTCTATGGCTGCTGCTTTTTTCCAATGCCTAGACGAACCCAGCACATAGCTCTGCCCCAGTATGGTTTAGCTATATCCTTTAAAGTGTAGTGCACTGAAAACAAAGTCAAAAGTAAAATCTAGTAGATGCTTTACTGAGATTGTTTAGAACGACTATTCAAGAGCAGCCCTATCTGTAAGAACTTTCAAGAGTGATAGAAATGTCCTGTGTCCTCTGCCGTCAGTTGATGCCCTGTGTCCTCTGCCATCAGTTGATACCCAACAGCCATAAGCAATCACTGAGCTTGAACTGTACATGTTGTGGCTACTACAACTGAAACTCCGCATGTTTTATATTATTTCATTTAAAATTGACAGTGCAGGCAAGGAGTAGCCTTTCTCATCTATATTCTCCACACCCATGTGAGGAAAACTGTTTCTTTGCTGAAAAAATGTCAGATATTCTTCTTGTCATTACCTAATAAATACAATATGATCGTTGCATTCATTATATTAATATATTAGGAATTATAGGCAATCTAGAAATGATTAAATATATCATATTTATCATATTTAATTTATCATAATTAATATATTGTAGGACAATGTGCATAGGTTCCATACAAATATAAAGCCATTTCATAAAGAAACTTCAGCATTCATAGATCTATACCTACAGAGGAATATATATATATATATATATATATATATATATATATATATATATGCATTGACTGAGAAGCATGTTTTACTGTTTTCTAGATTTGTGAATTAAAGTTTCTATTAGCTTATCACAAAATGACAATTAAAATAGATTCAGTCATGTAGATTACATTTAAGGCTTAACAAAATGCCCATGCTAAGTGTTTCACATCTGCCTCCACAGTTGGCACTTAATAACTATTATTTAATGATGGGGTAACTAGCATCACAGAGTTTCAGGGGTCATAGAAAGGTGGGAATATGTGATAAGTTAATTTATGGAAGAAATAGGATACATTGGACATCTTGGGTGACACTAGGGGTGGAGAGATCTCGTATTTTTCTTGCCTGAGGAGTGGATCTTTGGTCTAAACAGCCTCATGAAGACAGTGGATGCTCATTGCTGATGAGGAGTCCTGACCACTTTGTGAATCTAAGAAAGGACGCTGTGGGTACAGTTAATATGTCCGACTGGATCAAGATAATTTGCTGCATTTGCCATGCTAGTCCACAAGTACTGAACAAAGGATGATTTTCCTCTGTGACAGAGAAAATCTAAAACCAATGTACAGCAAGAATAGGAACCTATTATGTCTGAGGGTCAAAACCCACAGTATCTATGTCAGGAAGGTCACAGGAAGCAAACTTCTATGGCAGAGATAATCTAAAGCTAAGCAGCCATGTATGAGAAAATCATGGCCAGTCTTTGCAGGAATCCAGCACAAGACTTAGGCCAAGATTACTTCTACTGTTCAAATGGAATGAAGGGTTAGCATATGATCTTCCCCTCAAAATTCTAGAGTATCTTCTGTAGAGATGGGGACAGGGTGCATATTTCAGGGATTTGGACCAGGCAAGAAGCTGTGCTGTCTGATATTTGAGTTACAATGGTACTTCTTATGTTAAGAGTCATAAAAATACATCAACAGCACATTAAGGTAGAAAGCTACATGCTAAGCACAGCTAATACTGGAGAACTACATTACTGAGAA
Source organism: Uromys caudimaculatus (assembly GCA_028551405.1). Taxonomy (NCBI): domain Eukaryota; kingdom Metazoa; phylum Chordata; class Mammalia; order Rodentia; family Muridae; genus Uromys; species Uromys caudimaculatus. The sequence continues at coordinate 12,672,293 of CM052712.1, read as the reverse complement.
GTGGAAGAAAAAAACAAGCACACTGTCTAGGAGTCTTAAATGAGCCTAGTGAGCCAAAACAGAAATCCTTGGTTTCTACCAGCTTTACTAGGGCACCAGCTAACAAAGGAAAGCTATGGAAAGGGCCATCTTCATTGTTTTAGACAAGACACAAAGGATACCTTCAGAGAAGAGCCAATAAACTATAAGTGGCGAATCATGGCCTATGCCAGCCATACCACTTTCCACACCCATCTCTGACACACAGGGAACATTGCCTGCATCCTTCTCTGAACTCAATTAAAGGAATTGAGGTGAAGAACAGGACTTCAGAAATCATCCTCTTCAAGTTAACCAATTGCTACAATAAGATTCAATCATTGTCTTACTCTTAGTAAATCCACTAGAATGGACTGAGCCAATGTGCAGCAGAAACATTTCCCCCAAATTAATTATGTTTCTGCTTAGCCATTCCATTCTACCATAGGCCTGATATTGGAAGGGAACTCAATGTGTCCTCTGATATGATGTCTAGGTTCTTTGTGTATTCAGCAACGAATTTGGTCAAAGTACAGATTATTGGAAAATTGGGGTTGCCTTTTTATAATTTCTTAGTCCTGTTGATCAAAGAGTTTAGAAAGAGATACAGAAAGAACTCGGAGGGCCATTTCAACAGAGTTTGAGACAAAAAACAAAAACAAAACAAACAAACAAACAATAACAACAACCCCATAGTTTAGAGAAGCTGTAAATCTCAGCGGCTACCAGGAGGAAGGAGATAGAAAAGAGGAACAGATGATGTTACAATCTTTTGAATTGAGGTCAGCAGTGTAAATCAGAAATCAGTTGTAGAAAAGAAGTTAGGTTTCAAAGAAATAATGGGAAAGTTCAATGTCTGGGCAAATATGTTTAAAATTTTGGGCACTATCCTAAGAGAAAATAGAAACGGGGGAGAACCATAACACTCAAGTTAGACATCAAGGCAGCAGACAGTCCCTTACTTTCTGCATTTCAAAGGATTGTGAGTCTCTGAAATAGTCTTTGCCTGCTCCAAAAAGAAGTTATTTAATGAAGGCTGCATCTACCTTTGGCTGTAAAGATAAGGTATTTATAATATAGTTAGAAATTATACTGGTAAGAAGGCAGAGTATAAGAAACAGTGGGGTGATCAACCCCAACTCTCTGCAACACAATCCCTACACCTAAGTCAGAAAAAATCATGGAAGAGGAATCAGAAAGACCATAAGAACCAAAGCCCCAGGTCACCCACAGCTAGATAGCATTCCTTATGCAGGATAGGGAAAATGTACCATATAATCTCGACAGTATGGTAACCTTCAAGACCAGCAGAATGAAATGCCAATTGATCTGTCAAAATGGAAATGAAAAATTCTACATGATCTCACCACCAAATAAATAGCTACAAGTGGACAAGGGCTACCAAGAGAGGAAGAATCCATTTTCTTCACTGACAAGCTCCTTCATATTCCCAAGGAATCAGCCCTATATACATGTATATAGAAGCAATGCTAAATGGACTCAGTGTGTGTGTGTGTGTGTGTGTGTGTGTGTGTGTGTGTGTGTGTGTGTGTACATGTAACAGCAATATTTTTAAAGAGACCATGAATTTGAGAATAGGGAACATGTAAGGAGTTTGATGGGTGAGGGAGATATAAAAATAATAAAGATATACTGCTCATAGAAGATATACTAAAAATAAATTAATAAAAATTTAAAGGCAGACTGAAATAGCAGTGAAGAAATGTAAGGAATTGCCTAGGGGAAGTGACTCCCAGAGTTGTAAGTACTAGTCCTATCTCTTTATCCTGTCTTCCGATGAATTGGCTTTCCTGAGCAGAGGTCTCCTGACCAGGTGATTGATAGGCTCAGTTGGTTTAATGACTAATGGTAAGTACAGTATGCAAAGCTGTAATCTTTGGGGGCAGATCAGAATGTCTCCACCTAGGCAAGAGGCAGAGCTCATATTTTATTCTTCTGGCTAGGAGATGCAGCTTTGCCTTAATGGGCTTTACTATAGTTCTAATACCTCCACTTTGCATATGGCAAATGGGGGATGGAGTTTAAAGCTGACCATGAGGAAGGGTTCCATCACCAATCGCTTCTAAGCCTTTTGTCCTTTTTAGTGTCTATGAGACCCTGTATATCTCATGGCTGATTTGTACCATAGTAGGTAGTGGCCACCCTGAATGACTGATCTATAACTTCATATTCTTTGTCTCTAAAATGAGGAGTGAGCACAAATTTCAACAGTAATAAACAAAATGGTACCAAATCTTTGAATCAATAAAACCATGCAACTAATAAACGTGCCAGCTATAACCAAATACTCTTACACACTATCCTTAAATAAATAAAATTTATTTTATTTTCTAAAACATAAAGGGAATACGGGAGAAAAACAAGTGGTGTTGCTACCTTGACTTGTGAAGTTCTTTGGGATAAAAACATACTGTGGGAATTTGTTACTCATTATTCATTAATCTGCTGCTGTCTAGTAACATATGTAATATAATTTAAAGATCTTTCTTCCCCCATCCACTACTATTTTACCTGCTTTAATCCCAAATTATAAACTTTTTTACATTTTCCTCTTTACCTATTTAAGTAATACCGAAGAGTATTTTCAGCTAATTTTAATTAACATAATTTTTGGGAACACTCTCAGGCCAGATCACCATCATGGAAGCAAAGGAAAGATGAGGCAGTCTTGAGAGCACTGGATACCATATCAAGTTACTTTAGGCAAATACTGGAATTCCACTGTTTTCAACTAAGGTTAAAATATGTGGGTAAGTATTTTATATGGGAATCCACAAAGTATGAAATCAATATTGATCTGAATGAAGAGAAAGCAGGCCAGAGGCTGGCACTGTTCTCAGTGAGGTTGGCCCTCTCCTCACCTGGGAGTGTTATAGATGATCAGGTCAGGACCAAGGATTTCCAGAATCTTGGCCTCTTATCCAAACAATTAAAAATAAGGGCTCACACTCATTTGCAAAGCAATCAAGGTACCCTTACTCACAGGCAAAACCATAGTGCAATTATCAAGGGAGACAGCATGAAGACTGACAGCCAGCCCACCTCAAGGACCCCAGGCCCTTCACTCTATAGGGCTCAAGGGAAGTAGTTTGGTGACTAAGAGGTATAGTGGGTCAGTTTCTCTGCCTTTCCTGAAAGATTCGCTCATATGTTCATTCCCCCACTCTGCATGTCCTTTCCTATAACACATCTAATTTTAATCATATATGCATGTCCAGTTATGCACAGGCATAAGATGATAAATAAGGTAGTCTCCATAAAAGAGTACTAGGAGACCCAATTATGCATGATTCCACATGTACCCAGGCCAGACAGGCCTTCTACTCTTCATGCCCAAATACATTACCAATGCACTTGAATAGGAACTGCCTAAATGTAATTGTCCCTGGGACTGAGGACACTTACATTATAGCTTAGAGATGAGGTATATGCAGCCAGACTCAGGTAAGAGGTCAAGGCAGTTTCGATGTTTTCGAATGCGTGGTTTGCGTGCACACATCCTCAGGTAAAGGACAAGGCTTGCAGATGCAGTATTGCCAGGGTTGTGTGCATAAACCCAACGCAAATATGCTCCCAGAGATGTGTGCCTTCGTTAGGTGGGCATGGTCAGGCCACTACCCTGACCACTTCCTAACTAAGCCAGTCAGTGCCTTAAGATGTCCAGCCTGCTTTTAAAAGAAGACCAACCATGGAATGTGTAGTGTGACTAACTTCAGAGAATCATATAAAATCGCATCTTACATGAGGGAATGGCTGTCGAGTGTCCCTGTGGAAAAAGCAGCTCAAAGCCTGAAGCTGGGGAATGTTTTCAGCAAGGAGAATTACCAGGATCTTGACCTTACATAAATTCATTATGTAAACAGAGATAAAATGCTGGAGGCAGGAACACTTCAGGCAAGCAGTGAGAGCATACCCTTGAACTCTGAGTTCATTATCCAGCAGAGGAAAAGCACCTTGCATAAATCATTACCAACCGGTGATTGCTGCACTAGACAGGTCCCCTGTGTGTAAAGTCCCCAGGGTCTCACCTACCTTGGAATAGATTTAGGGATGCTCCACTCGGACCAGGATTAGGGGAGACTAAAAAGAGTCCATCTGGCACGCCAACAAAGTAAATGGGGAACAAGGCATTCCAGAAATTAGAGTTAGACGAGAAGCAGAACTACTGAGATCTGCAGAAACTGGAAAGAACCCTTCCACAAGAAGGTACAGACAGGTAATAAGAAATTTCAATCAGGTGACATTGAGCATTAAGCCACTTTTGATGAAAACGCCGTAGATTTCATTTCATGACGAAGGTGAAAAGAAGAGATGGGGAATGGCGGGATCAGCCTCAAAGTGAGGTCATCAGACTTTATTTTAGGGAGTCACTGAAGATCCAAAGTAGAAGATTATAGGAAGCAAAAGGAGATGCAGAGACACATTAGAGCCCTGCAGAGAGATTCAGTGCAAACTGGCTTTGTGTGTGGTGGAGGGAGAAAATAGCATTTCCCAACGAAGTCTGAGATCTATTAGACATCCATAAACAAGTAGAGTACGCCTCTTGCGTTTGAGAGTAGGGCATTAGTATTTCATTATTCAGCTGAGCTTCCAGAGATCTATCACGAAATCAGAGAACAGGGTTTGGTCTTGGGTCACCACCCTCAAGTAACACGCGCTTGGCATCTGATTCTAAAAGCCGCGCCCTGGGGTTTGGGGTTCCTCGTCTCAGTCACGCGCTGGTTTGGGAGGCTTCAACGTTAGCCTGCTTTATAGAACAAAGCTCAGCACAGCGAACGTCGCAGGTGTGCAAGAATTCAGTTTTGAACTAGTGAGGGCAGTTACTCCAGTTAGAGCTTAGGACTTCTAAACCTTTCTGCAATGCTGCCACCTACTGTCCTGCTGAAAGCTGAACACAGGCAACGCCACTCCCGCTGCTGCAGAAGGACTGCTGGCTAAGGAGGAAAGGAAGTCATTTTTCTGAGCTAGGAAGAGACTGCTTCAACTTGGAACTTGAAGCATGAGAGTGATCTGTCTCAAGTGCTAACAGCGCTGCCTTTAAAGTCTTGAAAGAGAAAAGTCTAAAATAATCGCAGCGGTTGGAACAGACATCGTTCCTCATATACTCAGAACACACCAAAAACGACCAGGTTCTTTCAATCTGAACTGACACAAAATCTCTGAGTTCACTGCTTGAGGTGGAGGCCGAGAAGTGTTAGTCTCGTACACATACACACACACACACACACACACACACACACACACACACACACACACACACACACACACACACACACACACACACGGGACAGCCAGGTGGGGAAGTAGTTTGTCTAAGGACTAACTAAAGAATGAAGTGAGAGTTTTCCTCTCACTCCATAGACAAGGACAGGACCATGGGCATGCCATGGACATGCCATTTAGAAGAGTGAGAGGCAGGCATAGGCCAGCACAGACCCCTGCAGGGCAGGATTTGCCAAGCCTTCTGCACTGGCTGGAAAAGCCCTCCTGAGAGTCTAATGCTGCCATCTCAGAGAAAGATCCTCTCTGTTTTCAATTACTCTAGACCTGCCTGCTGGAGAATTCTCCTTGTTTAACTAGCTTCATTACCTTAACTGGGATCTGGCACTATTTCTTTGGCTAATAATTTCTTTCACGCTATAATTCCAGATAAATCTCTGAGTTTCTGACTCATTTACTTCCAAACTGATCTACTTATCTGCAACCACACCAAGGAATTTTCCCAGAACATAAAATCGGCCTTTTCAAACCTTCATTTTGTGTTTCATTTGCTTTCTCAGTCCTTGCATACATCAGCTTCAGAAAGAAGAAAACAAAACTAAAAAACGTTATTCTGATCATGGTCATGAAGTTTTGTTATAGTAAGACTACAGCTCAAAAACTTTATTTCAATACCTTACTTCTTGCTTTTTATGTTGCCAGTGCTTTGGAATTTGCACCCTTTGAGCATTCAAGCCTCTTGAAAATTGGCCATATATTCTGAGTTCTTCTCTGTCTTTGAAAAGTATGCCAATACAGCCTAGTGTAGCAGATAATATATTCACATTTCAACATCTTCAATCACTTTTACTACAATTGCTGATCCACGAGTTTCACACACACACACACACTCCCCCCCCCCAAGGATATTATAGACAATAATTGTACTGAAGTATTTCCAAGGGATAGCGTAGCTCACCGTCTGCCTTGCCAATCACTACCCAACCTCAAATCAATATCAAATATAAAATTCTATAGCTAAAATTATTCCTTTTTTGAGGGACTAATTCTTGTATTAGTCTTGGTAGTCTATTTTGTTCCAGTTCTCAAATTTTATCGCAGAAATGTTTCTCTCTTCCACATGTGGCAAGTTAGAGCAGTCTGGCTCACCATCAAGTCATGCCGCTGGCCATCCACTCTCATTCCTTTGCAACATCTTCATACTCAGCACACAGCCTCCAAAGAAGATCAGAGATATCAGTGAAGTCTTTCCGGCACTCATTTCTAATAGCAATCACGTTTCTTGTTAACATAGCAGCCGTTTTGGAGTGCCTGCTAACTGTTGGGTGGCAACCAAGCAAGGAGTCAAGACGTGGCAGGAACACAAATTACTTCATTCTCAGCTCTTGTGCTTTTTCACTCTATTAGGTGAGATAAATGTTTGACTAATAACACATTTTAACAATTGATTACAGTGGTAAATAAGATGTATAGGAAGTACAGGACAGTGTAAAACAAGCATAGACCTAGCTTGAGGGGTGAATAGAGGCTGTATAGCTTCACATGTGGGCCAGGATGACAAAGGGATGAACTGAAGGAAGAAGCATTCAGATCCCTGGCTCTACAGATGTAGGGGACAGTGCCACTCATAATGAATGTTGTGTCTGCCAACAGCAGTCTTAGTTGAGAAGATCATGTATTTGTTTTAGGATACACTGAAACCACAGTTCGCATGAGATCTTTTTGTAGCGAGGTCAAGTAGACAGTGGGAACTAAGGCAGAGCTTGTTGTAGAGCAGTGCCATATGCCATATATATGTCATATATATGGTATATAAATACACATATTTCTTTTGGCTTGCACTATCATTTTAGAAGACATCTGAATGATACTGTATTCCTTCCACAAGATATGCTTTAGCAACAACTGTAGTTTAGATCCTGAATGTTCTACCTCCTATGACCATGTACTATGTATTTATATTTACAAAGTATGTTTATATATTTTATATAAATATTTATATTTAGTCCCCAGAGTGGCACTATTGGGAATTCATGGAACCTTTGAGAGTTGGCTAGAAGAGATCCTTAGATCATTTAAGGTGAACTCTCAAAAGGTACTATATGGAATTAGCTTCTTTCTTTTTCTCTATTGAGTCCTGTCATTAAGTGAATGATTTTGTTTTATCCTATTGCCATGTATGACATGCTCTCTTGTCCAAGGATCAAAACAACTATCATAGCCTAAATCCCCAAATCTGTGAACCAAAATAAACCCTTGCTCTTATAGAGCTGATTGCCTTAAATCATTTTAGAATGGGTGTCAGATGATCCCTAGGCAGTAAGAAACAAGTCATGGGGAAGGAAGCAAACACTTCTAATGTAAGTAGCCACAGATTGCCAGGCTCATGTAAGTAGCCCATGGTTGCCAGGCTCTAAACTCAATAACTTTCCAATTAACTTATCAGTTCATGCAGCTCTTGTTCCAGGAAGAAATCAGTCATCACACATGCCTAGGGATTACATAATCACTCTTTACCCCACCAACCATTCTTTTATAGCCTCATACTCCACCACATGTGTTTTTCTTTCTCTCTCTTCGAGCCCCTCACATTCCACAAGAGTTTTTCCTTCTCTTGCTGTCTGATGCATTTGCATACTGAGTGCTCTTTCTCTTGATTGTGTGGGCTTCATTCTTCATAGTCCCCAAAGCCTGATCCTGGATGACAGAAACAAGGCAATAGTTTGTACTAGAAAAAGTTTACTCATCAAGAAACAACTCCTTGCCAACAAACAGAGAGCAGTACAGAACACTACAACTGATCAAAATGCAGAGAGATGAAACTCAATTCCAAGATACCTCTACAACATGACTCCCACACCTAAGGTTCTCAGATCATTTCTCAGGGTTAATTTTAAATGAGAGCATTCTTGTTGCCAACCAATAGATTTGTGACAAATACAGAACCATTGCAATATGAGCAAGAAAGCCTTGCCAATTTTAACTATCAGTTTGCACATCTAAATGCCCATAATCACATGACTAAAAGCAACGTGAAAAGCATTGATCATTTAGTGAAGCCAAGGTTCTGTAATAAAACAGTTCCCATGTTGTAGAAGACAAGGTCACTAATTCTTCTGTTTTATTCTGCATAGTCTATTCAGTTTCTTAGGAAGCAAAGCGTTGGTCTCAAACTCAACTTGTAGTTTTGCTTAAGAAATGAATGTTTATTGTAGGTCCTTAATATGAATATATTAGGAGTGCATTTATTTTAATTCAGTTGATGGTTACTAAAACGTAGGAGTCTGTCTTTGAAAACCTCAGAACATCATTTGAAATGACTCTTCATGTGAATGAAAATCTACAAAAAGGAGGAAAGAAAGAAAGAAAGAAAGAAAGAAAGAAAGAAAGAAAGAAAGAAAGAAAACCAGTTGAAGGTCATCATGCAAGGAGACGACTGTGCAGCAACAATTAAGAACAAGCATCTATTTTAATTTTTCAGGTGTGTGTTGATGAGGTGAGTTGGAACTGTTTAATTGCTAATCTCTCAAAGGAAGGAACACACTATGTTAATTAAATGCAGTGATGATAAAAAATGTGGAGGTGGATTAATCACTTCTAATGACAGAACAATTTTCCTTAAAAGTGAGTTTTACAAATAAGAAGTAAATTAACCAAAAGGGAACTCTGTTCTTAGAAAATGCATGCACGCGCGCGCGCGCACACACACACACACACACACACACACACACACACACATAGCCGAAATCCTCCTGCTGTTTAGATTACAGTATGTTGTGCTTCTAAAGTTGTTATTTTAAAGGCACAATGATCACTGAAGACCAGCATCTAAACCTCACTCCTTGAACTAAGACAAACCGAGCACCTGCTAGGTGCATATAAAAGCCTGGCTTAGAATGAGGAAGAAGTGGATCTCTTGTATTTTAGGTCCACTTATGTGGCTCTGTGGTCTTTTATATAATTATAAGAAATCAAATCACTTTTCTCTGGTACCTACATAATGTAACATATGAAACATTTTAAAGAAATAGAAATTCGGGGTTATCATTTTTCTTAACTGAAAATACATTAGAAGAAAATGCACATATCCAGAAAGCATGTGAGTGTTGATTTGCAAATGTAGAAGATGCAAAGTACAAGTTACAAAGATTATATAATGAAGCCCTAAGAAGAATATATCTGATATTGGCTCATATCTCAGACTAAATATTGCAATAAGCAAAACCGCAGGCAGTGTTGATTCTCAGCAAGCTGAACATGGAAGTAGGACACCCACAAGGGAGTGAGCAGGGACCAAGAGGTACAGTTCCTATATGGGAAAGGAGTCTTACTGGTTTTTTTTTTCACACTAAAATCAAAGATTAACCACCACCAGTCTATCTCGCACAGACGTGACACCCGGCATTTTAACCATAACACTCTACCCCTGGCCCTCAAAGAGCCTGAAAGCAAAATTGGCCCCAAAATGTAAAATTGGTCAACACCATGAACCCATCACGAAAATGAAAACTGTATTTGATTTGATATTTTTTTTCTGAGCCTTAGAGTGCTTGAAGATACGTTAAAAAAATTTTAAAATGTCCATAGCACTTGTATTAGTTATTTTCTCCTTATTGTCACAAAATACGTGAAAACTGCTTCAGAACAGAAAGAAATATTTTGGCATCAAAGTATATTTCCCTGTTATGGCAAGGAAAGTGGGCTGGTGAAAGTCCCCAGAGCTATGGGAGCAGAAGCAAGAGACACCTGCTCACATAGCTCACACAGTCAGTAAGAAGTGACAGATGAATGCCTGTGCTCCGCCTGCTTTCTCTCCTGTATTCAGTCTGGTTATAGATCATGGTGCAATGCTCCTGGTTAAACCTCTCTGTAAACACTCACAAACAAGCCGATTGTCTTTCCCAGGAGATTTTATGCTGTCTTGCTAGCAATCAAGATTAACTATCACAAGTCTTGTAAACTTGACAACCAACTTTTAAAACAGAGCATTCCACCTGTGGCCCTCAAAATAGTTCATCCATAAAAGTCCTCCAAACGATAACAATTCTAGTGTCATTCAAAATCCCAGCATCTCTTCTGACATGCAAGGGAAATTCCTAACTTTGAGTAAATTTAACATTTTAAAAAAGTTACATACATCCAATATATAGTGGCACAGACCAAACATTCCCATTCCAAAATAACGGACAGCGAAAACCCAGTGAGGCCAGTACTAACCCTTGAAGCTCCGTGTTAAATGTCCAGGAAACTATAATGGCACATATGCACCACTGAGCTTAGAGATCCCATCTTTCAGTTCTTCCACCTTATAAAGTACATTTAGCCAGCTTCTATCTGGGCTGGTTCTGCTGTTCACCTGAGAGTCCCTCAGTGGATGTGAAGTCATGATGCTGGTATCTTCAACGTGCTCGGGTCTCCACTACAACTTGACACTTGACCACCACATCATGCAATAGCCTCTCAGGGCCTCCTTGCAAGAGACTTGACCCTACTGCAGATTTTCAGGCCTTAGCAATTTTTCAGAACCTTGATCAAACCTCTATAGTCCCAAATCTCTTATGTGTTTATGCTTCTAAGAAAAAAGAACAATGTGGATTATTCAATCAAGTTTAGCTGTTACTTTAAGATGCAGTATGCCGCTTTCTGATATAGTTTAATAGCCTGTGTGTGCCTTAGCAGGTGAACATGCAAAAACACTTCCTTGGGAGGTGCTCCTTTGCATGGAATCCTTTCAGTGGCACCCTCAATTTGGAGTCTCTCTGCTCTGGTGGTTCCAATAGTTAGAACTGTACACTGGTAGAGTTTCATCCCAGTGAAAGAGGTTGCTTTTTAAATGACAGTAATCTCTTAAAAATCTAATATCTGCTTTGTATGCACCTACTTTGTCTGCATCTGTAGACGTTTACAACTCTCTCTTATTTTTTTTTAACTTATCATACATTTTCATATTATTCTCTTTCTCAGTATAGAGCTAGGAGCAGTGAATACTAACCATGACACATCCTGGATATTATGATGTCTTGTATTCCCTCTAATAAATTACTCAGGAATGCTTTTGAATATACCTTTACCCATATTTTCAGGACACAGGTAGAATTTAGACAGATTTTTTCCCCCAGAATATAATCCCGACGGCCGCTAGCCCACCTACCTCAGTCTTTGTTGTCCTAGGAACGTTCTGTTGTCTGGATTTTCTCTTGGAATTCTGGTTTCATTTACTTTTTCTGTAATGTCCCATTACGCTTTGTTTATAATGTTCGAGGGCATCGCTAACCTGCAGCTCCAAGTACTTCCATATTCTTCCTGAAAATAAGTTCCACAGGCCCCTGAACTGTATGCTCAATCTTCTCACAGCAGCATCCCCACCCCTAGGCATCAAATCTCTCTACTAGTGACTATTCGGCATTTTGTCACTAATGTGTAAAATGTGTAAAGAAGGAAGGGTGTTTGGGGTTCATAGTTTGAGAGTATAATCCATTGTCATAGGAATGGTCTGGTGGTGAGAGAGGAAGGAACCATTATTCAAGGAGCATGAGACATCTTGTCACATTGGGTCCGTAGTTAGAAAGAACAGGATGAAGTCTGGGACACTATTCACCTTTCCCATTTTACTCAGTCTGAGACCCCTGCCTATGGTACAGTGATACCCATTTACAGAGTGGGTTTCCTTCCACCTCAGATAAACCTTTCTGGAAAATAGCTAAAAACCCAAATGTGTGTTTTCTAGATACTTCCGAATCTTGTCAAACTGGCAATCAAGATTAAGCATCATAGCAACCTAAAGAGCAAGCCAAAAGCAGTTGGGATCTCAGAGCTTGTTTGTAAATGCACAATACGCTCTTACCAGAACAGCAGGTGCTCACAAACTCCACTGTTTCTGTCATACACTCCAACATTCGATTCCTCCACTGACATATTCTTCTGTTAGTTTACTGCTGTATGAAATGACTGAAAGCAAAAGAGAGACACTGGTACCTTCTTTCCCATTTCCTTTTTATCCTCTCTAGCAAAATAGTTAACTTGCACTGGGTAGTAATAAAAGGCAGAAAGAACATTCTAAGTACCTCTGGCTGTTCATGTAGGATGGAAATCACCACCCCCATACTTTTGAAGTCGAGTAAATTCTGGCTAAGCTGCAAGTTGAGAGGTCTCCTGGCTGTCATCCCTCTGCCCACTTACCACAGATGCGCCTCTGTCATCTGGGGGCTCACCTGAATCTCTCTAGAGTCTAGAATTCCAATCTTATGAGGAAATGCAAAATGTGCATGTTCCCCACAAATTCTGCATAATGATTCTAAATACCAGATCACAGTGGCACAGCATGAAGTGCAGAGCCCTTCTGAAGGTGGGGCCCCTCTGGAGGTCAGGCTTTCTGTCACTGCAGAAGTTTCCCATTTGGGAAGTAGCCCTTCGAAGAGAATTGATGATGAGACAAGGCATAACGTGGCAAAATTTCGTTTCCACTCTTTCTTCCCAGAGTCCCACACAGATCAAAAATTAAACTGGCATTAGGCAAAGGAAAAACAAGCACACACAGGTTTCTCATGGCTCTGGAGCCTTCTCAGTGAATTGAAGCACAAAGAAGTAGTAGTGTCAATAACTTACAAGATCCAGTCAGCTATGAAACTTCCTACAGCAGGGGATGAAGGGAGGCTAGTCAGTTCAGTAAAGAAATGAGCCTAAGAAGGGGAAGGCTTGGATGCATTTTTAAAGGTTGTTTATAATGATTTTCTTTGGCTTAACTTTAAATCTTATTCATATGAATGCCACGTTATAGAGAGGGTACCTTTCGGAAACCTTATCTTCTGCTTTTCGTTATAACACAACGGCATAGTTTGTATGTTATGCTCTCCACATCTTCAGTTTCATCTTGTAAGGTATGATTCCTACAACCCAGAATCTAATGATTCTCTGTAAGAAGTTCCACCAAACATTGGAGGTTTTCCATTTTTCTATTTGTGCAGTAGTTTGAGAAGACAAGCTTTAGGGCACACAAAGATTGGACCACTACAACATTTTGAGATACTCCTGGTTTAGCTTTTATTAAATGTCTGCTCCAAACTAAAAATTGGACAGAATGTTGTCCATCAGCCTATCCTGCAACCTTGACCTGCGAAAACATCACCTCCAACACCTACACAGTTGCTTTCTTTAGTATCAATCTACCCACACAGGAATGGCTACCTAATTAAAATAAGTCAGAATACAAAACTGTAGAATAAGTTATTTTTATAAAGGCTGCAAGGAAAATTCCCAGGCATCCAAAAGTTTATTTTATTTCATTTTATATATTTCCTATATAGAGTTGGCATTGTTATAATACAGAAAAAAAAGGAGTTTTTTTAAAAATACAAACACAGTAAGGTCCCTGTAACACTATTACAGTGTTTATAAACACGCAACAATGTTCAATGGCAAAATGCAAGCACATTTTGAAGGCATCTTTCTTCTTTTAAGTTTTTTTTTTTTTGAACCTGGAAATTAGCTAGTAATGATAAGACATGCTTGAGTACAAAACAGATTAGAAAAAAGAAAACAAACACATTTCTTATAAGACAAACTGGGATAAGCCTTAAAGACAAAAATCATCCAGTCCTTTACCTCAGGTACAGAAAGAACTCAATAAGTATGGACAAAATTACTTTAAGAGTCCCATGAGTTGTTCTCCTTAGGTACCTGGTTAGTTACACAGGCACTTCCTAGCACGGTAAAGTTGGAACAAAAAAAGGATAGTATTCTGTTTCCTTGTTTCTACCTTCAGATCTACACTTATAAGATTTTTTTCTTTACATTTTCTTCTGAGATTATTGGTAGCTCTTAAAAACCCACACATGCACAATTTTAGCTAGATACACCAAAGAATTGAAAACATAAAATCAAATTATATTCAATGAGTAAGTAGCAACGATCTCTTTCCAGGTGATAATCAATTTATTGCTGAAGACTCAACAGATAAAATAAGCGTAGGATGTTTGAATTCACCCCACTTGATAAAACTCTCAAATGAGAGAATCCTTAAATTATACTTCTTACTCTTTGCACATTGACTAACTGTGGATCTCTATATTAACTTACTGCACAAAGGAGCTTCTCTGATGAAAACTGAGAGATCAACTGAACTATGGATATGAAGATCAGAACTTAGGGAGCAGTTTATTAGTATGTTCATTCAGCAGAATAATAGTATTAAGTTCTCCTCATGGGGCTCATAACAAAGCCAACCATAGTGTTTTGGCACACTCTAACAGTAGCAGGCATGAGTTCAGTCATGTGGGCAGGCTTTAAATCAGAAAGCAGTTGATTATTCCTTTAATATTTGTGCCACTGTGTGCATCTCAACTGGTCGTTACTGTTACCAGAAGCATTCACATCTGGGAAAGCTTGTTTTCACATTTCCTCCATGAAAGTATTCATAGAACTTTCCAGAATGGTGAAAACTGACCAGTAGAACTACAGCTTCCAGTTCATAACCGCTTTGATTTTTCTGTCCTATGACTCAAGTATAAGGTACTCGACATCAAAAGAATAAGAGAGCATCAGTTGCCCAGATTTACCAAGACATCTCTATCATGCTCACTACCTTCAAAGCTCAAGCTTCATCATTGAAGAGAGAGTAGAAAGATTGTAAGAGCCAGAGGTAGTGGACATCTGCCACAAAACAATAGATTCTAGACATGACAGGATCACTGTGCACAGGAACTCACAGAAAGTGTTATTGTATGTACAAGATCAAGTCAGATATAATACCAGCATGGATGGGAGGCAGACTAAAAAATCTACCCTCTAGCTGAAGCTCTATTAGCAATGTCAGCTGATAGTGATGGGCAGTAATTTCTCTTCGGGTATGTAGCCATTGAGAGGCTACTCAAGCTCAAATACATTGTCCTCGACCCATGTATATATTGGTAGCACTAACTAGATTCATCAGGTTAAAAAAATATAAAAACCCGTTAAGTTGGAAGGGGGAAATGGTGGGTGACTGTACTAGAAGAGAAAATTGGAAATGAAGGTGTGTTTGATCAAAACTTACTATATTCATATATAAAATTATCAAACTTGACATAACCATATATGGCTATACATTACTTTTCATATCTATATAGAATCTAGGAGCCACAAATAGAGAAAATGTGATATTTGCCTTTTTAGACTGAGTTAGTTTATTTAGTATTATCACCAGTTGTATCATTTTTCTGCAAATGATATAACTGTATTTCTCTTTTTATAATAAGTAATTGTATGTAGACATCATACTTTCCTTATTCATTCCTCTGTTGATAGACACCTGGGTTGGTTCCATAATATAGTTGTCGTGAATAGTATTATAACAGGCACTATTATGAAAATTTCTCTGACATATGTTGATTGGTTGTCCTTTGAGTAGATACCCAAGAGTGGTGCAGAGAAGTCATGTAGTAAAGTTGGGATTTTTTCTATTTATTTATTTATTTATTTATTTATTTAATCACTTTACATTCTGATTGCAGACTTCCCTCCTCCCAGTTTCCCCCTCCCAGGGCTCCTTCTCCCATTCCCCACTCTACTTCACCTTTAAGAAGGAGAAGGTCCCTCCTGGGGAACCAACCCACTCTAGTACCTCACATCACAGCAAGACTAGGTACATCTTCTCACACTGAGGTCAGACAAGGCATCTCAATTAGGGGAACAGGATCCACAGGCAGGCAACAGAGTCAGAGTAAACTCCTACTCCAGTTGTTGGGGGAACCGCGTGAAGATCAAGCTGCACATCTGCTACATGTGTACAGGGGGATCCAGCTCATGTATGCTCTTTTGTTGGTTATTCAGTCTCTGGAATCCCCGAAGGGTTCAGGCTAGTTGACTCTGTTGATATTCTTATAGAGTCCCTAATGTTTTAAGTTCTGTAAATCCTTCCACCACCTCTTCCACAAGACTTACTGAGCTCTGTCTAATGTTTGGCTGTGGGTCAGTAGAGTTGTTTTTGTTTTAACTTGTATAGATCTCATTCCAGTTTGCTCACTCCTGCATGAACTCCCATATTTCAGCAATGAACTGGAGCAAACAGCATCTCAGAAGTTGTTATATTGAATTGAATATATTGAATATAACTTGTTATATTGCATTCAAAAGGATGAAAGTCACATGAGAGCCTGGAAGAGGTGGAGGAGGAGATGACATCTTTGTGCACACAAACATAAATTAATTTCATCATTACTTTGATAATCTGATTTGAATCGTGAAGTTGAGTGTGCATAGAAAAGCATAATATGGAATGGTGTGGCCTGTGGATTCCTGATACTGTTTATCTTACAGCAATATCCAATCATAGTTTTGTTTCTCCTTCCTTTTTTGGCTTTTATCTTTGGTCTGTCCATCTCATGCTTGAAAAAAAAAATCCTTTCTTCCTTGGAAGGAGAGAACTAACTCCACCAATTTGTTCATTGACTTCTACATGTATACCATGCCTACCACAACATATGTGTTCTCGCAGCATATGTACCCACATACATATCATACACTCTCACAACCAATTGAAAGCAAGCTTTTTTACAAGAGTCAATCATGGTGGTACCTGGGTACGCTTCCTAGAAGGAAGGAGCAATGAATGTCACAGGACCCTCACTACGCCCACCATGTCTATGCAAGGCTCCCCTAACTGTACAAGGCCTCAGGGTCTTAGGAGGTACCGGAGTAGACAGGCTATGAAGGCTTCATCTATGTGACTATGGGGAAGCCATCACCCAGGATGCACAAAAACTTTCTAGTGTGGTTACTTTGAAATAACCCACATTTCTGTGACACACTTCATGGAGTCAGTACAGGGGAAAGGTCCCTGTGTGTTTGTTTATACCCAGCATCTGCCACCCTCTGCTTTGCTTTTAAGGAACCAGAACTCAAGAAGAGGAGCCAGTCCATCTTCAAAGTATTATCAATAACCCCCATTAATTCTAGAATAGCATGGGAGATGTGTTTCTAGGCATGCCTATGGGGAATTAGCTTTATTATGCTAACCGAGATAGGAGACCTCATCTAATTATAGACAGAACCATTCCCTGGGCAGGGGACCCTGGAATATATAGCATGCCTTTGTATCTCTCTGTTGCTTGACTAGGATTCGTGAGGACAACTTCCTCAGGCGCATGCCACTGTGACTTCTTACCATGATGGACTATCACTTAGAATTACAAGCCAAATAAAACTTTCCTTCCTTAAAAAAATTAGTAGCAGAGAGTGTTCAGCAAATTACCAAGTTGAAAGAACATGGTGGCTGCTAATTTGGGATCTTTACCCCCAGGAGCCATTGAAAACCGAGCTGAGTAATATTGCCCAGGTCACTGCAAAATCAAGACTAATGAAACCTTTAAACCCAATGCTAAATCAGGTATTGGTAGTGCATGCCTTTACTCCCAGCACTAGGGAGGCAGAGGCAGGAGAATCTCTGAGTTTGAGTCCAGCCTAGTCAACAGGCCTAATTCCAGGACACTCAAGGCAAGAACCATCAATCCAGAGAGAAGAATCCAACAGGAATTCCCAGGTTCATAATGTTGTACAGGAATTGGAAGTTCACAGCACCAGGCAGCAACAGGAGAAGGAGAGAAATGGAGTGACAGCCACAAAGATCTAAACCATGGAGCAGGGGCAGTATCTGGGAAACAGACAGTATCCTGTGTTCTCAGTGAAAGACAGCATGGTAATGTTATACTCACATGAAATAGAGTACAGGCAAAAAGCAGAAAGGAAATTGGAAAGGAAAATAAGATCATTAATTGTTGCACAGGTAAGAAATATGAATCAGCTTGCAAACAAAATATTGGTTTTCTCCAATGCAGTCTAACTAGGTTTATAACCTACACTTAGAATAGGCCCCAAGACTAGCAGTAGTTTGCCAACACAGAAGCAACTCAGTGGTGGTTTGTAGAACATTCATTATTTGGCTTGTTTGTTTTTGTTTCGAATTTTCTGATTTTATTGGCTTCACCTATGTATATTCACATATGTGTCACTTGGTTTTTCTGCATTTTATTTATTTACTTACTTACTTACTTACTCACTTATTTATTTATTTGCCTGTTTGTTTTCTGAAGAGCTAGAGAAAGAAGCCATAAAGTTGGAGAGGTAGGAGGGTAGGGAAGGTCTGAAAGAAGATGGAGGAGAGAGAACCGTACTCAGAATATATTGCATGGATTGTCACTGTGTAAAAGGATAAATTAGAAACAAGAATTAAATCAATAGTTTCTTTTAAAATAAAGATGGGACAGTAAAAATAATAAGTAAAACAAGAAGTTAAAGAACCCCTGAGCGGCAGGCACTGAAATAAGTGTGGGAAGATGATTTCTTACACAGCAAGAGAAAACACAGACATAATGTTTTAGGGGTTTGCTTAAACCCATAACTAATATTATTAAATACATAGAAAATGCTATTGATATTTCAGGAGAATAGATGCTACAATAAATGAGAGACAATTATGTTGAAATATGAATATCAGCTAATTGATCAATAAGAGCTATGAGTATTAATACTAAGAATAAATTAAGACTTTATAAGAAATCAGAAACTTTAACTATGTGGCTCCAAAGTATATTTTCATAGAATTATAAATATAGATATTGATTTAGCCATAAATTATTATGATAATTTAGTTGTATGAGAGCAACAGAGGCAATCAATGCAGCATCATTGCTCTCCAGCAATTGCTTTCCCAGACATTGCTTTTTTTCAACTTTATTTCTTGTCTTCTTTATTTCTCATTGCCAGTTCTCCCGCTTGATATCAGTTTGAGACCCTTACTTCTGCAAGTTCAGGCCAGGGCACATCCCAGTTGTATGGGTATAAATGTAAATATTTAGAAGGCAATTTGACAACTGACAATTTAGTAAAATAACACTATTGGATTTATCCCGTGGCATATAACCTAGGCTTCTGACCCTAGCCAATGGCTTTTGACCATTATAATTCAAGGCATGATGCTCCCTTTTGTTGAACAGGCCTCAGACTCATTGGGAAAGTAGATAACTCATAAAACTTGTGCCACTGTAGCATCAGTGGGCATATCTTGCCTGGAAAGTTGTAATTGACACATGCAGGATCCAAAACTGGGTAAGACCACTGATGTGTTTTCCCCTGGTGGCCTGCACACCACTTTCTACCACTATGAAAGTATCAAACAGAAAGAAATTCTCCTGTTCAGTATGGGATTGATATCTTCATATCTATGGCCAAATTGTGTTATCTCTCTGGCAATAGGGTCTTATCGTGTATTTATGGTGGGTCAACAAAGGCCACATCAATAGCCTGTGCCTTGCAAGACCTTTGAGTTCCCCTTAATTCAGATTTTCATTTAATAGATTTTTTTTCTCCTGGAGTGATATTGTAAGCCTATGCAGGAGAATTTCATCCAAACATCTTTTCTTCCTTTTTAAATGTTGTATTCTGAAATTAGTTTACTAGATAGTAGGCTTCCATAAGGCTTCCTCATACATCCTTAGTTGTGGTCAACACACTCACTGCCTCCTACTCTCTATCATGCCCCTGTCCTCATCCCAGCTTAATTTTTTAACTCCAGTATTTCCCCCCCACACCTTTTTTAATGTAACATATGTTCTACTATCTATAATCAGACAATTATATTTTTCATTATTTTTCATTTAAATTATTTTATGTGGATGTGTGTTCTGCATACACACACACACAATCATACTATGAGATAATAATCTTTTATGCAGTTTTTCATAACCCCTTCCTTTGGATTAACCTTCTGCTCCATCCCCACATTCCCATATCCTTTCTAGCTTAAGCTCTTCCACCCCCATAATTCCACCTCTTTATTCTTATTTACCTGTAATCTACTATTCTGAAATCTTAGCATGAATTCAGGAATTCAGAAATTTGTGTATTTCTTTTAGATTTTCCAGTTTGAATGAATGTAAATTATTTTGAAAGTATTATATTTTTCTGAAGTTTGTTGCTATCTGATGTATCTGATGTATCCTTTTTGCTTCTAACTTATTGTTTTGGAACTTCTCTATGTGTGTGTGTCTTAAATAATTTGTTAATCTTGTTTATTTCTCAAAAAACCAACTGTTTCTCTCACTGATTTTTTTTTGTGGTTCTATTTTATTCATGTCAATGCTGATTTTAATTATCTCTTCTCATCTATTACTTTTGCAATTTGATTTGTTCTTTTTTGTGTTTACAAGGCCTTTGAGTGCATCATAAAATTATGAAATTGAGATACATTAAATTATCTGATGCAGGCACTTAGCATTATAACCTTTTCTCTTAGACATGCCCTCCTTGTGTCACATAGATTTTAGTACGTTGTGTTTTTATTTGCACTCAGTCCTAGGAATTTTAATTTTAATTTCTGAATTCTTCATTGACCCAGTTATTATTTGATTGTGTGGTGTACGTTTGCGTGAATTTATGTACTTTATGGAGCTGTTATTTTTGTCGTCATCTAGCGTTCCACTGCAGTCAGATAGAATACAGGATGTTGTCACATGTTCCCTACATTTCTTGAGACTTGTTTCATGTCCTGCTCTGGGATTAATTTTGTAGAACATTCCATGGGCTGTGGAGAAGAATGAGTGCTTTTCAGTGTTTTGGCAGAATGCTCTGTAGATGCCTGTTAGATCCTTTTGATTTATGATATCATTTAACTCCAATTTTCTGTGCTTAGTGTTTGTCGAGATGGTCTGCCTGTAGACTATTTTAAGTCACTCACTACCACTCTGCTGGGGTTAATCTGTAGTTTTTCATCTAGGATTTTTTAAAAATGATATTGGGTCTACATATATTTTGTGATATATCATTAGGAATGTAACACCTTCTGGGTTAATTGTTCTTTGATAAGTATGATGTGATCTTTCTTATCTCCTCTGAATGATTGTGGTTTGGAATCTATTTTGTCAAATACTACAATACAAATATAAGAACAATAGCTACACCTGCTTTTCTTAGTTCCACTTGCTTGGAATTATTTTGTCCACTTTTTCCCCCAGGGGGAATATGCCATTGGTGGTGAGGTGTGGTTGGTTTGGTTGGTTGGTTGGTTGGTTGGTTTTTGTTTTGTTTGGAGTTAGAAAAATGATAGAGCCTGTTTTCTAATCCAGTCTATAATTCTGTAACTTGTTATTAGAGAATTGAAACAGTTTCTATTAAGATTTATTATCGAAAGATGTGTGTTAATTCCTGCCATTCCGTTGATTTTGTGGTATTTTTAGGCCAGTGTGCTAAATAGTTTTATGTCAGCTTGATGAAAGCTAAGGTCATCTGAGGGGAGGAAACATCAATTAAGAAAATATTTCTATAAGACTTGGCTGTAGGCACACCCATAGGGCATTTCCTTAGTGATTGATGGAGGAGACCCCAGTCTACTGTGGGTGGTTCCACTCCAAGGCTGGTGGTCTTGGGCCCTACAAGAAGGCAGGCTGAGCAACCCAAGGGGCACAAGCCAGTAAGTAACTCTGCTCCAGGGCCTCTGCATCAGCTCCTCCCTCCAGGTATCAGTCTTCTGTGAGTTCCTGTCCTAACTTCCATCAATGATGAACACTGATATGGAAGTATAAGCCAAATAGACCTTTTTCTCCCCACCTTACTTTGATCATGGTCACAGCAATGATAACCATAACTAAGTAGACCTCTTTGATCAGCTGCCCTGGTGTTTATTTATTTCTTATGACCCTTAAGCTGTGTTTATCTTTCTCTTAAGACTGAAGAATTTTTTCCAATATTATCTATGTACCTGGCTTAGTATTTATAAATTCCTTTTAATCTGCTTTAATCCTGGAATGTGTTTATTTATTCTCCGTTTTTAATACTGTTTCTGGGTATAAAGCTCCAGGGTGACAGTTGTTATCTCTTGGAACTTGGAATACATATTTCCAGGACCTTCTAGCTTTTAAAGATTCTATCATGTAATAAAGTATTATTCTGATGGCCTTGACTTTATAAGGGGCTTTATCTTTCTCTCTTAATCCTTTCAGTACTGCTTCTTTATTCTGTTTTTCATAATTTATTTATTTTCACTTAATGTACATTTCTGTTTTTGCAGGCATGTATGTCTTTGTGAGGGTATCGTATCTCCTGGAACTGGATTTTCAGACCATTGTAAGCTACCATATGAGTGCTGGGAATTGAACCTAGGTCCTCTGAAAGAGCAGCCAGTACTCTCAAACTCTGAGTCGTCTCTTCAGCTTCTGTCTGTGTTTTTAATATTGTAACTACAAAAACTACATATGGCGAGGAGGTACGTTTGTTTTTTTGTTCTGTTTTTGGTTTTTGGTTTTTCCTGAGTCTGTCTATTTGGAGTTCTGTGGGCCTCTCATGTGTAGATAGGCATGTATTTCACTAGGTGTGGAAGTTTTCCTTCTAGGATTTTATAAAAAGATGAATTACATAACATTGGTATTGTGTTGATATTCTCCTACTTCTCAGTCCAAAATTGGAAAGTTCGGTCTTTTTCATGTTGTCTCAGAGCTCTCTCATGCCACATTCATTGATTTTTATTAATTTACTATGTTCCTTTATAGAGTTATCCAATTCTCCTGCCTCATCTTCCAGCTCCAATATTCTCTTTCCCACATAACCCATGCTATTGGTTTGGCTTTCTAATGAGGATTCTATCTGACTTATTGGACATTGTCTCAGATTGGCTTTTCTTGAGTAGTTCCCTTTATTTTCATATTTTGTATTGACTTACTTATTTCATTCATGTCGCTGTTTTTTTTTTCTGTAGGAGTGTATTCATGTCTTCTTTAAATTGTTTTAACATGGTTGTAATTGGCCCTTGGAGTACCTTGTCTAGAAGTTCTTCCAGGTCATTCTCACTGTGGGTCATTATTAAACAGTTAGTAAGTTTTAGAGAAAATACAGTGTTGTAGATTTTCATAATATTTTGGTTCTATGCTTGTATTTGCAAATCTGGAGTTAGTAGGGTGGGTGGAAGTGTGGTCTTGGGGATGAGGGTCTAGGGTCTTCTTCCATGGCTGAGAACTGTGGGAATGTAGGGTAGAGGCTCTATGTCTTTAAATTCCTTACCTGTTTTTACTGAGAGCAAGTGGGTGGCAGAAGTTTGGAGTGACAGCTCATGTTCAGGGATTCACTCTGTCTACAGAGCCATGGGGTCTCAGGGCACAACAATAATGTGATAGGTTCTAGGGTCTGTGGATTGCTTACCTCTCAGTACTGGGAACCGTGGTGACAGAATTTGGAATAAGTTCTCTGGTGCTAGAGATAAAAATCAAGAGGACAGCAGACTTTTGGTCCAGTTGGTGAGGATCTAGGAGATCCCTTCTCATTACCAGAAGCAGGGATGCGTGGGGAGGGGGGGGGAGTGAGAGGAAAATGGGGAGGGGACTGTGAGAGTAAATTTTTTAATCTCCAAAGTCATTTGTTAGAAGTATGAGCACATCGGTATGCCAAGGTTTGGTAAGTTCCAGTCTGAGTACTCTATTTTACTTCCATTTTCTATGCCTACATAAAGTTTTAAATAAAGCTGATATTTTCTAGAATTGAAAATTATAAGATGCATATGGTACCCTATTAATAGGCAAAATTTCATGTTTTAAGTAGCCATTTAAAATTTAATTAATTAAGATTTTTTTATGGCCACTAAAGATAAAATATAAATGATATATGAATACTGGCACAAAGGGAAGTTTTAAGACAACTTGTTTTATGCTTTAAAATCTTTAAAAATACTCAAAATTATCAAGTTATTATATATATACATATATATATATATCACAAAAGAAATAATTAGAAATGTGTTTGTGCTATTTGCAAATATTGTGAAAAATTACCTAATATTGAATGTAATTATGTCCACATGACAAAAATAGTGTGGTGATTTGAATGAGAAATGTCACACATAGGCTCATTTATTTGAACACCTGGTCACCAGTTAGTGACAGCCTGTAGGGAGAATATGCAACTTTTAAGGAGAGCAGACTAGCTAGAGAAATTGTATCACCTATGGCGGGACTCCAGGGTTTGTTGCTCTCTGTCTCTCTCTCTCTCTCTCTCTCTCTGTCTCTCTCTCTCTCTTTCTGCTTTGCTTTTGTTGTTTCGTTTTTTGTTTTTCAGTTTTTTGAGACAGGGTTTCAGGGTTTCTCTGGTAGTCCTGGCTGTCCTGGAACTCACTCTGTAGACCAGGGATGGTGGCTCATGCTTTTCATTTCAGTGTTTAGGAAGCAGGAGAAGGTGATCTCTAAGTTAAAGGGCAGCCTGGTCTATCTAACAAGTTTTAGGTCAGTAGTAAATAAATAGTGAGACCTTTCCTCAAATAATAAAATAATTGTTATTGCTATCCAGATTATTTTAATAATTTATGTATATTTATAATATTAATCTGTGAAGTAGTATAAAATAACAAATATGAAATGAAAAACTGAAAATTATCAACCTGCTTACTGTTATGAGTTTAATAATGTAGAAGCATGAAGATAATAGAAAAATTATGAAAAAGTTGTATAGAATATTGTTTGACCTTTGGATAAAGACTAATTTGCTTTATTTAGACACCATAATATTATAGAAGACATTAGATATCTCAGCAAAAAGCAAGAAAATGATTCTTTTTTTTTTTTCTTCAGGCAGATTATCGTACTATAGCTTACAATGTCCCCAAAATTGCAATCCATCCATCTCAGCCTCCCAAATGCTGAGATTTTTGGCTTAAGTTAGTAGTATATCTGGATCTGATGATTTTATACATATATATATATATATATATATATGCATTATACAATAAATAAACATAAAGAAATTTGTTACTCATATAAAAACTAAAGACAACACTGCAGATAAACTGGTATAAATAATAACTTCTTTTTTATTATTTTATTTATTTATGCCTCAAATTTTGTCCCCTTCCCATAACTCCTCCAAGAGTTATTCGCCCATCCCCCCTCCTCTTTACTCCTGAGAGGGTGCCCCCCAACCCCCCCCACACTGTATCCCCCTTCCCTGGGGCATCAAGTCTCTACAAGATTAGGTAAATGCTCTCCCACTGAGGCCAGACAAAGCAGTCCTCTGCTACATATATGCCAATCAGAATGGCTAAGATTAAAAACTCAGGTGACAGCATATGCTGGCAAGGATGTGGAGAAAAGGGAACATGCCTCCATTGCTGGTGGAATTACAAAATGGTACAGAGACTCTTGAAATCAATCTGGCTGTTGCTCAGAAAATTGGAAATAGTTCTACCTGAGGACTCAGCTATACTGCTCCTGGGAATATACACAAAAAATGTTCCACCATACCACAAGGACATGTGCTCCACTATGTTCATAGCATCTTTATTCATAATAGCCAGAAACTAGAGGCACCAGATGTCCCTCAACCAAAGAATAAATACAGAAAATGTGGTTCATTTACACAAAGGAATACTATTCAGCTATCAAAAACAAGGACATCATGAATTTTGCAAGCAAATGGATGGAACTAGAAAATATCGTCCTGAGTGAGGTAACCCAGACCCAAAAGGACATTCATGGTATGTACTCACTGATAAGTCGATATCAGCCAAAAAATACAGGATATCCAGGATACAACCCACAGACCCTAAAAAGTTAAACAAGAAGGAAGACCCAAATGAGGATGCTTAAATCCCACTTTTAAGGGGGAACAAAATAATCATGGAAATCACAGGACGTATGGGACCTGGTTGGGAGAGGGGAGTAGGAAGGGGAAAGGGGGCAGGCTCAGGTATGGGGAAAAGACTGGAAAGAAGTCCAGAGGGCCAGGAGAATGAATGGAAATATGCAGAATATTAAGTTTTAATGTTCAAACTAAAATGTACACTGAACTTATGTCTTTTGTAAGTATATGTAGGCATTTTATATAAAGACTACAGTGTTCATATATGTTCACCCACATAAAGGCATATACTTTCTTTATCATCACTGCTAGTTACTAGTTGAGTATGTTCATTCTTGTATGTTTATACTACAACACCCAATTCTATAATAGCTCTTTTCAACAAGGCAAATGACTTGAAAAAAACAAGAAAGATATGTATTAAAACATACATGGGGACAAACAACATCTTATAATGGAAAATCAAACACTTAACTAAAAATGCATTTAAAGTCTGTCAAAATAATCATTTAAGGACAGAGAAATGGCTCAATATGTAATGGTTCTAGGCACTAAGTTCGATATCCAGGGTTCAGTCCCTGGAGACCACACTAAAAATTGTTAACAAACATTAGGTTTGTAATTATGGGTGATGCTTTTTTTTACTTCAGTTTTCAGATTTGTAGTAAATGCTTTTGTTTTCATATTTAAGAGCATAAATATTTACTTGATCTTTTTTAAAATTTTAAAACATTTTTTTAATTTATTTTTTACACTCCAGATTTTATTTCCCCACCCCTGTCCACCATCACACAGTTCCACACCCTATACCTCCTTCCCACCCCCCTTTCTCCACAAGGGTGTCCCCATCCCCAATCCCCACCCCACATGACATCTAAACTCCCTGGGGCCTCCAGTCTCTTGAGGGTTAGGTGCTCTGATTGAACCCAGACTCAGCAGTCCTCTGCTGTATATGTGTTGGGGGCCTCATATCAGCTGGTGTATGCTGCCTGGTTGGTGGTCCAGTGTTTGAGAGATCTTGGGGGTCCAGGTTAATTGAGACTGCTAGTCCTCCTACAAGGTCACCCTCCTCCTCAGCTTCTTATAGCCATTCCCCAATTCAATCACAGGTTAAAACTGTTAAATCCACTTAACCACAGAGTTTTAGATGAAAGAAATGTAAAGAACAACAATGGACAAGTCACTGTTCATAAATACTACCAAAAAAGGAAAAGGAACAAAGTGGCCATTAAAGGTGTGACTGTAACTGGGTAGATAGCTCAGCATTTCAGAGCATTTACTTTTCTTCAGATGACCTGAGCTCAATTCCTAGCACCCGTCTCAAATACCTCATCACTGCCTGTAACTCCAACTCCAAGGGATCTGATTCCCTTTTCTGGATTCTCATGAAAATACACATATACACCTACTTCAAAACACAATAAAAATAATTTAAAAGTATAGCTTTATAGAAAATATGTGCTGGATCAGGACAAGAACAAGAATTTAATGAAATATTATTAAATAAGACAGCATTCTTAGAATCCAAAAAAAAAAAGTTTAAAAAAATCATCAAGATAATTACAAACAAACATTCCAGATACAAAAAAAAAAAAAAAAGCTTTTCACATTCTAGAGATAAAAAAGACAAGTAACAGAATATTTCCCAGATCTACATTGTGAGGGCAATCATGACTTTAAAGTAATTTTTAAAAGGTATAAGGTATATATATGTATGAATATAAAACATTTACAACTGGTATGAATTTAAAAAAAAACCAAAACTCTAAAAAAAATCTTAAGTATTACAGTTGAGAAATAGACATCTTTTAATTTTATTTTACATATTAATTAATTCTATTGTATGTATATCACCATGGGTCTGGTTTATCTAAAGGCTTTAGTTAGAGCTGTTCAGAAAAAAGGAGAAGAAATGTTGTTCTTCTTCTTGTTGTTGTTGTTATTGTTTTCCCTAAGGAAAAGTTTTTCACTACTGTGGCATCTTGAATAAAAATGACACCTTCTCATATATTCGAATGTTTAGTCACTAAAGAGTGGGCTGTTTGAAAGGATTAGAAGGATTAGGAGATGTGGCCTAATTGGAGTAGGTATGGCCTTCTTTGTGAAAGTTTGTCACTGGGATGGTCTTTGGCATTTCGCTCTTCCCAGAGATCAGGATGTAAAGCTCTCAGCTACTTTTGCAGTACCTTGTATGCTTGTGTGCTGCCAAGTTTCCTGCATTGTGGATAATGGACTAGCCTCTAGAACTGTATGTAAGCCCAAAATTAAATACTTTCGTTTATACAAGTTTCCTTGGTAATGGTGTCTTTTCCCAGGAATATAACACTGACTAGGACAACTATTACAAAGGCTGGAGGCACAGAGTCTCAAGAACCATAGGATTAGTTGATATCTGGAAATAGAAATGGGCTATAGAGAAGGTCTTTGGCTTTGTTACAAGTCCAACAGCCTGGGGGAAGTTTGTAACTATGATTTTCATACAAAGATAAGCAAACTGAAGACATAACCCAGATTTCTCCTTCCAGTCTGGGCCGGTGCCCTGAGTGGACCTTGTGCACGAATTCCTCAGCCAGTCCCACAACACCCAGAGGAAACTCCACTCACAGGTGCTCTAACATGCCCAGGATCACAGGATCACAGGATCCTAGGAGCTTGGTCACACTAGTATCTCAGGGTCACAGAGGCAGCTTGACTCCCAGAAGCTCTGTCACACCCAGGATCTCAGAATCACAGGATCCCAGAATCACAGGATCCCAGAGACAGCTGGTTTCTGAGGAATTCTGACACAGCCAGTATCACAGGAAGGACAGGCTCCAATCAGATAAAGGTAGGGCAGGTTGCACTAGAGATAACCAGATGGCAGGAGACAGGTGCAAGAACATAAGCAACAGAAAACAAGGTTACCTGGCATCATCAGAACTCAATTCTTCTACCATAGCAAGTCCTGGATAAACCATCACACCGGAAAAAGCAAGATTTGGATCTAAAATCACTTCTCATGATGATGATAGGGGACTATAAAAAGAATATAAATAACTCCCTTAAAGAAATACAGGAGAACACAGGTAAACAGTTAGAAGCCCTTAAAGAGGAAACACAAAAATCCCCTAAAGAATTACAGGAAAACACAAACAGGTGAAGGAATTGAACAAAACCATCCAGGATCTAAAAATGGAAACAGAAACCATAAAGAAATCACAAAGGGAGGCAACCCAGGAGATAGAAAACATAGGAAAAAGATCAGGATTTATAGATGCAATCATCACCAACAGAATACAAGAGATAGAAGAGAGAATCTCAGATGCAGAAGATACCATAGAAAACATTGACAAAACAGTCAAAGAAAACTCAAAATGCAAAAAGCTCCTAACACAAAACATCCAGGAAATCCAGGACACAACGAGAAGACACAACCTAATGATAATAGAAAAGAGTGAAGATTCCCAACTTTAAGGACCAGTAAATATCTTCAACAAAATTATAGAAGAAAACTTTCCTAACCTAAAGAAAGAGATGCCCATGAACATACAAAAAGCCTACTGAACTCCAAATAGACTGTCCAGAAAAGAAATTCCTCCTGTCACATAATAATCAAAACACCAAATGCACTAAACAAGGAAAGAATATTAAAAGCACTAAGGGAAAAAGGTCAAGTAACATATAAAGGCAGACCTATCAGAATTACACCAGACTTCTCACCAGAGACTATGAAAGCTAGAAGATCCTGGACAGATCTCATACAGACCCTAAGAGAACACAAATACCAGCACAGGCTACTATATCCAGCAAAACTCTCAATTACCATAGACAGAGAAAACAAGATATTCCATGACAAAACCAAATTTATACAATATCTTTCCACAAATCCAGCACTATTAAGGATAATAGATGGAAAACACCAACACAAGGAGGGAAACTATGCCCTAAAAAAAGCAAGAAAGTAATCTTTCAACAAACCCAAAAGAAGATAGCCACACAAACATAATACTACCTCTAACAATAAAAATAACAGGAAGTAACAATCACTTTTCCTTAAAATTTCTTAACATCAATGGACTCAATTCCCCAATAAAAATCCATACACTAACAGATTGGATATGTAAACAGGACCCAGCATTTTGCTGCATACAGGAAACACACCTCAGTGACAATGACAGACACTACCCCAGAGTAAAATGTTGGAAAACAATTTTCCAAGCGAATGGTCTCAAGAAACAAGTTGGATTAGCCATTCTAATATCGGATAAAATCAACTTTCAACCAAAAGTTATCAAAAAAGATAAAGAAGGACAATTCAAACTAGTCAAATAGAAATATTTATCGGGTAGCTTCAGCAAATGTTATAGGTATCTGATGAATCTCATGGTAATGGCCTTGGGAAATGCAAAGGAATGTTGCTCTTTGCTTAGAGTGAAGCTAACATATTTTCAAGGGAGAACTTTGGAGGTATTTGAATTTTATGTTCACATTTGGGAGGTAAGTCCTACATATTTTAGAAGACTAGTATTTATTTTCTCTGAATTTAGTCAGGCATTGTCAACTTATTCCTAGTTCAGTGTGACAATAGTAAGGTTTCAAAGCCTACTGAAAACAAGTAACATTAAACATGTGATTTATGAGATTAGGTTGTGTGCTATTTTGAGTGAAGTCAACTTTCCTTTGCCATTTCATAAAAGAAAAGTTGAATGGCCTATAAAACTGTAAGAGTTGATCTGTCAGAAATAATTTCCAATTGCATAATGTTTTACAAAGTGATTTAATTTATTTGAATCATACTTATAATGTGAAAGTATAAGATGATGATAATATTGGCTTCTAAAGGTTTAACCAAAAAAATAGCATTTTAATTATTATAGAAATGTCTACAAGTAATTTCATAATTTATCAATTCTGTATTTAATTTTGACATGTTTCTCATAATTCACCATTGTATATAATACTGTGATAGATACCACACAGTATGTACATATTTTTATCAACATAAATTCCTAGAAATAAGTATACTAGATAAAATTTTATGCACAATTTATACTTTGGTACTTGTTCATAAGCTGTTCTTTAGAAGTACTGTGTTGCAATACCATTCCTGGGCATATACTCAGAAGATTGTCCAACATGTAATAAGGATACAGGCTCCACTATGTTCATAGCAGCCATATTTATAATAACCAGAAGCTGGAAACAACCCAGATGTCCCTCAACAGAGGACTGGATACAGAAAACGTGGTACATTTACACAATGGAATACTACTCAGCTATTAAAAACAATGACTTCATGAAATTCGCAGGCAAATGGATGGAACTTGAAAATATCCTGAGTGAGGTAACTCAGTCACAAAAGAACAAATACAATATGTACTCACTGATAAGTGGATATTAGCCCAAAAGTCCAGAATATCCAAGTTTCACTTTACAGTAACCGCTGTACTGAGAGTGAGGTTCCAGATGGAGGAGTGGGAGAAGGGACTGAAGGAACTGAGGGAGTTTGCAGCCCCATGGAGGGAGCAACAGTGTCAACTGGCCTGACCCCCCCCTCCGGTCCTCCCGGAGGCTGGACCACCAACCAAAGAATACACATCTATGGACCCATGGTTCGGACCACATATGTGGCAGAGGAGGGCCTTGTTGGCCATCAGGGGGAGGAGAGGCCCTTGGGCCTGAGGGTGTTAGAGGCCCCAGTAAAGGGGAATGTCAAGGTGGGAAGGCGGGAGTGGGTGGGAGGTGGAATACCCTCATAGAAGCAGGGGAGGGGGAGGGAATGGGGGATTCCAAAGAGGAGACCCGGAAAGGGGGAAACATTGGAAATGTAAATAAAGTATAAAAAAAATTTTAAAAAAAGAAGTACTGTGTTGATTTGTACTGTTATATGGAACATTTCTCTAAAATTCTCTAACAATTAAATTTTATTATAAATAGATAGATAGATAGATAGATAGATAGATAGATAGATAGATAGATAGATAGATAGATAAATTTTAAAAACTGATTTCCTAGTTGGAAAGCCAGGAAATAGTTGGAATTCTTTTTTACTCACAGGAAAGTTGGGCTTTTTTATTTTTATTGAAGCCTTTCCTTGTCTAGAAGAACATTATGCACAATTATGGAGATTTATCTATTTCAGCTAGCAAATGAATTGCTGATCTTATCCAAAAATTATCCCTCACAAAAATATCCAGAATATAGTGTTCCAAATTCTGAACATTCTGGATAAGTTAACATTTAAGATGCCCATCATACCTGATACTTTATTTATATGTCCATTTTTGTGTCTCGTGTCCAAATCTCTCATTTT
Organism: Uromys caudimaculatus; assembly: GCA_028551405.1. Classification (NCBI taxonomy): domain Eukaryota; kingdom Metazoa; phylum Chordata; class Mammalia; order Rodentia; family Muridae; genus Uromys; species Uromys caudimaculatus. The sequence continues at coordinate 12,640,159 of CM052712.1, read as the reverse complement.
TATGAGGGTATTAGTCATTGGATCAGGACCTGTTCTACTTCAGTTTGACTCAGTCTTATCTGGATTACATCTACTCAGATTCAGTTTCCCCAAAAGGTCACATTCACAAGCATAATCGCTAGAACTTAACTATTTATGGGAGAGGATGTCATTCAACTCAAAAGAGATATTTGTAATTGAAAGCTGATGTGATTGACAGCAGAACATTATCACAGGACAGTGGATGCTCGTTAGAATCTTCTAAAACTTTTTAGAACATAAGACATATAACTAACTTATGCCACAGCCCTTTTGTGATGGAATAGCACCTATGTCTAACAATTTTGAAAGGTATTAGAGTAAATTTAGTCCTGATACAAAATTCCTTAGTTTCTATAATATTGTCATCATAACTGCCAGCCTAGTAAGTAGTTTCTGTTTTCTGATAAAGCCAGAGTAGAAAATTGAGGATGAAATAGCCAATAGCCATTGCTTGCAGGGTATAACATGGTGCAACTGCTTTGGAAATTTGTTTGGCAGTGTCCTTCTAAAAGTAAAGCATAATATTTTCCTATATCAGGGACTCTACTCTTGGATGTATACAAAAGGATTTGGGAACATCTGTTCCCTGCTTGATGCATATAGAAACACTCATAACTCCACATAACAGAAGGAACTCACATTCCCACTAGTCGGAAACCAATAATTACATAGTGAGACACTCATAGAGTAGAAAACTTCTTAGCAATAAGAAAGAATGAACTAGAGCCACAGCCACAGCATGGGTATGCTTCATAAACAGAATTTGCCGAATGTGGAACAAACAGAAAGCAATGCCCACTCACATCTGAAATTCAAGGTCAGCAGTAATGGAAGACGGCAGGCACAATGCATCAGTTGTTACTCCCTAGGGCAGCTGTCAACTTGGAAAAGCTGCCAGGCCACTTTCTGTTGGAATAGATATTTTCTACTTGCATTTTTTTTCTATTTCTTTTTTTTTAATTATTTATTTATTTTTTGATACTTTATTTACATTTCCAATGTTTCCCTCTTTCCAGGTCTCCTCTTTGGAAACCTCCTATCCCCCCCTCCCCCGCCCCTATGAGGGAATTCCACCTCCCACCCATCCACCCTCCCACTCCCATATTCCCACCTTGACATTTCCCTTTACTGAGGCCTCTAATACCCTCAGGCCCAAGGGCCTCTCCTCCCCCTGATGGCCAACAAGGCCCTCCTCTGCCACATATGTTGTCCGAGCCATGGGTCCCTCTATGTGTATTCTTTGGTTGGTGGTCCAGCCTCCAGGAGGACCAGTTGACACTGTTGCTCCCTCCATGGGGCTGCAAACTCCCTCAGCTCCTTTAGTCCCTTCTCTAACTCCTCCATTTGGGACTTCACTCTCAGTCCAGCAGTTACTGTAAAGTGAAACTTGGATATTCCAAACTTTTGGGCTAATATCCACTTATCAGTGAGTACATACCATGTTCATTCTTTTGTGACTGAGTTACCTTGCTCAGGATGATATTTTCAAGTTCCATCCATTTGCCTGCAAATTTCATAGCTGAGTAGTACTCCATTGTGTAGATGTACCACATTTTCTGTATCCATTCCTCTGCTGAGGGACATCTGGGTTGTTTCCAGCTTCTGGCTATTATAAATATGACTGCTATGAACATAGTGGAGCATGTGTCTTTATTACATGTTGGAACATCTTTTGGGTATATGCCCAGAAGAGGTATAGCTGGGTCCTCAGGTAGTAATATGTAGAATACCTATGCACATGTGTTTAAGTATGAAAATGTATTAAGATGTACACTGAAGACAAGGCTAGACGCAGGTTTGGAAAGGAAACTCAAGAATCTAATGTAATGAATATCTACTGAATGTAGTATCTTAAGAAATACTAATGGTTGGCAACATATTGAAAAACTATTTGTTTTCCTTCAGGAAAACAAATCAAAATTAGTATAAGATACTATCTCACTCCAACTTGTATGACTATTTCAACAAAATATGCAGTCAAATATGTCAAGAAAAAGAAATTCTTAAAACTGTTGTAAATTAATATAGTCATTATAGAAAAGATTATGACCAGTCTGCATCAAAAAAAATAAAACTATATCAGACTCAGATCAGCCAAGCTGCTTGGAAAAAAACAGAGACCAGTAGCAGATCCTAGAAGAGGCTCAGACATCCCATGCTGGCTGAGTCACTATTCTACCTGTTGAGCTACCTACAAGTAGTGCAGTATGTTCCAAGTTTCCAGGTTTTGTGAGCCCCACCCATGCTGGGGTGAGCTTTTAGTGATACACCGTCTTGAGTCATTTCTGTTCCTACAAGTAAACCATAGCCCCAGTAAAACGCATTGGTTCAAAAAGCATTAAAAATATCAGTATAACAACCAAAATGAAAAAAATTTAAGCCAATAAATATAAAACAACAACAACAACAACAACAACAACAACAACAACCAGATCTTAGGATGAGCATAAGATTTAGCAACTCAATTCCTTGTTATAGACACAAAGGAAAATATTCAGCATACCAAAGAGATATTTGAATGGTCACATTTACCTCAGCACTATTCACAACTAAGAAACAAAGTCTCCCTATGTATCAATGAAAAAAGACTTAGGATAAAGAAAGTGGGATAGATATGTAACTTGTGAAATATTGTATTCATGGAAACAGAAAAATAAAATAATACTATATATACTAAATCTAAAAGGAGAACATTATATGAAGTAAAATGAGCCAGACACAAAAAAATAAACATCACCTACTCTCCTGAGCACATGGAACTAAGAAAATTTGACCTGAATGTGGAACAGTGTCTAACAGAGTTGGCATATGACTGATAAGAACAGGAAGGCTAAAGGAGGTTGGATCTGATTAGTCCATACTATATGAAAAATATCACACTGGGCCCAATTAATACACATAATTATTATATTAGTCAAAACCCAAAGGCAATAATTAAGAGAAGAACTTAAGGGATAGGAGAGTCAGAAATTTGATTTAAATAATAAACGTAAAAGCCCTGAGAATTGTTTTCTTTTTATATTTTGTGCCTGTATAACTTTGACAAAACAAAAACTTTAAAAAGTTATTAGTTACATTTATTCTCATTGTTAAACTCTTTGCACATTGATATATATATATATATATATATATATATATATATATATATATATATATACTCTTCTTTAAAATTCATTTATCTTCTGAAATATATTTCACTACACCTCACCAGTTGTTCATTGTTAGTATATTTATACCTAAAATATTTCATTTATCTGGAATGGTAACACTGTTACATAATTAACTCTGTTAGTCTAACAAGATATTAAGATGGATAAGTCAGGTTACCAAGGTTCTTTGTTACAAGTTACCAAGGTATGTTGGTATGATACACCCAGTCCTGTAAGATGAGCGTGTTGTCACAGGAAAGAGGGAACAACGGTTAAACAACCTTTCTTGTGTCATGTGAAAAAGTGGAAAGTTGCTTTGTTGTGTGTTACACTCCTACCCTGTGGCACAGGGGTGAAGTGGCCCCCTTCCTAACATTCAGTTCTAGTTTAATGACATGGTTGCTTAGTAGATGAGCTAAGTGGGGAGGATGATGTGTGCCAGTTTCTGCCTGGCAGTCCGAAGAGCTGGAGTGACACAGACCAGCTCCTGACAAAATTATAGAGGAACTCATGGCATTATGAGACTCATTTGGCAACTCCTGTAGACTGTGTCAGGACCAAAGGAAGCCTGAACTTTACCAGTGGCTGAGTGTGAGCTGTGCTCTGTGTTCCAGCCAGGTTCAAGCTGAAGACCCCCGAGGTCTTGTCCCTTAGGTTTTCCCAGATGAGTTGTGGGAGCTCAGCACCATAAGCTAATATTTAACAGTGTATGTTTAAACCCAGAAGCCAGATGGGAAGACAGAGCTGCAAGAAAGAAAACATCTGTCCGGGAAGGTATCCAAACAGCACAGGGAAGTCATACAATTAATTAGTTTTAAACACTGCCATTACTCAGTGCTCAAAAGTGCAGATCTAGTTTTGACCAGACCATGTGAGAGGTCTCTGTCCCTCTCCTCTCCCTGTGTCTCAATTGAGAAGAGAGTTAGTTGTGAGAGGTTGAACACAATTAAGGAACATCAACTATGGTGTGAGATTGTACAGTCTAGGAGTTGTTTGAAAATATGTTTTCTATCTTAGATTTCCCATGGAGCTTTTTATTCACCTCAGATATATCAAAGGTATGTTAATTTTTAAAAAGAAAAATAATTTCATTTTCGAAAAATATTTTAAAGTGAAAATTGAGGGACCAACTGCCCTGAAATTTTGCCATCCTTCTAGTTGGGTCTATTTCATACACAGTTAAATTTCCTAAATCAGCACTTTGGAAGAACTGTCTCCAAGTACCACCATCTGCCTGCTACAGAGACATTCAGTCCCTCCGTGGATTATCATCTTTTCACCAGAACCTGCAGCAGACATTCTTTTTATTTTTTTATTTTTTATTTTTTGATACTTTATTTACATTTCCAATGTTTCCCCCTTTCCGGGTCTCCTCTTTGGAAACCCCCATCCCCTCTCCCTCCCCCGCCTCTATAAGGGTATTCCACCTCCCACCCACTCCTGTCTTCCCATCTTGACATTCCCCTTTACTGGAGCCTCTAACACCCTCAGACCCAAGGGCCTCTCCTCCCCCTGATGGCCAACAAGGCCCTCCTCTACCACATATGTGGTCCGAACCATGGGTCCCTCGATGTGTATTCTTTGGTTGGTGGTCCAGCCTCCAGGAGCACCGGGTAAGGGGTAAGGCCAGTTGACACTGTTGCTCCCTCCATGGGACTGCAAGCTCCCTCAGTTCCTTCAGTCCCTTCTCCCACTCCTCCATCTGGGACCTCACTCAGTCCAGCAGTTACTACAAAGAGAAACCTGGGTATTCCGAACTTTTGGACTAATATCCACTTATCAGTGAGTACATACCATGTTTGTTCTTTTGTGACTGAGTTACCTCGCTCAGGATGATATTTTCAAGCTCCATCCATTTGCCTGCAAATTTCATGAAGTTATTGTTTTTAATAGCTGAGTAGTACTCCATTGTGTAAATGTACCACATTTTCTGTATCCATTCCTCTGCAGCAGACATTCTTTGATATTCTTTGTTTTATTGTATATCAAGACTAGATACATTTTCATTTATCTATCCCCAAAGACCTTAATTTATGTTCTGAAGCTAAGTTCTAAAATTTATGTATTTATTGGTCTTTGTTTTAAAGCAATCTTTAGTTTAGGAAGAATGCATATGGGGGTGAGCATTTCTTGATGTGTGTAGACACCAGAGGACAAGCTTTGAAGTTGCTCCTCAGGTACCATCTTCCTTATTTTTGAGACAGGTTCTATACTGTCACTGCTCTGCGGGAACTAGCCAAGTGATTTAGGCTGACTGGCCAGAGAGCCACAGGTCTCCCTCTGTCTCTGCCTCCCCTATGATGGGATTATACATACATATATTATACATAGGAGCCTTTTACATAGATTCTGGGGTCAAGGTCAGGTTCTTGTTACCTCAGGGTAACAAGGGTAACTCAGGGTAACTGACAGAGCCATTTTTCCAGCTCTGAGAAAAATATTAAATGTTCTTCAAAAAGCCATACAGTAAAGGCATGTTCTGCAGTATTTGGCACCAGTGCTGAGATTTTGTGTATCCCTCCCCTTGGTTTCTCAAATGAGAATTTAAGACAGCTTTGCTCAGGTATCGCCACATATCCACTCTTCTAGTGGCTTCCATACGAAATCTTCTCTGAAGACTGTCATAGTTTTCTTTCCCTTCTCTTGAACATGGAAGTTATTTTTCACTTGATTCAAGTAAAAACCCTTGCTCTTAAGTAACCTGTTTTGGTGGGCATAGTCCGTAGCCTCAAACCTTGGCTATCAGCATTTCTCATGTGTTATCAGCTTACAGTTTAACAATTACAATTTTGGGGTGAAGACAAGGTATTCATTGAAAAATGAACTTAATCCTTCATCTTGACTGGAATCTGACTGTATAATCTAACTTGTTGAATTGACTGCCTGATTCACTTATTTCATCCAAGAACAAAAGAATTAGGCTTCAGAGTTTGACTAAATCCAATCAATATTTAAATAGCCTTCTCATTAATTTCATTTTCTGAGTAAGCTATAATTATTTTTTATTTCCCTTTTGGCCTAGAAATTTTTGTTCTTTAGCATCTGAAATATGAATCAGTGAATAAGCCAACCCCTTTTCTAATTTTAAACCTTTTTTCACTTGTTCTATATATATGTGTGTTCCCTACCATATGAACCATGAAAGAAAAATCCCAAATCATCAAAATCCCTATTTATCTGTCCTTGGGAAGAAGCCTACCTCAGCAAAACACATAACCATTTCCTGTCTTCCACTGTGTTGAGGTTCTGGTTAAAATTCCCCATATCTAACAATATTTACAGTAAAATTTCAGCAGGATTTTAGTACGACATAATTTCACTCGATAATGTTAGTTTTATTTTCTTCCCTATCTTATTCATACTCTGGCAATTCAAATTTAAAAGAGACTTTAAGAGACTTGTTAACAAAAATTTTAGATTCAAACTCAGTCCTTTAAGACCATCAAGAGCACTTTTGGTCTAGAAGGTAGTTGGGACAAATTTCTTTATTGTGCTATACACATACAGTTAAATTTAGGAAAACTGTATTGAGTGGAAAAGAAGAGGAACATCAAATCAATGAAAACATGTTTGGAATTTAGAAGGGAAACAAAAAGTCAAATTTGAAATAATCTTTTTTGTATGCAAAGTAAAATATATAGATAGAGATAGAAATAGAAATAGAGATAGATGTAGATATAGATGTAGGTATAAATAAAACCTTCTGAGTTGGTAATAAGTGTTGGTTTGTATATGGTTTCAAAGCTGATTGTGCTGCTTTAGACATATAAGGGGGTTTCCCCTCGCAGCAGTTGCATGTGGTTCTTGTCTTGGTATGGGACCCCATGAAATTTCCTCTTTTCCATATTAACATGTCTATTGATATTACCATTGTTCCAGTATTGTCTATGCAGCCATTTCTAAGAGAGACTGCTTCATATCAGACTTCCTTCCTTTCTTCCAGTCTTTCTACCCCCTCTTGAGCAATGTTCTCTGAGCCATGGATTCTGGAGCTCTGGCATAGATACACTCACCGGGGCTGGGCTCACCACAATCTGCTGATTTTTGCATTGTGTTCAATTGTGGTTTTATATGATGGCCTCCATTTGCAGCAAAGACAGACTTCTTTGATAATGGCTACCAGCTGCTCTTATCCAGGGATATAAGGATAAGATTACAATACAGTAAGGATGTATACTGGTCTAGCAGAGTTGGCAGAGTAGATTCTTCTCTAAGGCCCACAGGAAAGAGGCTTTCAAATCAAATCTAGTTCAATTCATACAAGTCCTGTGCCCTAAGTTTGCAGAATCTTCAGCAATAGGGGCACACCCTCAATGCCTGGGAGATAACTAATGGCTACATTGATAATCTATTTCTGTTTTGGGAGTCACTTAGACTTCCCATTCCTGTTACTGGTGTTTTTGTTAGACTGTAGTTCTTGTGGGGAACACTGGCAGTCCAAGTGCCTTAAGTTCCATATAGTGTGTGTGTGTGTGTGTGTGTGTGTGTGTGTGTGTGTGTGTGTGTGTGTGTGTGACATATATGTATTGTGTTTAAAAGGCACTCAGGACATTTAAAGCATATTAATGTTTGATGTCCACAGAGACAGGAAAAAAAGTCAAGTTGGCAAGCTGAATAGAAGAACAAATGCAGACTCAAGAGTCACAACTAATTGAAAGTCATAGGGTAATAGTCAGCATGGTTATGTGGATTGGTACAACATAGCCCATAGGGCATAATGTGAGCTCTTGGAGGAGGACCGGATTTGTGGTAGAGGGGCTAGACAAGCCTAAAGAACATTCTCTTCATTCTACTCTAATAGGATATTGGTTAAGTGGGTAAACCAAGATTCAAGTCTGGTCATGAAATTATCAACTAATGTATTCAGTAAGCTAATAGGATACGAAAAATGAACAATGTTTCAAAAAAAGATATGTAGATTATATAGAACCCAAAATATTATAGTCAATAATATAAAGTTCCCATCCTAGGGATGGACTAAGAACCTCACCTCCGTTTCTGTTTCAGTCATCATTGATTGTAAAATGAGCTCCGTCATGATGATGCTTCAGATGGAAACAAGCTGCAGACAGCAGACGGTGTGCAGAAAATGGAAAACCAATAATCTAAATTCTGCCATTGAAAATGTAAGATCCTAACAAAACCCCTAGTCCTGGGACTGCTATGTCATACTTTAGTAAATAGTGTCTAATTTTCTAAAGTACACAAAGCTTTTAACATTGTTGTCTTACTACATTGTCAATGAAAAGCTTTAGTATTGTAATGATTTTAAAGAATTCAGTGGAAAGCATGTGATTTGCAAAAATTTGTTACCAGAAATTTATGTAAGAACATATTTTGTTATAGAATAAAAATAATAAGCAATATGCAACTGTGTGCTGTGAAACATTTGTGATGCCACAATTCAAACGGATTTTAATTTTCCCTTTCATTCACTACTTACTGGGTAGATGTGTAGATGAAGAGCTATGGAACACCTGTACAGACAATGCTTACTGACTCAAAAACAAAACCACTAAGCAGATGAGTTGTTATGAATTATAAGTAGATGAATGAAGCACTGGATTACAAAACTATTGGACACTAAAGAGATTTCTGAACAGGTGGACAGTACCAAGTCTGAATTGTTTTGTCAGACTCAGGTTGTGTACTGTGTTATAAGAAATACTCATAAAGACTCTCCTCTTTACCTTAAATACTTCAGGCTTATTTTACACTTTTGATGTAAATCACTAATGTTGGAATTTTCCTTTGTAAATTTTAATTGTATAATATCTCTCAATTTGTATAACAACTTGGAACCCTTCTAAATTATGATCCCAAAGATGTGATCGCTATGGAATCTAGGTTCTAGATACCATAAAGTCCCTTTATTTCTTTGTTTTTAAAATACTGCCATGAAAGGATATTTTCTCATACTAAGGAATTTCAACATGTCTATTACAGTGTCTTACTGTTTACATCTTGGGCCCACAAAATGGCTATTTGTGAATTTCCAGGGAATCATGTTAGGTGTGTTCATGAGATTCACAGAGGTGATGAGAAAAGAAACAAATTCTTTAGGGGCATGATACTGTCTAATCTCCAGTGTGCAAAGCTGTCTGTGGAGATACATAAAGATTTGTTAAATGAGTAAGTATGAGATGAGGATTCCGGTTTAAAATGTTGGGTGGTGACTATTTCACCTCCTGGGGCATACATCCCTTGCCCAACCACAGGCCACATAGGTGCCCTGTCTACAGAGCTCCCCCACTCTCTAGATTCTCTCCAGCAAACACCCCTGTATAACTACTAGCCCACCTCCTAGCAGAACAGATAGATAAGACACCCATGAACCCTTCCCCTCACATTTTCACTCCCTCACACAGAATGCCCCTGCCCAACCACAGGCCATACCTGATATAAGATTAAGTAGGCTGCCTACTCTATCTCCAGTTCCTCTCCTCACAGCCATATCCAAGTCCCAACTCAAAAGAACACTCCTTGCTGGACCAGAGGATACAACAATCATCAGAACTCCAGCTTCTAAACTGGGCAGAGACTTCCTACTGGAACAGAAGCCAAACAGTTTGCCAGAACTCCTGTCCACCTTCTACTTGGATATAGACCACCTAATCAACAAGAGAATACTCTACCAGCCATCAGATGCTCATGTGCCAACTCAGGTAGAAACTATCTGATCAACCACAGGCCAGACAGGCCAGAAGATCAGAGAGGAAAAAGAAAGCAAGGAACAAAATACCCATCCAACAAAGACAAACCTAGATATCATCACCTAGACATATATTCACCACAACCCCAGATACCTAGAAGCCAGCATAAGAACACAAACAATGATAGACAGGGAAATATGTCACAGTCAGAGTCCACCTATTCTACAACAACAAGCCCTGAAAATTCCACACAACTGAAGCACAACTGAAGGCCATAAAACCATCTTTAGGAAGATGATTGAGATCCTTAAAGAAGTGAATAAAGCCCTTAAAGAAATTGAGGAAAAGACAGTTGGAGAAAATGAGTTTCCATTAAAGAAAGCCAATAAAACCTATCGTAGAAGGAAAATCTCTAACCTAAAGAAGGAGATGCCTGTAAAGATACAAGAAGCATACCAAACACCAAATAAATTGGACAAGAAAACAAAGTCTGCACACCATATAATAATCAAAACACCAAACATACAGATCAACAAGAAAGAATATTAAAAGTTGCAAGGGGAAAAGGCCAAGTAACATATGAAAGCAGACCTAATAGAATTACACCTGAATTTCAATAAAGACTCTGAAAGTCAGAAGGACGTGGACAAGTGTTCTTCAGACTGTAAGAGACCACAGATGCCGTGACAGACTATTAAATCGAGGAAAAATTTCAAGCACCATAGATGGAGAAAACAAGATATTCTATGATAAAGTTAAATTTAAACAATATCTGTTTACAAATCCAGCCCCACTGAAAATACTAGAAGAAAAAAATCTAACCTAAGGATATTAACTATACTCATAAAACACAGAAAATAAGTAATCTCACACCAGTAAAACCAAAAGAAGTGAAATACACACACACACACACACACACACACACACACCGTCAGCATTACCATCACCAACGGAATAGCATGGATTAACAATCATTGATCATTGATACCTCTCAGTATCAATGGGCTTAAAAGACACAGAGTAATAGAATGGATGTGAAAAATAGGACCCATCCTTCTGCTGCATATAAGAAATACACCTCGACATAAAAGAGAGAGATTACTTTAAAGTTAAGCATTGAAAAAAACAGTTTCTTCAAGAATATGAACCTAAGAAGCGAGCCAGTGTAGCCAGTCTAATATGTAACAAAATAGAATTTAAACCAAAACTAATCAAAAGAGATGGGGAAAGACACTTCATACTTACCAAAGGAAAATTCCACCTAGATGACATGTCAGTTCTTAACATCTATGCCCCAAATGCAAGGCATCAATGTTTGTAAAAGAAACATTACAAAAAATTAAATCACACATTGACCCTTACACATTAATGGTGGGAAACTTTAATACCCGAATTTCATCAATAAACAGGTCATCCAGAAAAAAACTAAACAGAAATATGGGAGTTAACAGACTTTATAAAACAAATAGACCTAGCTGAAAGCTACAGAATATATCACCCGCACAAAAGAATTTATGTTCTTCTCATAGCAACTTATGGAGCTTTCTCCAAAATTAACCACATACTTAATCACAAAGCAAATCTCAACAGATACAGGAAAACTGATATAAGCCCCTGCATCCTATCAGACCGTCATGGATTAAAACCGGATTTCAACAACAGAAACAACAGAAAGTCTACAAACGCATGGAAATTGAACAACTATCTACTTAATGAATACTGAGTCAAGGAAAAAATAAAGAAATTAAAGACTTCCTAGAATTCAATGACAATGATTGCACCGCATATCCAGACTTATGGGACACAATGAAAGTGAGGCTAAAAAGAAAGTTCATAGCACTAAGTATACAGTAAAGTTTATCGAGATAAAGGAATTAGGAAGAGCTCATACTAGCAACTTAAAAGCACACCTGAAAGCTCTAGAACAAAAAGGACCAAGCAGGCCTAAGAGGAGTAGACAGCAGGAAATAATCAAACTGGGAACCAAAAGAAAAACAAACAAAATAAATAAGCAAGAGTTGGTTAAAAATCAACAAGATAGTCAAACCATTATACAAACTAACAGAGAGGAGAGGGGAGGATCAAAATTGACAAAATCAGAAATGAAACAGTGAGGGGGGAGGGGCATAACAACAGGATCTGGAAGATAGGTGGCTCAGAGACCTAGAGTAGAACCAAATAAAACTGATTAAAAGATAGGTCGGTGAAATGGCTTCTAATGATATTCTGCTATATTTGTAAGATCAGTACCAAGCAAGGATATGGAGAAAGAGGAACACTCCTCCGTTGCTAGTGGGATTGCAAGCTGATACAACCACTCTGGAAATCAGTCTGGCGGTTCCTCAGAAATGAGGACCCAGCTATACCACTCCTGGGCATATATCCAGAAGATGGTCCAACATGTAATAAGGACACATGCTCCACTACGTTCATAGCAGCCATATTTATAATAGGCAGAAGCTGGAAACAACCCAGATGTCCCTCATCAGAGGAATGGATACAGAAAATGTGGTACATTTACACAATGGAATACTACTCAGCTATTAAAAACAATGACTTCATGAAATTCGCAGGCAAATGGATGGAACTTGAAAATATCATCCTGAGTGAGGTAACTCAGTCACAAAAGAACAAATACAGTATCTACTCACTGATAAGTGGATATTAGCCCAAAAGTCCAGAATACCCAAGATTCAATTCACAGACCATATGAAACCTAAGAAGAAGGAAGATCAAAATGTGAATGCTTCAGTGTTTCTTAGGAGGGTGAACAAAATACTCACAAGAAGAAATATGGAGACAAATTGATGGGTGCCAGGAAGTGCTTGCTGATGCAATCCTGATATGGCTGTCTCCAGAGGGACTCTTCCAGAACCTGACAAATACAGAGGCAGAAGCTCACAGCCAACCATTGGACTGAGCTGGGGGTCCCCGATGGAGGAGTTGGAGAAGGGACTGAAGGAGCTGAGGGGGTTTACAGTCCCATGGAGGGAGCAAGAGTGTCAACTGGCCTGACCCGCCAGGAGCTTCCAGGGACTGGACCACCAACCAAAGAATACACATGGAGGGACCCATGGCGCCTGCTGCATATGTGGCAGAGGATAGCCTTGTTGGACATTAGTGGGAGAAGAGGCCCTTGGGCCTGAGGGTGTTCGATATTGCACTGTAGGGGAATGCCAGGGCAGGAAGATGGGAGTAGGTGGGTGGGTAGGGGAGCACCCTGATAGAGGCAGGTGGAGGGGGAATGGGATAGGGGGTTTCTGAAAGGGAGACCTGGAAAGGGGAAAACACTTGAAATGTAAATAAAGAAAATATCTGATTAAAAAAAAAAAAAGATCAGTACCTAGCCCAGTCGTCATTAGAGACTCATTCTCCAGCAGCTGATGGGAGCATATATAGAGACCTACAGCCAAACATTAGGCAGAGCTCCAAGAACCCTGCAAAAGAAGGGAGGAACGATTGTAGGACTCAGAGGAGTCAAGGACAGGAGGCGAACACACCCCACAGAATCAACTAAGTAGGGGCCCAGAGACTGAAGAGGCAAACACGGAGCCTGCATGAGTCTGCACCAGGCCCTCTGAGTTCACACCATAGTTATTTAGCTTGCAGTTTTTGTTGGTTTGTCCACCCTTGATATGAGGGTATATGCCTAGTCTTACTGTATCTTGTTATGCCAAGTTCAGTTAATATTACTGGAAGGCCTATTCCATTCTGAAGGAAAATGTGGAAGCAGTGGATCTGGAGGCGAGGAGACATGGAGGGAGTGGGAGTAGGGGAGGGATAGAGGCTGTAGCTGGGATGCATTGTATAAGAGAAGAATGAATAAAAAGAGGTTGAATGGTAAAATGGTTGAATTTCTCACTTAAAAGCTTCTTGCTAAGTGGTTAAATAAGGTCAGCGGATATACACGTTTATAAATGAACAAATACATAGAATGACTGAAAAACTAATAATTATTCACAGGATAATTAGGCTAAGAATAGCGCTTCTATTGCTGTGACAAAACAAAATAAATTGTATAGAAAAGGGTTTATTCAGCTTATCGCTCAACACTGCTATTCATCACTAAAGGAAGTCAGAACAGGAACTCAAATAAAGCAAGAACCATAAAGCAGGAGCTGATACAGAGGTCATAGGGAAAGGGGGGTACTGCTTACTGGCTTGCTTCCTGTGGCTTGCTCAGCCTGCTTTCTTATAAACCCAGAGCCACCACCCCAGGCATGGCACCACCCTCAATGGGCTGGTTCTTTCCCCATTGGTGACTAATTGAGAAAATGCCTTACAGCTGGATTTCATGGAGGCATTTTCTCAACTTCGACTCCTTCCTCTCTGATATCTCTAGCTTATGCCAAGTTGACACAAAACCAGACAGAACAAGAGGGGAGTAGGTAGTCAGTGTTTGGGAGACAGAGATGGTGAGTGAAGAGTAGGAGTTGGCAGTGAGGGAGGGGGAAAGGAGGTGGTAAGGACTGAGTCAAGTGGGGGAGAGTTATTTGGTGGATGAGTCTAGCTATAATTAATGAACATGGACTGGAAGATACACAGTGAACATGTTCGATAAGTATGGGTAAGAATTGGAGAATATGTAAGAAAATAAACGAGCAGGTGGTGAGTGTATATGATGTTGTGTAAGTATCAAGTGTGTGAGAGCAGGAGGATGTAGTAAGTGCCACACAGTGATGCTGTATATATAGGAAAGTGGGTGGTTAAAGGGATTCGGACAAAGGTTTATAACATAGATTCCTATCTCTTCTATATTTAAAGGGCAACTATCTCTATCATTGTAATTCTCAGTTGAGTGATTAAAAAGTACTAAATAGGTATCGACTTGTAGATAATGGGGAAGAGTGAGGCGAGCTGTATGAATAGCAAGTAGGTTTGTGTCCATGTAGGTTTTATACGGGATGGAGGCATGTGGCAGTACCGAGTTAGGTAGTGGGTGAATAAAGCCATTGGAGCTAGTCTTCGCAATCTCCAGCTTTTTCTTTTCTTTTCTTAAGATTTATTTATTTATTTAATATATGTAAGTATGCTTTTGCTTTCTTCAGACACACCAGAAGAGGGCACTGGATCTCATTATGGATGGTTGTGAGCCACTATGTGGTTGCTGGGAATTGAACTCAATCAAGACCTCTGGAAGTGCAGCCAGTGCTCTTAACCGCGGAGCCATCTCTCCAGCCTTCCAGCCTTTTCTTGTTCAGTGGACGTTGTCTCAGACTTTTCAAATGTTTTCCCCTTTCCAGATCTCCCCTTCAGAAACCCTGTATCCCATCCAACCTCCCCCTGCCTCTATGAGGGTGCTCCCCCCATCCACCCACTCCCGTCCTCCTGCCCTGGCATTTGTTTACGCTGGGGTATTGAAAACCCTCAGGTCCAAGGGCCTCTCCTCCCACTAATGTCCAATAAGGCCATCCTCTGCCACACATGTGGCCAGCGCCATGGGTCACTCCATGTGTATTCTTTGGTTGGTGGTCCAGTCCCTGGGAGCTCCAGGGGGTCTGGTGTGTTGACACTGTTGCTTTCTCCATGGGACTGCAAACCCCCTCAGCTCTTTCAGTCTTTTCTCCAACTTCTCCATCAGGGACCCCCGAGCTCAGTACAATGGTTGGCTGTGAACTTCCGCCTCTGTATTTGTCAGGCTCTGCTTGAGCCTCTCAGGAGACAGCTGTATCAGGTTTCCATCAGCAAGCACTTCCCCGCATCTGTCCGGGTTTGGTGGCTGTATATGGGATGGATCCCCTGGTGGGGCAGTCTCTGGATGTCCTTTCCTTCAGGCCCTGCTCCACACTTTGTCTCCATATTTTCTACTGTGAGTATTTTGTTCACCCTTCTAAGAAGCACTGAAGCATTCACATTTTGGACTTCCTTCTTCTTAGGCTTCATATGGTCTATGAATTGAATCTTGGGTATTCCAAACTTTTGGGCTAATATCCACTTATCAGTGAGTACATACTGAGTGTGTTATTTTGTGACTGAGTTATCTCACGCAGGATGATATTTTCAAGTTCCATCCATTTGCCTGTGAATTTCATGAAGTAGTTGTTTTTAATAGCTGAATAGTATTCCACTGTTTAAATGTCTGTTAACTGGTCAAAAAGTATGTCAATCTTTCTCATCTTTTCAAAGAATATGTGCTTAGATGCACAGATCATAGTGGTTTTTTATTGACTTTTGTTAATTTTGGCTCTCAGTTTTATTATTTCTTCCCCTCTACTAGATTTTGGATTGGCTTGTCCTTGTTTTTCCAAATTATTGAGTTGTGTCATTAAGTCATTTATTTGTGCTCATTTGTGGGCTTTTAAAGATATAAATTTCTGTCTTAGAATGCCTTTTAATGTATCCTCGAGTTTTTGTTTTGTTGATCTGTCATTTTCATCCAATTCTGGGAAACATTACATTTTTCATTTTTTCCTTGACTCATTCATCATCCAGTAAGGAGTTCTTTAAATCTCCATGACTTGCGTAATTATTAGAGATTCATTTGCCATTGATTTTAAGCTTGTTGCATTGTAGCCAGAAAGGATTCACAGAATTATTTTAATTTTAATTTTTTTTAATATTTATTTTTTTGTACAAGGATGTGGTCTATATTAGTAAAGCTTCCATGGTCTGCAGAGAATAGTGTAAGTTCTCCAGTGCATGTATGGAATATACTGTATGTGTTTATTATATATTACCTCTATAGATGTATACTGTCATGAATTCTGTTCTATTTTTATTTTTTGCCCAGATGACCTGCCTATCAAAGAAGGTAGGATATGGAAATCACCTCCTATTATTGTGTTGATGTTACTGTGTGTCTGTAGTTATAGTAGCATGTTTTTACATGATTACAGAGCTGAGGCCATTATTGTGTAAAGTTAATATCGAAAAGTGTGATCATTTTGTTGTTCTTTTGATATTTTTATTATTATCATATTTTGTGTTTCAGTAGTTATAGCTTCATTTGTTTACTTTCTGTGGTCTCTGGGCTATGCTTATTCTTCTCTTCAGTTCAAGGTACTAATTCCATTACTGTCTGTAAGTGAGATTTGATAGACATGAAACCTTTTAGATTATTCATATCAAGGCAAGTTTTTGTTTCTCCTTCAACACAACAGATGTTTTGCTATGTACAGTAGACTGGGTTAGCATCCATTGTCTTTTAAGATTTGGGGTGTATTGCTCTAGGTTATCCTGGTTTGTGAAGTTTTTGTTGAGAAATTAACTGTTATCCTGATGGATTTTCCTTTATATGTTACTTGTGGGGGTTTTCTTGTTTTATTCTGCTGTCTTGAACTGTTTGTTTGTTTGTTTGTTTGTTTGTTTGTTTTAGTTAGTTTTGGTCTACATAGTGAGACTTCACTTGGCTAGCCTGAAACCAGGCTAAGTTTGAACTCAGAGAGATTATTTTGCTCCTACCTTCTTACTGTTGACATTACAGACATGTATAATGGTACAATTGGTCATAATTTGGATTTTCTCTTGCAGCTTTTAATGCATTTGCTTTTGTTCTATGTATTTAGTGTTTTGACTATAATATGCCATGTGGAGAGTTGAGAAGCACAGAACACTGTTTCAGGTATTCCTGTTAGGGAGAACAAGCATTCAAACAAAGCTGGAAAACTTTCCTTCGTCTTTGGCGGGCTTGGTGCAGTGGGGTGGGGCCTCTCTGCCAAGTGTCAGCTGGGTATTCCCCTTTTGTTTTTCTTAGCCTAAATGTAAAAGCAGAAAGAGAGGAAAGGTCAACCTTGAAGAAAAGTTTAAAGGAAGAAATATAGAGCCAGGGCCAGAGGGCAGAGACCTCAGGAAACCATGGTTTAAGCCGCTGATGGAGGAAGCAAGGCTCTCGGGGCCATAGCTAAACAGTAGCCCTTGCGGTGGGGGCTGAGGGGAAAAACTGGCCAGGAACACTTGGAGAGACAAAGAAAGATCTGAAGAAGGCCTATTTTTTGTACTCAAGGTCCTTGAGCAAGCTGGAGTTCCAATGTGGGTCTTTGTAGGTGGATTGTCAGCTAGGGGTACACTTGAGCTGGTTTTGCCCCACGTTGTTGGCACCAGTTGTTGGATCAAATGGTGCAGGATGGAGAGTGAAGTCCTGCACGTCTGCCCTAAGTGCTCATGGCCCAACTCAGAGGGGTTCCCAGGCTCTGGGCATCGCAGATGCCACTGGATGCCATGGAAGGGCTGGGAATGAAGTGGGAAAGAGCAAGGCTGGCGTCCCAGCCACGGGACCGGGTTGGCGGCTTGAGCGCCATTGAGCAGCATTGGCTTGGGTGGATGACTGCTGCAGCTGGAAACACTGAGACTGCTAAGCTTCTAGGTACCTCATTAACGTGGAGATGTCTTGAGACTATGTGGCTATGCATCTACCTGTGGCAGGGTTTGTGGGTGTGACCACACCTCTACCTGAGGAGGGGCTTGAGGGATGTTTCCTTTTTTACGCGACCAGATGTCACAGACCTATGGAGAGATGTAGGCACATGTCAGCAGCTGTTTTCTAGGAGCCCGGCAAATGCCTGTTGCTCCTTATAGGGCTTTTACCTCCTATTGGGCCCATGGGTTTCAAACCTTGGCTCTACCAGAAAACAGACTGCCTTTCACAGCCCTGTAGGTTTAATAGTCTCAGAACCTGCCCAGTTTAGTTTTGTAGCTTATTAATAAGTTCTGGTATATTTATGTTGTTTACTTGGGAGGGAAACAAAAAAGAGTGTGGCAGAAGCCCCTATCCCATAAAATGACTTCAATAGCAGCAAGTCCAAAAGGAAGGGTGATGGGAAGAAATAATTGTCTTAGTCAGTCTTCTATTGCTGTGAATAGACACGATGACAATGGCACCTTTTATAAATGAAAGCACTTAATTCTGTTACAGTTTTCAAGGCTTAGTCTAATAGGTTGTTCCTCCACCCCGAGTAAAATGGGCCAACTCAAGCCAGATTAGATTAGATTAAAAGCAGGTTTATTGGGAAGCTGCTCCTGGGCAAATTTACTGGCTCCTAGGATGGAGGCCAGGAGGAGTCACCATGAGGAGGGGTGGGGGAAAGGAGAAAGAGAGAAAGGGCATATGCACAGAAAGAGAAGAGGAGAAGAAGAGAAGAGAGATCTAAATGTTTGGGGTATATAGGAAGGAGCCTCTGGAGGAAGGGTAACTGACCCCTGAGATGAAAAGTTCAAGGTTGGGGGCAGGATATTCCATGTAGGGAATGAGAGATGTTGAGAGAACCTGGAGGCCAAGTCTGCTTTGGTATATAAAATATGAGCCTCAGTTACTTGTCCCAATGTCTGAAACCAAACATAATCTATTGTCATAATGTGGGAAACCCTGCCATGACCTGATAGCTTCTCTGAGCTCAGAGCAAATGGAGACTCCCTTTACCAGCAGAGCTTCCCCTTCTCTGACCTTGTCTGGAGGGCCCAACTCTCACCTCCTCTACCTGGGAAAGGATGAGTAGTCCTCTGTAGACCTACAAGTTCAACTTCCTCTCTTCCCCTCCTTTTCCAGACTAAGAACCTGCCCAGCAAGTACCTGAGCCTGGAATGCCTCTTCATATAAATGAAGTATTCTCAGAACTTTAAAACTCAAGCCAATGATTTTCATTTACCCTGAACACTTGTTCCAACTCTTCAAAGTCAATATATAGCCTTGGTGCACCCTGAAAAAAGTGAATGTGTACAAACCCATTCCGAATAAAGGTATCCACACAAACTAAGATCATCTACAAGAGCTAACAGTAAGATCCTCAGAGAAGGCCTTCTCTCCCACCCTTCCTCTCCCCCAACACTCACTCCCAGCCAGACCAGGATCCTGCAGAACCCCACCCATTTTGGACTCTACTTCACCCTTCTAGCCTGGTGTACAGTGGCATTTAAACACCCTGAGAGGGAGGAAGTAGATGACTAGGAACCACAGGTGGACCCCAAAATACATACTACAACATCATGGCAGGGAACATGGCAGCATGTTCAAAGGTATATTGCTGGAGAAGTAGCTGAGAGTTCTACATTCGGTTCTGTAGGCAGCAGGAAGAGAAAGACACTGGGACTGGGTGGTGGTTTGAATAGGTATGTCACCCCACCCACCTATCCACACACCCACACACACAGGTTTTTGAATGCTTGGCCTATAGGGAGTGGACTTATTGGAGTGGTATGACATTGTTGGAGGAAGTGTGTCACTGTGGAGGCAGATTTTGACATCTTATATATGCTTAAGGTCCAACCAGTCCTCTTCTTCTGCCCGCAGATGAAGGTGCAGAACTCTCAACTCCTTCTCCAGCACCATGTCTGCCTGGACACTGCCATGCTACACACAGTGGTGATAATGGACTAAAGCTCTGAAACTGTAAGCCAGCACCAATTCAGTGTTTACCTTTGTAAGAGTTGCCTTGGTTATGGTATCTCTTCACATCAATAAAACCCTAAGACAGATTGACTTGGCCCTTTGAAAGCCAAAGTCCACCCTCCAGTGACAAACTTCATCCATCAAGACCATACTAACTGTTACAAGGCCACACTTCCTAACCTCTCTCTAGTAGTGCCACATGCTAATGACTAAGTATTCAAATGTGTAAGTCTACTCCAATTCAAACTATTATAAGGGGTATTGCCTATTTTTAAATCTCTACTACTAGATATATTTCTCACAATGATTTTGTTTTGTTTATATTCTGCTACATTAGCTTTTAGTATTGTTTCGTACTCTGCACCACCAAATAAATACTTGGATATTCTCCTTTTCTTCCCACACCAATCATACTTTCCTTCTCATTGCTACCTTTCCAATTCTTTCCCTTTTCCTTATCACTTGCTAGCTACAGTTCATAACTATAACCTTCAATGGCCTCAAAGCTCTAAGATTTGTTGTCCTAAATAGTGTGCCAACATTCTTCTCCCAGGAGGGGAGGATCGCACGTTGATCTTTTTCAAAGTTCATCTAACACTAGTGAAATCAAAGGGAAAACTTGATTGGACAATGCATCTACACAGAGCAGTGTTTCTCTGCCTGTGAATCATGACACTTCTGGGGCCACATATTAGATGTCCTGCATATCACATATTTATATTATAATTCATAACGGTAGCAAAATTGTATTTATGAAGTAGCAATGAAAGAATTTTATGATTGCACATCACCACAGCATGAAGAACTGTATTAAAAGGTGAACTGCATTGGGAAGGTTAGGACCACTGGCATATAGGAGCATCCTGAGGCTGTAGTTGTTTCACAGTAACACTCTAGGGGCAATATAGAGGCTGCACAAGAACTGAGCTCCTATTAGACAGAGGACATATATTTATAAAAGACTTACATCAACTCTATCACAAATAAGGTGTACTTGAACATTATAGATATATCAACTAAAAGAATACAACTGTTAAAAAATATCAGCCAAATTACCGAAGATATATGAAAAACATGAAAAGTCAAGGTAACCTAACTCTTCCAAAAGTTATTAATCACACATAATGACCCCCAGTAAATGTGAGTTAGATGAAATTCCAGCCCCCAACCCCCAAAAAACTAAAAAAAAGGTAACAAATATTCTAAAAATGAAATGAAAGAAACTGTTAAATGAATTTTAAGAGAACACACACAGATATACACACATACACACACACAGAAAGGGAGAGAGAGACAGAGACAGAGAGAGACAGAGAATAAATTTATTAATATCCAAGAGCCACAACCATGAGATTCACAAAATAAGAAATAAAAGTGCAGAAGAACAAAAGAATGTAAGTGTGGTTTTGCTCAGGGTGTCTGAGAAGCAAACAACAGCAGCAGCCAGGAAGCATCATGTTATCCAAGAAGTGTGCCTTCTTTAAAGGGTCAATGGGCAACAACAGAAGCTTCAGATACTCTAGCCACTAGTGACAGTCATGTACATTGATATGAAGGAGACAATTTGCAAAAATATTTCTTTTTCAATAAGCAAATGTCTTAATATATATATATACACATACATACATACATACATACATACATGTATGTGAAACAGAAGCTAACTTGTGAAGTCAATTATGGTACATATTTTATTCTAATTTTAAAACCAGTATCACTGTGAGTATAGGCAAAAAAATCTCACTGAAAATATTTACACTAAACTTACGTGTTTATCTCTTAGGTAGTGGAATTGTGAGATATCTCTCTCATTATCTGTGTGTATATGTGTGTATTAATTTTCTATTGGTATTTGTCATGATTTTAAATATTTTTCAATATATCAAGAAGAAAGGATTTTCAATGCTTCAATTTATCACAAAGATATGATAAATATCTAAGGTAATGGATAGCTAATTACCTTAATTATACAATGTGTATATAAATCAAAACATCACATTTTATTTCATGTATTTATTTCATAAATCTGACAATAAAAAATTAACAAAATTGCTATGAAGCAGGGGATCACAGAGATAGCAAAATTTCTCCAAAATCAAATTAGTAATAAATAGTAAATCCCAATATAAATATATTTTTTCGTAGTCTACATTTTATTTCGTATAACTCCCTAGTTGAAAAACAGATTCACTGAACCCCTCAGCCTGACCCATTCATTTCCCTGACTTGCACCACACCACCACTATCAGCACCATCACCTGACAACAGGAAAGACTTCAAGAACTACTGCCTCTGTAAGTCACCACTGCAAATACTGGCAGGCAGTAACGACTAGACCGTAACTGGCTGAGAGGCTTGTTGTGCAAGGAGACTTTCTGAAATTCCCAGAAGAGGCGGCATGCCAAGACTGTGTTCTTGGGAATATACTATATGCAACACTAATTATGTACTGGTAAAGCACATACAGCAGGAATAGAATCACACAGGGCCGGCAGGAAGGCAGGTTATCTGTCAGCCAAAGCAGAATAATGGAACACTATCTTATAAGCAATAATTAAAAGTTAATAATTGATAAAAAAAAACATCATCTTTATTCCTGCAGTGATGCTAGAAAAACTCGAATTAACATAAAAATATATAAATATAAGATGTTTCTTTAGCAGTGTGATTGATAGGAATGATAAGACAGATTCCAAGATACAAGCATAAATACAGGGGTTTTATAACAAAATGACAATGTAATAACTAAGGTATTATAATTTAAGTCATATTTGATACACTGTAAAAATATTTACAGTGGGGGGATGGGATGGGGGTTTGTGGAGGGGTAACTTGGAGGGGGTATATCATTTGAAATGTAAACGAACTAAATGATTAATAAAAATATTTATAGTGGTAAATGGGCATATAATTTTATATTTACAATGATCCAATTACTTCAGTTCTGCAAAAATTATTCCATGTTGTTTAGCCATCTGTCCAAATGCTGGCCAATACTATGCTAACAGGTCTTGTACAACCTTGAGAAGCTTTCAACCAGAATCCACTCATCCTTTCTGATGACTGTCCTGCAAATGTCTGTAATCAGACTTTTAGTGTATAAACTCATGAGCCCCCAAATCTGCTTTGTAAGAAGTATAGGAAGTTTCTCCCAGGTAGGACTAAACATAGAGTTGAATGTATGGTCATTTTGTAAGTATCAGTACTCATTTTGTGTTTAAGGATTATCATAACACACACACACACACACACACACACACACACACACAAGATATCTCTCTAAACACAAGCATATCATACTGTAAATTCAGGGGAAAATGACAGATAACATGCTAGAAAAGTTCTATTTCTTGATCTGGGTGGTATATACATGGGCTAATGTGTACTTGAAATTTTGCATGAGCTGCACTTCCAGGAAATGCTCAGTTTGCTCCATTGTTTTTGTTGCACTATAATATTTATTAAACATAGTGGGGGAAAATATTCTCTTACTGAGATGAATTGGGACACTATAACTCACCAATATCTATATATGTCAAAATTAAATGCAATGAAGAATGTGAGACTGATCCACAACCTCCATCTTCTCTGATGAGAAGACAAAAAGTGGGTCAGTAAGATACCTCAGCAGACAAAGATACTTGCTGACCAGTCTGACAACCTAAATTTGATCCTCAGGATCCACCTGGTAGAAAAAGAGAATCTACTCTTGCAAGTTGTGCTCTGACCTCTACACACATACAGAACACACACAGACACACACATGCATGCACATGCATTTGTATGCTAAGTATGCATGTACAAGGAAGCCAAAAGAGAGTGTCATATATGCTGGGGCTGGAGATACAGATGGTTATGAGCCACACAGCCTGGGTGCTAAGAACTCAACTCCAGTCCACTGGAAGGGCAGAAAGCACTCCTAACAGCTCAGCCATTTTTTTCTAGTCCCAGATTTGTCTCTTAGTTTCTGTTTGTTGCTACAGTTTTGGATTACATACATTAAGTTTTACTATCCATGTTGTTTCAGTTTAATTAAATTTAGGACTTTTTCATCTACATTCCAGTTTCCATTCAACATTTCTTCCTTCTTATGATCCAGAAACAGTAAATGGTTGGACTAGAATCCCTGTTAGCATGTAGAAGCATGTCTAAAGATTAAACTTTTCTCCTTTCTGCATAAGAATGTGACACGTGGTGATATTGGTAAGTCTGCACACTTGGAAACAAAATAAAGATGGAATAATATCAAGAACTTTCTAGAAAAAAGTCATAAAAAGATAACTCTGAATAAAAAAATGCATCTTAACTAAGAGATTTATAAATACAGAGGAAGACAAGCATTTGGTATTTCTTAAAAATGGTGATTTGTAACTAGGTATCCCCTTGAATGATGCCCTACAATCTCAGACTGTGCAACTAGCAGAAAACATAGACTTATAACTCAATCATCATTAGACCTATAACTCAATTAATAAGAATAATAAGTCATTGCACTTAAAATGTTACACAGGGTCAAAAATATTTTTGCCAGGTGGCTTTATGGACCATTTCAAGAAATACTGTAGAAAAGGAACACCTTTATTAACAATTTTGCACTGATATTATAGCATATTTCTAATGTTGTATCTCTCTAAGTTGTCATGTTCCTCATCTATTCTGTATTAGTCTATGAGCCTCAATGTTCACTTGAATGTAAGAAAACCCTTTGGCTAAATGTTGAACCACTATCATGGCACAACACTCTTCTTGAATGGAGCTCACAATGGAATCATGTTGGACCAAACTAGTCAGTTTGCTTTTGTTCCAAGTGCAGCCCTTACATGCTAGAGAACATGGTGTCTCTTGCTGTCTGTCTCCTTCCACACAGTCAGTATGCCATCAAGGTTCATCTTTGTGTTGGCCAACTCATATCTCCACTTCTTATGGTAGAGTTTCCTTCCACTTCTGTCTGGAGTCCAGGTTTTAAGTATGGCAGTGTACATCACTACATAATAAGAAATATAAAGTTTCAGTTCTTAGTCTTTATTTGGTATGTTTAATATCTGAGACACTTCTAGTCCAATCTCTGTTATCTGACTCCTTGGTTTTCAATCATTCTACCTTTCATGGTAATGTCTTAGGTGTATTTTTATTGCTGTGATATAATACTGCAACAAAAAGTAGCTTAGGAGGAAGAAGAGCTGGCAATGTCAAGTTACTCTCCATCATTTCCGGTAAGTCAAAGCAGGAACTTGTTAGGGCGATCTTTTTGTGCACTGTGTAAAGATTGCCTTTGTATTATTCAAATGCTGATTTCTATGCTGGCAGAATTGAATGCAAGATATGGCTATATCATATCTTGTAGTCCCTCCCATTAACATATTCTAATTGGTTTAATAAGTGTTGAATGACCAATAACAGGGGCAGGACAGGAAAGGTGGGACTTCCAGAGAGAGATAGGACTCTGGGAAAGAGTCAGGTGCAGGAAGATTTGAAGTCAGACACAGAGGAGAGAGATTCGCCAGCCAGACCCTGAGGAGACCAGATGAACAAAACTGAGGAAAGGTAACGAGGCATGTGGCAGAATATATATTAATATAAATGCATTAATTTAAGTTGTAAGAGCTAGTTGGGAACAAACCTAAGCAAAGGCCTTATGCATTCATAATTAATAACAAGTCTCTGTGTCATTATTTGCAAGCTGATGCCTTAGACACAGTCCTATTATAGGAATACGAGGATCTTGTCATATCACATTAATAGTTAATGTGAGAATAAAAAAGAGAGAATAAAAGCATCTTTGCTTGCTTCCTCTTATCTAGCTTTCTCTTCTCTTATACTGTTCAGAGCACCTTGCTCAGGGAATCGTGCTCCCCACAAAGGCTAGGTCTTCCTAAATCAAATAATAAGCCAGTCTCCTACAGACAAACTCATAATCCAACCAAATCTAAACAGTTCTTCACTGAGACCTTCTACCCAGGTAAATGTAGGTCTTGTCAAACTGACAGTTAAAACTAACTAGCAGAACAATTTCATGTGAATGCCCAGGATTTCAATTTAAATAACAAGGCTTTTTTTTTTTTTTTTAAATTTCTGGAAGTTCTATTGGCTATTTTTAAATTTTGTTTTTTTCATGTGATGCTTTTATTATAATTCTTATTTCTTGTTTAACATTTATTGTACTTTTAAACATTGTTTTCTATCAAATATCAGTTGAAGCATTTACAATCTCTTTACTCTGAAGGTAAGGGCTGTATTTTAGCTTGTTTTGTTAAACTGTTATTTTGGGTATGTTATATCACAAAGTCAAGTAATATCAAATTTTATTTTTATTTTGTTTTTATAGTTAATACTTTAATTGGTTGAAATATTTCTTATGCTGCAAAATCTAATCCCTAAATTATAAGTGTTTACAAGGTAGTATCTACTGAATTTAGTTTTAACTTACTTGCTAACACTGTTTTCCCTACATGAGAATTCAGAGTGAGTCTTCATTATTGACATACATTGTCACACCCAGTCCCTGTGTCAACAAGGAGAAATATAAACAATGAGACACAAATTCTTAAATTCTTCTGCCCAAACGTGACACAAGTCATTTTCTGAGCATATTCCATTCTGTTAGACAAAGTATATCTCTTGGCACTTAAAAGAATGAAGAAATACATTAAAGCTGAGTTTCTAAATGGCATCCCTGGAAATGCTGAGGACTAACTTTAGGTATTACCAGCTAGTATCTACTTTTTTATGTGAATTTGTCTTTGTTTGGAACAATCTTTGCTGTGGACAATCTATGTTCTTTATACAGTTCTCTCTCTGTCTCTGTCTCTCTGTCTCTGTGTCTCTGTCTGTGTGTGTGTTTGTGTGTGTGTGTTTCTGCCTGAGGACTTTGCAGACAAATCATTTGGCAAATTAATTTTCACCTGTGGCTTACCGACTTCAAAAATTATTGATTCAATGCTAACAAGCTGTTTCAGCTTTTTGATACAGATAAACTTCCTAATTGCTCCTTTATAAATTTATATATACAACATGAAAGATGGAATAGTGTGTCAAGAGTTCATCATTACTTCTATGTGCATACTGACTGCAGACCCAGGTTCTAACAGCCTGGCATTTTTATAAACATCACTCTGATGGTTTGAATGGATATGGCCCCTATAGACTCATGTTTGAATGCTTGGTCCACAGGGAATGCCACTATTAGTAGATGTCACCTTGTTGGAGTAGGTGTCACCTTATTGGTGGAAGTGTGTCACCGTGGTGGCGGACTTTGAGGTCTCGTATATGCTTAAGCTACGCCCAGTGTGGAAGACACAGTCTCCTTCTGCTGCTTGAGTATCAAGATGTAGAACTCTCAGCTCCTTTTCCAGCACTATGTCTCCCTGGATGCTGCCATGCTTCTTGCCATGATGACAGTGGACTGAACCTCTGAAACTGTAAGCCAGCCCCAATTAAATGTTTTCTTTGATATGAGCTGTCATGGTCCTGGTATCTCTTCACAGCAATGAAACCCAAACTAAGATCATCAATCACTGTGCATTCTCAAGGTTAGCATCTTCTTCATGCAATTTCAGAGTTCTAGTTGTTGATCCAAAATTTTTAAACATTTGTTCTGTATTTTGTCTGTTTTATCTGCCATGATGTAGGATGCAAGTGTATATGGTTGCCAATCTCCTGAACTCTTACAGTATCATAACTATTATAAATATAACTATGTCAACATTTTGACCTTTCTTCATGTTTTATCCAAGAGCTCAGTAATAAATATCATCACTGAAGAGTATTATACAGTGTTTAGTAAAAGAAACTATCAGTTCTTTCTCTTTCCGTAAATCATGTTTTTCATCCCATCAAAAGACACTTGACTTTGCACTTGACGATGAGCTCACTCTGTGCATCACTTTACAGTAGAAGATGCTGGAAGCTGCGTTCTCAGATTTCACTATTTGCTAACATAATTGTAATTTCAATTTATTCTTCTAGAACTTTGTCATCTGTATATCAGGATATGGTAAATAAATGAGATCACATGACAAGAAAGCCAGTAGCAAGAGGTCAGCTGAGTTGTCATGTGAATGCATGTGGATAAATGATCTCAACATCTTCAGGAATATCAGCAATTGGGGCCAGGACAACCCACGGATTTCTATTAAATAGTACTTTGCTGATGTGTAGGGCACTGCTTTGTGATTGCTTATTGTATAATAGTAAATAATTGATATTTAGTTAATTTAGTTAATGACTTTTTGTGCTACTGAAGGGTATTACAGAGGAGCACACTAGATACTTGTCTTAAATTACATGAGTTTTCTAAAAAAGGATGATAGTCTCTCAGCCGGCATAACTATAACTAAAAGTTTAAGCAACTTTCAGTGTCTTAAGTTTTCCAGATTCTGGATGCATTAGTATTTGGGGACCCAGTCTTTCTTGGATTAAAGCTGTATAATAAATCACTTTGAAACTGTCAATCAGTTTTTGAAATGTCTTGCTGAATTTAAGGTGATTTTTTTCTATTAATAAAAACTACATATTCATTTATTTGTGTATGCAAAGCATATTTATATATGCTTTACATTAACTCAACAGAAATTTCTTATGTAGAAGAAAGTATTCTATAGATTTCTGACTGTGAAAACTAACCTTTCTATTGACACTGAAATGAATTCAGTTCCTTACCCATGGGTCTTTATTTCTGGCATTTTAAAAATAAAGCAAATGGCACCACTCCAGAATTAATGCCAAATGCATGCTTCAGCAATAATCACCACGAAGACTGTACCTTTCCATGCTTTTGACATTTCATAAATTCTGACTGTAAGTTGTAGAGAAAGTGGGGCAAATTTTAACTGCTAGCCTATTTTATTATAAACATAAAAGAACACATTTCCCATTATAGCACAGTAACTTTTATTTTATGAATGTCCAGATCAAAGCAATAAAGCTATTTCTATGTATTCCAATAGGATTTTCCAAAAGACGTGTCAGGCTTATGAAAGAGAACAAGCTGGGAGGAGCTGGACATAAAGTATGGCTTGGCTTTATGATCGGTGTCTGCTGCTATCTGCAAAGTTCCTAAAACACAAGGAACTGAACGTTTCTCCAAGCATAACATTCTTTATTTGATTCTGTAGAAATAAAGTATATTTATCATCCATATTACTGATATTTATGATTGCCTAAGCATAAAATAAGAAGAAAGAATAGCCACTGCTTATGCCAAGTCCAGGTTAATGAAATCTCTGCTTCTGTGTGTTTTTTGAGTAACTGTCCTCTGGTCTTAAGATAGTTCTTCCAGCCCAGTTCTTCTGCCATTATTCTCTTCATTAAATCATCACATAGATAATTGTATCCTATTGACAAAAGAATCTACCGAAGCACGCTTTCCTTTATATCAAGTAAAGGTCACAGTAAGTGGAACCAGCTATTAAGTAAATAGCAAATAAATTCAACTCTACAGTAAATGTCTTCATGTGCATATGTTGTAGATAGATAAAATATGAAACTGAAAATATAAGGATTGAGTTTAAGATAATTGTAAACGTACTGTAGTATTTTGACAAAGCATGATGAGATGATATAAATGAAATCCCAATGGCTCTTCACTGATAAAAACATAATTTAAAAAACATTTATTTCAGTAGACAATTAGTTCTTTTCTGCTTCTTTGAGTCTATATAATATTAAATAGCTATAAAGATAAAGGCCTATACAATTTCTTTATCAATGTATAATGCCTATTAAGAATTTTTACACACACACACACAGAGAGAGAGAGAGAGAGAGAGAGAAATCCTTACAGCTGAAACTTTAATTACTAAAATAATTATACTTTTTATCAAGCCATGAAAGAAAGTAATTTATCTTTCTCTAAATTAAAACTATATTTAGTCAATTGAAGCTCATTTCATAGCCACAACTAGTGAAAATGCAGAGATCGGTGACTGTGGGGTGCCCCACCTCACCTATAGATGTGTCTTTAACACACCCCCTACACTTAAGACTCCGAGAATATGGTGGAAGAGACAGTAGATAGGTTGTAAGAGCCAGAGGAACTCTGGGGGACATTTAAAGATCCAACCATACCCAAGGCATGAATTTTTCATGACAGAGATTTTAGCAATGCTGAGACAGGACTAAGAACACTGGGATATGGAAAGAAACTCGTAAGAAACAATGAACTGGTGACAGAAGAGGAGGTGTGTGCTTTTCCTTTGATCAGAACGGGGACTTTGACATAGATTTTTTGTAACACCAAAACTATGGAGATTTCTACATAAAAATAAAATCATCCCTGCAGTGAGATGATCAGGAAGCTGGTTTCATAGAATTTTAGTGAGCCTTAGTGCTGAGACTGTTCCCTTAAATGACAACACAGTCTTCTTAACACTGAAGTCACCTCCAGAACTCCAAGCATCAGGATGCCTGTGCTTTTCCTGAGGTCACACATGCACACTGCTTTGTGATATAATGTTAATTTTTTAATATATACCAAATTTCAAGAGAGTGTGAAAAGCTGTACATAAGAAAGGTTGGCCC
This sequence comes from Uromys caudimaculatus, assembly GCA_028551405.1. NCBI lineage: Eukaryota > Metazoa > Chordata > Mammalia > Rodentia > Muridae > Uromys > Uromys caudimaculatus. The sequence goes on along the minus strand of CM052712.1, from coordinate 12,609,497 downwards.
ATCTACTAAGACCTTTATATTTTATTGACAATATCACCAACCGCCACACTTCCATGCAAACCCTCAGGCCCTAGATAACTGCTTTGAAATGCATTCTTCCTCAGATTGAGTTGGCAACAGCATGAACTGTGTTGACTCTAATTCCTGACTACAAGGACATAATCTTTCTGTCTGTGATGCAGAGTGGGGAAGGGAGTCTTCCTCAAAACTAAAAGCCTCGATTTAAACATACTTGCCTACTTTAAATCAAAAGTATATTTTAGCTTCACATTTAGAGTTTCAGGGAGATAAGATAACCGTGAAAACTTTAATGATATGCTGCTACCATGATTTATCAGTGGATAGGAGTTCTTGCCACCCTAGAAAGGCAGTGGAAAGTCAATGCCCAGAACCGATGTAAAGGTGAAAGAACTGACTCCATGAAGTTGCTCTGAATTCCACATGGCTTTACATGCCCATCCTCTTACACCACATGCCCGTCATATGCATGTGTGTGCCGACACGTGCACTTGCATGTACACACACACACACACACACACACACACACACACATACACACTTAAAATTTAAAACATTTTAAAACCTTAAAAACCTGCTATAAGATGACAAGAGTATTTATGGCAATAGGACCAAAGAAAGGACAAAGCCAACATTCTGTTGTCTAAACTCCGGCGGGTGCTGAGATGTAACAAACCTGAGAGGGCAGTGTGTTTATTTTATACTTTATTGACCATAAAAGTCTACCCCACTAAATGTTCTAAGATTAACAACAACATTTCACTTTGTTGCTAACATGTCAGAATATTGGCAAAATTGATTTTTTTTTTTAATGTGTACTTTCCATGGCATTACCCAATCATGTGCTGTGTTCTTGAGATTTCTTCAGCTCTGAGGACCAGTTAGTCGCTTGTGTTCAGCAAACTGCAGGGGTCTCTTGTCAGGAAATATCATAACACCTCAGGCAAATTCGGGTGAAGGAAGAAAAATGCAAAAGAACTGAAGACAGCATCCTGCTCTGAAGGCCCCTAGTGAACCTGTTCCTCTGCTTCTTCCCACACAAGGCTCATGAGACTCCAATGGGGGTAGAAGAGTGACAGGGACTTGATGAAAGACAGGAAAGAAAAGTTCACACAAATGCCACAGAATTTAAGGTTTTACAAAATTGTGTGGTAGAGAAAAGAAACAGAGCTCACTTGGGGTTAAACACAGAGTAGGACATGACTTAGTTCTTTAGTCTACTGGAAAAAGTATGCTCTCTAGTCAGATCAGAAGAGCCAAAGTAAAGGAAGTTTCTGGATTAGACCATGCCCTATCCTTAGTGTGATCCTTGGGACTGCACAATGGTGTGCTCTTGTTCTAGGTCCATCTTCAGTGGCCCAAACATTTTCCCTTCTGAGTCCTCAGTGGTTACTTTAGACACTAACATGTTACTTTAAAAATTTAATAGGAAAGAACTTAAGAAATAGGGCGGGTATGTGTTAAAATAGGAAAGAATTTTCAAATCACAGCCAGTTTCTGGTACAAAATGAAAGTGCATTAGGAAAAGACAAAAAGAAGAGCTGTCTTATGCAAAAGCCCCCCTCCAAGCTTCCCTCAGACCACCTTCTAAATGAGTCCTGCTGGTTGACTGGGAGACACCACTTTTGGTAAGGTCAGGGGGTGGGGAGGAAATGGAACTTTCTGGAGGATGTTTATCTTGGCCATGAAAAAGAAACACATTCAGACCGGGGTTTCTAAATTCAGGTTAGGATTCACATGATCTTCAATTCATAGAAAAATTTACATTCTGTTTTATGTTCAGACCTATCTAGTTACTTCAGACACTTCCTGCAAATCCAAATATTCATTAAGATTCATAAGTATCGTAGGTCCTATCTTAATATCTTCATTTGTATTATCTCCTTTCAATTAGCTACTAGGCCATTAGAGACTTTGTGACTATCTATGTAATGATCATTGGTTTCCTTGACAATAGAAAACTTAACTAAAACAATTATTTTCCTGTCAGAAATGTTGAGTATGTATTTGTAGCCACTGACATTTTTCTGAATTTTACATCAACTCTCTTGATATGAATGAACTGCAGACTAAGATGAATGCAAGATATCTTTCCTTTATATATACAACACAGAAGAGGTGACCTTCCTTTACAACACAGACTGTCTAGAAATTTACTAAGACTTTTTCATAGTGTCTTTGTTGATATCAAAGAACTCCACAGAAATTATTTGGTAACCATTTACATAGATTCACCAATAAATGTCTGAGTCCGTACCATGGATCATGCATTCGACATACCCCACGGTTTTCAGCATATAACAAAAGTACTAGCATTGAGTAGCCTATAGTGAAAATTTAAGATATTCAGTCCTATCCAAATAATTGTATGCACCCTTTCTACATCCCACAAGGGACCAATGTTCCCAGTACAGATGTGCTAATGAGTGGACTATTTCCTTCTGTAGCAGCTTGCACATTGTCTTCCAGTATTATAAAAACCAACCCTCAGGGAGGAGGCTTGGATAAGATCCAGCTTGGATTCTCTTAATCCTGTATCCAGAGTGCGTGGTGTCCTCAACAATAGGGATGTACTTTTAATGTCTGAGAGGTAACCAAGGTAAAAACAGCCTATATTGTTTGGGGAATCTCTTGAATTTCCTGACCAAGTTTTCTCACGCCCAGTACTGGGGTTTTGTTAGTCTATGGCTCTGTATTGTCATTTCAAGTAGCATTAATTCATATATATATATGCTTCATGAAGCATATAGAGATATGTGTGTATGTAGAGTCAAAACACACACACACACACACACACACACACAGAGTAATCCTAACCCTAACCCATTTTAGGTAAATACAAGTGATTTCCTGTGGCTATTTCAAGTATTCTTAGTGTTATTTATCCCCTCTCCCTCCTTCTCTCATTCTATATTATATTCCTTCTCCACTACGTAAAAATTTCTCATTTCTACAATATCACTTGTACTGTGCTATTCTCCGATTCCAGAGCCCCTTGCCAAACTCTTTGGTCCCTTTGTACTTTCTTGGTGTCTGTTGCTACTCCAGAAATCACAGATGAGAGAGAATATTCAAGTTTGGTTCTCTGGATTTGAGTTACGTTCCTTGATACAGTATTTTCTAGCCCCATCCATTTAGCTGCATATTTCATGATTTCAAATCTCCTTACTTCTGCACGGTGTTCTGTTGTGCCTTGTTTTCCTTATCCACTCATCAGCTGAAGGACATTTAGATTGTTTCCACTTACTAGCTATTGTGAACAGTGCTGAGGAACTGCTTTTGAAGTAGGACGTTGAATCCTGTGGACATATACCAGTGAGTGGTACTGGCTTTTTGAGAAATCTCCAGAATGGCTGCATCAGTTTGCAATCACACCAATAGAGAGCAATGGCTCACAGCCTCATTAGCATTTCCTTAATCTTAGCCATCCTGACTGGGGTAGGACAAGATTTCAGGTAGTTTTAATTTGCATTTCCTTAATTGCTACATATGATAAACAATTTTTCAGACATTTATTATCACTTTATTACATCCCTTGAGAATTCTTCAAACCCATGGCTCATTGCTTAATTGGGTCATTTGATTTGACTGTTTTTCTAAGATTTTATATTCTGGACATAACCTATACATGGTTGGCAAAGTTTCACTCCCACTCTCTCGTTTCCTTTACTTTATAGATTTTTATGTGCTTCCACTTGTCAAGTATTGGTCTCAATTTTTGGACAAATGGAATCCCATCCAAAGTCCTTTCATACACCTGTATTTGTGGGACACTGCCTATTTTCTTCTAAGAGTTCCAATATTTCAGGTTTTACAGTGAGGTCTTTTATCCACTTTGAGTTGACTTTTGTACAGGGTAGGAGATGCTGATTCATTATCTCCATGTGGACAGTTTTCACAGCAACATTTATTGAAGTTTTTGTTCTACCTCCAGTGTATTCTTGGGATCTGTCAAGTATCAGCTGCTGTAGTTAACACATATTCATGTCTGGATTTATTGAGTTCCATTGGTCTACATGTCGAAGTTTGAATGCCAATACCGTACTGTCTATAGCTCTGTAATATGCCTTGGAATCTAGACTCATAATCCCTCGAGCACTAATTATTTTTGCTCAGGATTGCTTTGGCTCTCTGGGCTTTGTGTGGTTCCTTCTGAGTTTTAGGACTCTTTCCTCCCCATCTTGCTGAAGAATGCTGTGGGGTTTCCACTGGAATTGCAATAGTCAGCATATTGCTTTGGGTAGAATGGTCATTTTCACAGCATTGATCCTGCCAATCCTCAAGCATGGTTAGTCTTTCCACTTTTCTAATGTCACCCTCAGTCAACCTCTTCAATGCTTTAAGGGCATTTATTGTAAAGTTCTTTCACCTCCTTGGTGAGCTTTAGTCTTAGATCTTTTACTTTCTTTGAGGCTTTTATGAATAAGAGTGTATTCACGGTATCTTTCTCAGCTTGTTGGAATATAAAAAAGCTGTCGATTTTTTAAAAGTTGATTTTGTATCCTACCACTTGGCTGAAATTGTTGCTTCTGGTTTTTTGGTAGAATCTTTAGGATCTCTTATGTGTAGCATTCCATCAGCAAATAGGGATTAACTTCCTTTCCTATCTATATTTCCCTCTCGCTTTATTGCATCAGCTAGTGGTTCTAGCACTAAATTGGAAAAAAAAAAAAAAAAAAAATGGAGCTAGTGGGCAGCTGTTTTGTTCCTGACTTTAATGGAACTATTTCGAGTTCCACTGCCTTGCTATTTATTATGAGGAAATAAGTCAACAATAGAATGCTATTTCCTGTACTGACTTAGGATTTTACTGCTGTGAACAGACACCATGACCAAGACAAATCTTATAAGGATGTTTAAATGGAGCTAGCTTACAGGCTCATCAAGGCAGAAGGTTGGCAGCATCCGGGCAGGCATAGTGCAGGTGAAGCTGCGAGTTCAACATCTTCATCTGAAGGCTGCTAGTGGAAGACTGACTTTCAGGCAGCTAGGGTGAGGGTCTTATAGCTCCCACACACAATGACACACCTACTCAAACAGGGCCACACCTTCTAATAGTGCCACTCCCTAGGCCAAGCATATACAAACCATCACATGTATGTACTTCAGAATGACAGACCATGCCTCCTTATCCACTCACTCACCTCCATGTGGTTACCCCCCCCTTTCAGATTCAATTTGTCATCATTTCTTAAAACTCCATTCCACCCTTTAGAATCTGTGGAAAGCCACAGCAAATCTAAACATTTGTATTATCTTGAAACATTTCTTTTACCCAAGTGCTCCTCAAATACTGTACCCTAAAGCCCTTCAATAGTGATTTCCCTCCTCCTCACTACACTTATTACACTGGGACCAAGGAAAGGGCAATTCTCCTCCTGGGCTTTAACACAGTTTTGGGATCACTGTCTTCACAAAGCTCCCATCTGTAAAGTCCTTATTCTCACCAGGCATGCCAGGATTATACCTATGGAAAGTGGAGAGGGGTGGATCCAGAGTTAAAGGTTAGCCTTAGCAGCATAATTACTAGGGTTGAAGGGGCAACTATTCTCAGGGGACCCATCGACAAGATGGCTCTTCTGTAGGTAATATTCAACTCTCAAAGCAGTGTGCTGCTACAGATCATGCCCAATGTTCTTACCTTAGCACGTGGGCTGAAGGCTTAGGGCTTAGGTACTGAACTACTCCTTCCCGACAAACAAATGCCCCAGCACTGTGGAGAATACTACCTCATCCCTACTACAAACCAGTCCCAGTAGAATGCTAAAAACAGTTAACTGAAATAAAGGTGAATAAATGACCTAATTAAAGAGCACAACACCTAACACACACAGAAACACAAGGGACATAAAAAAACCAAAGCAATGACTCCTCCAAGTATCACCAATCCTGTAATACTAAATCTTAATGAGAATGAACTGGATGAAATAATCACCATTCCACTGGCTGGAACCTTCGACTGAATAAAAAGGAGAAAGCTAAGCTCTAGCATTCATCACTCTCTGCTTCCTGACTGCATTCACAAGGTAACTCTAACTGGCTGCCTCAAGGATATCTCCACGATGGATTATACCTTTGAACTGTATGCCCAATAACCCAATAATCTTTCATTCCTTACATTGCTTTGTTCGGGTATTTTATCATTACAAGATAATTCAATCTAGTACAAAAAGTGGTACCAGCACAAACTAATGTAAAATGTGATTCCAGCAATAGGGTTGTCCATAATTAACCTGATTAGATAATTCTAAGTTTTAGGAATGGGTCTGAAGGAGAAATATGGAAGAGTGTGTAACACTGGACTTAAAAATACTTACAGTAAAAATATTATAAGCAGAGCTAAATGTCCTATTCTGGTGCAAACTTGTAAGACAATATTGAGAAATTCAAGACAGCAGAAGCCAGATTAATGAGGTTTCAGAGGGCAACAAGACCTCTATAAAGAATGGGGCTATGAGCCATTGGGTTAGTCTCATAAAGAATACAGCTATATTCTGTGTCCTGTGAAATGTACCGAGATTGAGTTAAAAAGTAATGGACTAAGTTACATGGCAGGGTAATGTCAAGAGAGCACAGTGCTCAGGCTATTGTATGGGTGCAGCCCACTGCTCATTTACATTAACAGTAAGAAAAGGCAGAATGACATGACAAACGTGAAGTTTATCAGGGAAAGGTGTATGAGCAGGCCTGTTCTTCCAGAGAGCCCTGATACAGATGTTGGTACCAGAAGTGGTTCTAGAGCAACGGAAGTATGAGGATGAATTTTTCAAGTATTTGGAATTTATTTTCAAATTTAACAAGACTGACAGTTACTGAAGCCTCTCTTAATTACTGAATCTAAGGTTGCTTTTTCCTAGGAGCACAGAGAATACTGAAAGCCCACGGTGACAACTATTTTACAAACTTAAGAAGACAAATTCATCCAATTATCCTGACAGACCAACTGAACAAGGCAATGGATTTGGTGACTGTACATAAAATTTCTGGCAATGTGTAGAACGATGCTGATGCTGGATGGGTGCTCCTAACATCCTTAGATGAATAGACAAAGAAAAAGAATGAGCTCCATGATAAAACTAATAATGCTAGCATCTCAGAATACAGTCAAAGACAACACTGCACTCAGTGATAAAAGTGACTGGCTCAGGTGCACATAAATAGCCTAAAAGTTTCTAACTGTGCCCTGGGAGAGAATTTTCTCAGAGCTCAAGTTGTGGAAAATCAAATCAAAGACCTCACATGAGGTTGACTGAATTACTACAAAAATTCAAGTCCCCGTCTCAGCTGTTAAGTGAGGGCATTAATTAGTAAAGGAGATCCCATAACTTGGGATGGAAAGGAATGGAAGAATTCTACTGAATCTGAGAATTTTAAATCCTCAGAAACAAACAACACATTTACTAACTCATGAAGGGATGATTTTAAAAACTGGCAAAAACATATTTTAAATTGGCAAGCACTTAATCAAAAGAAAAGACCTAAGTTAATAAAATTAGACCCAGAGCAGCTCTCAGTGAAACTCAGATCATTAGGGCATACTTTATATCTGTATTTAGATACACTGAAAACTTTTTTATAAATTCAAGTTTGACTTACAAAGAATAAACCGAAAGGATACTAGCAACTTAACAAATCTGCCAGCACATAATGAGATCAAATGGTAGTAAAGTCAACTCAAAATGCTCTGGCTCAGATTCACTGATGAATTCTACCAGAACGTTATGATGCCAAAACACCAATGCTCCCCAAACTACTCCAGGGAATGGAAAGAGAAGGAATACTAAGATTTAGTTCATAATAGTACACTCTGATACTAAAACCAGATAAAAACAACAAAAATTATAGGCAAATCTCCCTGATGAACAAAGATACAAAACTTCTCAATTAAAAAACTAGCAAGCTGAATTAAGAATGACGTTATCAAATATGTTAATTCAGAATGGTTAAGCTGGCTACATTACAGAGAAACAAGAATGACTGCATGGCTGGGAATGGTGGCTCACACCTTTAACTCCAGCAGAGGCAGGTGGATCTATTTGAGTTCTAGGCCAGCCTGATTTACACAGTGAATTTCAGGACAGCCAAAGCTACATAATTATCTTAGTTACTGTTCTATTGCTGTGAAGAAACACCATGACCAAGGCAACTCTTACAAGAGAAAGCATTTAATTGTCGGCTGGCTTACAGTTTTAGAGGTTAGTCCATTATCAGCATGGTGGGAAACATGCATACAGGCACACATGGTGCTGGAGAAATAAATAGCTAATAGTTTTACATCCTGATCCATAGGCAGAGAAAGATCCATGCGAGGCCTGGTGTGAACTTTTTGAAACCTCCAAGCCCAGACCCAGTGACACACTTCATTCATCCAACAAAGCCAATTCTAATCCTTAAATAGTGCATAGTGCCTGGTGACTATGCATTCAAACATATGAGCCCACAGGGGCCATTCTTATTCAAACTACTATAATAGAGACCTTATGTCAAATACCTAATATATCATATTAATAGACTGACTCAGGGATATTTCAGAATCCTACCAATAGATACAGAAAAAGCCTATGGTACGTACATAAAAAACATATCTCAGCATAACACAGGCTATATATGACAAACCTAAGCAAACATTCCTCTAAATGGGGGGAAGAATATTTCTTCTAAAATTTGAAGCAAAAGAAGGGTACTCAATCTATTATATCCACTTGAATAAAGTCATTGAAGCCTTAACCAGAGCAGTAAGGAAAAAGAAATTAAGTGATAACAGAAAGGGAAGAGGTCAAATTATACCCATCTACTAAGGGTATGATATTATATAGAAAAAATCTTACAGATTCTTCAAGAAAATTCTTAGAGCCAATATACAATTTCAGCATAGGAGCAATAAGCAAAATTCACACACACACACACACCATCTGTTTGAATGAGCATGACCCCCATAAATTATATTTAAATACTTGGTCCTCAGTTGGTAGAAATGTTTGGCAAGGATTGAGAATTTGAAAAGTAATGAAAAGATTTCTTTAATTATAAACCTCAGTTTGAGTCTGCCCTGTGGTTATTAGCGATCTCTCTTTTGCAGGTCTGTCTATGGTGAAAAAAAGCAAGTGGTACAAAACAAACAAACAACAAAAAAAAGTAGTTTGAGGAGAAAAGGGACACTGGGAAATTAAATGGTGGAGCCAGGGCTCTTGCTGAGTAAAAGGGGAAAGCAAAATCAGCAGTGGAGGAAAAAGGGAGTGGGAGGAGCCCCCTGAGGACAAGCTGCCACCCAGCTAAGCTTCCAATTTGTGAATGAAAAAAGCTTAAGAAATTTCCCTTCCCCCAAAAGACAACAAATAAAAGCTGCTGCAAATGTGATTCAGTGGGGTCAGGCTCTGATCCAAGCAGAAGGCAGAACCGGGGAGTGTTCTCCACATGGTTCTGGCTTCAAAGACATGAAGGACAAACAAATAAAGGAGCTACGAGAATTTCTTACTTCACGTTTAAGGAAAGCTGTGAAGCCAAGCAATGTAGGGCACGGCAGTCCCTGCATGAAGGCGCTGCAAGGACAAGTCCTTAGAGACCACTCAAGACCAAAGAGGATGGAGATTTACTTTCTGATACTGTTAATAGGCCTAAAGGAGCACATTTCATGGTGTATGTGATGGCAATTCTTGGTTGTCAACTTGACTGTATCTGGAATTAACAAAAACCCAAGAATGGCTGGGCAGTGGTGGCGCACGCCTTTAATCCCAGCACCTGGGAGGCAGAGGCAGGTGGATTTCTGAGTTTGAGGCTAGCCTGGTCTACAGAGTGAGTTCCAGGACAGCCAGGGCTACACAGAGAAACCCTGTCTCGAAAAACCAAAAAAAAAAAAAAAAAAAAAAACCAAAACCAAAAACAAAAACCCAAGAATGGGGCACAACCATGGAAGATTTTGGCTTGACTTTAAGTGGGAAGATCTATTCCTAAACCCACATCTTTAGAACAGAAAGACATCTTTAATCCCAATCTTTTGAGTTTAGAAAACCCACCTTTAATCTGGGCCACACCTTCTGAATGGTAGGAAGTTTTTGCACTTTGTCTGCTTGCTTTTGCCTCACTAGCAGCTCCAACCCTTCATTGGCATCAGAGCCAACTTCTTCAGAATTCCAGCAGATATTGCAGACCAGCTAAGAATCAGCCTTAAGGACTGAACACCTACTGGATCCTCGGACCTTCCCTCCATTGTTGGATTAGCTGGACTATATACAGTCTGAAACCCATTCTAATAAACCCCTTGGATGGACGGATAGATTCATTGATTCATTCATTCTGCAAATTCTGTTACTCTAGAGAACCCTAATTAATACAGTTATAAGAAATGACTAAACTTCAATTTCATTCCATTAAAAACTTTTGTTAGGTGGCTCTATGTGCAGACACCACTCTAAACATTTGGGATAAAGTGGTAAATCAGTCAAAATGCCTACCTCCTACCTTTTGCAGATAGCAAAAGTGAAATAAAATTTAGGCAAGATGGTAGAAAATACATCAAAATAAGGAAATAGGTTGAAAAACAAAAGAAATTCAACTCATTTCCCGAGTATCTGGCCAAGACCAATTATATAAAGATGTTAAATAAAATAAGCCAAACCCAGAAAGTCAAATATCATACTTCTCTCACACACAGGATCAAGATTTTGTGTGTGCGTGTAAATCACAAACCTTTAAAGGGGACTGTGAGAGTAAGGAGTTTTAGAGGACTAAGGAGAGGGTAAAAGGAAACACTAGCTGTGAAAGCAGTGTGGGAATGGAGGGCTTGGGGTGGACGGAATCAGACAAGCAAGACTGCAGACAGTGGGGAAGGGAACAACATCAAAGCAGAGATGCTATCATGAAAAGGACCACTTAACAAGTTGCCTTAAAAACTGCCTAAGACAGCACATAATGTACCATTTTACAACAAAAATCCCATCAGGTCTTGAATATATTAGGATAATAATTTGATATTTTCTTTTCTATTTAGGAAAACTAACTTACTTATGAAGAGTATTCTCTATTATAGGAGTTCTTGGTCAGCCCACCCTGAATTTACATGTTTGCATAGTAAATACTTAGGTTACTCCTGTATTTGTATGTCAGAAATCAGTCATTATCAAGCTCATCACTGAGTTCAATATGCCATAACAATACTATGCCTGTAACAACAAAAAATTAATGCTCACTCAATTCCATCCTCCAACAAAATACATTCAGGTGTCTAACATGTACAAACCCTAAGTATGTATTTACATATGTATGTAAACCTATACAGATGTACTGGTAAATATACATTTGCATCCGTACATTTTTAGCCGCTAGGAAACTATTTGAAACATCTAGTTTTGTGGTATCCTCAAGTTCAGGGGTAGCCAATGATTTGCTGCATCCTCATTTCCAAGGACAACACTTCACTCATGATTCAAACACTGGGAACACTTCAAAATCAGAATACCAGTTATAATCACAATGATAAAAAACTGAAGGATCCGAAAAGGGAAAAATTGGGTTTTTCCTATAGGTGAATGTATCCCCAGAAAATATGAAGGCTTAGTCCCCAGTGCAGTAGCGCTTCACCTCCAGACTGTAACCAGGATTTTCAGAAAGCTGTTTCACGTATCACCTAAACTTCCGCACTACCTGTCTACAACTTAAGTGCAATGTGAACAAAATTCCTATCCTACCTCCAAAGTAAGGGTTTCACTATCTATCCCATCCTTTACCCACTGTTTCTACTACAGCAAAACATCTATGATTTTAATGTGTCGTTCTAAAGTTCCAGCCATATTTAATCTCCAGCCCATTGGATTATGAGATTGGGTTTTGGGGTGATTTGGTCACACAGGCTCCTCCCTATCAGTGGGATTATGGTCACTATCAAAGCCTCTTCACACAGCTCCTTGTCCTTCAGCCACAGGAAGCATCCTAGGCCACTCTTTGAAGAACTGAGACCCTGTTCTCAGCATGCTCTGAACCTGCTGGCACTGTTACAACTGGATTTCATGGCTCTCAGGATGTGAAAAAGTAATCCTATCCCTACAAATTACTCAGCTTCAGGTATTTTTGTTATAGCAAACAGTCTAAGGCAGAAAAGCATCTGAATTTACAATGTTTCAGCAATTATCTTAATTTTTTTCCTTCAAACCAAAAACCTCAAGGGAAAAAAAAATCTAGTATCATCTTTTATTACAATTTGATAAATGTCTATTATGGAAAAAATGTTTATTTTGAAATTATTTTAATTTAGAAATAGAAAACCTCATGGGAAGGAGGAAAGACACAAAAACCACAAAGCATCCAGGCAACATTTTACTTCATGAGCTTGTCAGCCCTCATTGGTTCACACGTCCCGTGATGAGAAAGGCCTCAGCCACCCCTGCAAGAGAAAGAAGAGCCATCACTTTCAAGCATGTCATTTGAAATGCAACATGCTGTGATTTTATGAAATCAAACCCAGTTTCAAGAAAATAACATCTAACTTTATCCCAAGACAATATAAGAGTTAAAAGGTCCTTAATGATGGGTGGCTTCTGGGGCAGGTATATTTTAACACTCATTATGTGCCTTTAAGAAATGTCATTTTGAAACAGTCTGACCTGTCTTTCTAAACATAACTAAATGCATTAATTACACAAGAAGTTTTTGATTTTACATGACATGAAACTAACAAACCAGTTTAAAGAAGAGAAAAAGACAACATCACTATCTTCAACCAGCAGACCATCAGAAAGACCCACAAACTGAGTTTAAGCACAAGGAAAACAAAACATCTCCACAGAAGACCACCTACATTTAAAAGCATAGCACTGTATGTCTCCTTTGAATTATAGCATTGTATACAATAATTTGACAACTATAAGACAAAGAGACAAAAATCACCCCAAAAAAATCATGAGAAGAAAAGGGGGGGGGTTTCAAGTCAACCCAGGGAGGCGCTTGTGGGCAAATTTCTCTTCCCATCCTCTCTGATTTACAGTATTCCAAGCATCTAAACAAAAATTTCTTTCAGTTCTACAGTTACCGTACTATGACATGGAAAGTGTGTTTTCTGTCACACCACCACCATCAAAACCCTGTTTTATTTGGCCTTCACTTTGGAAAAAAATTAGTATTAAATGGTAGATAACTTGTAAAACAATAAAATAAGTGTTTTAACTACAAGAAACATTTTCCAAGTAGCTACTAGCATCCAACATGTTTCCCACGTTGCTCTAGCACCTGTCAGACACTCACATTGCTCATTCTCTGTGTACCTCAGTTTCTTCCTAAGGATTAAATGAGTTGATTCACATTCAACATTAACAGGATAAGGTCTCAGCAAAGGCTAGCTATTATCATCACCTTCATCTTTATTAGAAAAAGATAAAGAATTCAAGTCATTTAGTTATTTCAACTAATATCTATTCAGTGTTCTAAACACTTAGATAAATAACCAATCTCTCTCTCTGTCTCTTTCTCTCTGTCTCTCTCTCTCTCTCTCTGTGTGGGTGTGTGTGTGTGAGAGAGTATGTGTTATGTGGGTGTGCGCACGCGTGCGTATCAAGATCAGGCCCTTACCGGATAGGGAACACACTATATGAACTTGCATTTCAGTTTCTAAAACAATGAAAAATAAATTTCTATTATCTCCAAATTACCCAGTCTTGGGTATTGTTATTGCAGCCCAAAGACTACGGCAGAAGAGCACCTGATACACTATTCACTAGTTCGTCTTCCTATAAACCAGAATAGTCAGTGTCAAAAAGGAAAAAAAAAAATCATTATTTTGTATTATTAGAATTCGACTGTCTGGAAGATGTTTATTTTGAAATAAGTATAGTTTAGAAATAAAACATTTTGGAGAAGGGGTGGCAAAAACAGAAAACCACAAAGTATGCAGGCAGATAAGTAACAGGCCGGCCTCCAAATTCACAATCTTAAGGTGGCAGGCACACACATCAAAGTACTACCCAAGCACACTGAAGTCTGTTGAGAAAGATAAACGTATCTGCTAAGTAAGTAAGTGCTTGGAAGAAAAAATACTATAACCACAAAACAAAAACAGAAAGAAAGAAACCAAAGACTTTATTTTGTTGTTCTGGAGGGCAAAATTAAGGACATCATCACAGTAAACAAACTCTGTCATTAAAGAAACCTTGATAAAAATTAAGCTGCCTGGCTGTGGTTGTGCTATGAGGCAGAGGAGCCCAAACGCTGACTTGAAGAGCTACTGCATTCTTTCCCACCGAGAGGGCAACTGGTCAGAGGTCAGATTCCTGTTTCCATTTCAGAAATCTCTTCAAGACTCCACAGTTCCAGAGCTGAGTTCTGTACTAATTCTCATCAGTAACACAAATGAGGTTTCTCAATGGACAGAAGATTCAATGACTTGGTTCTGCCCAGCTTTCCTGTTCTGGTCTCTTCTGATGCATGGTCTCATGCTGACCTTGCACTTGGAGCATTCTCCCTGCTCCTGACTCCTAACCCAGAAGCTGGAGAATCTTAGGCACATATCAAGCATACCCATCCTAACTCTGCAACTCTTTATTATTCAAAAGTATCACTATGTGTTACTCTTTTTTAAACACATCTAACAATATGGATTTAGCCACATGCCATGCAAAAAACAACTCTACCAGTATTAGTGATAAAATATCTAATACTCAAGAGACTTATAATTAAAGAGTTTTCTTAGTAGATTTGAACTTTACCACCCATAAAGTCAGTATTATTAATTCAAAATGGAAGAGGAGACTGACACATTATGACTACAAAATTATAGACTACAGAAGAAATTAGAGAGCTGGCTCAGTTGTTACGAGCATACTCCTGCAGAGGACAGGGATTCAGTTCCCAGCATCCACTCTAGGCAGCTCACTTCTGAAGTCATTAATCTGTAACATAATCCAATAAGAACTACTGTCTTCTAACACAATGGTTAATTACCCAAGGCTATGTTGGTGTACTGGCTAGTTTTGTGTGTCAACTTGACACAAGTTGGAGTTATCACAGAGAAAGGAGTTTCCATTGAGAAAATGCCTCCATGAGATCCAGCAGTAAGGCATTTTCTCAATTAGTGATCAAGGAGGAGGGCCCGTGTGAGTGGTACCATCTCTGGGCTGGTAGTCTTGGGTTCTATAAGAAAGCAGGCTAAGCAAGCCAGGAGAAGCAAGCTAGTAAGCAGTATTCCTACATGGCCTCTGCATCAGCTCCTGCTCCTTGATCTGCTTGAGTTCCAGTCCTGACTTCCTTTTGTGATGAACAGCAGCATGGAAGTGTAAGCCGAATAAACCCTTTCCTCCCCAACTTGTTTCTTGGTCATGATGTTTGTGCAGGAATAGAAACCCTGACTAAGACAGTTGGCTACTAAACAACAAAAAAGATGTAGGCAATCTGCTCTGTCAGATTTCTACCAAAATAGAGATGTTCAGACGAAGCATGGGTTCTCTGCACCTTACAAAGCTCAACAAGATACAAGAAGGACAGGACTTGTTATGAATCTGGTCTGTCACTGAGGAGTTGACAGTGATACACTGTGCCTTTAATTTACTTTAATACTAAAATGCTTACACGGTTCCTATAAAGATGGTATTAGATACAAAAGGCTTTTAAACATATTAATAGATACGCAACACAGTACAACACCACTAAAATATCTTGGGTCAAGTCTGTACATTAATAAAATGGACTAATGTCCACCTGAGATGGTTTCCTTTGCCGTCACTGCTAGACAGTGTATTTTATAAAGTGACTTACACAATAATGTTGTTGATAGGGATATGGATCAGTTTCACAAAGAAGCCAATGAAGCCCATGATAGCAAATCCTATCGCTGTGGCCATGGCGATCTTCTGGAATTCTGAATTTAAAACACAAAGTCTGCAATTAGCTTTGTCAGTCACCAAAAGCATGAAGAAGAGCTATCGGTAATATTAATAAAGATACCGGCATACAGATTAGTAGACACATCACTTTAGAAGCAAAGACAGAGTTGAAGTACTAATAATATACATGTTGACTTACAGGTTTTCAAACCCGTACTCTGTTGGTATGTTAGAGGGAACAAAATGAAAATGCGATGCTCCTGAGTTCATCAATGCACACCAAACGTATGTGTTATGAAAACACACAAAGTAAAACAAAAGAGGACTGAGGTCAACATAAGGAGTGCTTTGTAGTATAACTTTTTAAAACTGTAACACTGATTAAAGAGTAAAACTATAGCTTTTGGGTATATTATAGACAACTAATTGTCTTTAATAACATGGTAAAGTAAAAGGTAAGGACTGAACACTCTAATTAAGAGGAGCAGTTTTACAAAAAGATTTCAACTCTGGTATATTTCAGCCCTATTCTATCTCCTAGGAACACATTCTCTGACCGCCCCACGTAGTTCTAGTATAGGCTATCAGATCTCCTCATTATCTCCCCTCATATCTCCACCAAGGCAGAAATCAAAATGTGTACTGTAATGATTGGACGGCCTTCCCTGAGAGACTCTCGGCTTCATGAGATTAGGGACCAGTATCTATTATTTTATTTACATATTCAATGTGTGCTAGCTAATTTTAGCAACTTGACACAAGCTAGTCATTTGAGAGAAGAAACCCAATAGAGAAAATGCCTCTCTAAGATCCAGTTGAAGACAGGCAAGCCCATAGGGCATTTTCTCAATTAGTGATTGATGGGGGAGGACCCAGCCCATTGTGCATGGGACATACTCTTGGGCTGGTGGCCCTGAGTTCTATAAGAAAACACACTGAACAAGCCATGAGGAGCAAGCAAATAAGCAGCATCCCTCCAGGGCCTCTGCATCAGCTCCTGCCTCTAGGTTCCTGTCCAGCTTCAGTTCCTCCCTTGGCCTCCTTCAGTGGACTGTCGTTCAAGATACATAAGCCAAATAAACCCTTTCCTCCCCAAATAGCCTTTGGTCATGGTGTTTCATCACAGTGATACTAACCCTAAGATAATATGTTACTCTATTGTAATAGTCTGCCTTAAATTCTAACCCAATCAATTCATGAATTAAAATAGACAAATTCTAGCACACCTATTAAGCTATGACACAAGAAAGTAAAGTAACTTTCTAAGTTGTAATAACCATTCCATTAATTTCAGGTTAAGGTTTTGACTAGAGGGCAGAGCAGGGAAGCTGCCAAAGCTTTCTACACACTGGTAATATGGAAGACTACACTATGACTAACCTAAATATGATAAGTATGATAAAGCCTAAATAATTTCATATCATAAAGCAAAACTTTAAACAGTTCTTGCTAAGAAGGACATAAAGAAAGACAGGGCCATGGTAGTGACATCAGTGCAATGCTCCTTTCAACAGTGTGCTAAGCAAGCAACTACATCACTGAGCTGACTTCCAGCCCTGAAAAGATTTAGTGCTTAATCTCACTCTCAAAGTAAAGATAGTATTACCTTTTCTGTCGGGTTTGGTACATCTTTTAACCAGCCGAATTGAGTCCTTTACAAACTGCCGACTTGGCTCAACAAACTGCATTACCTGATCCATGTTTGTCTGTTTAAAAAATAAAAAATGAAAACAACATACTCAGTAGTATTCACTCACATTCTAGGACTTGTTGAGTTATACACAGAGATAAGTATCGAAGTCCTGAATTCAATTGATAAAGAAAAGCAATAGTGGCTTTATCATGTACAAGAAAGCACGTGGCTACAAACAAGCAAGCACAGATCTTACTAATGTTGTTATCCTCACTAGCAAAGGATCATACACTCATTAAAGGATTTTCTCATTACAAGATTAAGCAGCAACAGACCCCTTTCCTGTCAACTACATTCATCTAACTATTCCTGCTAAGAAACCAAAAATGTTTAGGTTTAATAACTACTTTCTAAAGTTCAAACTATTGAAAACGTAGGCTCTACTACGTGTTCCAACTATGGTGTAGCAAGAGCCTAAAATGGAGGCAAAAGTGCATTCCAGTCAAGTTGCTAGAAGTCATGTCCATATAATATATTTAAGTAAAAGTACATTTCTTGGGATGGACAGACAGGTGAATGTTCCAAACAATAAAAATGGGCAAGATTCAGATTCTGCAAAGCCTCCAGCTAAATGTTTAGGTTTGAACATTTTGACATTCCTTTGAAACTCTATTAATTAACAAGAATACTTTTCAGTTATACAACAACTCTGAGGGCCCCTGGTTATGGAGCCACAGTATCTGTACTTCACGTCCAGGTCTTAGAAGTCAGATGTTGATTCTACTCTCTAGCTAGAAAATATAAGCCCTGGTAGGTTCCGATTTCCTTACCTAAGTCATGAGCAGTGTACAAACAGCTGAAACATTTAAGGTACACACTAAGAAATTTATCCACAGCCTGATACAAAAAGCAAAGGGATGCCTGTTTTCTTGGTGTTTCACTTAGTTGTTCTTCAAATCCAACGGCCCTAAAATACACACTAGACAAGCTGCTGCACTCGATGTTAAAAGAGAGCACTAGATCACTAAGACTTCTCGATGCAGACTCTTGACCAATGCTTTTACTTTAAATTGGAAGACTTGAACACAACTTCACAAAATGTTCAAGGAATCAGGCTCTGGAAGCCACAAGAGACAATGAGTTCAACAAGAGGGAGGTTATGTTCAGGCAGGAGATGTTTAGCGAGAAAGCTGAGCCCTAGATCCGGACGCTAAGCTCTGAGTTCGTGAACTATTGGTAAACCTCCTCTAGGGAGGTCTTGATTGGATTAATTCCATCTGAGGCCACACAGGCAGAATCTGTGCCTGGATTTGCTCCTGTTCACGTATGAATGGCTCTCTGTCCACCTGTCAATCAGTGACCCGCCTCTGCGCACTTGCCCACAGTTCTGCAACTTCCAGGTCTCAGCTCCTGGCCTCCAGGCTTGTCAAAGACGCCCTCGTCACCCTAGCCCGCCCAGCCTGTGGCCCCTTCGCCGCCCCCTTCCCCGGGGCTTCCTTTGCTCTCCACGACCCCAGGCCCGCTCATCTCGCTCCCCCCCTTAGTTCCTAAACCCAATCGTCCCACCGGACGCTCGAACCTCCAGTTTCTTCTCGTCCCCTGGTCCCTCCGTGTCCCTACCCTCTCATCCTGCGACCCCTTTGTTCCCTGGACCCTAGACCAGCTCTTACCTACCCACTACCCAGGAGAAAATCCTTACTTACAGGATGGCGGTTTGAGAGGGTAGAGACACGTAGCTTAGGAGAGAATTGAGCCCAACGGAACCGGAAGCTGGCGATCCACAGCCCGCCCATTCCTCCTTTCAATTGGCTCTTCGCACAGAGACGTCACTGCGCAGGCGCAGTGTCACAGTTTCGCCGGGGTTCCGGAGCAGTGGTGGACCTGAGCTATTCTGGTCGCTCCCCCTGAACCGGCGGGCGGGGAGTGTCAGACCTTCCTTTCTTGGTCCGCCTCCCGGTCTCGAGCGCAGACTCTCCAGCAGCCTCAACGTAAATCCATGAAATGGTCGCTAACTAATGAGTGTCCGCGTTACAGTTCTGAGTCCCTGCACTGTGCATGTAAATAATGTCACTGATCAAAAATGAAACAAGCATCATCAAATGAAAGACCTAATTCAAAATATTCTCCATACCCGGAAAGTGACTTTCTGCTATTAATTATGGGAATATAGCGGGAATTAAGACCGTCTACCTAGCAGTTTCTCGTCCCCTATGAAGAATTAAATCTACTGAGGGTACTAACTAGTGCAATACATTTGGCATTTCTGAGTTAATATTTGTTCCTCGGATAATCTTGACTGGCCCCATCATTAGGCTAAGAACCAACCTAAGAGCTTTGAAGAGTTTTTACTTCTTTTCATGTGCAACATCAGTCAAGTATTGTGAAACAGACTACAATACTTTGCTTTCATATGGAGAACAAACCAAAATTCTACCATTAGTATTTGAAGGACCTATAAAAACTTTATGCCAAACACTATTAAATAGATACAGCAGGTTTGCCGAGTACCATGAAGCATCACCTTGAAACATTAGGTCTTTGCTATTTGAAGGAGTTGTTTTTGTGTATCCAAAATAAGCAGAGTTTCTTTTTTTTAACTCATAGCTTGCAGCCACATATTGGGAAATGGCAGCTGTCATTCTAGCTTAATTTGGCCTTTGGATATAAAAGGGGTTAATGCAGCTACTGTATTATAACATTCTTATATTTTTCATCCCTGTTTCAGTATAAATACACATCTATAATCCTAGCACTTGAGAATAGGAGGTGTGTAGATGATCCAGGTCACCCTTAACTACATAAAGGGTAGATGGACAGTCTGGGTTATATGAAACTGTCTCAAAACAAAAATATATATTAAACATTCAAGCTCAGGATTAAATACTGCAAAGAGATAAAGCAGGAGAGTGAATGATATATTGATACGTTGTTAAAAGAAACACCAAATTAATCCATAAGAATTCAGAAGAAGCAGAAGAAGAATTCAGAACAAAAATTATGATTTTTTTTAAACCACTAAAACAGGACAGCTAAATACAGGAGACAAATTTCTAGCATCCTGTGAAGGATTATCCAAATTAGGTTACCTCCATCCTAGGAACCCAAGTTACCCTGAGAGTTCTTCCCTGCTAAGCCATCCTGTCCTTTTCCAGAATCTTTGTGTGTTCTCTGAGAGCTCCAGTTGTGAATGCTGCCACCACCTCTGGGTAGTCCTTCTTAGGATCCTGTGTATGCATTGCTTTGCGTCTGTGTGACAGTTCCCTGTGCAGACTTTAATTGGTTCTCACCACGTTTTCAGCCTAGTGAATGTCATGTGCCTCTGTCTCGGTTTCTTTTAGGCAGTTCTTCTGCCCAGGTTTCAATGGTCCACACACTTATTCTGAATTTCATAGGTGGTCTCAGGCTGAGGAGTCACTGACATAAGACTTTTGAAATGACATCTTGTTTCTGACCTGTGGGTTGCCTACTACCTCTTACTCAGTGGAGAGGAGAGTTTTCCTGTATTTATTTCTCACCCCCCCCCATATTTATGTGCTTGTTGTTATTGCTTATTTGCTTGCTTATTTGTGCTGTTAGGGGTTGAACCTAGAACTTTGTGCATGCTAGACAATTAGTATAACGTAGAACTACAACCTATCCTAAGACACATTTTAGAAATATCTCCTACCTAAGTATTATACACTTTGACAACATCGCATTTTTTCTCCTCCAGTAACCAGTTGGCTAGCTTCGGTGAGATCAACTTTACTAGATTCCGCGTGAGAGATTGTACTAAACTTGCCACACTCCAGGGTCCTCAGTGTTCTCACGTGTGATAGAACTTTATTCTTTTTATGGATAATATCATTCTATTGTACATTCATATTGTACTTTACATCCATTCTTCTATTGGCAGATATTTTGGATGACTCCATCTTTGCTGCCAAAGAAGGGCTGTATAAACATGAAAGCGCCAATGGTTTCGTTTTGGTTTGCTTTGGTTTTGGAATTCTGTTGAGTATATGCCCAGCAATAGGACAAAAAAAAAAAAAAGCAAAATAAAACATAGACAGCATCAAGTTTCAACGAGGATGCAAGGTTAAAGGGTCTCACTACAATTGCTTATAGGAAGATAATTGATACAGCCACTTTGGAAGACAAACTGGAAACTCCTTAACAAAGATACCCAATAGTCCTTGTCTTAGCTAAGGTTCCTATTGTTGTATTTACACCATACCCAAAAGCAACTTGGGGAGAGGAGGGGTCTATTTCATCTTCCACTTCCAAGTAACAGTCCATCTCTGAGAGAAGTCGGGGCAGGAACTCAATCAAGCAGGGCAACAATACCAAGACAGGAAATGAAGCAGGAGCCATGGAGGAACAGTGTTTATAGGTTTCATCCACATGGCTTGTTCAACATGTTTTCTTATATACCCTAGGCCCTATATAGGGGTGGCAACACCCACAATCAGCTGGGCCCTCTATCAGTCACTATTTAAGAAAGTGTCCTACAAACTTACCAATAGGCCAATTACATGGCCTATTTGGGACATAGTCTCAATTGTGGCTCCGTCTTCTCAGATATGTCTAGGTTTGTGTAAAGTTGACAAACCCCAGCCAGGACAGTTCTCCACACTACCCTTCAATAACAGAAAACGCTATGCACACATGGAAACCTATAGCTATTTCAATAGCTTTTCTTTCTTAATTGCCATGGCATAGAAAAAAAACCAATATACTTCAATCGCTGTGTGATTAAATAAGCTGAACACATCAAGATTGTCCTAAAAGAAATTAATGATCCACATGAAAAGCCATTCAGTTAAGGTCAGAATACAAATTGAAAGAAGTCTATGTACCCTTTGATTCTAACCATACAATACTCTACAAAAGGAAAACTATGAAGGACAGAAAAAGGTCAGCAGCTGGTCAGGAGTGTCCTGGGATGTAGAAAGGAGGGAATTATGGGACACAGGAGACTGCCAGTGCAGTTAGAACTTCTGGATGGCGTTGCAGTGCCGATGTCTGCTGTATTTGTTGAAGCCTGTAGAATTACACAGAGAATGAAACCTAATGTGCACTGTGTGTTTCAGTTTAATGTGCCAGTGTTGGTTAATAAAGTTTTGAAAAAAGATATAGATGGAAAATCCATATACGATAGACACGTTAGAGGAGTTGAATTCGTGATTTATAACTATATAAGAAAAGTGCTGGACTAGTGAACTGATTTTCATTTGTACCATGAAAGAAATCCTAGAGAATACACAAACTGAGAACCAACAAGGGTAAGCAAGCTCTTTCCAACTCAGGACTTGAGGTCAGCATTGCAAATACTTTAACCTAATCTCCTGTCTTCCAGATATGTCTAGATCCAACCATCCCTAATGGATAGAGTCCAGCCATGTATAATAAACATAATATATCATGACCAAGGAGGATTTCTTCAAACAATGGGAGTGTGTAATTTGTATACAATCATTCATTCACTTAGCACAGAGTGCACCCATAGAAAGTATATGGTCCATAAGCCATTCACACGTAAAATATGTAGTGTTTAGCCAGGGTAGTGGCACATACCTTTAATCCCAGCACTCAGGAGGCAGAGGCAAGTGGATCTCTGTTAGTTCGAAGCCTGCCTGGCCTACAAATAGAGTTCCAGGAAATCCAGGACTACCTGGAGAAGCCCTGTCTTAAAAAAACCAACCAACCAAGTAAACAAGCAAACAAACAAACAAATAAAGTATTTAGACATTTATAGGAAATGTGTGCAAACTCTCGAAATAGATATTATATAGATCAATAAAACTGAGAAGAGACCACTTTCAAAAATGAATATTATTAGAATGCCAGATTGGCCTATTATTGGTAAAATCATTGCAACTCATTAACAGAAAAAAGAAACAGGATTGGGACGGTTTCCAACTTCTTCAGAACAAAAAGCAAAACTGTAACTCACAAAATGTAACCCACACTTGTGACAAATGTTTTCATCAAAGTAGATGTGTCCTGCGCACCTCTCGCCAGCAAGAAGACGCACGACACATAGGCTTCGTCTGCAGTTCATCTTTATTCAGCCGTTGATGGAGGAAGAACGCTGACCCCGAAGGACAGTTCCCTTTTATAACCCATCAAGCGGTGTGGCACAACCTGATTGGTGGTTTCAGCTCGTGAACCGATTAAAGAGGAGGAGCCTGCACTTGGCATACACTTTGGCGCCCTTTTATGGGTTGCGCATGCGCCGTGCACACGTTGTTCGTTATAGG
>CM052712.1:12575067-12585301 GCA_028551405.1 Uromys caudimaculatus | reverse complement strand
GTTTTGTGCATTTCCTTTGTCTGTTTGATTGTGTTTTCTTGAAATTCTTCCTGTTTGATTGAGTTTTCCTGTAATTCTTTAATGGATTTTTGTATTTCCTCTTGAAAGGCTTCTAGTTGTTTATCTCTGTTCTCTTGTATTGCTTTAAGGGTGTTATTCATTTCTTTCTTCACATCTTCTATCATCATCATGAGAAATGATTTAAGATCTGAGTCTTACTTTTCTGGTGTGTTGGGGTATCCAGGGCTTGCTGTGGTTGGGGAGCTGGGTTCTGCTGGTGCGGAGTACTCTTGGTTTCTGTTCTTTATGTCCTTACCCTTGCCTTTTGCCATCTTGTTGACTCTGATGTTAGCTGATCTTACTCTGTCTGGTTGTGGCTTGCCCCTCCTGCAGGCCTCTGTGTCAGTACTCCTTGAAGACCAGCTCTCTCTTAGAGGTGTTTGGGTTTGGAGAGCTGTCGCACAGGGTCCGCTCTGGGGTGCAGAATGGAATCAGAAGGATCTTGTCCCCAGCTGTCCCTGAAGGCTCTGTAAGGGTCCCTCTTGATCCAGTGAGTTTGAACAGAAGTGGTGGTTTTGCCTGTGCTCAAAGGTGTGTCAGCACTCCTGGGATTCCACGAGATCTCTTGTGGAGCCTTGTAGCCCAGGCTGAGGTCCCCAGGCACAGGTCCCTGGTCGCCCAGGCAGAGGTCTCCACCCACAGGTGAAAACCGGAAGTTTCGGGGTTTTCCTGTCCCCAGGTTCTCAGGCCCTGGATCCCGGCAGATCCGGGCAGGTCTGGGTGAGAGGTGTTGCTCCCCTTAACCCCACTCACAGCCTTTCCAAGCTTCTGGGAGGCCACCCCTCTCCGGCGCTCGTTGGCTACGGACTCCTGGCGGCCCAGGCAGCAGCATTGCCCATCTTATGTGCTCTTCTCTGTTTGTTTCCTGATATTATTCAACTTATTTTTGCTAAAAATGTTAGGACATCTTCAGTCTTAGAGAACAGGTAAAACGAAATTAAAGCAAAAGGGGAATTAAAATAGGGAGATGCTATATTTCTCAAATTAGGCATATATATATATGCAAATGCCTTAAGGTCTATGGCTTCTATGCATTTTTTCCACTGATAATTGTCTAAGACTGGGTTGTCAAAAATAATAAGAGAAAGGTTTCTATGTTTATTTTCAATAGTAAATTAAACTGATTAACAATTTTTAAAAAACTGAAAAACTGAACATTCCTTTGTAATTATCTTCCTGGCTTTGCACAGTGTGTGCAGTCACCACAGTGCTCTACCTACTGATGAGGGCACACCCTCTTCCATTTGGCTTCCCCTGCTCATGCTCGCAGATACAAGTGGTTTGGTCTGGTAAACAGATGTTCCCTTTAAGCCCTTACCATGCATCTTGTTACACAAAGAATTATTTTAATAAACTAGAAGACAGCTTAAGGTTTATTCACTTAACTTGCAAGGATAATACTAGAGATTGACTGGGGTGGCCAATAACAGAAGAAAAGAAATATGTGATATTTTAAAAACCGAGTTTATTTTCCAGTGCTTATTAAAAATACAGCAAAACACTTGAAGTTCCACTTACACCTTTGAGGATTAGAACAATCAACTACATTTTCACATTGAGTATCTCATACATTTCAGGAATTATAGTTTGTGTTTGAATATAGTTTTATTCATTAATAAAAGGTAAATTTGCTACTGTAATGGTCCATATTTTATATTATTCACAATAATGCATTTTCTTATACATTCTGTATGTAATTACTAATAATAAATAAAACAATAAATAACTAAGAAATTTTTAAAAATAAACCTTATGGGAGGTTTATGGGGCAGAAAAAATAAATTAAAACACGTTTCCTAAAAAATTCACCCTCTGGAGGGGCAGGTAGAGAAAGAGACAACACAGTGTGACGGCTCCTGACAGTGTTACAACAACAATGTATAGAAACTTTTGAAGGATAACTTGATCCAGAAGAATACAGTTGTGGATGGTTTGCAGGAAAAGATTTTTGCCAAGTCAAGAATTGGTGGTGGAGGAAGGGGTGAACTCTGTAAGTGTTCTGTCACGTGACCTGCACAAAGGGCAAAGGTAAGGGAGCAAGCATGGCCAGACAACTGCAGATGATTTGATGTGACTACACTGAAAGATACAGAACAGGAAAGTGTGAGAGAAAAGGCCCCTGGAGTAAGCCAGGGTGACTCAGTCATAAACAGCCTCACTGGGTTTACAGAGCCATCTGGTCTCTACATGAATGGAGCGAATGGTCTAAATTAGAGGTGACATGCTAATTGGAGGATTTTTAGGCAGACTGGCCCATGGACAGTAAAAGGAAGGCATACTGGTGAGAAGGTTACCATAGCCATATCAACTTCAAATGAGGGTAAGAGGTAGTGAAGAAGAGAAAAACATGGAGAAAGGGTGGACTGCTCAGATGGTTCCATAATTAAATGAGTAAGAACTGATTCTTGGCTGGATGGACCCAGAACGAGAAAAGCAGAAATGGTGTTAACTACCCTGAAGCCCTGACCACTTTCCGAGGTAGGGGCTGAAAGTAAATAATCTCTGGTTCTGGTATTACTGACTCATGTAGGATTGCCACAGACTGGGACAGGTGTTTCTGGAATGGAATGGGCAAATCTGACGACAAGTCATGGATACAGACAACATAACCACCAGCAGTGGTAGTGACGCAGGGAAGCAGATGTTCAGAATACAAGAAGAGGACCAGTCTGACCCTTCATGGGCACGAACAGGCAATGAGCAGTTTTAGGATGGTGAGTCTCCCAAGATAATTTAGAAGTCTGGTTAGAAGTCACAGCCTGCCTGCCTAATAAGATTCACAAGAACTGAGTTTCCAACAAATCAACCACAAAAATGCATCAGAGATATTTAGGAAGTAAGTTACTTGTGTCTTAGCAGCATTCCCATTTGGTGGGAAGAGCAAGTTATAGGAGACTGAGAAGGAAATGAATGCTGAGCAGATCTGAGCAAGGAACTACCGTTAGGACACCAAATTGGCAGGAATGAGGAAGGACACAGCATGATTTGAGATCTCTAAAAGTAAAATACTAATGTGAACTCCAAGCATCACATACTTGACAACCACTACAAGTAGTGGTCCTAGTGCAAAACTAAGATACTAACGTAAACTGCATATGACTTACACTTGAAAAACAGTAAGAACACCCTATGGGTAGGGCAGGGTTCAAGTGCAACTTGTACTACAAACTACAAGTAGACAGACTAGAATCAGAGACCTACACACCACAGTCTCCTCTTCCACCACTTCCTTTGTTTTTCTGTTGGATGTGTATTCTGAGGACTCACTTCTCTTTGCGGCAGGAAACGGTTTCACCACTTGTCTTCCAGTTTAAGAAACAGGTGGTTTCAGTCACATTCCACTCTTAGACTCAATCCAGTGGCTGACGGGGAGATGCCATGAGTGAGAAGGGCAGCTCCCGATTAGCGAGTTCTTTCTCAGCAGGAAAAGGTGATCGGCAGAACGTTCATTACAAGAGATAGCTTAGAACATCCGCATATGTATACTACTGTTGTACAGTAAGACACTTCACTTTCTTTCATATTTTCAAGATTTTCAAGTGCTTTTTAATGATCTCTTCTCAAATTAAATCTGCAGGATATCTTCCTTTCCAATGACACTTTTGTTAAGAGGGCATAAGCAATAGACAATGCTGTTCGGCTTAGATATTATGGCATGTGACTATCAGAAGTAACTGGGGAGAAGACAACAGGAAGCCACAGGCCAACTATCTTCAAGCATTCGAAAAGCAAACCTAGAGGAGGACTAAATCAGTGTCATCCTAGCTGGTAGAAATAGGACTAGCTATTAGGTTTTGAGCCCAGGCTGTTTGAATTCAGGAAATTCCTGAATAGCTCTGGAAACTGCTTGCCTGGTCTTCAAGGCCATTTTTGATTAACTTTATTTTTAATTTCCATTAAAATATTATTAGATAATAATCACCCACGTGATGCAACGTGAGGGGGCATTGTTCTAACAGCTGTCTAGTTATTAAATACTGGTTTCCTAGCCTTAAAAAACGGTGGCAGTTGGATAAGAAATGTTTTACCCAGGCTCCTGTATTTGAATATGTGTTGGTCCCCGGTTGGTAGGGATGTTTTCCGTGGTTTAGGAGATGTGGCCTTGCTTGTAGAAGTATGTGTTACTGGTGCCAGGCTTTTGAGAGCTTAAGACCTCACCTACATCCAGTTTACTCTCTCTGCTTCATGCTTTTGGTTGAGGTGTGATTCTTGGTCTCTTGCTCTAACCTCCATGTCTAGTTATTAAATACTGGTTTCCTAGTATTTAATAACTGCTGCTATGCTTTTCTTGAAGTGATGGACTCCCATGCTCTGGAACTATAAGACAAATTCTTTTTTCCACAGCTGATTTTGGTCATGGTATTTAATCACAGCAAGAAAAGGGAAAGAATACAGCTACAGAAGACCCCATACAAATGACCATATTTGTAGACACTTTTTTTACTATGACTTAAAGACTCAGGTAGAATAACCTGGGAGATGGAAGGTGCTACATAATCTCCTTTTGTGAAAAAAGGGAAACAAAGATGGGAGAAAAAAGTCCCTCCCTGCAAAGATACACTTTAACAAGGCCAAACAGGACTCTGAGAAGAATTTTTCCTTATGAGTAAGGAGAAGCATCTAAGAGTACACTAGGTGGCACTATCAAGGGTTGGAAAGAGAGTTTGACAAAGGTAACTAACGCCTTTGGTGGTTCTAATGGTCATTAAATGTCCTGAAACTTTCCACACATTCTCAGTCTTTGAGACTAATCTCAGGTTTGTAGAAAAATAATGAAAATCTTAATCTGAGAGCTTCTACTTCCAAATTAGATCAAGTTTAAATGAACTATAGGTTTAACACATTTTAAAATAGTTTCATCATTTGACAATTCAATCTGTTCCACTGCAGTGGAAACTGTAAAGTTATTAACACGTAAATTTATTATAAATGTAAATTTAGTTATTCACTTTAGAATTCTTCCTATGAGTGTACATCTATGCTTATTTATATGAATCTTTAAATAATCTTCAAAAATCCTTTGAATTCTTGAAGATTTAAGTAGAAGTCAACAGTAAATTCTATCACTTAAAGTGGTGTAATATTCTAACATAAATACATGGAGCAATACATTTCAAAATTATTCTAACAGTCTATTATTTCTAATAAAAATAACATTTCATGATTTCTTGATAGTATAAGACCAGAAAATTTTTTTAACTAAAGTGCAAAATACAAACAAAGGTTCATGTTCCACTTTGTTTTCTTTTAAATGTTAAATGTTTAAAAGGACGAGAAGGACATTATCAGATTTTAAAACGTTTCTTTTGATTATGTGCCATCAAACTATTGTGATTTTTCAACTTCTCTTTCCAGTTCTGCATCTAGAATTTCCCCCCACGTATCTGCATCCATGGGGCACATAGTCTTTTCTGGCAGGCTAACAGAAGAACGAATGTTGCTGTATCTGCCACTTAGCCACTCGTATTTCACTTTGCTCTTCTGGTAATTTCTTAGGAGTATTACCTGAAAGGGATAGACATCACTGTTCAAAAAGATGCTGGCAGCGTGGTTTGCTGGTGCGTGTGTCTGCAAGAGAAACTCATTCACAGGACTGAGGTTAATTACTGACGTGGAAGTACACATATTAATCACATTGATAAATTCATGTGTGCATGTATGGATTAGTGTATATACACAGAGCAGCCTATTGCATGTATTGGAGGTTTTCATTAAGTGGAATGAAGGGAAATTGGTTTCCTCACCTCCCTTCTGCTTAACAAGGAAAGTTCCTGACTTTAAGATCTGAGACATACAAAGCTGAGTAGAAAACAGTATGGAGATTGTGCCAGTAGAAAGAAGATAATAATTCAACTTTAACTCTTTCCTTAAAGTCAGCATACTCTGCATGTTACTCTATGTAGAAGTTATAGTATTCTCTTAACTGTGCTACAACACCCCTGTGAAAACCATGACAAGTTGCAAAGGTTAAACTTACCCTCCAGGTATACCCGCTTTCTATGTCATCATCTATTTCTCTTTGGCACACAGCTCTTATGGTCAAGCAGTGGGGTTTCCATAAGGAGTCATTGTTTCTTATTGCACGGTCCCAGCTCTTGCATGTCCTGGATGCTCTGCACAAACTCTGAATGTCTAGCTGGCTGAAAATTTTAGAAGTGACTTCCAGGGGCAGCAGTTCAACAAAGTTACTTTGACTCTCCTTTTTTCCCTTTTCAGCATCCGTGGAATTCAATTCCATACTAGCAACTTTGAAATTATTGTTCTTCGTGGAAGTTTTCTTCATGGTTTGCCAATTGTCTTCATATGTTACCTATAGGGCAGAGTTGAAATGTGTTCAACATCCTCAGGCCAAACTGCGCATGCTACTCTGAGTCAGATAGTCTGGACACGATTTAACCAACTTTACATCTTGACTTCGGCCTCTCAATCTGCAAGGAGGAGTCCGTGCTGTGTCTCTTGTGTGTTTCGTGAGACTGCTAGGCGGAGTGGGTAAAACCAAGTGGCTGCCCATCTGAACTGTACCTGGGAGACCATGAACACATTCCCTTCGCTTTGAACATTATTTTTTTTTAGCAAATATGATTGCTTCTACATGTTTTGTTTCTTGCTGCTCCCGAAGAACATTATCTTTTAAGAAAAGGGAAATAATTCTCCATATCATGGATTCAGTGAGTTTAGTAATAATGGCTACTTTAATATTTATTAAAAGTCTGTGTGTGAACTGATGGTTTACCATTGAGTTCTTCACCTTCAAGCTGATGTCGTCACAACCCTGCTGGACCTTTAGTAATTTATATAAGAACTTCTTAATTACTTGGATGTAACGGACAGGTGCATACTCTTGACATAAATTTACCTAAAATGGTCCAGAATAAAATCCTGGTTATAGTAACAGAGTCTCATATATTCAATTAAGCTTCAAGAGTGGTGTCTTAGAAATCAGTCTATCTTATGTGCCCAATTATGAACTAAGGATAACTGTCCCTGAATCTCAGTGAGTGACAATCTAAATAGTTCATAATTCAGCTAGGAATAGTATATAGCTGTAAATTTAAAGCCCGATTTCTGCTAATGTTCTCAAGGACC
Organism: Uromys caudimaculatus; assembly: GCA_028551405.1. Classification (NCBI taxonomy): domain Eukaryota; kingdom Metazoa; phylum Chordata; class Mammalia; order Rodentia; family Muridae; genus Uromys; species Uromys caudimaculatus. The sequence continues at coordinate 12,578,155 of CM052712.1, read as the reverse complement.
ACGGCGTAAGCTTCTGGAAGCAAGGCTGTGCACGTCATCCTTAGGCTACTTTGCAGTGTAAACATAATTTATGTTTATCTAGTTTATAATATTTACAGTTCCCTTTATAGTGGAGAATCAGGGTCCAATAGGCATTTGATGAATATCTAAATATCTCTTCACTCGGCTAATAACAATTCCCTTTTCAGATGTACTCCTCAAGTCGTTTTAGTTACTAAAATCATGGTGACTATCTTTGAATAGGCTGTTTAGCATCCAAATTGGTTGTGGTTAGAACTGTAATGTCTGTACTGAACAGGAGGCTTCCTTTAGAAATAGAAAAATAGAAAGCAACTTGGTGGACAAAACAAGACAAAACCCACAACGCCAAGTATCTGCAACGAACCTTCTCCACTCCTACCACTGGTACAAACTAAAGGCAAAGCTTTGAAGCTAAGTTTCTATTAGGAGGTTACACTAATTCAAATGTTTGCTGTTTCCCCCAGGTTCTCTCTTGGAATAAAATGCTTCCTTCTGTCAAAGGAATTCCAGAAGAGGCAGAAAGGTTTTCAATTGAACATTCTGTGGTGCCTTGGTCATATTCCCAAAAATCTCATTAGGAATCTTCTAAATTATCTCTATTGAATGCTTGGAAAGCTATCCCTTGTATGTCGCTTCTTTTTGAACCAACCATGAGGAACTATTAAGTTAGCTTGGGGCCCTCCCACCTTCCTTTCAAAGATTTACTTCTATGTGTATTGCTGTTTTGCCTGCAAATACGTCTCAGCACAAAGTGCGTGCACTGCCCACAAGAGCCAAAAGTAGGGGCGAGATTACTAAACTGGAGTAACAATCAGTGGCAAGCCCCCTCTGTGGGAGCTGGGAACTAAACCTGGGGAAGAGCGGGCACTCTGGGTCACCTCCAGCCCCTCCACCCACCCGTCCTGTCAAATGTCTCTATGAGTGGACAAGCGGAGCGAGAGCATCCCTGAGCAAGATTAGTTCTCAGAGAGCCACACTGGTCCTGCGGAGCACAACCGCATCACTGCGTGCTGTGAGGATGGGCACCGACCCGAGAACCCACCGACCAACCACAGGCGAGCACGCTGGTCCGGGCCGGGGATGGGCTGAGCGGCCTCTCCTACCTAAAGGCGCTTCTCCCGCGAATTCAGTCCTAGGTATTTGAATCTTTTCCGGAAGACCTTCATGTCCCGCCCTCCCAAGCCCTGCTCCGCCCATTTGCACACGCGCGTTGCTTTCTGGGATTGGTAGTTTTTCCTGCGTTTCATTACCGTAAGAGAAGGAAAGAAAGGCGGCCCAAGTGACTGCAAGGTCCAGCGTCCCTACTGAGTGACAGCTGTCGCAGGGCGGGGCTTCTAAAGAGTGGGACTCCCAATGTGTTTTGGTGGCTACTGAGGGCTGTGAGGCCACAGAGGGTTTGTCGCCAAGGCTCTCTCTCCCCAGGAGCCTCTGCAACCTGTCTAGATGCTCCTTCCCTGCAGTGTGTACTTGGCAAAGGTTGCTGAAAAAAACAGTTCACATAGTGTTTACTTTTTTTCTTGGACAGGTGGTTATTTAAATGTTTTGAAGATAATATCATGTTACTCATTTCCTTAGTTTCTTAGCATAGTAAACTTTCCAGGGAATTGCCCGGGAAGCTTAACTCTCAATGCAGTATGTATTTTTACCTAGTAGCATCTTGCAAAAGTATAGTGAAATCAAGGACTACCGAGACTGCTATATATGATGGAAATTGTAAACCTTTCAGCTTATGTGGTTATTAAGTTAGCTGAGCGTTTTGTTTCCAGAGCATTTATTTGCTAGCAGTCAGCAATTACCTCCTTGCCAGTCTTTCTGCAGTTCTGCATTTTTCTATGACTTCTCTCGCTTTTTATACTCTTACCGCTTTTAGTTTAAACAATCTATACATCTCTGATTATAAAGATGCAGAAGCTAAGAGATACTTGTTGACCTTGGAAGACTCTGGGGAGCCGTAACTTACCGGAAACCCCCAAGTGAACACCATGGAGTCGGGAATCTATGCAAAAAGCAAGTGGAATTTATTGATCCAGCCTGCTGGGGTCATCCTGCACACCAAGGAGGGAGAGAACGACCACTTGCAGCCTGTTCAGCGAGCTTTTACAGTTTTTAGAGCAGCGGCCATTAGGCACAATGTGATCCGCAGAACAGTGTGACTTTTAAACTGATGGGTCTTTAGGGAATGAGGTAGTAGAGGCTTAATCAGCCCCTCCCTTCCAGCCTAGTGCCCTCTAACCTATTTCTTCCAGGAGGGGAGGGGTGCCCACATGCTGGGGGGGGGGGGGCTGGTGGAATCTTCTGAAGTTTCTGAGCTGACCTCTTTAACCTAAGCCTAATGGGAGAGAGTATCCTGGGGAAATTCACCAGGATATATAACCATCTCGTAGGGAAACTCTCAATATACCCTCTTATGGATTCAAGAAACCTTGACTCAACTGGGAAGACACATTTAAGAGTTGATTATACAGTGTATTGAGCTTCTTCACATTCCCAGTTAATGTTAAAGATAACAAACCAGAGACTTATCAGGAGGAACAGACCTTGGGGTGAGAATTGAGGGAAGGGAGCTACTTTCATTAAAAAAAAAAATCAATCTGATCGAAGCCATACATCCCACTAGCTGACATAAAAAAGACCGCAGTTTTCTATAGAAGATATGAGTCAAAAATGCAAGGAAAGAGGAAATGGTGTGTTGTGTGTGTGTGGGAGGGCACCATTTGGTGTGTGTGCTGATTAGTTTTTGTCAACTTGACACTTTGGAAGAAGGAACCTCAAATGAGGAATCGCCTCACTCAGATTGGCCGGTGGACAAGTTTGTGGTGGCATTTTCTTGATCTACGTGGGAGGGCCCAGTCCACTGAGCAGTGCCATTCATAGGCAGGTGGTCTTGGGTTCTGTAAGAATGCAAACTGAGCAAGGCACAAAAAGCAAGCTAGTAAACAGTGGTCCTCCAGGGTTCTACTTAAAGATCTTGCTCTTCCATTGCTGTCTGGAATTAGTTTTCATTTTTGGGTTCATACTCTTGTAGACTATTTCTGAACCTGCCATTTTCCGAATCTTTACACCCCCC
>CM052712.1:12557442-12574967 GCA_028551405.1 Uromys caudimaculatus | reverse complement strand
CTACTGACTAGATCAAGTCAGTCAACATTCTAGAGTACTGTGGTGGGGTGGAACTGGGGGATTTCAAGAGCCCCTGCCTCTAATTGGGGAGCTTTATATATAGTTGTTAACTTCTGGGGAGGGAGTCAGTTTTCTTTAATAGTGTGTCATTTGGTAGGCTGAACAACCATCAGAGGATAGCCCCATACTCAGTAAATGATAGGAGAGAGGGAGGGAGGGAGGGAGGGAGGGAGAGAGAGAGAGAGAGAGAGAGAGAGAGAGAGAGAGAGAGAGAGAAAATGAAATAAGGGAGCTAGGGAATGAACCTGAGAGGAGTTAGGAGAAGGAGTGGTTATTATCATCTAAACTATGATATTCTTACTTTTTAAAAAATTCAGTAAAATTTAATATGGGGATTATTGTATTCATAGGTTGGAAGACTAAAGGTTGAGTATTTGAAAATCCCAGTTTTAATAAAGTATCAATACATTACAAAGTGCTGCAACATTAAGAAAGACATCTGCAGCGTGTTGAAGCTTCACTGAAAACTGCACTTAAAGAACCCTCAGCATTTGTGGGACATCTTAGAAGGTGCCACATATTTGTATTGCTGTATTATTCTGACAAACTCACTACTGTTTATGCTGAGATAAAAATGTCAAAAACCAAGGAAGGGTCTTGCTTCTTTTAGTTATTCATTTTCATATATTTTCCTAGAGATTTTTGTTGTTTTCCTTCCTTCTTCTTGAAACCATGACCTCTTTTTTATATCATTGTCTCCCCCATATCTCTCTCTCTCTCTCTCTCTCTCTCTCTCTCTCTCTCTCTCTCTCTCTCTCACACACACACACACACACACACACACACACACCTAAATATAGCAACACAACCTGCTCATTCTGTTTCGTGTTATTTGCATGCATACAAGTTCAGGGCTTCGTATCCAATACTTGCTATTGGATAACAGACTAGGGGCTCATTCATGGAGAAGACTAATTCTTGTGCCGTCTGCACTCTGCTGTGCTGTCTGCTGCCTGAAGTTCTGTGCCTAGAGCAGGGGGTTCTGTAAGGTTTTCCACTACCATACTTGCTTTCTATTGATGTTTTCTTTGTTTGGGTCTTTTCTTAGCGAACTGTATTGCTGAGTATCATGGATGATACATCCTGGCATTTTCAGAAGACATTGTCTCATAGTAGGTTTCCTGGCATGTGGCTCTTACAGCATTTTTGGCTCCCTCTTCCACGGTGCTCCCTGAGCCTTAGGTGCAGGGCTATGTTGTGATGTATCAGCTGGAACTGGGCATGTGTTCTTGCATCTTGACCAGTGGTAGTTTAATGTAATGATCTCTATCTGCTGCAAAGAGAAATTTCTTTGGTGAAAGTTGAAAACTGTACTTATCTGTGGGTATGAGGTTAAAACTTTAGAATTCAGTTTGGAATTGTGCTGGTTTAGTAAAATGATGGTAGTGGGTTCTCCTCTAAGACTCAGACTCACAAGCTCTAGGTAGTTGGTCAGATATTTAATGCCAGGAATGATTTTCCTCCTGTTCAGCAAGCCTTTAATTCAATAAGAGAGCTATTGGTTAACACAGACACACAGACACACCCCACACCAATAAAAAAATAGACAAGTGGTGAAAATGTGTCATTTGAGGCCAACTTTGGACTTGACTTTATCAGCACCTCATAGCTTTTCATACAGTAAAGAAGTAAATAAAAATAGTGGCTCAACTGAGAAAATCTACTCTTTTGATAGAAAAGGATATTTAGATACTAAATCCCATCTAAAACCTCAATTTTCTTTCTCAGGTTCTAATTAAGCATCCCTCTTAAATGACCCTGTGGGAACATAAACTATTTGGACTCTGATCCTGCCCTTGACTGACACATGTGAGGAGCAGAGAAACTATAGACTCAAGGAATTCAGAGTGTGTTTTCAGTAAGGCAGACATAATAGTTCTCTCCAATACTCCTTATGTGGGGAAGGTCAATGTAGTGCTGTTGTAAGGAAAGGTGGAGCTGAGCCTCCCACCTGTCGCTGATTAAACTCAGACATAAATAAGACACGTTTAGACAAAATTATAGTGTCATCTCCTTCTTGCCCTAGACCTCCATCTTTGAATATAACTCTGAGCTCAGAGCAAGGTCCTTCTCCTCTGCAGTGGTCGGGGACAGGCCGTGGTTGGGGTCAGGAAGTGGACGGGGTCAGGCTGTGGTCGGGATCAGGCCGTGGTCAGGGTCAGGCAGTGATCGGGGTCAGGCCGTGCTCGGGGTCAGGCCGAGGTTGGGGTCAGGCAGTGGTTGGGGTCAGGCAGTGGTCGGGATCAGGCCGAGGTTGGGGTCAGGCAGAGGTTGGGGTCAGGCAGTGATCAGGGTCAGGCCGTGGTCTGGGTCAGGCCGTGGTCGGGATCAGGCCGTGGTTGGGTCAGGCCGTAGTCAGGGTCAGGCAGTGATCAGGGTCAGGCCATGGTCGGGATCAGGCCATGGTTGGGATCAGGCCTTAGTCGGGGTCAGGCCGTGGTCGGGGTCAGGCAGTGGTCGGGGTCAGGCCGTGGTCGGGATCAGGCCGTGGTCGGGGTCAGGCAGTGGTCGGGATAAGGCCGTGGTCGGGGTCAGGCAGTGGTCGGGGTCAGGCCGTGGTCGGGGTCAGGCAGTGGTCGGGGTCAGGCCGTGGTCGGGATCAGGCTGTGGTCGGGATCAGGCTGTGGTCGGGATCAGGCAGTGGTCGGGGTCAGGCCGTGGTGGGGTCAGGCAGTGGTCGGGATCAGGCCGTGGTGGGGGTCAGGCCGTGGTCTGGGTCAGGCAGTGGTCGGGGGTCAGGCTGTGGTCGGGATCAGGCCGTGGTCGGGGTCAGGCCGTGGTCGGGATCAGGCCGTGGTGGGGTCAGGCAGTGGTCGGGATCAGGCCGTGGTGGGGGTCAGGCCGTGGTCTGGATCAGGCCGTGGTCAGGGTCAGGCAGTGGTCGGGGTCAGGCTGTGGTCGGGGTCAGGCAGTGGTCAGTGTCAGGCCGTGGTCCGGGTCAGGCCGTGGTCGGGATTAGGCCTTAGTTGGGGTCAGGCCGTGGTCAGGATCAGGTAGTGGTCGGGGTCAGGCCGTGGTCCTGGTCAGGCCGCGGTGGGGGTCTGGCGGTGGTCGGGGTCAGGCAGTGGTGGGGGTCAGGCAGTGGTCGGGGTCAGGCAGTGGTTATGGGTCAGGAAGTGGTCCGGGTCAGGCCGTGGTCAGGGTCAGGCAGTGGTCGGGGTCAGGCCGTGATCCGGGTCAGGTGGTGGTCGGGGTCAGGCCGTGGTCGGGGTCAGGCGGTGGTTGGGGTCAGGCAGTGGTCGGGATCAGGCAGTGGTCTGGGTCAGGCCGTGGTCGGGATAAGGCTGTGGTCTGGGTCAGGCCGTGGTCGGGGTCAGGCAGTGGTGGGGATCAGGCCGTGGTGGGGATCAGGCCGTGGTCGGGGTCAGGCCATGGTCGGGGTCAGGCCATGGTCGGGATCAGGCCGTGGTCGGGGTCAGGCAGTGGTCGGGGGTCACGCAGTGGTCGTGGGTCAGGAAGTGGTCTGGGTCAGGCCGTGGTCAGGGTCAGGCAGTGGTGGGGGTCAGGCCGTGATCTGGGTCAGGCCATGGTCAGGGTCAGGCAGTGGTCGGGATCAGGCCTTGTTCGGGGATCAGGCCGTGGTCGGCCTCCAGGGTATAAGGTCTAAATCTTTTGAACATGAGAGGGAAACAGCAAGCGCTCATAGATGCCCCGCCCATGCAGACCCAGCTTTTTACAACCTGCAGTTCTTTTACTCAGTCGTGAGGACAGATTCCTTTGCCTGTTCCCCCTCATCTTCCCAGGACCTTGGGCCATGGAATAGAGGGGGATGGCTCTGACACTACTCTTCATTGTTTATTCACAGTAAAGAAATCCTCAATTGCTGAGTTTCTCCTCTTTCAGGATTCTGAGATCCAAAAAATGTGCATTTCAACTCTATCTCCTTTCATCTCTTGAACTACATCATAATAAAATAGTATCTCCTTTAATCTCTCAAGCTAAATAAATAATAGTAAATAACTATTTGAAGCTGAAACCATCATGCAGGGGTTGTTGTCTGCAGAAAGGCAGATGGTAACATAAGTAAGTGTAAAGGAAATAGTTACTACGGTTACACTTGCAAAGCTTAATGGCTGAGGGAGAGATTAGTTTGGTGGGGATCTAGGAGACGTTTTGACCCATGAGACCCAAGAGTCCCAGCCAGAGGAGACAGCTCTCAATGGCTAGCCAAGTGGTGTGCGGAGTCCGAGGATGATGATAGTGTTTATGAGGAAGATTATGTTACACAAGACTGATAACTAACATTCCACAGATAGTAATCTGTATGCTCTACAGAAACGGATAATGGTCCATACTAAGCATTTCTGTGACCCCAGGGACTCAGATTACAGTATTCTCCTGGGCAGCAAGCTGTGCTTGAGAACAGTAGGTTAAGGACTTTAGGAATGTGAGAACAAAATCCAACCCAAGACTCTTTTCAGCTACAAATGCAGCGATTCCAAGGCTTCGGACTTTCGGGGCCTTGATCTGTGCCTCCAGTGCAGCAGTGGAGCCTGATTTGGTTGGCTCTGAAACCAGTTTTTGGAAACCCCTTGAAATCATTAAAAATGGCTCCTTCACATAAACCACAAAAGTAGACTTATTTAGAATGGCAGATATCACAAGGATTAACAGAATAAGTTGGGAAACTGTTACAGAAGTTTCCCTTTCCTGTGGTTTTGTCTTTAACACTATAATTACCTGTGGTCAACTGTGATCTGAAAATGTGAAGTGGAATGTCCTACAGTTATATATTAGTTATTTTAGTTAGTAAGTAAATAGCAAATATTTGTCTGTTTTAAATTGCCAGGTTTTAAAGTTGTTTTAAGTGCCATGGGAAACCATTGCCCAGAAAATGCATTCTCTCCTAATCAAGGCATCCATGTGACCTACTATCCACTTTTCAGTAACCATCTTGTCTATGAGAAAGACTAACATGATATTGCAGGATTTGTGTTCAGGACACCTTTGCTTTGCCTAATAATGGCTTCAAAAGGGGTGAATAGGGACACCAAGGGGAGGCTCACACAGAAGCACAGACTAACTTCTACTGTGTAGCAAGGCTGCAGGACATGGCGCAGGCCTGCTATGTGGAGGGTCTAGCATTTTCTGATGTTTCAGGCATCTACCAAAAAATGCTTTCTGGAGCATACCCTATATAGATGTGGGTACTACCCAAAAATAGAAACTCTAGAAAAAAGTATGATTCCTTGTTTACTATTTATTGTGAGCTTGCCCTGTGTTTTCCTCCACATGGTCTCTGATTGTTTCTTTATATGATAATAATTTTCTATTATTTTCATAATGAGAATGAAACATTCCATCATTTCTTATGGGTGACCTTTTAAATATCTATCTTATTACTGGTATAACAGAGGAATAGTCTGATTCTGGATAGAATCTCTGGTCCTGTGCTGGGCACTTGCGTTTGATGGTACAGAGAGCAGAAGTTGTAGCTAGCAGCTGGGGGAAGCCTTGTCTTCTTTCCCAGAAGCAAATGCTTCTCTGGTCCCTCCAGATGGTAGTCTGCTATACACAGACATGGGTACAACTTATCTGTCAACTCAGAATCCCTAGTAAACCTCCCAAAGTCAGGGTGTCTGTGCCCCTGTGACTCGAATGCATGGCAAGACAGGAGGAGCAGGACGGGGTGGCTGCAGAGTCAGGTTCTAATCTGCTAAGTTAAACTGTCTTACCTTTAAAGACTTAACAAAGCATAAATTTATGATAGCAGTCTTGGAAAGAGGTCCATGATAGTGAGGAGCCTTGGAGCAACGAAATTTACTTTATCTTTTCTAGAAAACGACAAGGCCACAGTCTAACAAAACAAGGAACAAAATAAAAGATGAAGCTTTGGGACCAGAGAAACAGTGGATCAAAGCTAACAGGGCTCTGAAGAGAGGATCTTAGATGACACATCTCAGGTTTCATACACAGAGCATTAAAAGAATAAATATTAATGACTCGAGGGTTAATGAAGCAAAACCAAAAACAAATCAGTTTTTTGTTTAAACAAGCAAAGAATGTGCTTACTGTCACTGATTATCATAGAATCACAAGTCAAAACCATAAGAAGATAGACCATTGTTATAAAAGTCAAAAGGCAGCAGTGTCCTGGGTAGGAAGAGACCAGAACTGCTGTATTCAGTATTGAGAGTTGTCTTAGTTAGGATTTCAGTACTGTGAAGAGACACCATGAGGGTGGCAATTCTTATAAAGGAAAACACTTAATTGGTACTGGCTTAACGTTTCAGAGGTTTAGTCCATTATCATCACGGCAGGAAGCATGGCAGAGTGTAGGCAGACATGGTGCTGGAGAAGGAGCTGAGAGTTCTTCATCTTGATCCACAGGCAGCAAGGAGGAGACTGTGTACCACATGGGTGTAGCTTGAGGATACATATACATATACATATATATATACATATATATATATATATATATATATATATATATATGGGCAAAAATTAATGACAGACTAGAAAAAGAAAAGTAAATTTTGTCTGTACTTAGAACTGGGTCCTGTGCTAGCCTCTTTGCCTGAACCATTTTATTTAATGTTCACTCCAGCCCTCAGGGGCATCTATCAGTGGCGCTCCTCTATAAAAGATCAGAGTATAGTCCTCTAGTTTTGTGATTTTCCTAGTTGCAAATGATCCACACGATAATGAATAAAATTTATACTTACAGCTGCTACTGGGCCTGATGGTAATAAGGTGTGATGCCTTATGGAGTCTGTTGGCTCCAGGCCCGCTGTATCCATAATGAGAGGAATAGAAATTGGCCAGGTTACAAGGCAGAAAACCCTCTGTGTTCACGGATGCATGCACAGGAGAGCTCCTGGCCCTATGTGCTTATGAGCGGTGCAGCGTTTTTTCTAAAGGCTTTTTCTCTCTTCTGTGTGTTTGAGAATAGTTTTGAGAGGTACTGAGGAATTGTCTGGGGGAATAGGAAGGAGAGCTGAGAGCAGGGCAAGTTACAGACCTATGTCACAAAGCCAGAGAATGTCTCATAGAGTGCTGGCACAATTCTGACATTTCTGCCACCAGTGTGGCATTATTATCTTCATTTGTTTGGGAGAGAACTGAGGTTCATCAGGGTTGCATTAATTGACCATAGTCATGAATATTATGGGCACTGAGCCTAGAAGCAAAATTCTATGTGTCCAAGGCCAGTGTTTTTCCATTGTATCACTCCAGTAAAAACAGTTCTTTCTTAAAAGAGACAAAAGCAGAGCAGAATGTTAGAAGAACAGAGGTATGTGCAGGAAATGGGAAGTGATTAGAGTCAGGGTGTCCTCTGAGATCTCATTCTTCTTCATCCCCACTCCATGTCCACTGCTGCATGCCTGCGGGTGACAGCCTCTGGCACCTCACTGTGGCATAGCAGGCTTGCAGCTGGAGAGTCCGGCAGAGTGACATGTTGATTTTAGGATTCTCAGTTCCTAATAGCACAGCAAATGCTGCCTGGCAACTGTTCAGTGAGACACAGGCATCTGCTGCCCTGGCCTTTCTTTCTCCTTCTTCTCTACAGTATGGGCCACCTGGCTCTCTGTGGCTTCACCAAGACCCTTTGAATGCACAGAAACAGCTAATTTAAGCTAGTCTTTGTTTTAGGTAGGGTTTCTATTCCTGCAATGAAATGCCATGACCAAAAAGCAACTTGGGGAGAAAGGGTTTGTTAGGTTCACACTTCCACATTGTTGTTCATTACTGAAGGAAGCCAGAACAGAAGTTCAAACAGAGTAGGATCCTGGAACCAGGAGCTGATGCAGAGACCTTGGGGGTGTGCTGTTTACTGGCTTGCTTCTTGTGATTTTTTTCAGTCTGCTTTCTTATAGAACCCAGGACCACAATGGGCTGGTCCCTCCTTGATTGATCATTAATTAAGAAAATGCATCACAGCCAAATCTTACGGAGGTGTTTTTTCAACTGTGGCTCTGAAGACTCTGGTTTGTATCAAACTGACACAAAACTAGCCAGTATAGTCTTCTTCTGGAAGTCCAGTTGTAATCTGAAGAGTTGGGTTAGAACCACCTCAGCAGCCATTGGCTTAACCTCAGCCTGTGCAGACATGTGGCCTCATGCTCCCTCTGGTTCTCCTTTCTCCTCTATGCTCCACTGCTTGACTTAGCTTTATAAGACAAGGTGGAATAAGAGAGAGAGAGAGAGAGAGAGAGAGAGAGAGAGAGAGAGAGAGAGAGAGAGATTGACAGAGAGAGACAGAGAGAGATTGACAGAAAGACAGAGAGAGACAGAGAGAGGCAGAAAGAGACAGAGACAGAGAGAAAAAGAGGCACTGAGACAGAGAGATAAAGAGACAGACACACATAGAGATTGAGAGAGGAACAAAGAGAGACAGAGAGACATATACACAGAAAGAGACAGAGACAGATACACAAAAGGAGAGAGACAGACAGATACAGAGATGGAGAGACACAGAGAGAGATTGAGAGAGAAGAACAGAGACAGAGAGACAGAGACAGAGAGACACAGACACACAAAGAGACAGACAGACATACACAGAGACACACAAAAAGAGAGGAGAGATAGATAGAGAGACAGAAAGTGAGAGACAGAGACAGAAACAGAGACACACACAGAGTGCTCATGACATTTGATTTTCCACAGTCTGGTTCATGGCTCTCTCTGGACTTGTCACTTCTCACTGGGTTTCAGTTGTCCTGGGAAGCTGTATTTTCTCTCCCCTGAACTGTAATTCAAAGAGCTGAACATCTACTTATCTTGGATTTTCTCTTCACTAATAGAAAGGAAAATCTCATTTATTGCACGACATTGGAGCCTTAGAATTTAAGGTTTTCTACTATTTTATATTATGCTGGAACTTGGTAAACTCCAAAATACTTGGAGCTGATAAAAACCAAAGCCAAAACCAAACTGTGTCTATAAAGCTAAGCTGATGTGTGCCTAGTTCAGTGGTAGAACACTTTCCAGCATGTAAAATCCTCTGGGTTCCATCTAGAGCACAGAAGGAAGAAAGAGAAGGATAATATTCCTCAACATCAGCTCTTTTAAAATGGTAAATCTCATTTCTGTATAATCATTGAATGTTTTTAGCTAAATCTAGAAGCAACTCAAAGTATCTGGAATTTATTTCATAGAGCCTTGTAAAAGTCATCCCAGTAGTTCATTGGAAACTCTTGTGGTCAACAATAGCTATTTTAGGTCCAACTCGGGTCTGAATTATTTTATACAGAGAATCCAAAAGGTAAGCAAAAGGCTCTTTCCTACCCTGCATGTGAATCACATCCTAGAACTGTGGCATATAACACAGTGCTCTTCCAGTCTCTTTGCTATATTGTTTTGTTTTGCCTTTTTAAGGCTCTGAGATAGCGAAATTTCATCCTAGGGTCTCATACTCTATGGACAAATTCTCCACCACTGAGCTCTTATGATCCTCAGTTTTCTTTTTACTTAAAAATCCTTTTGAGACAGTGTCTAAGTTGCCCAGGACGGCCCTGAGTTCCCTCTGTAGCCAAAACAAGCCTTGAACTTGTGATACACTTGCCTCAGTCTTCTGAGTAGCTGGGGTTATCTGCTTATGCCACACGGCCCATCCACAATTATATTGTATGTCACAGGGATAATGGGAGAAAGCTGACTTTCTTGGAAGTGCAGGCCTGAGAATACTGTGCTTGGACAAGCATCTCCCCACCATGAAGAGCAGTACAGCTGAAACAGATCCATCCTATGACAAGCATGGGAGTTGGCTCACTTTGTTTGCCAACACACAAACCACCCACTATGCACTGCTTCAGTAATATATAGTTTGAGCCAGGTGTCAGTTCATATTCCAGAACAGGCCTTTCAGATGTGTTGTCAGGAAAGTAACCTATTGCCTTCAAAATATAGTTTCCTTCTCCAGGAAGTGATGCTGTCAGCATTGACTCTTGACGTTGGAATGGTGTTTAAAAGGAATAATGCTTGTGTTACACATATTGTCATTAGTTTTAAAAAATAGGATGCAAAGTAAAGGATTCCTTTACATGCATTACACCATCACACTTTGTTTTTATCTATTCCCCTGTCCCCTCTGTCCTCTTGGTGAATATTCTTGACATAGATACAGGTTTCTATTTTATATTTAAATTGTTCTTAAAGAAGCATTTTTATTCCTTTCTCTTATTGTCTGTCTTGGCAATCAGATCCTTTAGGAGTAAGCAGTCTCAGGGTCCTCTGGTTCATCCCCCTCTTGTAGAGGGGGAATGTAAAATATGCCAAGTTCTTACACAGAGGATTTCCTTGGATGAAGAGAAAGTATGCTTTTTGATTATTGATAAGTTGAAAAGATGCTAAATTATTGAATATGTACAGATTCTTTTTCCTTCTCATTTTAGAATACCAGACTTTTTAAATTGTTTCAAGTGTCCTTGTTACTGGAAAATGCACATTATCTTAGTAATTTTCCCATTGCTGGAATAAAATATCCTCATAAAAACAATTAAGGGGATAAAGGGTTTATTTTATCTTAAAATTCTAGATTGTAGTCCATCATTGAGAAAAAGTCAAGGTACATTTACACTCAAGAACAGAGAGAATTAATTCATGTATATTTATGTATTTTGTTCCCCCCTCCACTCTTATATAGTTCACAATCTTCTGCCTAGGGAATGGTGCCACCCATAGTGGATGAGTCTTCTCACCTCAATTAATATAATCAAGATTTTAGCTCCACATACATTCTTGCAGGTCATGTTCTCATTAAGAGTCTCTTGCCATGCGATTCTAGATTATATACAGTTGACAACTAAACCTAATCATAACACACATAGATGGATGGACATAAACAATGCTTTTACTTTGTGGGAAGAAAGGAACACTGAAATTCTCATCACTTGGCAATATTTTTGGTCTACCTCCAGTCCGAACATAGACTTACCAAAGCAGATTAACACAATGGTGGAACATCTCTGGCTGCTAGCCTATATATGTAGAATAAACAATGTGTTCCTTTCTGCAGTCTGCTAGTTATGTCTTTACATCCATTCTTTCTTCCTTCTCTCCCTCCCTCCTCCCTCCCTCTCCCTCCCTCCTCTCTCTCTCCCTCCATTCCCTGCTTTTTCTTTCTTTCATTTTTCCTTCTAAGCTAAAGGATGCTAGAATGGACTTGGAAAAGACTTTAGGGCAGACTACTAGATCCTGTCTCATTTTACATATGATAAACTACATCAGGTGGAAGTTCTCTCAAGAACACAACCAGTGTCTCACAGATCTGGGACCTGATCATACAGCTCCTATTAAAAAAGATGGTCTATACTCAAAGTTATTTTGGGCACCAATGTTTTCTTACTGGATTTTGTTTATTGAGACTATATGGTAAGTAATTTGAGGCTGAAGCTATGTACATTCAAGAACAAGAGAAATGCATTTGATTACAAGATTTGTGTTGTGGTCACTGGGAAAGTCATGGAATTGCTCTCTCCTAGTAGTTCAGGCTATGTCATCATCTTAGAACTAAACTAAATGCATCCGTGAGAAATAACATGACCCATTTCTGTTTTCTCCAACATTCTTCTGAGTTGAGGAGAAAGATGTTCTCATGACCTATTAAATTTTACCCCCTCTTACATCATCACCCTCACACATATAGGAGTCTCCATTTTGTAGGTCAAAAAGATGCCATGACCTTGAGGGGCGCTTTTACTGCTGACGATATGAGGCTGTGCATGGAAGAAATGATTTATTGCAAAATTCACCATGATAAACAGACTGTCTTGATCCATTGCAATTTCACCACACTTGACCTTTCAGGTAAAAACAAGACCCACATTTTCCATAATCTTTTAACTGATTGTAGAAGAAATATAGATTTCAAAAGGAATTTATTATAGCTTTACAGAACATTCGCAATGTTTGGCAAAAAAACAATAGAGTTGAGAAGTCAACCCCAGAGAGCAGCTACCTATAAATTAAACTTCATTTTAGACTAATAGAATTGAGTAAAATATAATAATAATATGCTACCTACAAATGCATTCCTTTCTATAAAACTATATTTACAAAGAGACTAAAATAAACAGACCTGGAGGTGCGTTAATGACCTTGAAAACTCGTATGATGCTGGAAAGCTGCACAGTAAGAGGGACAATGTGGGAAGAGAGCCTTGCACCTGAAGACAACCTAAGTAGACAAAAGAAACCACTCCACTCATTTTCAATTTAGCCTCAGCCAAGGTCTTAGGACACAGTTAGAAGGGAACCAGATTCTTTTCCAAAATATCACAAGCATGGTCTCTAGCCCAGCTGCTGATACTGCTCTCCTCTAAAATCTCCTAAGTTGGCTTTCCATCAGTCCTGTTACTTTCAGCATTATTTCTTCCGTGCTCCTGCGAGAGTGGCTGGCCAACTATGCTCCCAGCATCCAACTGATTTACTAATGCAATTTTCAAAGTCTTCCACAGTCCTTCAAAAAATCAGCATCATCAGGTTCTTCATAGCAACACTCTACTGTCTGGTAACAACTTTTGTATTAGTTACTTTCTGTTGCTATGTTAAAATACCACAAGTAAGGCAGTTTATAGAGGAAAAGGTTTATTTTGGCTTATGCTTCCAGGGGGGTAGGAATGTATCATGGTGGGAGAGGGATGATGGCAGGCATCTGGAGCAGGAACCCAAGTAATAACATCTTCAACTACAAGCAGAAGTAGAGAACAAACTGAGAGCAGGGTGAGTCTATGACATCTGAAAGCCTACCCCCAATGATATACTTCCTCAGCAAGGCTATACCACCATCCCAAACAGTGTTCAAATACCCAATCAGACATCACAGTGGAGGTGGGATAAAAATATCCAGAAATAGTTTTCTTTTCTTGGAAAAAGTGCAGCAGTATAAACCTGTCCCAACTCTGGAGAAGTATAGGGATTCCCAGGTGCTAGGGCATTGTGGGAACCCTTTTGTCCCTGAGTGACAGAGGGACAATGTCCATGTGGGTGCTTTCTTCCCATTTTGGCAGCTAATGGAGCTGTGGGAGCTTCTCTTTAAAACTTTGTCCAGACTAACATATCAGCCAAGATTCTTCTGATCCTCTCACCGCCCACTTGCTAACTCCTGCCAGGAAACAGCCGAGAAACCTATAAAGGCTGTCCGGGGATCATGAGGACTTCCTACCAGCTAAGCCACAGCCTGGTCCTCAGGTTTCAGCCTCTGTGGGTGGCAGTAGGGGTGGCTTTTTGTTTTGTTTTGTTTTCTGCAGGATCCCTGAAGTCAGCTCTGGAAAATTGATAATAGTGCTGTGCTCAGAATGCTTCGCTGGATGTTTTCTTCTTCTTTTCTCACAGACAACTGGAACCTTGAGAGCCAAGGAGATTGTGGAAAGGATGTGAGCAGATGGTCACTGAGGATAGCTGACTGGGTGGGCTGGAACCCAGGCCAGTACCTGCCACCCGAGGATTGTGCCTGTGATGGCCAGATGATGGTAAGCAGCCAACTAGGGAGCTCTGGTCTGTTTACAATCATAAAGTTGAAAATGAAAAGAGATGAAGCCTTAAACACTGGAGAATATTTTGTCTTTGGTGAAAAGGACAGTTTTTAAGATTTATTTTATTTTTTATTCTGTATATGTGTGTGGGTATGTGCATGCAAATTTGGGTGACTCCGGAGGTCATCCAAGCATCGGCACTTGGAGTTGGCATTACAGGCAGTTGAGAGCTGTCAAACCTAGGATCTAACTACTGTCCTCTGTAGGAGCAGAGTGTACGTGTAGCTACAGAACCATCTCTCCAGCTCAAGGAGGACTTCTTAGAAACAAGATTGATTGAGTCCAAAGGTAATAATTTGATGTATTTTAAAAGTTAATTTCTATTCATTATGGACACTAGAAATAATATTTACAATGTATACAATGCATGTGATTATAAAACTAGAAGTAACAATATTAAATACAAATGAAGCATTACAAGTCAGATAAGAGAGATGGACCCCCCCCCCAGTAGGAAAAAGCCCATTAAAGTAACTAAAATGGGGGAGAAATGAAGGTCTATATTTTATTTTTACAATTGTAATATTGTATAGTAAGTACAATTTTATATATATAAAAAAATGTTTATTCTCACTAGGAAAATGCAAAACACAAAGCAAGGAAGCCCCACTGAACTAGGACTAATTTAAGATTTAGTAACAAGAACTAGCAAAAAGGTGAAGCTATGATACAACTATATTCTTCTGGCAATCTGATTGAAGCTTTTTAAGTTATACATCTCCAAACCATTTCCCAAAGCCAACCCTCATCACAGAACACCCGAGCTAGCAAAAGACACTAATTTTAACATTGTTTATAGTTTTGGTAGTATGGAAACAAACTATTAACTGGGAAATAGTTGTTATAAAGTAAGTTATGATCATACTATGGGGCATCATGCACCACTTAGAAAGAATTACCTAGTGTTTTGTACTGCAATGGAGTTCTCCAAGATGCTTTGCTGAGGGAGAGGGGTAAGATAAACAATCCTAAACGGAGTAACTGTCTTTGTTACAGAACATGATCTAACACCTGTTATGATTTACTTTTAAAAACAAAAATGTATTAATGCATAAGTATATCACATGGATCTAGATATTAAAGACCTTATATAGAGGTTGCAGTGCTTATAAAAACCTAGAAGAGGGTTTCCATCAGTGGCGGGAGACCTCTGCTTGGGCCACCAGGGCTCCATAGCCAAATAGCGCCAGGAGAAAGCTACCCTCCAGGAGTGTGGAAAAGCCTGTGAGTGGGGGTAAGATGAGCAACACTGCTGAGTGGGACTCACCCAGAACCTTGGGACACAGGGACTGAGGAACAGCTGGGGGAAGGAGCCTTCTAGTTTCCACCTGTGGCAGAAGACCTCTGCCTGGGCCACCAGGGCTCCATAGCCAAATAGTGCCGGGAGAAAGCTAGACTCCCAGGAGTGTGGGCAAGACTGGCTGCTCAGAGGGACCCACCTGGAATCCCCAGGACACAGGGACTGAAGAGTGGTCCTCTGGTTTCTTTTGGTGGCCAGGAGCGGATCCTTTGACACAGGGCTCCATACTCAAATAGTGCCAGGAGAGAGTTGGTATACCAGAAGTACCCACACACCTTCAAGCACAGGCAAGACCACCACTTCTGTTCAAATTCACTGGATCAAGAGGGACCCTTGCAGAGCTATCAGGACACAGGAACCAAGGGACAGCTGGGGGCAAGATCCTTCTGGTTTCTGTCTGCACCCCAGAGGTGACACTGTAAAACAGTGCTCCAAACCCAAATTCCTCTCAGAGAGAGCTGGCCTTCAAGGAATATTGACACCAAGGCTTGCAGGAGGGACAAGCCACAGCCAGAGGGAGTAAGACCAGCTAACACCAGAGATAACCAGATGGCAACAGGCAAGGGCAGGAACATAAGGAACAGAAACCAAGGCTACTTGGCATCATCAGAACCCAGCTCTTCCACCACAGCAAGCCCTGGATACCCGAACACACCAGAAAAGCAAGAGTCAGATTTAAAATCACATCTCATGATGATGATAGAAGATTTTAAGAAGGAAATAAATAACTCCCTTAAAGAAATACAAGAGAACACAGGTAAACAACTAGAAGCCCTTAAAGAGGAAACACAAAAATCTCTTAAAGAATTACAGGAAAACAAAATCAAACGGATGAAGGAAATGAACAAAACCATCCAGGAACTAAGAATAGAAATAGAAACAATAAAGAAATCACAAAGGGAGACAACCCTGGAGTTGAAAAACCTAAGAAAGAGATCAGGAGTCATAGATGCAAGCATCACCAACAGAATACAAGAGATAGAAGAGAGAATCTCAGGAGCAGAAGATACCATAGAAAACATTGACACAACAGTCAAAGAAAATGCAGGATGCAAAAAGCTCCTAACCCAAAACATCCAGAATATCCAGGATACAATGAGAAGACAGAACCAAAGGATAATAGGTATAGAAGAAAGTGAAGATTCCCAACTTAAAGGACCAGTAAATATCTTCAACAAACTTATAGAAGAAAACTTCCCTAACCTAAAGAAAGAGATGAACATAAATATACAAGAGGTCTAAAGAACTCCAAATAGATTGGACCAGAAAAGAAATTCCTCCCATCTCATTATAGTCAAAACACCAAATGCACTAAACAAGGAAAGACTATTAAAAGCAGTAAGGGAAAAAGATCAAGTAACATATAAAGGCAGACCTATCAGAATTACACCAGATTTCTCACCAGAGATTATGAAAGCTAGAAGATCCTGGGCAGATCTCATACAGATCCTAAGAGAACACAACTGCCAGCCCAGGCTGCTATACCCAGCAAAACTCTTAATTATCATAGATAGTGAAACCAAAATATTCTAAGACAAAACCGAATTTACACAATATATTTCCACAAACCCAGCCCTACAAAGGATAATAGATCGAAAATGCCTACTCAAAGAGGGAAACTACACCCTAGAAAAGGCAAGAAAGCAATCTTTCAACAAACTCAAAAGCAGATAGTCACACAAATATAAAAAAAACATCGAAAATAACAGGAAACAGCAATCACTATTCCTTAATATCTCTTAACATCAATGGACTCAATTCCCCAATAACAAGACATAGACTGACAGACTGGATCCATAAACAAGACCCAGCATTTTGCTGCATTCAGGAAATGCACCTCCGTGTTAAAGACAAACACTACCTCAGAGTAAAGGGCTGGAAAACAATTTTCCAGGCAAATGGTCCCAAGAAACAGGCTGGAGTAGCCATAAGGAAGGACATTTCGTACTCATCAAAGGAAAAATCTACCAAGAAGAACTCTGAATTCTAAATATCTATGTCCCGAATGCAAGGGCACCCACATTCGTAAAAGAAACTTTACTAAAGCTCAAAGCACACATTGTACCTCACACAATAATAGGAGACCTCAACACCCCACTACCATCAATGGACAGATGTTGAAAACACAAACTAAACAGAGACACAGTGAAACTAACAGATGTTATAAACCAAATGGATTTAACAGATATCTATAGAACATTTCATCCTAAACCAAAAGAATATACCTTCTTCTCAGCACCTCATGGTACCTTCTCCAAAATTGATCATATAATCAGTCACAAAACAAGCCTCAACAGATATAAAAAGATTGAAATAATCCCATGCCTCCTATCAGATCACTACAGATTAAGGCTGGTCTTCAATGTCAACAACAACAGAAAGCCCACATATACATGGAAGCTGAACAATGCTCTACTCTATGATAACTTGGTCAAGGAAGAAATAAAGAAAGAAATTAAAGACTTCCTAGAATTTAATGAAAATGAAAGTACAACATGCCCAAATTAATGGGACACAATGAAAGCAGTGTTAAGAGGAAAACTCATAGTTTTGAGTGCCTCCAAAAAGAAACTGGAGAGAGCATACACTAGCAGCTTAACAGCACACCTGAATGCTCTAGAACAAAAAGAAGCTAATGCATCCAAGAGGAGTAGAAGGCAGGAAATAATCAAACTCAGGGCTGAAATCAAC
>CM052712.1:12503177-12556942 GCA_028551405.1 Uromys caudimaculatus | reverse complement strand
GATTGCGTTTTCCTGTAATTCTTTAATGGATTTTCGAATTTCCTCTTGAAAGGCTTCTAGTTGTTTATCTCTGTTCTCTTGTATTTCTTTAAGGGTGTTATTCATTTCTTTCTTCACGTCTTCTATCATCATCATGAGAAATGATTTTAAATCTGAGTCTTGCTTTTCTGGTGTGTTGGGGTATCCAGGGCTTGCTGTGATGGGAGAGCTGGGTTCTGATGGTGCCAAGTACTCTTGGTTTCTGTTTCTTATGTTCTTACCCTTGCCTTTTGCCATCTTGTTAACTCTGAAGTTAGCTGATTTTACTCTGTCTGGTTGTGGCTTGTCCCTCCTGCAGGCCTCTGTGTCAATACTCCTTGAAGACCAGCTCTCTCTGAGAGGTGTTTGGGTTTGGATAGCTGTGGCATAGGGTCCACTCTGGGGTGCAGAAAGAAATCAGAAGTGTCTTGTTCCCAGCTGTCCCTTGGTTCCTATGCCCCAAAGGTTCTGTAAAGGTCTCTCTTGATCCAGTGAGTTTGAACAGAAGTGGTGGTTTTGCCTGTGCTCAAAGGTGTGTCAGCACTCCTGGGATACCCGCTCTCTCCTGGAGCCCTGTGGCCCAGGCTGAGGTCCCCAGGCACAGACCCCTGGTAGCCCAGGCAGAGGTCTCCACCCACAGATGAAAACCGAAGGGTTCAGAGGTTTCTCCTGCCCCCGGGTTCTCAGGCCCTGGATCTCACTGGATCCGGGTGGGTCTGGGTGAGAGGTGTTGCTCCCCTTAACCCCAATCATGGCTTTTCCGAGCTCCTGGGAGTGTAGCTTTCTCCAGCACTCATTGGCTATGGACTTCTGGTGGCCCAGGCAGAGGTCTCGATTAATTTTATTTACATTGCCTCTTATTGAGTGGGTCTTAAATCCAATCAGATAGCTATTGGTCACTCTAAATATATTTTTGAAATGTTACTATTGTACCACTCTGGATGGCTTACTATACTTGTCCTGGTGTGGCTTGCAGGTGGGACAACTTGGTAGGACTCTCAATCACTTTTCTCTCTTGGCAACTTGCATAGCACATGCAGATACTACAAAAGCTAGTCCTCAGAGGGAAGGCTTCTAGGTCAATTCTGGCTCAATTCTTCCAAGTCTTGTGTCTGAAGTGTGTGGCATCTTCAGTAATAGGATCTTATTGTCAAGTTCTGGAAGGCAATAAAGGTTCACCCCTCAGCAAAGAAACTTCTTTCTGTAGCTCATGGGGACCATTACATGAGATGACTGGTCAAAATGCAGAGAAATTAACCATGGCATACCCAACTCCAAAAGATGCATTTACAGCACACTTCTTACACTTAAGGCTCAGAGAACAAAGAGACTGAGAAGGTTGCAAGAGCCAGAAGACCAGTACACCCTTTTGAGGCAGTGTCTTCTAGACTTGACAGAGAAGCTGCACCTGTGAAACCTCAACTGCTGCTTCGAGACCTGGGTGTATTAAAAAAAATTGTGTGTTTAAGACCTGGTTCCTAGGATGGTGTGATTGAGAGGTAGGGCCCAGTGAGTTGGGGTGTGTCCTTTTAGAGGGATTGTCCTCCCTTGCTCTTACTCCTTTCTCTTTTCCCACTCTCTTTTCATCCTCCTCCCTTTCCTCTCCTTCCCTCCCCTCTCCCTTTCTTTCTTCATCTCCACCCTTCTCTCCACCCAGGCTAGATGGTGAGTTGAGCACGTTAGCTTGGCCCTACAGTTCTGCCATGTTGATCTGCCTCACCACAGGCCCACAGCGACCAGATCAGTTTTTCATGGTCCAAAATGCTTAAACCACAAGCCAAGACAGAACTTCTTTTCTTCGAGTAACTTATCTTGGGTAATTTTTATATTTGAAAAGTAGTGAGCAGAAGAAGCTAAGCTACTTGTTTCTAGAATCCTGAATATCTGAACAGTTTTGAGTAGTAGAAATGGTAATGATGGATCCTGTCTCGTTCCTCCTCAAAGTGTCAGGGTCTTTTTGGTAGACATTTATCTACTTAACAATGTTGTTATCCACTCCTAAGTCACCAAGTCATTAAGTGTGATTGTGTTTTATCTAAAGCTTTATGAACATCTGCCAGTACCTTCATTATCATGTTTTCTGTAAATAAGCAAAATGCCTGTGTGAGTGACCCTAAGTTTCTGGAGAAAATGATTCAGCTTCCTGTATCTCATTGAGAAACCTACATATATACCCTCAAATGAATCTTTTTGTTGGTTTGTTCGTTCCTTCCCTCCTTTCCTCCCCCCTCCCTCTTTTTTTTACTATTCTGTTTGTAGATTGAATTGGGAAGACTCTCATCTTTTTCTATCTTCTAAAACACTTCAGTAATACTCTTGGAAGCTTTGCCATGTTACTCAGAAGTGACTTGTAGGGCTCAGTGGGCAAGCACATGACCTATGCAAATATAAGGACATGAGTTCAAGTCCCTAACACCCATGTAAACAGCCAGATATGGCCACGTGCTTGTTCCTCCAGCGCTGTGGAAGGATAGACACAGAAGGACTGCTGCATCTTGCTGGTTGCTATATGGATTCAGTTTAAGTGAGAGGACCTTTCTCAAGAAATAAAGCAGAAAGTAATAGAGCAACAGGCCCAAATCCTCTGGCTTTTGTACTCACATATATAACACACACGCACACACGCGTGCGCACACACACACACACACAGACGCACACAGACACACACGCACACACACATACACAGACATACACGTGCACACACATACACACACACACACACACACACACACACATGCACATTTGCATGTAATAGATATTTCCAGTGCTAGGCCTTTACCTTTCCAACTTCTTCATTTTATTGATGTGTACAAGAATACTTCCTGCTTTCACAAATCCCCACATTTTGTAATCAATTGCTACAGCCTGTCTTGGGCTTCTCACCTATGTTTGTGCATATGGGAACAGTTCGGCTGAATGAGAGCATTACAGCATAGGATGCTCTGTCACAACTTAAATTACCCTTGCTCTTCTTCTGTTCAGGTTCAGTGAAGGCAGGCAGATGAAGAGGATTCTGGGAAAATAGAAAGGTTTAAGGCAGCAATCTCCATCAACATAAAAGCATCAGATAATGAGCGACCTCATACAGTCTTGGAGACGCAGAAGCCACTACCCCCTCTTAGAGTATTAGTGCCTCATTGCTTCAGGATAGAGGTTGTGTATGTAGCATACCAAGTGGTTGTTTACTCTGGAGACTTTATATTCAGTGACCAGATAGCTTGAAGGGCTGTGCCACCTTCACTTCCAAGCAATGGCGGCCATTTTGTCCTTGATAAGGCCTTTCCCATCTATAAACCCTTCCTGTCCTTCTCTAGGAATGGGAGGGTAGAATAAAGAGCCCACCACTTGGCACCTGCTCTTACTGTGTGGATCATGATTGGTTTCTGGGACCTGGAGAGACTTATTAAAGCATACATGGTACAGATCTCTAGACTCAGGGTACAGTTTTAGTTGAACCATAGTTGAAAGATGAGAGCTGGACACTGCAGGCTCTATTTTGACTCTGGATGCTAATATTCATGCAGCATTATGGGTCTGAAGCTAGTGATGCCTCTTGTTTGGGATTATCAGGGGAGACTTCCAGGGTTGGAATCACAGGCATGTGTCCGGTTCCTCTTGGACCTAGCATCTAAGCTACAAGCTAGTGACCAGACATGAAGTTAGGAACACAAAGCAGAAGCTATATCAGGAGCTCAGGGCCTAGCCCAGCTATCCACACATTTTTTTTTTTTTTAAATCTCCGGGAGTTTTCAGAGTTGTTGGCAGTCAACAGAAGGATGGAGGGTCCCTGAAGCCATGCAATTACAATTAACAAATGGGTAACCACAGGGTCCGATCATATTGCTTCCATCAGGACAGTAGGGGAAAGGACTCATGTATTTTCACTGCTTCTCCTTCCAAATTCTTCAGTTTTCTTTTTCCAAGGGACAGCAAGGCCTTAGTGGATGGAGGGAGTCTGAAACACAGTGAAACACAGATCGTGGGATCACCAGTGGGCAAAGCATGCAGGGTAAGCCGTTCCTCTCTCCTAGACTTCCAGAATTGGGAATTGTTTCTCTTGAAGAGAGTTAAAGCTAAGGGATTATTGCCCCAAAGGCAAACTCTCTTTAGGCTGAAACGTTCAGCTAGAAATACAGGCAGCAGAGAGATTATAGTGCCAGAGGTCTGACCAGAGGTAAAGGCTGTCCATTTGGGACTGTGTGCCATGGTTTTCACTTAATGGGGAGAGAAATCCAGGGCCCCAGAACATTCCTACCTTTACACTGTTTGCTGTAAGTTGCTCTTCTCTGTAGAGGAACTAGCCTCCTTAACGGGAGGTTTTGATTCTTGGTGAAATGTGCTCTGGAGGCTTCCAGAGCTTTCTTTCCCAGGGGCCCACATGCAGAGAATGGGGCTACAGCCAAACTGTGGGTGTAAGTCAGGGAACACAGAGAGTGGTAAGCTCCCACATTAGATTCTAGGCCTTGAGATAGGGCTGAGAGACCTCCATTTGCTTATTGGACATGGAACTAGCTGTCTGAGAGACCTCCTTCTACATGGACTAAGCCCACCCTTGTGACTGATAGTGTTCAGAATGAAAACCACAGAGATAAAACTGCCTCTTCTCTGGAGATGATTCAGGGGCAGTGCTGTGGCTATTTTGGGCTGCTGGAGCAGGCAGAGCCCAGCTTCCTGTGTTCCATCCTCCTGTGTAAAAGAAACAAGGTAGAGCATTGTGTGGGAACAACTGGTGGAGGGAAAGTTGTGGAATGAAGTGTTTGGTTTATTCTCCTGAGTCAGAACCTACTGGAGAGTCATGAACTTAAAGACCCATAGACCACTCATTGGGCCAGGGCACTGACTGTGGGTGCTGGTCTCACCCTCCCCAGCCAGTTGATGAGTTAGCCTCCCTTTCATACCCTCTGCAGGCCAGACAGGCTAACCTAGATGCACAGTGCTGCTCAGTCCCGGCGTCTGGGATTCTGGAAGTTGTTCTCTTCTATGGTGCAAATTGCTTTACTAGTTGGATGCTTTTCTGGTTTTTTGTTTGTTTTGGTTTTTGTTTGTTTGTTTTTTGGTATGTCTACCTATTTGACAAGAATATGGAAGTCTTGAAAAGATCATATTGTATCTGAAGAGTCTAAACAGAATCTAGGAAGTGAAGTCCAGTAAGTGTCTGAACTGGCTTATAGGGTTTTTCTGCAGAGTAAGCTATTCAGCTACTATGGTAAGGATGGGTGTGACAGAGAGGCCACATGTGTGGGGCAGGAAGCATATGGGACTTTCCTGTGCCTTCTTTTCTATTTTGCTATGATTCCAAATCTTCTCTGAAAATAAGGTTTATTAATTATTTTAAAAATGTTTTCAGTTAGGGTGGAGAATACAGCTCATTGGTCCACACAGCACCACAAAATCAGCAAGTTAAGTAAAAAATAAATTTGAAAACAAGAAAAAGTCAAGAGTGTCTATAGTCAGATATGATTAATAACAGAAAGTACACTGCACTGTTAACAAAGAATGCAAAAATCAGTAAGTTCTTAGGAGTAGCAAGCAATGGAGAACATACATCTAATTTTTAATAATGTACAATCAACATGTTCTAATCAACAGTATGTGAGAGAGATCTTGCTCTGCATCTGTACAAATATTGCTTTCGTTATTGCATGACTTTACAGAGTTAAAATGTACCACATAAGAAGCTGTAAAGCTATTGTGTGAACGAACCTAACACAAGATTACTGCTGTCTGTGGTTAGTCATGCCATCACATCTAGAAACAGTCATTATACCCTGGGGTGTTGTATTATACAGTAAGAACACTTTGTATCCAAATCAAGAGAGTATGGCATTACATTTTCCAAATAAAAACTGCATGTAAGATGTATGAACTCAAATCCTTTCTTATATTTTTCTGCTGGTGTGAGGCAATGATTCCTAGCAATTTTGTTGGTAACTCAGGCAAGACAGGAAGATCACTGTGCGTATACACATGGCAAAAAATCTGGATTAGCTGCTTCAGTGTTTTATCCCAGTATAGTGTGTGTGCATATGCTTGAGTCTGTGTACCTGTGTGTGCAGGTGCAGGTGCAGGAATGTGTGCGTGTGTGCGCACGCGTGTGCGTGTGTGCGCATGCGTGCGTGTGTGCGTGAGTGAGTGCGTGCGTGCGTGCGTGCGTGTGTGCGTGTGTGTGTGTGTGTGTGTGTGTGTGTGTGTGTGTGTGTGTGTTTCTTAATGCAAGACTCCTCTTCTTGGAGTTTTATTCTTACAAAAGCCACATAAGTTTTAGTAATCTGCCTGTTGCAGTCAAAATAATAGGTCAAGGTTTTCCTTCTTGGAGATGGAGGTTAGTGGGTTGGCACAGGTTGCTGGAGTGCCAACCAAGCTTGATGCAATAAGCAGCACAAAACCTTTACTTTCCTGCCATTCATTCTTAATAGAGCTTGCTTAGGTAACCCAAAAATGGTGCTGGGGATGTCTGTGTTTCACTTCTCTAGCTTCTTGACCGTTGGCTAGACACTTTAAATATCTGGGTGGCTGCCATGAGAATCCCACCTAGGTTACTGACACCCCAACTCCCCAGAAAGATGCTGACAAGCAGGCTTAGAGTTCTCTGGGCCTGGATACCATCCACATCTAGAGTCACCTGAGTCTAGGGCTAATTCCTGAGCTTGTATTTTTTTTTTTTTTTAATCTTAAACAGAGTTAAAAAGTCATGTATGACTCTATACATGAGAAGGGACTTAGGACTTTTAAAAAGTAAAAATTCTCAAGTTTTATGTCCTGGAGACTCATATTTGATTGTTCTTGGGTATGGCTGGATTTCAAGAGTTGCAAAACCAACCTAGGTGATTTTATGGTGCAAGTATGGCTGACGAAGGGTTGTCTAGAGTGACCATGTTTGCACATGATAAGTTTCAGGAATATATTAAGTAACCCAAACAGGCATAAATATTATCGTTGCTTTCCAGACATTCCTAGGACACACTAGTAAGTGAACGCCATTACAACTATAAAAACAAAACAATTGGTGCTAATGTCACATTCGCGTATGTAAACCAACAAAGTGTTGTGCCATTGACTCTCATACATTTCCAAGCTCCTACTGGCAGAAGATTAGAGAATGACACTCATTTAAATTCTTACAGTAGTAATGAGCAGGCAGCAATCCCTATGCTGACGTTGCCCCAGAATCCACAGCTTCTTCTCAGACCAGCACTAAGCTCCTAAGCCCTTCATCTTTTCTGCCTGTAATGGTACTATAATGACCTTCTTCTCATTCACCGTGGCAATGACCTACCTAGCTTAGCTCTGTAATAAGGCTGCACATTCACCCAAGAGAAAAGAGACTTCTTCCCTTACCTCAGTTGAACCCTTTTAAAGCAAAGATTTCAATTTGAAATTTAGATTCTATTGCAGTTTTCCCAAAGCGAACAGTTTTCTTTAGAAAAACAAAACAAAACAAAACAAAACAAAACAAAACAAAACAAAAACGAGTTTCCTAAAAAAATATACTTTACAAAGTTCAGTGCTACATAAAGAGGGCATTATACTGAAAACAGGTACAAAAATATATTTACATTTACAAATTCTGTCTACATGTGGCTTTAACAGTCCCGAGACTTTTGTCTCTGGAATGATAGGTGTGGTTGGGAAAATGAGTGAGGGATTTCTGCTCAGTTATGGTTTTACAGCCCCCAAGCAAGGGAATGTAAACAGATCATTATGCTTTAATACAAACGCAAGCTTATCAAAAAAAGTAGAGATTAAGCGCAACTTTAACATCTGCTTCTTAAGTGGGAACGGCTCATCCTATGTGGGGAGGTGGGAAGTGGTGGCTTTTTATGACTTGTTTCTTAGATAACACAAAATGTCTGAGGACTTTAGCAAGATGTCCCAGGACTTTAGCAAGGCCCAGATTTAGATATTTGCCATTTTCAGGATAAAGGTTTTGTTGAAGAAAAAAAAATAATAAAGGGAGGCGGATTTTGGAAAGGCTACACTTGTGGACAACTCAGTAGGCATAGTGGTGACTGCACAGGATGCTTTCCAAGAGGCAGGGAGCCCGCCCTAACTAACCAGGGGGTTTATTCTACTCTGACCATGGATAAAGATAATGCAGATGAGGAGTAGAATCAAGGGTGGGGTGCCCCTCTGGGATTCTGACTGTTTGAGACTGCAGGGGTTGAGAAAGCCTTCCTAAGCTCTCTAGGCAGCTTTCATCTGCAGTGAGGGTAGACACGGTTACGTGATCTTCAGGTACCAACTTTGTCTTATACAAGTGCAACCAAAGGACCAATCGAACGAACCACAGATGGGCAGCCACTAGTGAGTTCCAACGGTCCCCTTATCAAGCCTTTTACAGTGGCTCTTGAAAGTTTGATGTTTGCAATATCCTGGAGGTACTCTGAAAAATCCATGGGCTTAAGAAGAATCGGTTGAAACTGTACTGGCTGCGAGCGCCTCATGGTAGCCGGGCCCAAGACCCAGTGCTTCAGTGCATATGAGGTCCAGGTTCTTTTATGTCTACAGTCTGGGGATGGGGTGGGATGCCAAAGGAAAAAAAAAGTATCCAACAAATGCCTAAACTGTCTTATCATTAGCTGGAATGCAATTTTGTGCTTTCCTAGGGCTTCTATCTATAAAGCCCATGGCAGCAGGGACTCACAGCAAATTTAGCATTTAAGAGATTATCATTTCTCATCATGAGGTAAAAAAGTAATTTTCATAGGGTATAATGATAGCTTTTTGTAGCAGATATATATATATATATGGTTAGCTCCATATATTCATTTTCCCATGAACTGCCCAAGAGCCGGGGTGGGGTCAAAACATAGAAAAAGTTGATCTAATATTGGACTGAGAGACAATTAGTAGAAAGAAGATGCCCTGGGAGGTATATAAGACTAGTTAACTGTGGAAGAGTTAAGCTGAGCTAAGACTGCCAGGGATGGATGGAATGCTGGTCCCAGCATGGTGCCTCTGTCTCTGTACCTTTCCTTACCCCAGTGGCTGATAATTACCTTTGAAACACTGGTTCTCAACCTGTGGAACATGACCCCCACAGGAATCACATCAGATATTTATATTACAATTCCTAACAGTAGGAAAATTACAACTATAAAGTATTAACAAAATTATTTTATGGTTGGGGGTCACCACAACATGGGCAACATATTAGAAATTGCATTAGGAAGGTTGAGAACCACTGCAAAAGGGTCTGCCTTGCAGTGCTCACAAGCACAGTGAGGACACACTGGCAAACACAGTCTTGACCCTGACAACAACTAAACTTTATGCTGAATACTTAAATGAGAAGAAAAGCAAGTTTGAATAGTTTTTGCTACTTTATTTTGTTATAAGAAAGTATTTCAAAGTACAAAAATACTAGGGTTTCATTGCTACAATTTGAGTGGCTTGCAACAGCTCTCTCTCACCGATTACCTGCTCCTGATAGGTACCTGACAGGCTCATTCTATATCCCAATTTTGCCTAAATGCTTCCTCTGGTTCTCTGTGATCAACATGGCATTTCCTGGCAATGGCACGGGATTTCAAACTCTCTAAATGCTGCTATCTCCTCACTCTACTTAATTTCATAGATGGCATCTATTTTCATAGATGACAGCCAGGAGTAGATAACAGTTAGGAAACTCAGAGGATGCTGCAAGCCTCATTATCAGGCCTGAAGGAGCAGCAAGCATATGAGGATGGTTCACTTAGCCTTGCCCCTAACTTACTAGTAAAGCCCCCTGGTCACTGTTCTCTTGGTTGAAGCCTTGACGGCAGTGGTTCTCAATCTGTGGGTTGCAACCCCTGTCAGATAGCCTGCATATCAGATAGCATACCAGATATTTACATTGTGATTTGTAAGAGTAGCAAAATTACAGTTATGAAGCAGCAACAAAAATAATTTTAGGGTTTGGGTCACCACAATATAAGGAACCGTATTAAAGGGTGCTGGCACTAGGAAGTTTGAGGAGCATCGCTCTAAGGACACATACTTTCCATTTCCCTGGTGTTTATGACCTTTAGATCTCAGAAGACAGTGGGCAATCTTGTCTTTTTTGTGAACTTTCTAGATCTCTTCAACACAACACATCGTCCTGCTCTGTGCTCTTGGTGCCTGGCTGATATGTCTTGTCTGGCACTCATCATTTTGCTCTATGGTTAGTGTTTATGAGTCCACATCTATCCATCACTTGATAAATGAGAAGAGATGATCCCGAGATTGTTTTGATATTGTTTATCAAAAATGGCTATTAAACGATCTGGCTGTAAGGAGATCTTGGGTAGCCGGATGCATGGATGATGGTGGGAACACTTGGGGATGAATACTCTGCCCCCGTAAAGCATCATGGGAACACTTTCATCATGTCACTTTCAAGCAGATACCTCATTCCACTCTGTTCTTAACATTCTCTTTTTTGGAACCTGCACACCGAGCCTACCATGGTATTACATGATAGCCTAAATCATTTTTCTAAAAGGGAAAGACAATGTTTGGTGGCAGTTTACCAGGGAGAAAAACATATCTCCAGTAAACACTTTTAAAATTAAAAAGATTTATCCTCCACGTGTAGTTTACACTAGTTTGAGGGTGCAGAGGGGTGAAGGCTAAGTGGGTTTGAAGAGCAGCTTCACTTTTGTAGCCTCATATACACGCCTCAGCAGACACAATGCTGAGACTAAAATTTTGGGTTAATTTCTCTATGGATTTTTGCATGGCTACTCCTTCTTAGTTAAAGGCCTTTGGTTACAATACTGATGGTCCAAATGGGTTCGAATGTGGAATCATGGTTGCTCTTTGATAATACTTAATACTGGGTTTTGTGTTTGTTTGTTTACTTCATGAAATGAAGACAGGAAAGCATATTTACAATTCAAAACAATGAAACAGAAAACACAGAAGGAAGTCCAATAGTCAGAAAACACTGGTAAAGTAGTGTTTGTTAAGGGCCAGGGACATATTTATACAAAAAGTAAGTCCAAGGGGAAATTCTACCCTGTCATTCGTCTTCTCCCAGTCCCAGGAAGTTACAAAGTGGCTTATCCTATTGTCCTTGCCATGGTGCAATGTTGTGCTAGCGTGGCCTGCTCAGGGTGGCCAGGATTTCTTGTGTGGTTAGTTGTCTTGCCATGGAAGTGTCTTGATGCAGAGCTGGTGGAACCAACTGACTGTGCAGTTGGCTCCAGGCAACTCTGTGCACCCAGACTACAAGCAAGCTTCTTCCTTCTTGGATGAGCTTATGAATCAAATCAATAAAGACAACAAGAATCCCAAAGTTTCCCATGCAATAAGCTCCATATGTCTCTTTCCCCCCCTATGTACCTCACCATGAGGCAAACTTCTGTTCCAATGTTCTCGATGGAAACCCTTTTGTGGAATCTTCACAGTTCGAAGGTCAATAAATGTACCTTCAACTTCCCAGAGTGCATCAGGGGAGGGACCCACTTCTTGGCTCAGTGACAAAGCCCATCTGAGTTATGCTTTAAAACTAGTCTGAGGGTTTGACATTTGACACAATGTGGACATGGCTGTCGGGAGTGGAGGTACTGCCATGGCTTGGTCCTGGGCTTCTGGAAAGTCCAGACATTTTATAGCTGGCATGATGCCTCTTCATGTCATGCTCCGATAAACTCACTGCTTGGAGGTGCCACCCGCAGGTACTCTGCATTTTCAGCTGCAGGGCCCTTAAAGATGCCATTTGGCTTGGCTTCCTTGGGAAAGAAGTCCTGCTGGTAGTCAGGATTATCCAGGCTCATTTGGTGGCTGCCTTTCTGGATCCAGAGGGCAGGGCTGTTAAACCCACTACTGAGACATGTAGGCTGGGCAGTGTTGAGATACTCAGGGTTGCCCACTGCATTGCTATGGGGATTTTGATAATGCAGGTCTCTTCCAGGAGCTGGATGCAGGGGCTGATTGTGATAGACAGGGTTCTGCACAGAGCCTGCTGGCCTCTTGGGAACAGATTGGTTTATATATTCTGAAACAAAGAAGAATGCACATGTGAATTAGTAAAGCTTCATCCCAAGATTCTGAAGCAGAATTCCATGGCTCACTGCAAGCCCTGCAAGTGTCCTCAGTGAGACAACTGACATTCAAGAGCAAGGACGTTCTGGGAATACTATGGAGACTACCAAGTAACCTGTGATGTTTTCTGTACTTCTCAAAGCAATGGGCATAAATGGTTTTTGCAAGTTTAAAGGAAGATGTGATGTGTGTGTATGTGCATGTATGTGTGTATGTGTGTGTGTGTATGTGGTGTGTGTGTGTGTGTGTAAGGGGAAGGAGACACATGTATCCATCTTTTATATGCAGATACACACACAGAATATATATACATACATGGACAATTTTATCACTTGCTTCCAAGCCAACAAATCTGCAGAAACCCATCTGTAACTTGTATTTGTCACAGGCCTCACAGCATGGTAAATTCTCTCTGTTTCAGCTTTTTATTCCGTTCACCTTGTCTATAAATTTGCCACAGTCTCCACCTCTGGATGCGGTGTGTCTCATTCAGGAACACTGGATGCTACAACTGACTTGTGCCTCAGAAAATGGCGGTAGACACCAAGGCCTGATGGCTGCTTCCTGAGCACAATACTCACCAGGTGCAGGCAGGAATGTGTCATCTATGTTATCCTCTGATAGGACTCCAGTGGGGTCGGAGCTGTACCGCTGCAAGAAGGTGTCTTCTTTGATACGGCAGCTCTGTGGGCAGGAGAGGCAAGGTTACTTCAGTGGGGATTATTCAGCCTTTGCTGTAGAATAACTTTACCCGTGCCTCATTAAAATGCAGATTCAATAGAGTCTGGGAAAGTAGATTTCTGACAAGCTCCAAAGTGACTCCTGTGCCAGTGGGCTACAGACAAGCAAAGTCCTGATCAGTACACCTAACAGAACTTTCTGTAGGGACGGAGATGTCTCGCAACCTGTGTTCCACCATAACACAGTCATATGCCACATGTGGCTACTGAACACTTGAAATGTTCGAGGAACTGAATTTTATATTTTATTTCATGTTAGGTAAAATTAATTAGTGATGTAGTGGCCCCTGACATCACAGTGTAGGCAGGGACTGAAGCTCTGTACTTCATCATGGTCAATGTGACATGGTAGGCTAGTGCCACCGCAGGTGGTTCCCCCACAGATCCTGCTGGTAGGTCTGGTGGAGACCTGACCATCTGCATTTCTAACAGCTGCCAGGTGCTGCGGCTGCTGTCTGCCTATGAACCACACTTTGAGTGCTCCTGTGGTTAAGTGATCACTAATTGTTGGTCTTCCAGTCAAAGAAGCCATGGTGTGGAAAGGAATGCACAGGAAGGAGAGTCAGTATGATGTGGGCTAAGATGGGCCCTTTCCCTGTGTGGCTTTTCCGATTCTGGTTTATATCGTACCCATACATACCCCATTTCTATTAATGCAAGCCACAGTGGAGTTGTTGCTGGTTGCACTCTGGAAAAAAAGAGAAGGCAATGTTGGTCATGTACACTGGTCCTTTCTCATCCATTTCCAGTGGATGCAGGAGGTGGATCTCAGGGAGTAAAAATATTTCAAGGTGTTTAATGTGTCGAATGTTTTCTTGGAGAGACGAAATTTTGTCTTAAATTACAGCATTAAATAACACAAATCCTTAGCTGTTGATTATGATTCTAGGTTCAATTTGGTTAAAATTTACCCCCTTTTTTTCTAAGTAAAATATAGAAAATGAAAAGCA
The DNA here is from genome assembly GCA_028551405.1 of Uromys caudimaculatus. Classification (NCBI taxonomy): domain Eukaryota; kingdom Metazoa; phylum Chordata; class Mammalia; order Rodentia; family Muridae; genus Uromys; species Uromys caudimaculatus. Next base: position 12,543,225 of record CM052712.1, on the reverse strand, counting down.
AATCAATTTAAATCAGGAGAGAGAGACGGGGGTGGGGTGGGGTGGGGAGGCTGAGACTGCATACCAGAGAACTCAAGAGTGGAGTCCGTGACGTGGACGGGCTGTTGAAGAAGCCTTGCTGTGGGATAAGGTATTCGTCGGCATCAACTACATCTTCCATGTCCTCTTCATCCATCAGGGCCCGGTAAAAGTTGGAGTCTGTAGGGCTCGGCAAATGCATTCTTTCATCCCCCTGGTGCAGAGATTTTGATACTATTAGCCTTCCTGGCTATAGGAGTAAGGGCCTTTATCAACAGGTGCCTACAGGTTTGACAGTTTAGTTATAGTATAACCCCTGTGGTAGTTCTCATATATACACAGCTCTTCTCCATATCAGTGTGTGGATACTTTAGAATGCAATAAAACACAGAAGCCTCCTGAGTCTGACAGCTTTAAGTCTGAAAAACAGTTTAAGAGAGAAGAGAAAAAGAAGCCCTGGAAACATTTATCGTCCACTACACAATGCTACGTAGTATATTCTTCATATATTATTTTACTGAAGCTTTAAATTCACAAAGACAAATGATCTTGATTTGACTGCTCAAATGTAATTAATGGTGACTTGGAGTTGGGTGGGAGCCACCACTTATCCCCGTGTAGTTCAGTCATTGTATCATAATGGAGGCATCTCCAATGCACAAAAGGATTTATTAACATGATCATGCCCCACGGGCTGTTTTGGCCCAGCACAGTGGCATCTGGAGCTATTGGAGAGATTTTGATCATGGAAGAACAAAATTTGGCTTGGTACCTGGATAACAAGGTAGCGTTGTGGGTCTCGAGCCATTTTGGAGAATTCAAGAATCAACTCTCGGAACTTTGGGCGGCTATCAGCATCTATCATCCAGCCTGAGAAAGAAGGGAAGGAAAGCCAAGAAATTAGAACACTGGAGGAAGTGACAAGGAGGGCATTGCCTTAAGCATTTTATGCTGTGATCTTGCTAGGCAAACGAATAATGAAGGCAAAGAATCTTTGGGAGAGCCTTGACACATGAGCTGACACTGGTTAGTTCTTGAAGTCTATGAGAAGTTGCTGCAATGCCTTGTGCATGTCTTCTCAGCCCTATACAACAGTTTTACATCAGAGTAACAATAACATATATGCTAATAACATTTACCCTTCCTTAGTCACCATTCTTGCATTTGATCTTCAGTGACCACAGGACATTATTGTGTGCAATCACTACTGAACTACTCTGATTTTGATATGTCTCTGTGTTTCCTTTGTCCTAATCCACAGCCTTCCAAACTAGAAACTAGATTAAATTTAGAGAAACATCGAGGCCTTATTGCATTCTCCATTCAGTAACCAAGTAACCATTCATCCATTCATGCAAGTCACATGGCTGGATCTGTGTCTCTTCTCTCTCTCTCCATATATATATGTATATATGTATATATATGTATATATGTATATATATATGTATATATGTATATATATATTCATCTATCTTTCTATCATCTAACAATCAATGCATCTATGCATTAACCAATGTATCTATGAATGTATGTATGTATGTATGTATGTATGTATGTATGTATCTATCTATCTATCTATCTATCTATCTATCTATCTATCTATGTGCCAATTATTTATCAGTGCTGGGGACTGAACCTAGGGTCTCATAATGCTAGTACTTTCTGCATAAAGATATATTTAGTAGTCATGGTGATGCATTGCTTTTCCAATGATCTAAACATAGATCCAGCAATGGGGAAGATAAACTGTGCACTAGAAATCCCTGTGCCTCTTGGGGATTCGATTTATTTTTTCAACTGGATATCAAGCTATTTTAGGCTAAACTGCTATGTGACCTTAGACAAATCATGTAACCTTTCTGGGCCTCAGCTTCCTCAGCTAAAACCAAAGCAGTGAAAATAGACTAACTCTCTGGTTCCAAGTTCAGAGATATATTGTTATTCATGTTAAAGCAGCTGTGCTGGATAGATTTTTGTCAACTGGAAATGAGCTAGACTCATCTGGAAAGAGGAAACTTTAGCTGAGAAAATACTTCCAGTAGATTGGTCTGTCAGCCAGATTTTGTTGATTAATGAGTTATGGGGGGGGGGGGGGCAAGCCCACTGTGGGTGGTGCCATCCCTTGGCTCCTGATTTTTGGTTGTCTAAGAAAGCAGGCTGAGTGAACCAGGAAGATCAAGCCAGTAAGCAGCGTTCCTCCATCTCTACTTCAGTTCCTGCCTCCAGCTTCCCAATTTGATCTTTTTTCCCATAGCTTCCTGTGATGATAGACAGTATGCTGTAGGCCAAATAAAGACTTTCCTCCACAAGTTGCTATTGGTCAGTGTTTTATCCCAGCAACAGAATGCAAACAAAGAGCACCACTCTGTCATACTCCTATGCTGTTTCTATGCCAGTGCTATCACGTGTGTACTATTACTTTCAGAGCACACTTGTAGATTTGTGTGGAATAATAGCACAGTGCAAATGCACACTCTTGTTGGGCTTAACATGATTAACTGCTTTACTGCAGGAGGCCTCCCATAAGTCCACTGTTGGAAAGTTTTAAGCCAAAGCAGAAACATTGATTCTATCAAACTCCCATGGTTACTCATTGTTAGGCATTTTAAAACATTAAATCTCTCTAGCAACAGGTCTCAAAATGTAATACAACTTTGTAAGTTCATTGAGCAACTCAGATAATAGAATATCTGGGAATAATGACTTATGAAACACTTCAGTTTTGATTTATCTGCCTGCAAATGTGGGAAATATGAGGTCAGAATGAGTCAAGCAAGTGATTCCTAAAGAATGCTTGCTAGAGGTGTTTATGATGTTTCTGGAACTATATGCCTTCCTTGAAGGCCGATGCTATTTCTTCTGGGAAATGAAGGCCTGGGCTATTTGTTTAAGAGCAGTTACATCCTTCCAGGCCCATGGACATGAGTGTGGATGGTTCCCTAGTCACTCACACTTGACCATGATCATGTAGACATCGATGGTGCAGATAGGTGGCTGTGGAAGGCGCTCTCCTTTCTCTAGGATGGATGAGATCTCATTTGCGGGGATTCCATCATAAGGCTTGGACCCAAAGGTCATCAGTTCCCATACTGTGACTCCTGGGCAGACAGAACAGGCAAAGAATGTCATTGTGTCATGAGTTAATGGTTAACACACCACCTAATCCTAAGCCATTACTGTTGGTAAGTATTTTAAAACCTATGTTTCTGTAGCCTTGAGCCAATGGTTTGACTACTGATACCTTGGATTTACCTATCAAGTAAGATAATAGCATCTGTTTCACAGCACAGCTTCAAGGATATAGTAAGATCTTGTACAAAAACCTTTAGCTAAATGTGAGGCATATAGTTGCTGACTGATAAGTGGAGTAGTTATAACCTTAAAGACAAGGACAACCGTGGAGCCCAAGTTTACTACAGAACAAGGTCTGCCTACTTACAAAGCTGCTCTGAGTATATTATATTCACAGTGGTGCAGACAAGGACCTTATGAAGCAAGGTTGTAAACTGCACACCATTTGATAGATAATGTTCTTTGTTCGGTAAATAATACAATCCAACATATCTGCTTCCGTGAGGGAAAATTTTCAGGGTAACCTAAATTTGTGTTCCTTGGTGATGACCACCCAGGTCTGGTTCAGAATTAACTATCCCTTTTCCCTCTGAGGTGATAGTTGTGTTTTCTGATGACAATATTTTCTAACCTTTCCCTGAATTGCCCGAGGGAAATTCAAGGACCAAGTGCCTGACACAGGAGCCAAGGACATTGCTGGTTAGGCCACAATAGGCTCAAGATAAGGGAGGAACAAGCCAGGGAGGCTTTGGCAAGAGTGCTCACCTGTGAAGGTGAAGCATATCCTGTTCATGGCTGTGCCCTATCTAGAGAGTTGGGCCCTGGTGAGGTGAGTCCTCCTTGGGAACAAGCAGTAGCTATCTTCCCATTCTTACTTCCTCCCCAAAGTTATCCTTATGGCTCACCCTTGACAAGCTACTCTCTTTGATACAGAGAGATGAAATCAAGCACCACATGGAACAACAGTCTTGGCCATTTCCTAAGAAAACATTATTTCTCTATCAGAAATGCTTCCCCCATAAAACCTCATTTGTTGTCTTCCTTTGATTCACGTCAAGTTCACAGCAGGAGCTTCTGTTTGTTTGACCTCTGCGAGCAGAAGCTTAACCCACATTTGGGTCCTCTTCCCCCCACGACCTTCCCTACAGAGTGTGTCCGTGCTGTCTCTAGTGATATTTGGTGTGGTAGCTGAACTTTATATCCTTTGTCAGATTCTCTTAGTTCAGTAGATGGACAGCAAGTCCTACTTGCATATCAGAGCATATACTGTCAATTAACAAGCAATTAGAGCTGGCTTACCCTCAGTATAAACTCATTAGCATCAAAGTTTTGACTCACCATAGCTCCAGACATCGCTTTGGTGTGTATAAATTCGGTGTAAAATTGATTCCAATGCCATCCACTTGATGGGCACCTTGGGACAACGTGAGATAAAGCAGCAAGAGACTATTAGCTTACAGCTAAAACATTCTGTCACTCTAGGTGTAATTACAGTTGACTAATGTGGAAAATCAAGTGACTTTCCTGCGATGCAGCAGGCCTATGCTCCCCCCTCGGTAGGGGGCGTTTAAATTTACCAGAGAACAGGTGGGGTCCAGGACTTCATGAAAGCTATGGCTGAGAACATTTTGGGCAACAGACTGTTTTGATGAACTGAGGCTGTGGTATTTCCCTGCAGCCCTAGCTCCCAGACTTTGAGTATGCTTTCTTTTTTTGATACTTTATTTATATTTCAAATGTTTCCCCCTTTCCAGAGCTCCCCTTTGGAACTTCCCTATCCTCCCTCCTCCTGCCTCTATGAGGGTATTCCCCCACCCACCCACACACCCACTCTCGCCTTCCCTCCTTGGCATTCCCCTATACTGGGGCATCTAACACCCTCAGGCCCAAGAGCCTTTCCTCCCCCAATGGCTAACAAGACCCTCCTCTGCCACATATGTGGCCAGCACCATGGTGGGTATGTTTTCAATAACCGAGTTCATGGGGTTGAGAGTACTATTTAGAGACACACTGTTAGCATGATAGGAGGGGTGGCTGGGGGGCCCTGAGGGATCTGGCAAGGCTGTGAACCCCTCACTGCTGTGACAGAGACCTTGAAGGGACTAAAACCAACACAGACGGAAGATAGCCAGCCCTCTCACTGGCAATCCTAGCGTGAGTCATAGACTCACCGGAACTCCCAGAACAACACAGCTTGTTGAATACGAGTCTCAAGAGAGGGTTTGCTAAATTACTGATGATATTTCTCAGCCGGTCTTTTGAGAGGTGTTTTCCTCCTAGAGGAGGGAGTGGAACTCACAGTTGTTAACAGTCACCTGGAGATGGGAACTGACTCTCTTTGCCTCTGGGCAGGTCTCCCTCTTCACTCCTTCTCTCATCGAAACCCATTCACAAAGTAGACGATGACCCTGACTAGACTCAGGTCATGGTGGCAGCTGCTGTGACCCCACTCAGAATCTTTGTCAAATGCTGCCCACAGCTGATAGGTAGGGGGATGGGCAGTCAGAAAAATGCTTCCTGACCTACTCGCAGGACTTACTTTGCCCCCCTCTGCATGGTATTCTTTCTCCTCAGCACCAAGCAGTTTAGCTAGCCCAAAATCTGTGATCTTGACATGCTGTGGTGTCTTCACCAGTACATTCCTGGCTGCCAAGTCACGGTGCACCAAACGCCGGTCTTCCAGGTAGTTCATGCCCTGAAACACAGAGAACCCTGCAGTGAGGGAGTGAACCATCCGGGGGATCCCCAGTGTCATGGAAAGGTAGCACTCATGCACCTGAACGCAAGGTTAAAGCCACAAGAGTCTCTAGGCTGCTCGCAAGGTTAAAGCCACAAGAGTCTCTAGGCTGCTCAACACCAAGGGCCATATTTTTAACCTCTGTACTTTGCTTGACAGACGCTGCAACGTGCTTTTGGTAAACATTAGGAATTATCAGGAATGAATGACCACACACATGAAGGAAGCTATAGCCACGCGTGATCAAGAACTTTTCTCCATCCAGATACTCAAGTTGCAAGTAGAAGAGGAAGTTGCAGAGGAAGAGTAAGGCTCAGCTGTCAGGTGCAGGCTTGAGGTTTCTGCTTCGACTACAGCTTGCTACCTTGTGCCTCATGAGACCTTATGCATCAGCTCTATCCTTATTTAACAGGGGCTAACACACATCTCACTAGGCTATAGCGATGCAGGGTTGCTTACTTGCCTCTCAGGCATACTTTTGTCATAGTCCTTGGGCTGTCCTATGTGAATCCCTCACTGATTACAAAGACTTTGCCCAGCTTTACTTTCCAGTGTCTTTTTTTTTTAATTTCTCTTTTTAAACTAGAAGTATGTGAACATTGCATATGTTTTACAAAACACCCTCCTTTCTCACCTTCTCGGCTGTTTCATAATTCTGCTGCAATTGGAATCATCAATATAATAGCAATAAAGAAATACTGCTCGACATGTAGCTAGCACACAGATGCCAAATGAATCCCAGAAACACTCCCTTTGAAACGCTGTCTTTGCCCAAACTTTTTGGTGTCCCTGGCACAGGAAGTTTTCCTCTCTGTTGGATGATGGGCAGCCTGGCTCTCTTGGAGTTTACCTCCATGGAGTCTGCTGACACTAGCTTACCAGCAATGCCTTCTCTGTGCCAGGCCAGCTCTTCAGGAAGCACAGGTGAGAAAGAGCCAAGTGTGCTGACCTTGCGTCCATTTTTGTTCCCACACCCTCTTCTCTATTCACAGACACCTGCACACCTCGCCTCTCTAGCCTGGAGCATGGGCCCTCATTCCCTACTTCCTATCAGATTGATGCTTTCTGTGCTTGCAGACACAGAGCTGACCTGCAACAGAGTTTGCTGAGGATACCTTGGAAGTAAGTGAAATTCTAGCCAGCTCTTCTTGTTCTAGTGTTTTTGCTCTGATGGAAGCACCTCCACTTTGGTACACTTTCAGAGCATACCTACAGACAAGGCTCATCCCCCAAACGTTTGAGCAAACTGTTTGCTTGTTTTTGCACAGATTGTCACATAAAAGATTATTGTTGACTTGGCCTGTCCAGTGAAATAATGTTCGTTTTGAGAGCAGAACCAGCCATCTCATGATGTAGATTTCCACGAGGACGCTTTCAAAAACCCAGCACCGAGCTCCATTTTGTAAACCCTTGATGGCGGAAGGCTCTCTTTCCTTGGAAAACGCAATCACTGCCCATGTCTCTTGTGAACATGAACTGACCCCTCTTCATCCTATTACTTAGGAAGTGACTACATGTTTTAGACGTTGTTCAGTTCATTGTTTCTTTTTGAAGATTTGCATGCGCAAGGAAATAAAGGTGAAGAGTCCTTGTGTCTACTTAAGGACGGACGCTGGCAGATTCTTCGCTGGACTAGAACTTCCTAATTAGGAATCACTGAGGGATTGGAAGTGAAAAGCCAAGAAGGAGCAGAAGCCAAAGAAATACTTCAAACACAGGACTCACTTTCTCGGCCTTTCTCTTGTCTGGTTCAGCTCCAGAGGCTGCCTCCTTCCTCAGCTCCTGCCACTTCTTTGAGTTATGGAGCTGTAATTCTGTCCTAGCCTTTGGAGCCCTTGTATCTTATAAGAGTAAGGTCTTTACATATTAAATATGGTGAACTTTCCCCACTAGGAAAGGGGCGCTAACACTTGACCTCCTGCCTGGGTAGGATGTCCTCACTGGTTCCCTCCCTGCCTCTCCTCTCCTCTATCCTTGCCTTCTCTTACCCTGGCCACCTTCCATTCGTCTCCACGGTGCCTTTCACTCTTTCTTCATGTTGGAAGCTACTGTGTGGGTGTTGCATAGGCTTAGAGTGACAAGTCACATACAGTCTATATGCAGAGGACAAGTCACCCTCTCTCTTTCCCCCCTGCCTTTGTCTAAAGTTTCTCGCTTTCTGTCCATTTATCACACTTACAAGGAGAACTTGAGAGCTTATTTCAAACTGCACGCTACTTCCAGTATTGACTCTTACTTAGCTGCTTTAACTGTTTAACAGACTCAGGTGTGGTGCTGAACATCTGTAAACAGAAAATGTCAGAAGTAATGCCAGGAAGATCAAGGATGCCGGGAGTTCAAGGATGCCATTGAATTCAAGGCCAGTCTGGGCTATTTGAGACTGTGTCTGAAATAGCAATAAAATGTTCAGTACAAATTTGGTTCATGAGACACATTTTGAGCATTTGTTTAAAAATTGAGCAATTGAATGATAGCAATGCCAAGCACTGAGGACACATCGGTTACCAACATAGTGCAGCAGCCTCTCTGGGTGGGTATCTACAGGGCCACCTTGTTAGAGACCCAAGGGTTCAGATCTAGAGCAGGCTGCTTCCCAGACAAGCTCTCAGTCTCCAGCCACCATGGGGATTAGCCCTCACTTCCCCTGCTGTGGCCTTTGAATGAAATTTGTGAGCTGACCCAAGGCTGCTTGTGCTACCAAAATCAAAACAACAAAAGTCTAGCACTTGGTGGCCTGTCAAGAGCTCAGTATCCTTGTGTGAGTCTGATAAATACATAGACCCCTGCAGCTCAGCACACATACAGGCTCAGGGCTTTAAAGGAGCATCTCAGCCTTACTATAAACATAGGTTTCTGCAGAAAAAAAATCCTGGAAAAGCCAGAGGAGAGCTCACACGTGCTCTGAGGTACACAGTTCAGCGAAGGTCTTAAATGAAGTAAACTATTGAGATTGGATGTATTGGAACCTAGACACAACTCTATCCACTTCACTCTGCCACACACTTTCAAGGCAGTTCGAGAGGCCATCTCAGAGCCCAACAGGGTTATATTTTAACTGGTCGCTACAGATAAGAGCTGTGATATGGCTTATGAACTCTCCGAATCTAAACAGTAATATCAGCACTGGCCCCAGTGGGGCTTCTTGGAAGTCTCATTTCCTGATTCTTTTCCCTTAATTGAGTTTAACATATTTATTTTTGTCTCTTTGCTATAGGACATTGAGAATGGATTTTGAACAACCAAGGTTAAAAAGTGATTGTGAAGAGTAGAACATCAACTTAAAAAAGCTGGCCAAGTGTCTGTCTCACAGGGCTATCAAAGGTCTTTATGCAACACTATGTTGCAGAGCAAGAAAAGACTGAGTGTAGAGAGTGACATGTGAAGACTGATCTTCCAAGGGCTGTATATCTCACATGTCTTGGGCAAAGTTCAGACAGGCTACCGCAGGATCCATTTCTGCCCTGCTCTAGAAACCGTGATAAGGATAAGCCCAGGCTTAGTGGCCCCCTCATTTCCTGTGCAAGAAGGGAGAGGAGCTGGGAGACAAACCAGGAATGTTTCTGTGCTTTAGCTTCAAGTGCAGAAAAAGAATAGTAGCCATGTGAGCAAGTGTGCACGATGTTCAGTCCTCGTTCTGATACTTGCTGGGTTTCGGTGAACCTGCTTTTTGCACTCATGCTGTAAAGGGATCAGTCTACGTCTACTACTTAAATGTAGTTATATATTTTTTTACTTTAAATGATAAAAGGAAAACTTTTTAAATAATCAAAATAAAGCAACTATCAATATATAGAAAACTTTTGAAGCTGGTTAATGCTTTTGTGGGTAACCTAAGGTATTTGTGGGGTAACTTTTGAAATGCTAAGACTTTAGTTTGTTCTGATCCACTAAATGCATCTGGGAAGTTTTTCTTTGCTCTTGTAGAAGTAAAACAGTTTAATACTGAGATATATCGCCAATAACTCAGGAGCAAAGTTTTCTCCTTATCACCTGAGAAAACACTATGTTCCTCCCCTTTGGGGTCATGCATGCCACCACTTGGCTAGTCCTATATGGCACAGTAAGGCTTCCTTGTGAATTCCTAAGCAGATGTACCACAGACAAAGAATGAACTGCCCCAAATATGGAAAGACTTCTAGTCAAAATAACCTTAAGCAAAATACAGTAGCACAAAATACAACAACTAACAGGTTGAAATTATGATTAATATTATGTAGAAAACTGTCTTAAGAAACAATCAAGCCTCAGAAACGTATTCAGAATTTCTGTTTATGGTGGACACTACCATGCTTTCAGAAGGGTGGTCTTAGAATACACTCAAACTTCCAGTGTGAATGCAAAGGTCAGAGGAGAGGCAGGGAGCTCAAAATCAGAGAGGAAACTGTGGGGTACAAATGCTGCTTTCAAATAAAATTGATAGAGCTCTCAACAGCACGTTGGGTTAGATCTGTTTTAACCACTGCTGACCTTGTTTGACTAGAAGGAAAGGGGAAGAAAGACGGAAACACCCAATGAGCAGCAGATGTACACTGGAAACCCGAGGCAGGTGGCAGGCTGGGTTCTCTCCCCTACCATGCAAAAGGATGGGTGGTAGAACTCAAGGCCTCTCAGCAGCCAAAGAAGACAGAGCAGCTTGCCCAGCTTACCCAACTCACGAACACCAGAATCAGGATTTGAATTTACAGTTCACTGAAATAATAAGCCTGTTTTGGTTTGGGCAAAACTCCTAGAGACTCTCTGTGTAGTGTGCTTCTGTGTAGCAGAGATGGAATGCAGGGATTTGCATGGTAGGTGGCCTTCTATACTGAGCCATGTCCCCCATTCTTAAGAGGACTCACTTTTGTGGAAGCTGAGATGCTATGTCTCCAGGAACCTCTGGTGACCTGGGCATCAGTAGTCATGCAGGAGAAGTTGGCTCTAGGGATGCAGAGTTCTGATAGTTCTGCCCCAGTGTGGGATGCAGATAGGTTTTACTGTACAGATGGGGAAAATGGTCACAAACTCAATAATAAACCAGATCTCCCCAGAGATCAGCATGTGGAATAAAGGAAGCAGAGTAAAATAAAAACAAAGGAATAAAACTTGAGAAAGGAGTGCCTTGCCCTGCTTTAGGGAATGTTGGAGAAAATGTGAGAGAATTCTAGAGTTCAGGAGTGAGGACTTGGATAGGCCTTCAGACACCATCCTATATCTACTATATAGCTGTTTTGGGTTAGCCAGAGGTCAGTTACTGATGCAGGTTGAATAGTGCCCCAAATTCTCATATCTATTTAGAATGGTAGAATGAAAGTCTATTTGGAAATGGGATTGTAAAAATCTAATTACTTACAGATGTTGAGATACATCTACCTGGATAACCCCTAAGTCCAATGATTGAGACCTCTTTTTTTATATGTATTTATGGGACACAACTTGATATTTTTGTATGTGTTCCTGATGTGGTGAAACTAAGACAAGTTAAGTAGCATAGCTGCAACCTCATCTCTTTGTGGTGAGGATATTTAAAATCTGCTGTCTTAGTATTTTCCAGCCCAGTGACTGGCATCTTTATGTGAAGATAGAGGGGCGCTTGGACACAGAGACAGGAAAAGTCAGATGTATGGACTCAGCAATGCTGATACAAGCTAAGGAGTGCTGGGGACACCAGAGGCTGAGAGGCAAGCAAAGGACCCCCCAAGAGCCTTTAAAGCCAGTGCCCCTAGAACACACTGAGGTTGGACTGCTGGCCTCCAGAACCACGAGGAGATAGCCTTTATAGTGAGGAGACACCAAATCTGTAGGACTTATTCATGGTAGTTCCAGGAAACAACTACACACAAGCAATATGCATTTAGCAACAATGAAAATCCACAGCAAGCAACTGGGGCACACACAACCCTGTTCTCAGACTACTATCTAACACTCATAATTTAATATCTATATTCTGTGCAAAGCATCAAGCATGGACAATGGCAGAGGTCAACATACATGGCCATACTAGCTGGAGCAGATGGAGTGGTTGCAACGTTCCAGGTTGCAACTGAGACATCTTCTCAGATGGTAAAGCCATATAAAGCACACGTTGTAGTTTGGATCACTGGGGAGAAGGATGTTGTCTTTCTAGCATGGCCCAGAGTTTCGCACCAAGGAGCAGGTCTCATCCTATGCCATAGCTCTCAGAAAGCTGGTCTCATTGTGTTATATATGCATGCACTCGTGTCTCTGCTAGAGGTGGGTGAGGTGAGTTCAACATATCCTGCTACATGCCAGGAGCAACTGCCACCATGACCAGACTCTGTACACCATAAGAACTGATCCTGATCTGGAAGCCTATTTGCCTCTGCTCCTGTGGTCCCTTGCACATCCTTCAACATCTTACTCAACTGTCTAAAGAGGATGGGAACAAAGACCGGCTTTACCACAAATTCCTTAAATTCAACCATGTGAAAATGTACCCTTACAGTTAGAGAATAAGCCAAACTTTCCAAGTTTGGTGCCAAAATATGATGCAGACCTGAGACTGTGATGTGGGAAATCTGAGATGAAAGTCTGAGTCTTTAAGAGGCCTATGGATAGTTAAATACTTGATCTGTTGCTCCGTGCTCATCTCAGCCCTGTGGGTAGAGTGTGCAATCCCTCAGTCACTCTCTGGCTCAGGAATATGCCTGTGATTGGGAACACTGAAGTAGCTCAACCTGTGGCCTCTTTAGACATATACACTAGGCTTGATGCTGGTCCTTATCCTGTCTACATGTCCAAAACATCGCCAGCTCCTTAATCTGCCTTCCTCTGGCCCCACTCTGTTTTGCTGGCCTTACTATTAAGTCCTAACTGAGGAAATCATTCATCCTGTCCCAGAAATTACCACAGTATTCACCAAAAAGAACTCCAGAGAAACAAGACATCATCCAGCATTGTTGTGTACCACAAACTAAGAAAACTGTTTATGTGAAGTGGCTAGATTTTCACCGTGAAGTACGTGGCCATTGGTTCAGTGCTCAAGCCAAGCAATTGAATGTAGTCTAAAATAAGGAACACTGTATATCCTGCATGCAAACACATACATATATCTTCTCAGCAAACCCAAGTACCAAGAGTGGAGACGTTAATGGGTCTTCTTCCCTTCTCTTAGCACCTTTGCTGCTTTTCTTAGTGCTCTTACCAATGATCACTGTCACCCCTGGAAGACCAGGGCAGAGTACAAGTCAAAGTACTTTGTGGTACATGGAAACATTGGTCCTGCTTCCAAAACCTGCCATTGGCTGTTTGGGTACTTCAGTGGGCAGACCTCCCAGTGTGCTTACCTTTGCGATCTGTACACACCAGTTGAGTAGGTACTGGGAGCCAATGTTGTCCTTGTGTTCTCTGACATAGTCCAGGAGGCAACCATAGGGCATGAGCTGGGTAATGAGCTGGACAGTGGAGGTCAGACAGATGCCCAGGAGGCGGCACACATGAGGGTTGTCCACACTGGCCATCACATAGGCTTCCTACAAGGCAAGAACAACAGATGTATCACAAGTGTTTCTTGGCTTATGGGAGAGGCATGTGGATCCCTTTCTGGGTAAAACAAAATGACTTTTTTTGAGTTTCAAAGTACGTATTCTGAAAAAAAGACATCTGGATCTCTGTGATATTTCCGAGTTTAGGAAATGTTACTATCTTCCTTGAGAAAACCTTCCTCCCTACACATCAAGGTTAATGATGGTGTTACGGTTTTAATGGATCCAAGTTTGGGTCTCAGTATGTCCTGGACAGTGGATGGCTTGCTTGCTTCATAAGAAGTGAGCATGGGTCATTGGTACTGTAAAGACCTTATTTTGCAGGAGAGATCTTTGAGTCAGCAGGTGTTCTAGAGGAAGCTCTGCTTTCCCAACATGGAAGACTTGATCCAGAGTGAACTGTGGACAGTGGCAAGAAATTTTGATCAAGAAACCAGCACACAAAACCTCTGTAAAGATCAACCAGAGAAGCACTTTCCACGTACCAGTTCCAGCCTCTGAAATGGATATTCAAGCATCTGAGACACTCCTATACACGCACATGTTCACACATGCTTACACACACACACTCACATACATACTCACACAGAAACACCCACACATCCTCCCACATATGCTGCAGGGTATAAATCTGTTTTGCATTTTCTTTCCATTGCTTGGCCTAAATTTAAACTGGAAAGTAAATGGGGAAATTATTAGGCCGTGGGATTGCCAGAAAAGCACAGATCACATCTCTCCTCTGGGTCTGGGAAGCTGTGCAATCATAACAGCAAAGAAATCCTCTGGCTCTGCCTATTTTCTTGAGCTGAATTTGAGATTTGGGCACATATTGTACTCATTTTAGAAGGGGGAGAAAAACATCTGCAAACTGGAACGGGTTGAGAAGCTTAGCTGCCATGGGCTGAGGATGCCTGGGACAGGAACAGAGCAGGGGGCGTGGGTGTCAGGCCACACAGAGCCTGGAGCCCTGCCAGTTGGTCCTACTAAAATATGATAGACAAACAGAACTGGGCTGTCACTTCCTGCCGACACCCAGCACAATGGGAGTGTTGTGTAGTCGTGTGCAAAAGTTAAAGTGAGCTTTGTTCTTCCCTGTTTATTTTGGAAGTTGAGAAGGTGCATTGTGACCAGCAAAAAATATGCTTGGAATCCCACAACAATCTTTGAACCAGCTGCGAGCAGGCACCACTCATAAGGGAGACCCTGATGGCTTCTGCCCCAGTCTCACAGGAGGCTGGTTTGTCCCTGAGGCTTCAGTGACCCTGAAAGACCACTATTTGTTACTATTGCTAATAGGAGATTTGAGACCTTCCTTCATTAGTTGTGTTATGAATGGAGGCAAAGGGTCCCAGGAGATGCTAATTTTTTTGAGAGTCTTAAAGTCATAAATCTTAAAAATGAGCAGTAAGAGGGCCAGTGAGGTGGTTCACCGTGTGATAGTGGAAGGCTGAGAGCTCAGCCATGATCTTGGACCCTATAGCCTATGTAGAGATGTAAGGAGAGAACCAACTGCCCAAAATCATCCTCTGAACTCCACATATGTGCTGTGGAATATCCACCTCAGGGCATTCCCCTGTTATATACAGATGTATATAAACTTATGAGTGTACACACACACACACACACACACACACACACACACACACACACACGCACACATTTTTAAGAAAAATGAAAGGGTAGGGACCTATGAAATTTAAAAGTCTTTACCAGTTAATTAAGTCACTAAAATCCATGATCGGGGAGATAGACTGGGGAGCTAGACCATAGAGAGTGGGGTTTCTGGAACCATTTACATGTGCGTGGCAGTATTTAAGAAGCATGCTAACTGAGGGCTGCTCTTGTGGCAATGTTGATTAATGTGCTACTTAGTGCTCTGTTGAAACTGGTCTTAGCATCACAGGCTTTGCTTCCTTCAGCAGAAAGCAGTGCTTCCATGTTCCTGCCCCCATTGAGCCTTCCAGCAACTGTACATGGCCCTCTGTTGAAGGATGGACTGGGTGTCTGGCAGACCGAGGCTCGTGGTAAGCAACCCAGAAGGTCATCATCTGCTAGCTGCTGCAGTCACAACAGCTGACCCACAAGGAGAGGACACAGAGGTGACAAGAATGAAAAGTCAGGGCGGGGGGCAGGGGAAGCACAAGCAATGGAAAGAGAAAAGGGCCAAGGGGAAAGAGCAGAACGGGCGCCTTCAGGTGAGGGGTGCACTTGACTTTCATGATGTTACTCTTTCCTCCTCCAGGGTCCCCCCAAGCAAATCTCCAGCTTCTTTTCTGGAACATAGTTATCATTCAGAACAAACTGTCCTCATGTTATTACTTTATAAACAGTGCTCAAATCCACATTATTCGGTGGAATTTGTTAGCACATTCAGAATGAAT
The DNA here is from genome assembly GCA_028551405.1 of Uromys caudimaculatus. Taxonomy (NCBI): domain Eukaryota; kingdom Metazoa; phylum Chordata; class Mammalia; order Rodentia; family Muridae; genus Uromys; species Uromys caudimaculatus. The sequence goes on along the minus strand of CM052712.1, from coordinate 12,527,536 downwards.
TAAAACACAAACTAAGGAAGCAAGATTGACTATATGATTTTCTTTTTAACAAAAGTAAGTGAAAGACTGTAAGTAAAGTGTCTTCACAGGCTCCTGGCTACTTGTCCTTGGTTATGTTAATAAGACTTGGCATTGATTTGTAAACTCTAAAATGAACGATAATTTTGCTTGACAAGTGTATTGCTAGAACGTATGATTTTCTGTGACACTGCATTAATGAATCATCTCTCATTAGCAATGAGCAATGTGGAGCTCCCCTGAGCATTCTCTGCCTTTCTTCAACTTTCTGTCTTAGGATAGGTGTCCTTTTCAACATCTTACGGGAAGTCCTGGCAGATAGTGAAGTGGGCGCTCTCCAGTTCCAAGTCTTTTTGCATTACCTTCTTTGTACCTCTGTTCAGTCCTACCATGGGTTAAGAAAGTTAGGAAAAATAGAGGGAAATTCAGTAGAATTCAAAATAAAAAGATGTTCTTGTAGAACCTCCTAAATGCTCCAGAAAGTATCAATCAGCAACATGGGGGAGGTGATATTTAAAATAGCTGGGAGAGGCTTAGAAGGTGAGGTAGTGGTCTAGTAGGCTTCACACTGTTGATAAAAGCCTTGCAAAGACAGCTAATAGAGCAAAGCAAAGTGAATACCCATTTCAGATACTGTGATGTCCTCATACCCCAGTCACAGAAATCTGAACGACTTCCATTATGCCTCCATCACCTCATTTGTAAAACCTGTGCTGTGGGTGCATCTGTAGTCACTGTGGTAATGCATGCCAAGAAGTGAGCCTCAAAACTGGCCCTGGGAGAAGTATGTTAACTCTGAGCTTTGACTCTTTGGGGTTCAGGGGTACAGTAAGTCTTCGAGAGAACCGTACTTTCCATATCAAGAAGGATGAAAAGAGATAAAAGCTGATTGTTCATGATATAATGATGGAAAAGCTTAGAACAGAGCATTGTGATGCAGGAGGCAGAATAGGTGGTTTCTGAGATCCAGAAACTGTGGTCAGTGAAACATAAAAGGAAACTCACGTCAAGGATTTCTTTGTTGGCTTTTGGAGATGTGGCTTCTCTTAACTCTTTGATGGCCACAGGGATTTTCACTTTCTCACCTTCTGGGATCCAGAGACCCTGAGTTTAAGAAAAGGGCTGACATTAGCCTGAAATCATCATGCCAGCAACATGTTGCCTTGTGAGCTGAATGAATTTTTATTAATGACCCCAATCCTCAAGGGCTCTGCATTGCAAAGCCAACAGTGCTAGGATTCTTTATATCTTAGAGGTTCTTAGCTATCAAGCTGTATGAATCTGAATAACTTTTGGATTAAAATAAGCAAATACCACTCCATATCAGAGAAGCCTCTCTTTACAGCAAATGGAGACTGTCATAGAAAACCACAACTGGAAAAATGCAGAGATCAACTGCCAATTTTCCAGAGGAGGTGCCAGAAATATTGATAAGAGCCCAAATACCAGAAAGTCTGCTGTGAAATGGTTTTCCCTAGAAATGCCTGTGTTAACAAGTTGAGAACATTGCAATATCAGTGGACATGCTAAGACAGAAGGGAGAAATTTCATGAGATCCTACCCTAGGGGGGTAAAAATCTACAGGTAACTAATGACTGCAGAGAGGAGGAGAATCAGCTTCTCCCAGAGATGAGTGTCCTTATCAGTTGTCCAGTGCAGAGAAATCAGCCCTGAATTCATACACACAAACAACTAACATGGACTCTGAAGGTTGTATTTATATATCTGTGTGTATAAACATATATGCAGATACACATATATGTTTGACAGTCATATTGGAAAAGGAGCTATTAACTTGAGAGTAGGAGTCATGGGGAAGAGTGGAGGAAGGGTACCTGGGAGGGGAAGGGGAAGAAATGAGAGGAGAGAAAGTGATATAATCATATTCCAATTATTTTAAACAATCATATAAGGCTCCCAAGGGTTTAAATGCCTCACACCTATAATCACAGTCTTTGAGACACCATCAAAAGATGATTGAGTTTAAAATCAGTTTGGGCTACATAATAAGAGCCCATCTCAAAAAATAAAGACCAAAAAATAAAATGTGTGCTTTAGCTGGTGTAATGGTTTGAATGAGAATTGTCCTCCGTCGCCTTGGATATTGAATACTTGGTTCCTAGCTGGTGGCACTGTTTGGAGAAGTGTAGGTGGGGCACTGTTGCTTGAGCAAGGACATCACTACAAGGGTGCTATGAGATTAAAACTTTCACGTTATTTTTGCTCATTCTTACTGCTTTGTGCTTGCATTTGAAGACTGGAGTTCACATTTTCCTGTTCCTGCCACTGGGCCTGCAGCCTGATATCATGCTTCCCTGCCATTACAGACTCTAACCCTCTGGAACTGTAAGCTGAAATAAAGTCTACTGTAAGTTGCCTTGGTCATGGTGTTTTATTACAGCAATAGAGAAGTGATCAATACCGCTAGCTATAAATGCAGTGTGCATCACTCAGAATTTGAACTGGAATCAGAATTTATGAAAAATGGATCTAGAGAAGAAGATTGAAATGCTCATTCCATGATTTATTCTAACAGTTCAAGAAAAGTAGCCCCTACAATGTCTCTTCCTGCTACACGCCCAGTCTACGCCTCTATCGTGGTCTATGAAAATGTTTTTGATTTCACAGTGATAACAAAACCAAATTCCTTTCAATAGCCTGGGGAAACACTAATTCCTACACCTTCAATAAAACAGGTAGATGTTGATAAAAATCAAATTACTGAGGAATTGATTTACCCACACAGGGCTGGAGAGCACAGCAAACACTGGCTCCCAGAAGCCTAGGGCAGACCTGTCTCCAGGATGTTACCTTATACACTGTGCCAAATGCTCCCGAACCCAGAACTTTGATCTTTTTGAATTCTGTTTCCTTTAATATCCTCAAGAGGGCTTGGTTCGGAGCTTCTCCACTGGGTGTAAGGGGCTCCACGAGCTGTGAAGAAGAGAGCAGACCTGAGATGCTAGCACCTTATTCCACAGTGTGTGACAGATATAGTAGATGCATTCAGAACAAGAGGGTTCAGCAGCTAATAGCATGGAGCCTTGCTGTGTACAAAGGAGCAATCTTAGTAATGTACATTACTTAGTAATATATACTACTTAGCATGTACTTAGTATATAACTAATATACATTAGAAACACAGATCCTCTGATATAGGTGTTTAACACAACAGCTACATTTGAAGACTGCATTTCCATTTTTGTTTCAATTGTCAATCGTTCTTAATTGAAGTACACTAGCAAGAAAAATGTTATACCATAACCGTGTTGGGCCATCTCTGGAGCTCATAATACCTCTATGCTTATGAAGGACAATGGCTTCATAATGCAGTGCCAGACACAGGGGCTGTGCTGAGGGCTATGAAGCCTAAGACCCATGCCATAGAGATGTCACAAAGGAGCAGCCGCCATAAGATTTCAATATCTCTCTTTGTGATGCTTTTCCTAGGTACATGACCAGGAGATACCCCTCAGGCATGCCTCCGCTAAGCTTCGCATTTCGAAAGACACTGAGTGAAAACACATATGCTTTGTTGAATGGAGATTTCCAAATATAACTAATTGTGTATAATTGGACTTTTTTTTTATTCTTCTAGCATAACATATAAATAATAATGATAATTATGTATGTGTCATGGTTTGGGCATGGGTCTTCCAAAGACCCATGTGTTAAAAATGGACTGTGAATGATGACATTAGGAAGTAGTGGGGCCTTTATGAGGCTAAGACTTCAAGGAGGCTTTTAGGTGACTGGGGACAAGTCACCTAGAAGGGACATTGCTTCAATAGCTCCATCTCCCTGGTATGAGGTGAGTTAATGTGCTCCACCATACACATACACTCCTGTTTGAAGCCCAATGCAATGTTGTTGTACTGGCTCGTTTTGTGTGTCAACTTGACACAAGCTGAAGTTATCACAGAGAAAGGAGTTTCAATTGAGAAAATGCCTCCCTGAGATCCAGCTGTAAGGCATTTTCTCAATTAGTGATCAAGGGGGGAGGGCCCCTTGTGAGTGGTACCATCTGTGGGCTGCTAGTCTTGGGTCTACCCAAGCAAGCTAGAGGCTGAGCAAGCCAGGAGAAGCATGCAAGCCAGTAAGAAACACCCCTCCATGGCCTCTGCATCAGCTTCTGCTTCCTGACCTGCTTGAGTTCCAGTCCTGACTTCCTTGGGTGATGAACAGTAGCATAGAAGTGTGAGCCGAATAAACCCTTTCCTCCCCAACTTGCATCTTGGTCATGATGTTTGTGCAGGAATAGAAACCCTGACTAAGACAGTTGCTAACCCAAAATCTCTTAAAATCATGAGTCAAATGAACCTTTCTTCTTAAAACACAGATTGTCATAGGTATTTGCTATAGTGATGAAAAGTTACAACAATGTCTGATATATAACAAAGGAAGGTTTTCCACATTACAAAGGAAGGTTTTTTTTCTCCTGGAAAGCAGTTGATGGTAATGAGGACGTTATTGATCCAGAGGCAACCAGGCCTCGCTGCTCACCTCCCTCTCTTGAAGCAGGCGCCGTAGTGTACGCTTTCGGACAATGTGACGCCTTCGCATGAACAGGCCAATCCCAAGGGCCACCACCACTATGAAGAGGAGGCCACCCACAATCCCAGTGGCGATAGATGGGATCTTCGGCCTGGAAAGAGAGACAAGAGAAGGTAATATGGGCATTCCATACATGTCCTGCCCCTTTTGATACAGTGATAACATTTAAAATTATCTCAAAGTTGGGCTATGGCTGGCTTATGTAGGGGAAATGACTGGCGGCTAAGTTCCAAGGCAAGGTTTCAAACATTTTCAGCTTCTCTGCCCAAAGTCAGTTTCCTTTTCTACATTTAAGAGAATTGATGTCTCACCTAAACTTCTCTCATTATTATAATTATTTTTGTAGTCTTTTGATGAAGAAAATAATATAAAATTCAGAAAATAATCCAAGACAAGAATATCACTTTTTAATATTTTATTTTTTGGCAATTTCATACATGAGTACTGTACTTACATCATTACTACTCCTTCCATTTTCCTGCCAACTTCCTCATGCCCCAAATTGTAAATATATAAGCCAGCTGTGTCCATTTATTATTGCTTATATGTGCATGTGCTTAGGGCTGATCGCCCGAAATTGGATAACCTATCAGGGGCTTGTCTCAGGAGCAAATTGATTCTCCCCCTCCTAGCAGCCATTAATTGCCTGTAGCTTTTCATCTAGGGGTGGGGATTTTTGAGATTTCCAGTATGGCCATTGTGCAGGTAAATGTTTAGACAACTATATTTTTGAGAATTCATGGGTGCAGCTTTCTTTCATATATAGAAGACACTAAGAGCAGACAACCTGGTCCTCTGGCTCTTAATAGTCTTTCTAGCCTCTCTTCGTGATGTTACTTGAACCTTAGGTGCAGGGCACTTTCGTATAAGTAAATCCTGCTTTTTATATGAACTTGCATCTTGTCCTTTCTAGGAGAACATACATGCAATTGAAAAAAAATCATCGGGTATTTTCCTATAGCCATGTTGGGAGAACTTCCAGGCACACTGAGACCCCTGATAGGGTCCTCTACTTTTAACGGGATCCCTCTGTGAATGAATGAGTGCAAAGGAAGCCAAACCCGATAGGATTTAGATATACAAAGCATTGCCATTGCTGTGATTGTTGCCCCAATGTTGTCTCAAACCCCAGGAATTCGTTAACTTTGCTGTCTCACCAAGGTCAAGTCTAATTCAGAGAAGATAAAAAATCAGAAGTCACGTCTTCAATCTCACTAAGGACTATCTGAATTAATATTACCAATTCTGAATTTGGAATCTTTAAGGATTATTTTTTATTTCTTTTATTGTAGTGTGGTGCTAGACTGAAAGCTATTATCTTTAAGAATTCTAACTCCATTTGAGGTAAATTTATTCTTATTTTCAGGAGAACATGTTAATGAATAGCAAAGTTTTAGTATCAGCATTATTTACATATAGATAAGGTACCAAAGTCCTCACAGACCTGTCCTAATAGACTCAACCGTACATCGTGAAATGGTAGTTAACAACATTTCCTTCTTAGGGAGTACAAGTCTTCTCCTGGGCTATAGAACAACCCCTATTAATAAAATTAATGCGTTTTCACCAATAAAAGTGCTCATTGGGATATATGAGGGATGATTTGTTTCAGAGCAAGTATTAAGAAGACACAGTAGCAAAGGCAGGTGGTTTAGAAAAGAAAACCGTTAATAAAGAAATGATTGCAAAGAATGGCCACTGACTGCTTTAAAGGTGGGGATTGTACAGAGCACCATTTTAGACAGTCCTGGATGCTGCCTAGGAAGATGGAGCATTTTGCTGGGGAAGTGTCCTGGAAACTCAGAGGGGAGACAGGATTCAGGCCTGAGACAAGACTTTACTTTATTTTACTATTTCAGTTGATGGCAGAAGGGATCGGCTACCACAGCATGAAGTTAAGGAAGGGGATGGGCATTTGTGGATGTGCCCATAACTGATGTATAAGCCTGAGCATCAAGCAGGCATTTTGTAGACAATCTCAATTCTGCACTAGATGCTGGCTGCTTGATGCCACTGTTGCACGATGACTCTGAACGGAAATTCATCCATAATTTAATGTTCCTCAGGGCAGCAATTCAGTCCATAGGAGGAGCTGATCAGAAACAAAATGATGAGGGAAATTCATTGGCTTTGCTGAGTAGCATGTTTCAAGAAGAAAGAAAAGAGAAACTTCTCCAGGATAGACCTTGTCATTTGACAAAAAGCCCTTCTTCACATCGTGTTTGGAACATGACCCCCTGGACTACTGAGAGGGAAAGAGGAGACTTTACGAAGTGCTGAGCCTCAAGTGTAGAGGCTGCGTTTGCAGAAACAGATACATAGATAGAATAGGCTGGTCTGTCCATCACATATGCTACCCGCTGACCAAAAAAAAAAATGGACACAGGGCAAGAGGGCGGAACCTGAGACCTGTGGCTGGCCCAGAAGATTTGGAAGAAGCTGGAAGGTGAGAAGGAAATCAGAGATGGCTTCTGGTCTTAGATCCAAAACATCTTATCAGACCCAACATCCCTGAACATACCCATCTAGTGGTCCACATCCTCGAAGACCTGGCCCAGCACATCTGTAGGAAAAAAAAGAACCATGGCGTTATTCACTCTTCTTCATTGGCATTTGTTTGATGCCAATTGGCATTAATTTTCCACAGTAAGTCATAAAGCAATTGTGGTAAATTACTCTTATATAGCTATAATCTTCTCAAAATTGGTAGTTACTAATGTATTTTCAACACACTGATTCAATTACATAAAACAACATATTTGTTCGTTTAGTCAGAAAATAATATTTGAGTGACAAGTGACAGGCATCATAGAGCCTTCAATAAATCAGCATGTCATTACTGAAATGTAACACAGTATACAGTTGCCACACAGCTGGCACCAAATGTCAGGATGGACAAGGGGCAGTATGCCAAAGACTGCATTTGGGCCACACCCTAAACACTCTGTTTCTACTACACGGGACCGGAATTGGTTCTAATCTCTACCCTCTGTTTTTCTTAGATTTTGAAGGCTTAGCTCTCTGACTTTTCCTTGCTCTCAGATAAAGCCGTCTGCAATGGTTTTGGCCCTTCATTCATAAACCAAATTTGCTGTTATTGTATTTATAAACAGTGGGATATAGCAGGAGACTTTCTAGGTACATAAATAGTCAAAGAAAGCTAGGAAGCACTTTCTAGTGTCAGTTAGACTCTCCTTCAAATACAGTGTCTGGTGGTTTGCTTATTGTTGAGTGTGAAACAGCAGGAACCCATGCCTGCTGAGGGAATTGACAGTTTGGACAAGCTGCTTGATTTCATACAGCCTCTGAAAGTGACACTGGACAATTGCCATTAATTGTCAACAGGAAGCTGTGATCAGTGAGCTCAGAGGGAAAGACAAACCAGTTCACATGTAACAGGATGACCAACAGGGGCAGTGGCAGCACAGATGCTACGGAAGGGAAGGGTTGAGGCATCACAAGAGTAAGAAACCTGAGGGAAAGCTGACCATGCCTCCCTTGTCTTTGGACTCCCAATGACAAGCCAAGGAGGTCACATCAATCATTTTTGTCATATTTTGTCCCCAACTCAACTCCTTTTTTTATTGCAAGAAATTTATAATTATAATTGTAGTGATAGACTCATGGGGACATACAACTAAAATGGGCAAATTCTTGTGGAACCTTGTTTAATTTAACAGGATAAAAATTGTCAAGAAATGTCCCTTTTGTGTTTAATGTGAAAATAAGGTTCAATTTAAAGACGAATGTGCCTCCAGTATCCCTACACATGCTGAGGTGGGCACAGCTGTGGCTCCTGAAGCTATGCAGGTTCCTTATACTATAGTCTGGCTTCTAAGACAGCTGACTCATAAATTGTGAGGATTGCTGAGTCCTGTAAAATCTTTCCTTCCCCATGAAAATAGGAATTACACTACTTTTCCAAAAACTTAGAGGGACAGTATGTTAGATGACGCATACATCATAAATATTTAAGTGGGAAAAGGTATTTTCATTTTCAGTTGTTCTCATCAATATTTCACCATATTTTAAAAATCCATTTTAATCAAAAACTTTCTGTGTAATTAATTACTTTGAGATAAGTACAGACAGTAGTAACAAGACCCTATAAATGTATATGCTCCTCATCTGACTTAATATAATTAGTAGAAAAAATCAGACAAACTAAACAAGCAAAATTTTAATTTACATTATGAACAAATTCCATCTTTCTGTGCTTGAAAACTATTTCTTATTCAAGGTAAGAATGCATACTGATAATTCTTCCGGCTCAGTGACTTCTAGGGTCCCCCTTAGGGCCAATAGTACATACTTACAGGTAGAAACATACATACATACTTATTTACAAAATAGAGGAGAGATGCTAATTTATTGTATGCAGCACAGGCAGTTATGTTTTAGGGAATCTGCTCCAAAATTGCTTATAAGAAAAATGGACAAACTGGAGGATGTGGCCAGGGAGGTGATGCACATGCTGGAAACTGGACAGTGTTAAATTACTACCACAGAGGTGGCAAGTTCCAAACCCACATCTGAGTTTGAGAACTACTATTTTAAAAGTGCAGACCACTCTTTCCTTATCAGGATAACTGGAGTCTCAAGGCAGCCGTCAAAGCTATTCCTAATGTTGAAACAATTTTATCCTACCCGTCACCATCAGATATCAAATGTTGACTTCAACTATCACTGTTTCTGATGTTATTCTGGAGATTCTAAAGATTCTATTCACACAATCAGAGACTTTTGGAAAAGAAGCTAAAATAAAATCTTTCAAGGTAATATGATAGTTTTCCTAGAGAACGAATTGTCCTAACAGTCACAGTCATGAGAATGTCTACTGTCACCTCCACCAAAGTACTCAGTGATACCACCGTCACTGCCATTCACAGAGACAGCATCGCCACTATCCACATCACTGATACCACCACCATCTAACCATCTACATCATCACCACTATGAATATGACCGCTACTATCACCACCATTCTTACCACCAGCATCACTACTGTCCTTGCCACCACCCTTATCCTTAACACTCAGCATTCATGGATCAAGGGCTCGCCCTGTTTTAGCCACTATTTTTAGTGTATTACAGATATTTATTCGTAATCACAAGATTCTGTAATCTATGCTGAATTATTTATTACTTTATTTTAAGGAAGAATCTAGTTAGAAACACAGCATCCTAAAGCCATATGGTTGATATTGGTGAGATCCAGAGAAAGAATAATAGTTCTGAGTAAGGATGACGGTTTTAAGAAATACAATGAGACATATTAAATATTTATATATTTATAAATTTATATTATTCCAATAAATTAGATGTATAGAATCACAACATTTCTGCTAATTATACCTAAAATAGCTTTATTTTATGTTGTAACAGCTTAATCATCAAATAGGCTTTTAAAAGATACTTTGAAGCAGCATTTCAGGAACTGTTACTGTGAGAGAGAGAGAGAGAAAGAGCACTATGCAGTCTAGAAGTTAACACCAGTTGTCATTCCTCACAACTGCTGCTGCTCCTTTTTTTTTTTTGAGTCAGGATCTCTCATTTAACTGAAATTCAACAGAAAGTCCCACTTCCTCACTTCATCTTTCCAGTACTAGGGTTACAGGTGTGTACTGTCATCACTCCTGACTTCCTTTTACATGGGTGTTGGGGATCAAACTACGGTCCTTATGCTTGCATAAAAAGTGTGTTACCGACTGAGCCATAGCTCCACCCCCTTTATCCCCAGTTCACAGCATCCCTATCCCAACCCTATTCATCTTGATGGGGAAGAGGTGACAGCTTAACACTCACACCCATCCATCACCCTTTCCCACTGGCACACGCTGTGTCAAAGAACTAAGACTACCTGAGACAAACATCCTGAGATGCTTAGTGATATTCCTGGGACCTGCCCACCAGCACACCACTGCTGCCACCATGACTGAGGACTGAAACATCTTGGGGTCTTTGCTAAAGTGCAAGCCTATGTAACCTACTACCTGAAAATTTAGTAGGCATTTTCATTGAACAAATTTCCATATGCTGTTGTACGGGACTGTGTTACACTTACCCATAGGTACAGTTTGCATGGCAGAGGTGGCAGACATTATTGGCATCTGCATACTTCCAGACCAGAGTGTTGTTCTCTCCCATGATGCCAGCTGGGCAGGTCTTGACACAGTGTGGACCATCGATGTAGTGGGCACACTTGATGCAGTTGTCTGGCCCCTGAATCAAGGTGTAGAGAAGGTTGCACATCTTTTATTTCTTTTTAAAAATGGAAATAACTTTCTACTTATAATATTTACTATGAGAAAATAGTATAGGCATTCATTATTATTATTGTTGTATATGCACACTTATGTGTACACCGTTTGCATGCCTGGTGCTCATAGAGGACAGAAGAATGCATCAGATTCTCTGGAACTAGAGTTACAGGTGACTGAGAGTTGTCATGTGGGGTCCTGAGAATCAAACCTGGGTCCGCTAGAAGAGCAGCCAGTGCTCTTAATCCCTGCGGCATCTCTCCAGCCCCAGAGCAGAAGTTCTTAAAATACATGACAAATTCTGTGACTGCTCTTGCTCACTACACCCATGACAAGCTCTATTTTTTTCTGATTGTCCCTGACCCAGATTTACTTTTTAAAAATATATGCTTGAGATTAATTAATTAATTAGGTCGTTATGCTTATGTGTTTGTGGATGGAAACGTGGAGGTCAGTGGACAGCTTTTGAAAGTTGGCGATTTCCTTCCACCGTTTGCGGTTCATTGATGGAATTCAGACCATCTGCCTGGGTAGCCAGCATCTTTATCATTTTACTTGCATTCAGATGCACTTTTTGATAACTGTGATTATTTATACAAATTTATCTCATTTGGATGCTACAGTCTGCTGAGAAAGAACAGGGCCTATTTTATTTCCATTAGCTTTTCAGTCACTGTAGTCCAACAAGGTTGTATAAAGTAAATATATTCATGGGAAAAGCAAATGTGCTTATTATACCCAAACATAAATTAAACTAAATGCATTCTTCGCCTTTCTTTAACACATTTTATTTTAAGACATTGTGGGCACCATACTTGTCAAAGTCATCTTGATTGGTCTGTATGTATTTTACAACCTTATCTTTCTTGTGTATTACATTTGAAGTTAAAAGGAACTGCTGAGGGAAGCCAGACTTCAACCTGCTGAGGCACATGTAGGAGCACACAACCCTCTTTTGTATTTCTCCAGGAAGGAAGGTGGCATATGGCAGTGCTGGCTACAGAACGGACTGTGAGTGTGTAATGTTAGGTTCTGTCTGTAAAACTTAGAATGTCCTTGTAAAATCCTGCAAAACGAAGGCAGTGCGACTGCCTGGGTAATATGCTTCACACTGTACAGGGAGAATGGAACAACGCACTTAGGCAAGGCTTTTTCCCTGGGCTCCCTTAGTGGTTGAGCTTTGTCCACTCAGAGGCTGAACACAGTCAAAGCCAGAGCAGCTGGACCACTAAAGCAAAAGCAGCAATTACTTCACTGCACCAATGGAAATTCAGCCCAGTGCCCTGTAAGCCTGCACACCAAAGGCTTATGTTGTCACCAGTCATGCCAGTCGTGCCAACAGCCCAGGTTTCTTAACTCAGTTCGGTTACACTCTGCTCAATTGATGAGCAACTTCAGAAACATGTTTCAAAGAGGAGATTTAGATTTTGCTGTTGGAACTCAAACCAACCTTTACTCAGCATGGTCATCTTTCTCGATCAGATCATGCTATTCTCTTCCCTGGAAAGGGCTTACACGCCATCTTTCCTACTGGGGATAGTTTGGCTCATTGATCTTTCTGTTGCTGCTGTCAGAGGGAGTAACAGCAGAGGGCTCTTACCCGGCCTGTACAGGTGATGTTCATGGTCTGGGGGAGACATTCTGGATGGCACTCGATGCATTCAGAATTTTCCACAAACTCCCTGGGTTCCCTGGGAGGAGAGCACATGAACAAATCATGCCATACCCTAACCGGCTGCGACTATTTCAAGTAACACAAATGAACTATCCCAGAAATTCAAAAGAATCTTAAGGTCAAAGAGTCAGCATGCTGGAACTGCTCTGAAATATAATCTGCTAAGGTCAACTAACAGGACCTTAGGTCATCCCACAGACGTCTTCATTTATAATCAGAGTTTTTTTCTAACACTTTTTATAGGCATAATTTTTTAATGCTAGGTAAGAAAACCAACCATCTAAAACATCTTTATGAGACATCCTGTCCCTCTAAGACCAAATTGAAGCTGGAAAGAAATAGTTACTAAGACCAAGGGATAGGAAAAGAATCAAGCTTGTTCACTTCTCGGCGCTCTGGAAAACATCTTCCTGTGTCCTGCCTCTCCAGGTATTGTAATATTATATACATTAATCCAATAGTAGACTTTGCCCAAGTGATCTTTCCTTTGTCTACTTCAGTAGTTCAGGCTGTGCTGGCAGTATCAAGAAAAAAGCAGCAGAGATAGAAGAAGCGCTGGAAGAGGCCATGGAGCAGTGGTCATAAGCTGAGCTGCAGAAGTGACAGTGGTCAGCTGCTTGACAGGTGAAGAGGCATCTGAACAGCTTGAGAGGGGCCCAAGCAGGCATGATGGGACTGGTGGAAGTAGAGAGGATGGAGAGTTCAGGCTGGAGGATGGAAAACTGTACAGAGCAGAAGAGAAACTCCAGCTCATGGTGGCTGACAGAGTTCAAGAGTAGTATCAAGATTTTAGAGGCAAGGGTCTCAGGCCTCCTGGTCCCAAGAATTACAACCGTAATCATTGTCAGGGACTGCAAAACCCATTAGACAGCCCCTTCTTGAGGTTGCACTGCATGCTACTAAGAGTTAGGGAATCCCGATATGCTAGGCTTATACACACACTGTATCATTTAAGAGTCCTACACTGCAGGCCTATGCAAGAACACTAAGACTTGTAGAGCTAAGGGTATCAATAGACAAGTAATGAATGAGGGTCCACCTCTCTGTCACCACTACTCACTTCTGTCAAATGCAGAAGTGTACAAAAAAAGGCAACGGCCACATCAGCCTGGTCTCTCCTTGTCACTCCACAGTTCCTATATGGACAGTACAAAGGGACCACAGCCAACTGACTGGTAGTTAAAAATCCAGAGTGGTAATTTTCTGAGCTTTGTCTATTTGTCACCTCCTGCAGAAGGGCCTCGGCTTGAAGAGTGGTCAGGTGCTGCAGCAAGGCACCAGGCATCTCCCACTAAGAGACCTGGGTCTCTGGGTATGGTAAAAGGATTTAAAAGCTAAAAATGTGAGTGTCTATTTACAAGAGGAAGAACTGTGTCGACCCTCCACATGCTCAAACATCAGCTATAGCAGTTGTCCTAAGTTCGTTAAGAAAGTCTTAGGAACTCAGACTTGTCTTTTCATCCTGCTCTGGAATATTTCTGGATACAAACTGAGGTCCACACCCTGTTAGCAGAACAGGATGGATGACTTCCCAGCGTCGTCTGTAAGTCACGTGGCTCTTCTCACCATAGCTTTCCCTATTTCCTTAAATTAAAAAAATGCTACTCTTTGTTCCTTCAATCTAGCTTCCAAGTAATTTATTTTAATCATTATCAGTAGTAACTTAAAAGTCTACACTGATATTGAAATTCTCATTGTATGCATGTGCCGTGCTTTTTTATTGATCACGATTAAACTAAGCAAACATATAAACCACTTCTTGGTCCCTGGTTGTATTAAAAATCATTTAACACATCAATCAATGATCAGTGTATGTTCAGGGTACATAAAACTAAAATTAATTAGAAAATACTCCGTGTTGATATAGCTTAATTCAGCAGGAATAATGGACTGGAAAGGAAAGGCCAAATGCCCATGCTTCTTAGCTATCTTAACCGCTGTGTCTGTTCTATCTGGAGAAGTTCATGTAAAACAAAAATTTAAAGTATTTTCAGAAAAAGAGACATGATAAGTGATCAGGCTGGATTAAGGAACTATAAGAAACGTACTTTCTAACGTGATGAACATTTTGCCAGAAAACAGACATAAAACAAAGATAATATCAAGACAAAAGAGAAAAAGACAAACTTCGCTTGGATAACTACCAAGCTCTGAAACCAGCACAGTGGCTTACTTCTTGGCTACACAGAGGCTGAAAGAACAGTGTCTCACCCCTCCAGGATGTTGCACTTCTCCACGCACTCCCTGCCTCTGCTCACGTTCTGGCAGGAGACACAGTCCTTGGGCTCAGGGCCCCAGCAGCCTTCCGAGGAGCATAGAGGATTACAGACGTGGTTCTTGGCCTCTGAGAAGACACAGCGATTCATAGGGTCAGTTAGGGGACAGCAACAGGAGGGATCAGAAGAACTGACACCCTTCTGAGGGATTGTTTGCCCTTCACAAGACATATTGGGGTTCTGGAGATAGTAGGGCAGCCAGGCCTCTTTTCTCTGTAGTGTTTGGGGCAGCTTGAACGACTCTAGGGAGACTTCGGTGATGTATGTCACAGTTGACAGAAATGGCAGAGAAGGTTGTAGGTGCTTGAAGTGTGCTGGGCACCATGCCAAGAGCTTCCCATACAGGATTCCATGTCACCGCAGGACGCCATGGTACTGAAGTCATCACGTATGAATGGGAATCAAAAGCCCGAGGTGATTAAAATAAACAAGACAAGTTCCGAAGCCCAAGTGGGTGAGAGGAGTGCTGGAACACAGCATTACCTCTGCCAGAGTTCAGATCCAGGTTCAGTTGCCAGCTTCCAACGCTAATTCAATGTTTTAAAACCAGAGTTGGGAATAGAAATGTGAAATGTCACACATTCTTCGATGTGTATGTGTGCGTACATGTGTGCATATCCTTCGGCTATAGCAGTTGAAGGATAAAGTGGGCACAGAACTATCTGCACTTAAAATATAAGAAATACTGCCGGGCAGTGGTGGCGCACGCCTTTAATCCCAGCACTCGGGAGGCAGAGATAGGCGAATTTCTGAGTTTGAGCCCGGCCTGGTCTACAGAGTGAGTTCCAGGACAGCCAGGGCTATACAGAGAAACTCTGTCTCGAAAAAAACAAAAAAACAAAAAAAAAGAGAAATACTACAGTTTGTTTTCAAAATTACATATATTTAGTAGCTTAGGCCTTAGAACATATGTTACCTTACTCATTGATTCGACCACACGTTAAGGGAGAAAGGGGTTTCTTTGGATAAAAGTTTAAGAAGGGATACTGTCCATCACAGTGGTAGAAGCTAGAGGCTAAGTGTTTAAACACATGAGCGTGCTGGGCACATACTCAAACCACTCCATCCTTCCTGCCCCATTCCATCTTATAATGAAAAATGTGTTCAGTCCATCTTCTTAAGTCTTTAAAAAAACTACATTTTTCTATTTATTTTGAGTAGAGGGTATGCATGCCTATGCCCCCTATCTATCTCTCTCCCTCCCTCCCCCCTTCCCCCTCTGTTTGTGTGGGGCAGAATACAGAACACTATTTATGGGAGCTGGTTCTCTGCTTCCTCCATGTGAGTCCTGGGAATAGAACTCAGGATGCCAGGCTTGGCAGCAATGATCTTTTCAGCGCAGCCATCTAACTTGATAAATTGTTAACACTATCAATATTGTTCCAAAGCCTCAAGTCTTATTCTTCTCTCGAGACTGTCGGCCTCTGTACGATCAAAAAAGGCAATCACAAACTTCCAACATACAATGGAATACAGTAAACCTTCCCATTTCAACAAGTAGAATCAGGGCACCGCAGAGAAAGACTGGACCAAAGCAAAACTGAAACCCAGCAGAACTCCCCAAGAGTTATCCACGTCTTCGTAATTCTGTCCACCAGGTGTGCCCTTGCAGTGTGGAAAAGCTACCCCCTCGGCTTACCCTGTGCCATGTCTGCTGTCTTCCTTAGCAGGCACTCCGTCATGCAGACGCTCTAAAATCCTAGAGTGTCCATTGCAATTCAAGCTTCATCTTTCAGGCTCACACGGCCTCCTTTCATGACTCCAAGTCTGCCAAACAGCACCTGGCTTGACTGGCTTTCTGTAATCTTGGCACAGGCGTCCATGGCCCCTTCAATCTTGCATCTTTCATGGATTTAAAACCAGTACCCTGTGGATGAGGCTGCCCATTTTGGTGGCCAGCTAAAGATGTAGCCTGACCTCCAGAAGCAAGCAATCTCTTCAACAGAATTCACAGTTTTGGCTCTCTTCTTTCTACATTTCCACAAGATGCACCTTTTGGTGGGTGGGGTCTTGCCCACTTTTTTGACTTTTTTCCTATTGTCCCAGTGTGTTTGTACAAGATAGCTCTTTAATGGTGCTAATATCTTTACAGTCACAATTGCTTCCTCAGCACCTGTCTTATGTGCAACTTTAAATTCTCTCCTTTGCCCATCAAACTACATATTTTTATATCTCTCTGCCCACTTTCTTCTCCAGTATTCTGTAGACCTGGATAAGAGCAGTGAGCAGGAGCCATGGCACAGCCTGAATGTTATGCTTTCTGTTTTGAGATATTCTCCACCAATCAAATCAGGCCATTGCTTTCAAATGACTTAAGTTCTCAAGACATAGGCAGAATACAGCCAGATTCGTTAACAGATTATATCACAAATACACAAATGGCCTCTATCTCACTTTCTAATAGTTCCTGTTCCCCTCTGAAATCTCATGAACCTGGTTTCTACTGTCCATATTTCTCTCAGCATTATGACCTTCCAAACTCCCACCAGGATGGCCTTTTAAGCAATGCTTACAAAATTCTTGGGCTTTCTCTAACAAAGTTCCACATTTCACATTCCTCCCACAAGCTAGCCCCAAAGGTCTAAAAACCACATCCTCAAATCCATCAAAGCCAAGGCTCCTCTGCTTGGCATTGATTTTCTCTACTGCTTTTCTTGTTACTGCAACCAAATACCTGACAAGAAGCAACTGAAGGAGAGACGGGTTCATTTTGATTTACAGTTTAAGAAGGGGTGCAATCAATCATGACAGGTAAAGCGTGCCAACGGAAGTATGAAGGAACATGCGATCTCATTTGCAGCTACACAAAGCAGAGAATACACAGGAAGTGGGGCCTTCAAGCCCACCTTCCTCCAGGAAAGATCTACCTTCTAAAGATCCCACCACCGTTCCAGCACAGTTAGCTAGGGACACAGTGTCCAGACACATGCGCCTATGGAGGACATTTCACGTTGAAACCACACAAGCCAAATTCACCCTATGAGATGAGAACATTCTGGAAACAATTCTGATGCTGGTGCTACAATTGTGAATACACAGATTTTAATTCAATGAGGGAATGAAAAAAAAAAAAGCAGTTAGAATGTTTGGGGAAAACTTCTTCAGTATTTCTTCCAAGAATAAATTACCTCCGGGAACTATCTGTGCAGGTGAGATGGGACCAGCTACTTACTGCAGTCATTCTCAGCTCTGTTGTTCATGATTTTGGTTTTCTGATTGGGCGTCCCGAAGAGTTTTTTCCAGTTTATTGTGTTTGCATAGCACAAATTTCGGTTTCCAGAAACGATCACATCCCCATCACTGATTTCCTTCAGGGAACGCAGCCCCAGTGATGTTATGTTCAGGCCAACAACTGCCAGAGAAAACTGACCACTAAACAGGGGAGAAGAAAAATTCCATTGTGCGTGATAGCAAAAGCAATGGGCCACCCTCAAATTTAGTTTTTCTGGGCCACTTAGGTTTCCTGAGTACTGTGTTCCAGTTCTTACTAATCATTCTGTGAGAAGTATGAATCACAACCTTAAAAAAAATGCAAGTATTCTTTTTAAAGATTTCTTCAAGGAAAAGGCAGTTTCTCATTCACTTACTATCTTTAACTTTGGATAAGCAGGAGGACTTAATCAGTGGCTTCATGTCATTTCATTTACTATATTTATAGTTTTCCTAGAAATCAAGAACATGCTTTCTAGCATCTGGCAACATCAAAATGTACTTAAGGTAAATATGAGTATCTGTCCATCTGCCTACCTCTCAGCGATCCAGTCATGTTTATTGAGTGAATATCTGTGGTTCCATTTGCAAATACCACACAGGTTAAATATTTGTCTCTTTTACTCAGGGAACCTGTCTAAAGGTGATATAATCATACAGGCAAAGTTTTTTGAGTTAATAGAAATAAATGCAGCTTTAGTGAGCACTATGTCAGCCAAGGTTGAGCACTTAAGGAGAGCCATGGAGGAAAGGCATGGGAGGGTGACTTTCTTCAAACCATGATAGTTCGTATCTGAGACCTGGAGAGCAGACCTAAAGAAGGTTCTGCAGGTATGTGTCTGGATGAAAGTTAGTCAGATAGGAGAGAATGGAATTCCAAAGTACGGGACTATGCAGGATGTGTCCACTTCGGGAGGGCAAGGAGACAGACCTGGGGATGATGGTTGAGGTCAGGATGCAAATTTATGCCACTGCTGGGCATAAATTATCACATGTGATTGATGGAAATGCACATAGAAGCAGTATGTATTTGTAGGAATCTTCTTGACACTAGTTAGCCTCAGGGATGGGCCAGCTGAGACAAGATAAAAGGAAGAGAATAGAAGCTAAGGGGTTAAATACCAAAGTTTAAAGCAGTGTTTGTCAGACCCTCTTACTAGTCATGCTCATTCTCACTCCCCCCCCCCCTTCGTGAATCATCTCACCCCACAGCCTGTTTTCAGGGACTGAGGAGTCCTGGGGAGGAGATCCACAATCATCACTTACTGGGAATTCTCCCTCAGCATATGCTCAGAGAAGCCAAGGAGTCAGGGTCTGGCTGGGCTCTTTCTTGCATGTCAAGCCCGCGGGTTTTGTGAGTCACATGAGGAACTAGTAGTCGCCCCTTAGCTTAAACGCTTGGAACTAAGCATAAGGCTCCTGAGCAGCTGCTTGAAGCATGTTGCTAGCCTCAGAAAGAGAGCATTCCTGAGAACTGAAGAGCAAAGGCAGGAAGCAAAAGTAGCCGTGTGCTTAGTATCAGAAGTGTCTATCTAAAGGAGTTTATGGGCAGCAATGTCTATTCTGTGTGTATTCTCTTTGACTTGTTAAATATTTCACAATATTAGTGGAATTAGTGATGCTAGTGGTGGTAAACTTCAGAAAAAGCTATCAGAATCAGAAAGTTTCCAAGGCAGAGTTGATCTACAGATTTCCAAATTTCTTTTCCTCACCACAAATCTTAGGATTTCTCTCACTCTACAAAAGCTCTCCATCCCTCTCCCATCTCTCTCTGTCTCTTTAGAACATTACTTAGGTCCCCTGGTGTGACATGTTATATATATCGTCAACTGCATCATTATCAAATGTTAGCCAAACACAAACAAGGAGATGTCCTATAAAACACTCTGTCATATTTTCCCAGAGCGTCAAGACAATGAAAATGGGCAATGACATAGGAGTTGGGGAAATTTGAAGGGGACTAGGAAGACATCAGACATCAATGAAGTGTGGGATACTGCGAGGACAGAGAAAGGATGGATGCATTCATGGAAAATCTGGTAAGCTCAGGATGAAGCACAACGCCGAGGGAAGAGCACTGCACAGTGTCAAATTCTTTATCTTAATTTTCATATCTACTCACGTAAGTTGCTTACATTGGGGGAAGCGATGGGAAGAACATCTTTGTGCGATTTCTGTACATTTTCAAGACACATTTGAAAAAAATCTACTAGGCTTTTGTTATGGCCAACTTACTGTTGCTTTGTTCTGCCACGTATTATTTCCAGGTTCTCAAAAGCATGGAGGTCAGTCCAGTTTTCAGGCCAAGCCTGAATCAGCAAAAACCCTAGAGGGAAGAAGAAAGTTGTAACACACTGTTAGAAATTTCTTTGTGGTAGAAAGTATATTCTATGACTCAGATCAGGCTGCTGTATGGACCGTGGCAGTGGATTCTTCCTGTCCCTACCACTAAGGATGAGAGTACATGTTCACACACACACACACACCACACACACACACTCACGAATCCTGCTCCTTCTATGCAACCTTGAATTTCTGACTGCCGCTCCCGCTTGCCAACTCCCACCTGACAGTTTGACCCAGTGCTCTGCCTCTGATGTCCTTGAAGGATATCAGATTACACACCTGGATCCTTTTCTGACTGTTTTCCAATCTCCTGTTACCACAGTGTACACACACACACACACACACACACACACACACACACACACACACACACACACACACTCACACACATATATTCACTTAACTCTGATTTTCATATCAATCTTGTTCTTCAGGTCAAATTATCTCCCTTTCAAAGATGAAAAAAATGACGTGCAGGTGGCAATCATACACCCAAGATTCCCCGGGTGGACAATTATTTGAAAGCTAGTTTGTGAAACTCGAGAACCTGCACTGCCTGCTAGCGTTCAACCTTGTATCCTTCCCTTGGTCTTCTCTCTGGGGTTTGGGGTCTGTAAGGATGATGGACAGTCTGAGCAGGAAAGAACCATTCCATGTGTCCACATCAAGTCCAGCATGGTTGCAGCAGCCTTGACTTAAAGTACTTTCAACTTGCATCAAGGGAAACTGGTTTTTAAAAATGTCTCAAAGAATTAATCATAATGGATAAGCTTCAGGCACCACATTCCTATGTCAGGGAAGAAGGGGAAATGTCTGGGAGTCTCTATAAAATTTAATTGTCCATATATGCTCCTGCATACCCCAGTACAAACCTGTTATTTCCTTTACGGTTTTTAGAATTTCTAGTTCCCGTGGGTCTAGAGGAGGAGTGCGCGTGAAAGAATCCCTGAAACAGACAGCACCATGATTATTGGTCATTCTCCATGGCTTAACCAAGTAGATTCTGCAGCTTTGTGTCCAGACCGTTCGGTCAGCGGTTACTCACCCCTTAAAGGCCACTGGCAGGATGTGAAGATCCCCGCTGATGGCAGTGCAGTATTTGAAGTGTTTGATGTTTGTGGCATTTATGGAGAGTGTGTCTTTAAATTCACCAATGCCTATGCCATTACAAACTGTTAAGAGAGATGTGTGTTCCATTTATATGTTGAATTAAGAAGGCTGGGTCTGCACGTGCCGAAGCAAGAGCCCAGCTACCATGCACTGTTAATTCACCCCAAGGACCCTGAAGGGACCCTCCAGGTGCCAGGACTCCTGTGACAGGCTTTGGTGTTCCCGTCAGTCAGTCACTGGAGCAGAGCTTGGGGCTGTTCTTGTCACAGACCTCTGTCAGATTTGAATTTTCTCTAATGTTTTCTACCTGGACTGAGTCTAGCCACTCACAAAGACAATGGCTTCTCCTCTTTCTACCTACGACAGTTCACCCACCTGGGCTGCAGGTGGCGCCTCTGTACCTGGTTTGAGAGAACTTCCCCACCTCCTCCACCATGTAATTGGGCTTTGCAAGTTTATCTTCTACCTTACAGACAAAATACATTTTTATTTTTTTAAATAAAAGAGGAAGATGTGTTTGTTTGGAGGTGGCCATAAGAATTCGGCACAAAGGTCAAGGAAAAGCCTAATGTACATCTGTAAGCTCCTTACCTTTGCGACAGGGCCCATCACATTTTTTACACTTGCTGACGCCATCTTCTTCTACTTCATAGTAGTCAGGCCCACAGGCCCGGACACACGAGCCATGATCTGTCACCACGTAGTTTCCTGAGGAAGAGGCAATAAAAAGAAGGTGTTGAAGGCGACAGCAGGTGCTCCTAACCTTCCACAAACATCCTCTTGCCTTGCTGTATATGGGTTGCTGAAAAGGTCCCTCTTAGTTTGGTTGACTTTACTTTGAGGAGAAAGACAGACAGGTTCCAAGTAGAAGAGGAACCAAGCCATAGTTTAATGACTTTTCTGACAGTAATGTGGAGAAACACAGACACTTCATCTCAGGCACAAAGCAGCAGGGAGAGGAAACACCACCATGTGTGCTCCCTGACTGAAGGACCCTTGTTGAACATAAGTTTCCTCTGACTGGTCTATGTTTAGAATATATAAGGAAGCCTTGGATATGTAGTACACACACACACACACACACACACACACACACACACGCACACGAATGCTTATCAGACAGACCATGTCCCATTGAGGTGACTACAGTTTGTTCTGTTTGACACCAGCTTTGCCCTTTCCCATGCAGTCCTTGGTGGGACAATGAGAGGACCAATTTGTTCTGCTTCCTAGACAGGTGCCCCAATCTTTGTCTCAACTCCCTTCACCTTTATTTAGTCTATCTCAGTTAATATTTATGATTACAGTATTATTAGAAACTCTATGGTACTATTTTGAGGTTCCCAAATACATGCTCAAAAATACGGGCATTGGCACTGTATCTGTGAGTCATATGCTCTTGTCACCCAAATTTAGGGAGGCAAAAATCTCACCTCATAGTTTCCCCTTTACATTTTTTTCTCATATTTCCTTTCTAGAAGTCAGGATTGGTTTAAAGCTCTTTATGGTTGTTTCACTTTCTCTGTTTGGGATCGAGCCACGTTGCCATTTCCCTCTAGGTATCATAGAGTACCACATACATGAATAAAACTTGAACCCAAACGAGTAAATCAAAGCATAAGCAAAACTGAAGTACTCCAAGAGCCCAGCCTTAACCTAAAGTTCTTCCACTCAAGAGGGTGGGTCTGCTGCATTTTCTAATTTAGTTCTGTTAAATGCCAGCACAATGCAGAGTCAAACAATGATTGGCCCAGAGCGTCGTGATCTTGTGTTAGTAGGCTCCAGGACACCCAGGTTACTATAGCTGGCTCTCTGACTTGCCATGAAGCTATAGGTGGTTTGTGCTATGCAGTCTGGCTGCCAACAACACTGGGATCAGCACGGATCAAGCCACCCTTTAGAGAAAGGCATCCTGCCTGCCACAGGCTGCCTCTGCCTCTGTTGCTCAGCACTGAGAGGGGTCCTTGTCTTTGTATCTAGCTAGGCAGGGACTAATCTACAGGATAACAAGGCAGGCACAGCAGCTGCCCCCAAACTGCCCAGGACTCCAGCACAAGACAAAAGAGGACATGACAAAAGAGGATGTGATGACTGCTCCTGGAAAGGGGGACTCACGGGGGCATTTCTTCACACAGGTGGCACCAAAGCTGTACTTCCCCTCAGGGTTGACATCCATCTGATACGTGGTAGGGTTGTATAGCATAAGTGGTGGGCAGGTGTCTTTGCATGTGGCTTCATCTCGGAACTTGTGGCAGACCTGTCATAAGTGGGACAACATGTTTGGTCAAAGTTGTGGCGTCCAAATGAAAGGAACCCAGGGCCAGGCAGCCTGCAGGTTAGCAGGACAGTGATAGTTCTCAGTGATCACATGCTTAATTAGAGAGGAAAAATGTCTGCTAAGCCTTTCCAGGGTAGTCAGAAACTCCTTCGTATTACAAGTACTAAGTAGCATTTTTAAGTATACTGACTGTCCCAATTGATATAACCCAGGGTTTGTGGTTAGAAAAATATATCTCTATTGATTATAGGTAATAACAAAGTCTACACATGATATTGGAAAGTATGGTGCTTCACTATCTTTAAACTCAGGTTTTACTGGGTTCCTCTCATAAAGAGCGCTTTAGAATGTATTTTAGAATTTATTGTCAAATTGAGGGAATCTTAGCAAGAAGGTTGACATTGGCTCTTTGTAGGAACTCCATTTACTGTCTTATCCCTGGGCTGCCCATTAGAATCAGCCCAGACTACCCAAGTGAAAATAAAAGTCCCTGGGGCCAGGTTTAGTTCCTGGAATTTAAGAATCTTCTGTTCCAGAAACCATAGAATATTCTAGACTTCTTTTTCTGGAGCCTAGTGGAGCTTTGCTTGGGTTGGCATGGACCCCAGGCATCACATTCACTAGCCCTGACA